>OX596370.1:0-636250 GCA_951394395.1 Colostygia pectinataria | reverse complement strand
ACTCCATCAAGCAGGGGTGTCTAAAGCAAGACGTACTGAGAAGGTCATGGCCTGAATATTCGCACATAATAAACAAAACGTACATACGAGTACATAACGTAAGCGTAACCTACCTAAACGTCTATTGATAAGGAATACTTGTTTACTTATGCGAAGGTGAAGATCTACGAATACATTTAGCACGAATTATTCATGAATTAGGTAGGTACTAGCTAGGAAATTGAATAGAAATTTTAAATTTAAATAAGGTCGTGGGATCGACCTCCGGAGTTGCAATGGATTTATCCAAAAAACTAACGCACTGTTATGTGCTGACATCGAAACGGCTAACTTCACGATGGCCAAGATCCACTGAGCATACTATAACAAGATAACCACAAAGGGCAAGTTCATCAGACCGCTTCTGTGCTATGGAGGGCACGTTAATCTCGGTCCCGGCTATCACAGACTGCGGGAAGCTTTCGAGCGAGCTATTATCTCAGACCTGAGTTATCCACATTCAAACTTACTTTGAGCTGACTTTTGGGTACGTTACATTTAACCCAAGGACAAAACAGAAATTTAAATAAAGTCAGAAAGAAAATATTAAGGTCCACGCCTGACCATTACACTGCAGTATCCTAAATCTTTAAGTTTAAAGTTCTGCTCGGCACTGTACTCATAACCTCGAGACGTAGTCTATTTTGCCCAGTAATTTCACTTGCTCCAGTGCCCTTTAAACTAAACACAGTGCAGCTTGCAGACTACTGCTTGCAGGCGGAATATCTACACTGCGGTGGTACCCAACCCACCCAAGTCGAACTCTTGCTAAAGAGTCCTACCACCAGATAAAAACGTATAAACGTTGTTCCCTCAGAGAGAACTAGTTCAAATACAGACAGTTAGATACTGTCGACCTCAAAGTCAAGTGAGTATCATGGTTGGCAAGAGCGAGATAGCACACTTTCATTGAACTACACAAAATCAAAATAAACGCGTGCCCTTAGCTTCAGTGCCAGCGAAAGGTGTCGTGTGGTGCCGGCAAACTAGCGACTGGGGTGGGGTAAGTAAAACCGGTGGGAGGTAGAGAGTGGCCATTCTGTACGTAGTACTAATATCTGTTCTCTCTGTGATACTGTGTTAGAGCGCTGTGAGGGGGAGTATGATTGCCAGCACGTAGCCCTAAATAGGTAAAAATCACGCAAGAAAATTACAAGTTCCTATCCTAATTCCAATCCAACGACGACCGATGTGGCGCGGCGAGAGAAGGTGTGCCAGCGACGCAGGAGGTTTCGGGTTCGATTCCCGCCTTGAGACAAATGTTTGTTCGATCTGCAAATATTTGTTCCGGGTGTTCTGGGTATTTTCGTATAATCTTTGTATTGAATCGTATTAAGTATATCCGACATCTAATACCTATAACACAAGCTCTGCTTAGCTTGTGGCTAGATGATGCGGTGTGGACTGTCCAGCAATATTAAATTATTTAATTACCTATATAATCAGTGTTAATTGAAGTTACATTATGTTTTTATTTGGCGTTTAGTACTGATTGACTCAACCTAAACCTAATGTTGTTAGCATGTAATGTGCCTCTATTGAAATTTAAATTTGAAATTAATTGTTTTTGTTATAATGTAGTTATCAACCGAAGAAAAACGGAGACTGAGAACCTACTCTTGCGGACAAAAGCGATATATTGTGACAGTTTTTGTTTTCAGCTTATGTCCGTAAACGCTCTGAACACCGTGTCACCGGCATAAGTTGAACTACGATATTTGCCACGATTGCCGTTTGTCGGTTCCAAGAGTAGACCCTCTGTTCTAAAGTCGACGAGTATATTTTTTATATAGAAGCGTTTTCTCTGGCCTCACTCACGGTACCGTCAATCAGTCAATGTCGTAGTTTTGATGAATCGCCCGAGGGTTAGCATTAGCGCTAACCACCGGTTAGCTGCAGATAACGTAAATCTTTGATGGATGAACAGGAAATATTACAATTATTACTGTTTCTATCCCGGCTGAAGATATTGATATTTTAACAAACACACAGTTTTCATAAATAGATAAGAGTACCCGTGCGAATCCGGGGCAGGTCGCTAGTGTTTTATAAAACCTGTATCAGGTTACTGATGAGAACACTGATGATGCTCCGGGCCTGTTACGAATTTTGAGTAAATCTCTATCGAGGTAGGGTAGACTCATATGATTTCAAACTCATTTTATCATATCCCTTGTAGTACACGACACAGATTTCGCATCAGACAAAATGAGTTGACGAGGAACCGGCCTCCTCTTCATGAATGATACGATTCTGTCAGTTTCCGTTATGGATGGCTTCCTCTATGTATTTAGCTGTTTCGTATGTATGTGATTTACCGAAAATAATATTTGTTTTCTTTCAGGTATATAGTTCGATTAGTACATCTTTACTTACTTACTTACTTAGTATATAATCTTTGTTATTTTGGGGCCACATGGCACTGTATAAAAATGCCCCCTAGTCTATGTTGTATCCTGATCTTAAACAGAGAAGATTTTATTTTAGTTTGTTACGAATAAACACAAAAACTACTGGTCTGATTTCAAAAATTCTTTCACCATTAGAATGCTAGATTACTCCTGAGTAACATAGGCTATTTTATTACCAGCGACCCGCCCCGGCTTCGCACGGGTGCGTTTTCATTGCACCCGTGCGTTATATTTATTTCGTTTTGTTATTGACAGACACAATTATTTATTAACGTACAGATTAAACCCTAAGTCCTAGAGACCTGGAATTTTCAGGGCGTTCTTTTCAGCGTGTGTTTCTCGGTGCACCAGAGAGAAATTACCGAAATCAAACTCCTTGACGCAACGGGAAAAAATAAGCGCGGACGCGTTTCAAGTGGCCATTATTTAGCCCCTCCCCCCATGTCGTATGGTGTGCCGTGGACGACAGAACGATGTCGTGCCGGATATTGTAAATCGCTCTAACTGAACATGTAACGCATTATGGAAATAGAAAGCCCTTGTAACAGCGCATCGTAAGTGCACCAAGCAAGGGCTGAGAGGGTTCTAAGGCCAGGTGCAAAGACAGGTGCCAATGTAATAACTTATCAATTAATAGCTTCTTCATCGGCTTCCCAACGTGGGCTTTAACTTCCAGCTTTTTATGTTCTGTGTTGTCAGTTGTTTAACTATTGCAAACGCACGTTTACATCAAAAATAGGGTAAACAAGTCATGTAGTCAACGAAGCAGGAAATTTCAATCTAGGCTCGTAACACTTCTTTCTGGTAAGAAGTACGAGGAAGGACTTTCTCGTACTTCTTAGCAAAAAGAAATGAACGCAGCTGGCTAGGCTAAGTAGTTCTTAAAACCGTTTCGCGAGGATTCATTTGAATAGGTTTTTCTGTGGCATTTTGATCTGAGTGATTATGTACTTCAGACAGAGGGCACGTGAAGCTATATTTCCCACCCCACCTAAAGAAAGTCGTCAGGGAAGCCTATAGTATAAACTTCGTTGACGACCGATTTGGCGCAGCGGGCGCAGGTCCGTCTGCGACGCGGAGGTTGCGGGTTCGATTCCCGCCTCGGGACAAATGTTTGTACGATCTACAAATATTTGTTCCGGGTGTTCTGGGTATTTTCTATATATAATAAAAAATATGTATCTATGTATAATAAGTATATATCAGTCATCTAGTACCCATAACACAGCTCTGTTTAACAGCAGCTTACCTTGGGGCTAGCACTATTGCATTATTTATTTATTTATTTATTATTTTATTCGTTACCAGAGTTGGCCACTGACTATAATTAATACAAGTTCGATGTTTCATTGTATAAAATTCGGTGACTTCGAGTTCAAAACTTAGCACATTTTGTGCGTGTAACCGGACGCGCAGCGAACGCCTGGTTCACAGGCCGCGGGACCTATGAACTCTTGACTAATTTATTTTATAGGTTAACTAAATACAGCGCTTTTACTCTTACCGACAGCCTGAAGGTACATTTCCGTATTCCGTAAAGCGAATATCAAGAAATACCGTTAGCTAGCTAAAATAAAATACGCCGAAAATTTGCGAAGCATGGATGCAGTATGTACCTATAATAAGTACTTTGCTGTAATTTATCGCGTAATTCGTGCACCTTTTTATTAATTTCTCCCAAAGCCGACCGACGTTTCGATTGTGAATATTGTGATGCAACAACAGTGGTCGCGCGATTTCCCGCAAAGTATTATAAAAAAAACGGCGGACCCGCCCCGGCTTCGCACGCCTGCTATAAATTCCTCTTGAAATACTTTATCTATTTATAAAAACCGCATTAAAATCCGTCGCGTATTTGAAAATATCTAAGCGTAAATAATATATACATACTTATAGACAGACGGCAGAACTTTATTTAACTATTTAGGGATGTTTAAAAAAGACCATGTATGCAAGGTAAAATGGTATCTATTCACTGTTGAATGTTTTTGTTTTTTGGTTCAGGTCTGACTAAAGACGGACTCTTGCTGAAGAGTCTGACCACCAGGTTTAGAAGTGCACTAAGAAAGTTTAGGTTCCTAAAATACCACCTTTTGCTAATTCTCCACATGCTCACAATCTTGGTTGACGTATCTACCCAGGTACGTCGTACGTTTTCATCTCTCGGTAGGCGTAAGTTCCTACCTGTTCGAACGATGAGCTTGTTTACGTCTGGCAGGAGAGGGGACAGCGTAAAAGAGGATGCAAACTGACGTGTGAAAGACAACGCGAGCGAAGTCACGGGAAGTTCAGTTCGTATGTACAGTTATTATGGTCTACCAACTTACTGATCTCAGAGTCTGCACTTAAAAATATTTTTATTTGCCAATTTAAATGCTTTTCGCAATAAACTGTACAGTTAGCGCATTAGTGGCTTTAACGATTTGCGAATATTATGTGTCATTGACATTTTTAAGGTTTAAGAAGCAAGCTCAGACCTGCCTGTAGGGTTATTATGTAAAAGCCATTACTGTTGTCTGTCTGTCATTGCATCAGACTGTGCTTATACTCATAAGGTACACACTGTTGGTGTGTAAGAGATGCAGCAAGGCAAATTACAGCGTTCTACAGTCTACAGAATGTGAAAGTTTTTTTTTTCAAACAAAACTGTAATATTTATCTACACTTCTGTTGATAACATTGGAGAACTGTAATATTAATCTACACTTCTGTTGATAACATTTTAGAAACCCATTGTCTACAGAGTTCATGCTAGTGGGTAGTAGTAGCAGCCTGTCTTCCGATCTTAGTTGGCTCAAACCCAGTAGTGCATCATTTTTCTAACAATCAAGCTGTTGACATATCAGTTTTGGTAGTCAGAAAGTATTTTTGTCAGAGGCTTCAGTGATTTCAGAAGAAATTTTATGTGCACTACCTACATGTATTATGTAGGTAGTGCACATAAAATTATAGTACCTATAGTACCTAATTATAGTACCACGCACAACGGACCAAATGCGCGTCCAAATGCGGAAAAGGGAGTCCACTTAAATAAATAAATACCTACATGTATATTTGCTACCCACAGGTTAACTGGTAGATAATGCTGTCTAGCATTAAGTTCGTCTTAATGTAAGCATATTTTAAGTTGTGCAATAAAGTATTTTCTATCTATCTATCTAATATTTTTTATCTAGGTTTTGATAGTTTTCAAGAATTGTTGTAATTAGTCACAATATGAGAAAAGAATTAAATTTATTAAGGCTGATATTAGATGCCAATCAGTCTTTAAATTCACAACAAAAAAGTTTTAATCAAAAAAATCATAAGGATGACTGTGAAATATTTTACAAGCTAGGTGAATTAATGCCAGTTCCTCGCCCCCAAGCTAGAAGAATCTAGCAACAAAATCAGATGGGTTCCTAGCTTTTTATCTGGTTGATGAATATACCTGTGCAATTAAGTTATAGTTAGCATTAGCAATGTTTATTTACTTGGTTTCTTTCAATAAAGATTATTTTGATTTAAACACTTTAGTAGGAACAGAGAAATCACCCTAAATGCAGGAGAAGAACTTTTACAAACTAGCTTTTGAACACTCTAAGGCCCATACATGATTTTATACACAATAATATAATGTAAATGATTGTAAATTGAAAAATTGCACACCCTAATAGGGTGATACAAAAATAATATTTGTAACACCTCTGTACCTACATGTATTTCAGCAATAAATAATACTTTGACTATGACTTTACGAATTCATGACCCATACTAGAATGTGAATCATGGCTCAAGCATTCACTTGACAATATAGTAATCTACGAATAACTGACAAAAATCTATGCTTGAGTATCATTTTGAGCTTGTGGTTTATTCTTGAATAGATACATGTTTCTCATTTTGCACACCTGCTTAAAGGGTAGATTAAATCAATTGTAATGCAAATAGCCTGAAAGAGATCGCTCTTAGCGATAAGGCCGCCCATTGTAACACCTCAAACTTTTGTTAATTTTAGTTTTATTTTAGTATAACCTTTATTTTTGGTGTAATACAATAAAGAGTTATCTATCTAGATGTACTTCAAAATAACTACTACTTTTGGGTCTACTTCTTTTGGCAACTTTTTATAGTGATATACGAAGCAACTCTTGTTTATTATTTTTAGTGCTTTTACGTCATGTTTAGTTAAAATAAAAAAAAAACGGTCATCACGACTTAAAATACCCATGATCGCAAATTGCCCCAAGATATTGTTTTCAATTCAAATACAAGACGTAGAAACCAAATATTGAATCGTCATACGAGACGGTATTGAACAAACACATTACAATGCGTTAATGTAATCACGACTTGCCACGAACGATAAATAAAACATCTGCGGTTGATAACGAATGCTCGGTAAAGTTTCTAACTTCGTTTAGCTTCGAAACTTGTAATGCCGACGGAAATAAGTAAAAAATACTTAGAGAAATGAACAGCTGTGGACTAAGCTTGGGGCCTTGGGTCGCCGGCACCCCGGTGCCCCTCAAACAACCCACCACGCCACTGACGAAGCCCCAAGTCATGTAGGTTACAGTGACGAAATTTTTTCACACAACTTTTGACCTACAAACTTACTCTAAACTTTAAAGAAAACTGTACTTACGTGAAATAACAACTATCATCCAACCACAAGCGTCATAGCGATCCAGAAAGATGTCTCACTGCCTAAATAATCACAATTCAACAGAGAACATTTTTTTATCCATCTGATCGTAAGATCGCACCAACTATTTTGTAACCATAAAAACTTAACTTATATTGCACGGAAACTTTATCAAACACACACACAAAACAATTATCACATTTGAAAAGATATTAACACAAATCTAAACGATTTATCACAAACGGATATCACTTTTAAATTTGTCCTTGCGTTCACACAATTCGGGCGGCCATCTTGCGTTCGTGCGGGCAGGGGGGCAGTGTTACTAGCACTGAATATTTAATTTCCCTAAGCGACATAGCTATTACCTGGCAATATTTCCCTAAAACGACATTAAAAGCTTAGCAAAAAATATGCTATGTATAAATTAATGATGGCTTATCACAAATAATTTTCTCAAGGCCTTTTTTGCCAAGCTTTGAAGGTTGAGTCCTTAATCTGTTGTTTCTTCATAATCTACCTCAAAGTTACCTTTAGATGGGTTTGATTGATGTCATCCATGCTGATTTTTGCCATGCCCTACCGGGGCTTATGTTGTCACTATTCTCATGTATTGCTAAGTCCTTTTGTACAATATGAATGCAATAAATGTTTGAACTCAAAACTTTGAACTTTGATTTTGGCTACAGTGACAATGTTTCTACTTAATTTTATTTATTGTAACTAACCAGTATGTTTTTGCACATGAAGTGCATGAAAACCTTAAAACGCCGTTGACTAGGTAGTCGTAGTTTAGATTAACTGACGCTTTATCATATCAATCATAATAATATCATTTATATAATGCTTCAAGTTGGTTGGTACGTACATAGGTCTTATTATTTACTTGGATTTTGTTGCATGGTAAAGTTTTAAATCTAGTTCACAAAACGCCAATACTTTGGCCGGTTTTCTGCCAGTATCTCTCAACGAGAAAGCTTAAGCAAGCACTTTTTCATGTTTCTCTTCTGAACATTTTTTTTAACTGAGGAGTTGGCCACCACTTTTTCGCTTACCATCTTGCAGCTCAGAGAAGAAATTGCACTTCGCTACTCTCTTGACGGACATTCGTGACGAGACAGGTGCCCGCACCAACACTCTCTAAGGTATTTTTTCTACAAACGAGTATTTACGTTATGACCCCTAAAAGGTATCAGTATCCTCTACACAGTTATATTTGTACGTGTATTTAATAAAATACAACTTGTTAATTTTGTTTTGTGATTACCTTACTGTAAATTAAATATCTCCCAATATTCAGACATTTGGATAACTTTGGCAACATTGTCAATAGACTATAGACAAAATATACGTAGACATTAAAGTCTTTTTCCTGTCATTGTGCATAATAGACTATTATTGTTTTTTTTTTAATAGCGTTAATTAAATTTTTCCAAATTTTAGTGTAATAAGAAAAAAACTTTAATAATAAATGTTAGAAAAATATTTACTAATAATTCTAATATTTATGGCACACATTTTAAATGAACCGTCTAAGCGCCATCTATATTACATTTTCTATAACTTTTTGTGGTCTGAATCGACTTGACTAGTTCTTCTTTAAAAAACCTAGATGACTCTTTAAAAGCCATCGTATATCAACATAACTATTAGGCATGACCCAATGTGGATTGGTGGATATCTAAAAATGTTTTGTTCCTTTTTTGTTTTTATTCACTTCTTCTCTTGTCTTGTTTTAATCTTGTTTTAACTCAACTAAGTCATATAATTTTATGACTCAGCTCTCGCTCAAAGCGTTCTGAGTTGTCTTTTCCGAGTTGGTCTTTCCATAAAATCCACAGCGTGTTATTATTCTAAGATCACCAACATCGTACCGTCTAACATGTTACCGTCACATGGGCGTAAATTTATTCATTTATTTAAATATTACTCAACTCATGTACTTAAAAGAGCCAAGCTTAGAAGCTTAGGTTATAACTCTACGGACCCGAAAACCGCTAGCAGATAATTTTAACCAGCGTGGGCCAGTAGTAGTACGTCTATATGCATATGTAGTGACTAATATTATTGTAATTTTTACCAGACTCGCCAGCGCCTGTAGTAAGTCAGTGAGCTATCAGTGGAGAACTTGCAAAATGGTTTTTAAAACATAAACAGCATGGTTGGAAAATAAAGACTCTAAATAAGTTCATTATGTTATGCAGATACTCAGATGACTCCTAATTGACTACAGGACCTACTAACAAGTAGGGCAGGACTGGATTTTAAGACAAAGACAACCATTTAATTCTTCATTAAGTTTATTCTTTCCTTTTTTATGTTATCTACATTACTTATAGACCACAGGTCTTACTAAATTAATTTTAATTTATAAAATAGGTAGGTAGATATAAACTTTACTTAGTTATTTCAGTTTTATTACAGACTCGGAATATAAACAGCTTCTGGGACAAAACTTTATAAATCGAAAGGTAAAAAGAAAATAAATGGCAAAATAGCAGTGATTTGTTAACAATAATAACAATTATTAAAGTAAGATGAAAAAGTTGAAAATGCTGGACCTATTTGCTACAAATAAAAAAGTTAACTACTTCTAGGTTACTAAGTATATAACCTACAGCCTTCTAAAACGAAGGAAATCTTTAACAAGGGATACTTTGTTATTAAAAGCTTTATTTTAAGTTAAATGGTCACCTTAATACGAATACCCTAAACTTTCGTTCATACGTAATTAAAAATGCATTTTTATCCTAGTCAAAGACTAGACCTCACACACACTAAGGCCACTAAGTAAGTAAGTAAGTAAAGTAACTAAGGCAACTGATTCTAAAGGCCACACAACGGTATTATACCTACTAAAATATCTTAATTCAAAACCAATCTTATGAGCTGTAATTTATGTAGGTTACAAGACTTATTGGTTATTTTTGTTTTTATAGTGTTAACCATCACACTAGGGGAATACTAAAGATTATAATATCCCAAAAATTATTTTGCCTCAAGCGGGATTTAAACCCGCAACCACCGCTTGATACGCGGGTGCTCTACCAATTGAGCTATCGAGACATATCTCGCTTGGACGAAATAATCATTGGTAATAGTTAATGACCTTATTCACAAAAACACTGTCATTTTAGCGGCTTGCAGTAGTCTTTCTTAGATCAATGAATGATGACAGATTATAACGCCTTGGCTAATAGAGGTTTATTAAAGTATGATTATGAATAAGGCCTGAAAATTTACAAAAATAATTTAAGAATGAGCAGCATCCTAGAATTAACATTTCACAACTCTAATTCAAACAAAATTAGGATCTCAAAAAAAATTTCTCCAATTCCTATGAAGGTACTTATTTAGATTTAAGACCCTGGCAAATAATCATTTATCTTTTGAAAAAACAAATTTTCACAATTTCTGTTGTATTTAGATTTTAGATCCTTGCAAGTAATCATTTATCTTTAAAATAAAAATATTTTCTCCATTTCTTATGTATTTAGATTTTAGACCCTTGCAAATAATCATTTATCTTTTAAAAAAAAACATTTTCTCCATTTCACGAACAAATAAGAATAGCATAGCTCGGTCCCACTTTCGACCTCTAACCATATCGATGCATTCATATCAATCGGGCGATTGTCAGTCAAATTCAGCGATCAAGCAGAGGATTCATTTGATGATGAGGGTTTGGTTCTTCTCGTATTCTACTGGCAGGAATATGTGCATGCGCTTCTCTATTTCACATCGGCAGAGTGGGCAGCGATTACATCTGTAACAACGAGATATATTATTAAAAAAAAATATTTTAAGATTTGTTAATTTACAAGAACTTTTCAACAATGATAAAACTCAAGACTAAAAAATAGAAATGTAAAGATATTGGTGTCTATTCTCTTGTAGCATTTTTTAAACTTAGCTAACTAAAATTATCGCGGTCCTTTGTATTCTAATTCATTAGAAATGGACGGCAACAATTTTAGTTAGTTTAGTTTAGAAAATGTTACAACAGAATCGACACCAAGAACTTTTCAACAATGATCCACAAGTCAGGTTTCTCTTTTAATGCTTAGTACTTCTAGATTTAGCTCCCTAGATGGCAGCACAATGTATGACCAACAACTTTTTATTTCAAAATGGCGGTGGATTTATAATCAACCAATAGAATCGCGTCAAAAGTGTGTCATGTTATTTTCGCGCTGTACACTTGCTATGTTGATTTTGCAAAACATCTTCACTCCACGAAAGTGAAGTTAGCAGTTTCAAGCTTTTTTAACTAAATTCTCTTTGCGCATAACAAACGGCTAACTTCACGATGGCCAAGTTCCATAGGCAGTTAAGTACTAGTATAATAATTAATTACCTAGGAGCGCATTCGTCGCAGCAGACCACGTGTCGGCACGGCAGGAACAGCGTGTTCATACCCGCGTCCATACACACGCGGCACGCCAGCGCCTCGCCGCTGCCGCCGCCGCCGCTGCGAGAACGAGACCTCGACTCCTGAGGACAAACCAAACACATTAACTACCTATATGGGATAAGTACATTAGGCTTCTTAAACGAACTATAAACCTGTGTCTTACTATCATCATCATCTTTATTAATAACAAGAAAAGACAATTAGGTACATTAACTAACTGTGGATCTAACAGTCCATGAGTCGCTAGCGTAGCGAGTCAGACCAAGAGCCAAATGTCAGCCAATTAAATTCAAAGAATTTTAAAACACGCTTTATTATTGGTAAGTATTGGATTTTTTTACCGGACTTACTATAAACTGTAGTAGGTATATCAGTGACTCACTCAAGTCATGGTAGACCCTCTGGTCTGAACAAAAAATTATATATTAGAAAATTAAATATACTTAATTATACTAGGTACGCCCAAACTAAAATAGCCTAACGAGGCCTATTATTTCTCGAGTGAGTTACGAAATTCAAATTTTCTTCAAGTTTTCTTTTTTTTAATTAGAAGAAGTAGTTACTATGTCTCCGGGCCGGGCTAATATGTGTTCTGTGCTATTACTCTGTGTCTGTGCTCCGAGCTCCGATCGCGCCGGTACACTTGCAGAGAAAAGTTAAAAATTAGTTGGTTTTTGGATTAGATATCTACTATAAGTAGGTACACTAGGTAATTAGAGGTAGGTAGGTAGGTAGGTAGGTAGGTAGGTAGGTAGGTAGGTAGGTAGGTAGTACAGGTAACTAAACATATTATTATGCCAACCCCTACTTCCTAGTTTCTGACCAAAGGTCGGGTAGGTTTATTATTCATTCTTACTGAAGGAAAACAATGTAAGGAAAATACCTAGTAGTAGGTAGGTAGTCATATTATATGAACCAAAATTTCTGGCGTCAGTCTGCGCATTATTATTGCTAAGTAGGTACTAGGTACCTACTTAGGTAGGTAGGTTAGGTACAAACAGATTAAATTGTTTTCCTCAAATTCTCTTTTGGTAAAACCAGATTACAATACAACGTAAAATTTAATTGTAGATGAGTCAGTGATATTGAGTAATAACACGCAAAACCGTCATCATGACAGCCTTATTATGTTCCCACTGCTGGGACACTACTAACTGGCCTACTCTCGAGTCAGAGTGACGATAAGAATTAGTAGTGTGGTACAGTAGTGTTGTAAATTATGGAGATAGTATTGTGGTATATTAGGGAGGTAGTATGTAGTGTGGGAGGTAATCGTATGGTATATCAAGGAGATAGTAGTGCGGTACGTCAAAGAGATAGTAGTGTGGTACATCAAGTAGGTAGGTAAGGTAATAGTGTAGGTACACTGTACATACCCTTCGTTCAGGCGCGGAGGTGTGCTTGCGGTGGTGCTGCGCGCGGCGCGCCCGGTCGTGCACCTCGCGGCACGTGCGCACGATGTCGAACACGTAGCGCCGCCCCAGGGTGGACGAGTCCTTGAATATAGACGCTATGGTACCCTGGAATAGGAAACACTGGTTATTGTATTGCATACACACTGCTTTGTGAATCAGTAAGCTAAAAAGTTATACTGCCAACATAATATGAATAAAACGTCTATCTTCACGACAAAACACTCCACTCAAGCATGAAGATAGTCGTTTCGATGTGCAAGAGCTTTATACAGGGTCATTCATTATCAACCTGACAAACTTAAGGGATAGGTTCCACACATAAAAATAATATATAGTATACATTCCTCTTCTACTGCCATAGTATTCGGCTAGATAGAGGGCAATGCTAAACAAAATGTTGATCCGACTCGCACGACACCAAGTTAAAGTATCTATCGTTTTGGGTTTCTTCCTTTTGGAGTTCTAGGTGCTCCTAGTAAACCGAAAGTCATTTCGGCAGGTTGACTTAGTACTTCGGTAAGAATCTTTTCGTTTTTGGTAGCATTTTAATACGGTCTATATGAATTTTGAGAGGTTAAATAACTTGTCAGATAGTAAAGTAACAGCAAAGAATCTGTGAACGTTCGTTTTTTGTTTTAAGTTGTTATTTTGTTACAATGCTCCGCTGCAAACTCATCGCTAGCTTAAATAGATGTATAATACATTAAAATATCTCGAACTACCTACATAAATTGCCGGCAAATTACCAAAAATTAACATAATTAGTTTACACGCCCCGACCAGGTATAAAGTCCAAGAGCATTTACAAATAAATTAACATTCGTGCGACGTTCCACACTTTTTAATTACCTACTTCAAGAATAATTAACATTGTTTTGATAATATTTTTCTACATTAAAAAATGCTTTATTAGTAGTAGTTTTAAAAATTAATTTAATAAAATTTAACTTCGTACTTTTTGCGAGCACGCAATGGATGATCTTTTGTTTCTCTGATCTGATCCATTCGTTCAATGCCGAGACGCGCTGTGACGCTGTGAGGCCCTGGTTACCTACGCTAAATCATTCTTCACATTATTTAGTTGAGTGAGTGTAGGTATCGTAACTGTATGTTGAAGTTTTTACGCTTTACAGACTGAGCCGGATCTAAATATTTATCTAGAGATCAATCAAGATATGTAAGTACTTCCCTAATATCATTAGGAGCTTCATACGTTTTTATTTATCATTTATTTTTCAAATGGACGCCAGTTTGATTTCGACGAAGTATTCTTAGCTTTAGAGGTTATAATGTGAAATCACATAGAAACTATTTGGCGGATAGGTATCAAAATTATACATTGTAAGAAACTTACAAAATATATAGTTGACTCTGAGTATGAGGCAGTCAACACCTATGAAGATAGTTACCTAAACAGTGATCTGAATAATTATAAAGGTGATAAAAACAAAGCTCACCTTCAGATCCCTGATGAACTGCTCAGTGACATCGCTCCTGACAGTCTCGCAGCAGTAGAAGGCGTGTTTCTCCGTGACGGCGCGGTACAACGCCGCCGCCTGGCCGGAGGTCGCCATCTTGACATGTAGAGGAGCCTCGTTGCCTTCGCCGGTGACGTACGTCATTTGGAAGAGCCGTCGGACGGACTGCGCGCGGTGGATCACCGTGTAGGGGATGCTGAGAACACAATCAAACAAAAGGTCACAAATGGTAAAGAAAACTGGGAAACTCAAAAAACTCCAGTTTTCTATTCATTTGGGGATGTCGAAAATGAGACAGTAGCAGATAGGTTATTAAGTTTTTATTTAGAAATGATGTTGTCGATAGATTTTGAAAATGTAGGCAGAGGATAGCTAAGATGAACTACTTAATCCTAGCATTAAAATAAGTAATGCTTATTTAGTAACATACATACTTGCAAATATCTATTCTGTGATACTTGCATGGTAAACTAATTGTGAACTAAGTAAATCACTAAGACAAAAATTACGAAGAGGTAAGAGATACTTGATATCAGAAAGAAAGAGTCGTAAAGCACCATAAAGTATAATAAAATGAAAAAATAATTCAGGTTAAACCATTCAGACGAAACAAATATTTGAAATGTCAAACAAAAGAAACAACACGACTGAGGTAAATATTGTGATAAAAGATGGCTTATTTGGAAAGATACGCAAAATACTGTCTTTGGAACCAGACACATGTCATAGTCTAACTAATGTGTTGTAAGTAAATAGTTGACCAGTTTTTGCAACTAAGCAAAGAGGAACAAAATCATTTGACAAACATTTACCTAGACATCGAGGTTGCTAATGTGTATGCAAAGTACCTACCTATTGATTGATCTACTAACTCGATGGTACGTTTCGAGAGCCAGTAGTGACGCAATTCTAAACCAAACAATGCGCATAATCAAGATAATAAGCCAATGTCAACTAACTTTCATGATAAACATACATTTAAATCGAGAGCACTACATAAGTCAGATATATAATGTTTAATTGTAAATGCACTACACACCTCACAGACTGGTTATACTAATATATAATATGAAAACATCAGCATTGCCATTCAACGTGGCAATGCAGCCAGCATGTTGGGAACGCTTCCTACTGGTAGTGATTTGGATCAGTTGAGCTATCTATAGGTCGTTTGTAACGGTCTTTAGATGGCTCAACTGTTTCATATGTATTTTGTATATTTTGTAATGTAATATAATTATGTACATATTTTATTTTGTTTAATAAATACTATTTGATATGAAAACACTATGACAATAAATACCCTATTAATTAATAAACAATTAGGCAGATGAATAAGAACTAGTGGTACGACAAACAAATAGACAATAAAAAATTGTACTTAGTAAATATACAGCTTGAATAACATCGGCACGAACCGTCACCCCTGAGGCACTCCGATGGTAATACCACAGATAATACGAACAAAACACAAACGCGAAAGTCTGCTAATTGAATTCATCAAGGTCAAAAAAACATTAATATTAATGGCCTTTATAATAGCTAAAAAAGCAATTTGATCTCTTTTAATGTTGCGTCAAACCAGTCAAACACAAATTTAAATGTAATGTTATAAGGGAAACGAAATATTATGAAGAGAAGAGAACGATCTCAAAAAAACATTTTCATCCAAAATTAACCTTTATCAAATCTAAACGGAATAATATCTAAAAGTCATGAATCTATAAACATAGGTACTTACTAAAAAGTCATGGTTTAAGTACCTAATTACCTATGTTTAATGATAATTATATTTGCTACAAGCTATCAAAGAACTCCTTATAAAATCATACAAGCGAAGCTTTAAAAGTAATAAAAAGATAGGAAATAGACCCACGACGACACACGTCACTACAGTAATCCTCAGACAGTAAACAAACATACTCTGGGATTAGTAAACCGTTGATAATCAAGCATATTTATGTTCCAAATACGGAAAAACAACTCTTCAGTACCGCGCAGTAAGTACTCACACACTATAGGTACCTCAGTATTATTACAATAACAAACTTATCTAAATAGAACGTAACATCGAGGTAAAGTGGACCATTGTTGTTCTGTAAAATTATTGATAAAGATATTTTGTATTGATAGATACTATTGATTTTGCTAGTTTGGGCTAGCCTTTAATCCTTCACTACCTTACATTACATTTAACTAGATAAAACTCATGATAAACACCAAAAACCTTTTGATTTTTATTATTTACCTAGATAAATAGACGATTAGAATTATTTAAACGACACTGAAGACGCATTTAACATCCTATACCATTCATAGTTAGAATACCAATCTACAGGAAATGGTTCTAACAAGATGATCAAGCGAGGACAAGGTCTTTAACTTTGTTTCTATCTGAATTACATTAGAGAACCTTATGCAAGTCAAAGGTACAGCTTATCTAACCCAGAGGTTTTTGGACAACAAGGTGGTCAACAACAATGTCGCGTGAAAGGCAAATGGATGTTAGCATAAGCTTCGGGATCCAGAGGTTTGATGCTAATTGAGATGTCTTACCTTTGTTTCTCCACTCCGATGTCCTGTTCTCCATTGCACGCAGGCCTGTACACCACTAGGCCGTGAGGTCCGACTCCTACGCACGTACTGAGTCTGCATCCACATCCTCCAACATTCTGTCCTGTCGCCAAACACCCCACAGTCGCACTACCATCGATTTCCTGATCGTCTCTTGCTCTGGGCTCTTCAGCTTGTTGTATATGATAAAGTAGATGGCTGTATAGATTGTGAGCGTTGTTACTTTGTGTGATCGGCTTGCAGAAAAAGAGCTCTTCTCCAAAGGACTCCAGCTTAGATATCTCCTTGAGAAGTCTGTACTCTGCTTGCGAAGCTCTCATTCCTGCTATTTCACAATGGTAGTCGATTATCTTGTCTACGTGGTCTTCTGGCTTCTCTCCCTGAGGTCCAATCTTCTCACATTCAAGGTATATGTGTTTGGGTGGTTCTTCGGTGTCGCAGTCACCTGTCTCTGCTTGGGCTATATAAGCGATAATTCTTCTAGCAACTTCTAAATCTGCTACGACTAATCGCCCTTCCGTTAAGTCTAGTTTCGCCTGTAGGTAGAATTGGTGGCGGGTGGGTTCGTTGATCAAAAGGTGTGGGGGTACCCAGAATTTGACGCGTAGGTCGAGGCGTCCTCCAGGGATTCTGTGTGGGTCGAGGGGGTTCCTCAAGTTGAGCCATCTTGAGGGGCCTGACCCGGGGGATACGCGCAGCCCGAAGTAGTCCGCTTCAGCGCCTATTTCGAGCTTCTCACATATCTGTAACAAAACAAAACATAAAATTAGCTGAGAAGACCAAAATTAGCCTATTAGTTTTTATTATGTTCATAATTTTACTCATAAAACTATCATGAACTATATCATACATTTTACAACCGGGCGCCACCCGGGCGCCTGTCGAGCCGCGCTGCTAGAGCCGCAGCCCGCAGTGCATATCGCGACGCGGAGGAGGACGCTCGCCGTGTCACTCAACCCTGATGAAGACTCTCGAAATTGAGTCGAAACAGTGTCGGTACCTCTTCACCGATATACCGGTACGTGAAAACACCCGTTTGTAAAATGTATGTTCATAATATCATTATGTAACTGTGGTAGGTTCATGTAGACTCGAGCTTAACTAATCTTATTCAAACGGCTATAAAAATCGAGATTAAAAATCTAGCCTTGCGTTTGGGCAACCTACCTCTTCTAGATAATTATAGAGGACTCAAACGGTTTGGCATTTATCATAAGAGAAAGTTTAACTGAACCTGTGATTATGCTGATGGTAGTTTGAAAGTAGGTAAGTAGCTACCTACCTAACGACTAGTAAGTAATAACATATTGTCATAATTACCTTACTTTCCTCCTTCCTACATAAAGAGTAGGTACCTAGGTAGGTACATACTGTAGGCAGGTACTTACTTAGTTTACCTATGCCTACTTACTTAAAAACAAAATACATAAATTGAAATAGTTGAGCCATCTAAAGACCGCTACAAACGATTCAAATCACTACCAGACGGAAGCGTTTCCAACATGCTAGCAGCATTGCCACGTTGAAATAAGTAATTTTGCAATAGGTAGATACAGTCGGAGTCGGATAGTGTGTATCGAGATGGGAGTGGGACAGACAGACATTGATGCATCCGACTGTACATACGGGCAGTTCAAACTGAACCATGATGGGTTAGCTTAGCGAGTGATAGTAAAAATAAACAAGAAGCCATTTTCACTGTTTACATTGCGATAACTTATAACTGATAACCTCTTTCAATATCTTAAAAATTTATATCCAAATCCAATCCTTAAAATCTGCTGATAAGGATAACCAAACAATTTCCTGCAATTTTTGTCACACACGACACGACTGTTGGTCGTGCTAATTCAAAATGTATAATACTTATGTACGACAAGTGCACACATCAATTTTGTATTTTGTATTAATAGCTGCGTGACAGATAAAACTTTTACTTATTTCCGATCTGTCACCCTAGTCTGTCTAGGGTGACAGATAGGAATATATTTTTTATAAAAAAATCGCAAAATGAAATACTTAAACAAATAATAAAATTTATAGCTTAAGCATCTGGCTAACAACTCGTCCTGGCTTTGCGCGGGGCAAAGCCAGGAAGGGTTGTTAGCCAAAGATAAATTAGTTCTCCGAACGCGTTCTTCCACACGGCTCTGACTACCAGGAACACAGAGGTAGCAAGGAAATTGCTACAGGCATAATAACCATCACCATTATTAAATTGAATGGTATGAAAAAGTAAAAACTCACTATCCACCTGTTTGTACTTAGAACCAACAGTTTAAGTATCTGATAATATAAAGTAGGTAGTAACAACTATATTAATTCTAACAAGATAATGTAACAACTCGGTTTTATGACAAGATCAAAGATCAGAGCTAATTGGGCTATATGCAAAAAAGTTAAATAGTGGTTAGAAATCATATTAAATTATAAACGGCTATTTACCACTTGAATTTGACATTTATGCTGACGTTTCGACGCTATTACCGAGCAACCGTCAAACGCGGTCGCGGGCGGTGCTCACGAAGAAGAGCTTCTATAAATGCGAAAGCATTTGTTTGAATGGTCTATATTTTGTCTTTATTATGCAAATAGTCTTATTAAAGACCAATTATAGGCCACTCAATCATATTTTTATTTATTTTCTAATGTTTATTACTTAATAATAATTGTAAGTAAATAAATATTTAAAGAAAACGGTTAAGTACAACGATAATGACATCATTCTTATGTAGGTTCCTACTTAGTGTAAGTTCAAGAACTTGCAGAGATTAAAATAGGCACGACACGCCGACGTCAATCCAGTTTTACAAGACAGAGCGTCTCGATGACCGAAGCGCTTCTATTTACAAACTAAAGCTAAAAGCTGTGAAAAAGTGACGTTGACAGATGACACGAAAGCTAAAGTCAACTTTCGTTTGAACTTCAAAGTAAATGTATAAAATGAAGATTGTTTTGGGTTTTCTTAGGCTGTTTTTGAAGCTGACATGCTCTGTAATTCGCAAGTCGTGTCCGAGATCAGGCCTCAGTTCAACAACCCTGCCCTCAGTGAGATCTCTACCTACTGCGACTCGTTTCCCTATGGAACTCAAAACAGCCGAGTTTTGAATTGTATCTTTTAATGGATCTGTCTATTTTGAAGTTTGCCTTGTTGATGGTTAAGTAATGTTTATTAAACTAAACACTTTTCTTTCTAACAAAGAGAGTCCAAACAAACAACAGACTGAAACAGACAAACAAACAGACTGCGAATTAAAAGCTTAACGACCAGGAAAATCCCTTAGTTATCAAGCTGAACCGCTAAATGATTTTGAAATGTGTTGAAATAATTTCTATCAAACTGAAGGGCAACTTATTGCAGCATATTGACCAAACCTATAATTGCCAAGTGCATTAAGAGTCCTTGCTTGCATATAATAATGCGATGTTCAATGCTCTCTGATTGCTTTGCTAAAATAGAACAGCTGTAAAAAATATTGAATCACAACCGCACCACACGCAACTTGCATCCCAGATGTTTTCTCTCTATCTCTTTCTTGCTCCGCCTCTCTCGGTCACGAACGTATCACGCAGCGGCCGCATGTTCAGCCACGCTCGATCAGTCGTCCGACCAGTTACAACACCGCTTTGTGCAAACGCTCGACTTTAGACTAATCGCTAGATTTGTCGACCGGCTTAATACAAGTCTTCGATAAAAATAGTGTTCACATGGGCATTCAAAACTACCTGTAGGTTATGTATGATGCCGAAAGCAGATTTTGGCAAGTTTCGAAATTGGGAAAGTTGAGCACGCAAGAAATACGCGGCTGAAAACAAGAAAAGCATCGTTAAAGACAGATAGGTGCTTTAGCTGGCATTTTACTTTACTGGTAGGTTTTACCATAGAATTTCTATGGGTTTTACCAAAGACATTGAGAATAACCTACCGTTATATAAATCAGTTTGACAGACTATTTGACCTATGATTTGCTATCCACCAAATTACCAGATTCCTAAAGAATATTACTCGTGAGCAAAGACATTATGAATAATCTTTGTTTAAATATGCTCGAAGCTCGCGAGCATGAATTCAAAACGGTTAAATTCTAACTCAATAAAAAAAAATGGATCAAAGTTTATAGTAAATACCGGAAAGGCAGGCAATTACTAGTAATAATTAGGTCACTTAGCATAGACTGAACTCTAAGCTTTTACAAGTGCATAAAGTTTGAAACAAAGACTTCATTGGTTTGTAAGCAACGCAAACATGACCCCATCGACAGGGTGACAGATAAAACTTTTTAATAAATGTAACTTTTACCCTATTGCAAAAAGAGTGACAGATCGAACTTTTTTGTGCCATCTGTCACCCCAGCGGATAGAGCTGGATGACAGATGAGAGTAAACCAATGTGCTAAAAACATGCTAAGTTTAAATTAACGTTTCCCACATCCAAGCCTCTGAAGGTGAGACAGGACAACCGTGCAGAAAAGAAGCAAAATTATTATTATCTTGGTTTATTATTAGACCGTGATGTTATTCAATACGGGCAGACATTTTGGTATGATATAAAAACACGGACATTTTGAGTGCAACTCAGTTAATCAACCTAAAATTGGTGTTGTGTTGCTAAGTTCGTCGTAAAATTACATTAAATAAACACAGAGCAAATTAGAGTACTTATTCATTTACCTAAACTAGATGTAAACTCCCCTAACACTTGCTCAAAACTCAGTGGTTTTTTTAGTGTTAGTTATAAGTTACTTTGTTATGTAAATTTTTAATTACGAAAAAAAAATTAAAAAAAAAATATTTTTTTATGCGAAATAAAATCTGTTCCAATTCAGATAAATGTAATTAAAATAAAGCTTAATGGGGACAACGGGATGTTATTTTTTTACTTTCCACTGTCCCCATCAATGGGGTCAAAATCATGGGGACATAAATCATACACGAATTTTTTTGCCAAGGTATTTAGGTACTCAAGCAGATTAATCTTTGATCTAAGTTAATTAGTAAGTACACACCTATTTAGCAATTTAAATTATGTTTTACCTGATTATGTTTTTTTCAAGCAATTTAAATTATGTTTTACCTGATAAATATCCACTGCGCAATTACCGTTGCAATCACACACAGATTAATTTGTGGCTTGTAAATATTTATGCTATTATTCTTGACATGTTTATTAGTACTACCTACCTATTTGTAGTAACTTTGAACCGTAGGTATTTGGTTTGGAAAATATTCGCTTATCACGAGTTCACAACACAATGGTAGTAAGTTTATGTAAGCTGCTATGATTTAAAGTAAATTGAGGCCTCAAGCAAGTAGGTAAAATAGTGTAGGTAGGATGGTAGGTTACTTAAAGTAAAGTACCTACTTAACTGATTAAGGGTGAGTTGCACCATCGTTACGTCAACGTTAGCGTCAAATTGTTCGACGACGATTGAACAATTTGACGTTAACGTTAGGTGGTGCAACTCACCCTAGGAATATTTTTTTAGTAAGTAAGATATTTACCTACAAGTGTTTTTTCAATGTTATTTTGGTGGGATTCAACAAAAGATATTAATTGTTTGTTTGTTACCTATACCTACCAGTCTTTTAATTAATTTAAAAATTAAAATAACCAGTGCATATCCGCCCTTCATTTTAATATCCTTCCTTATGTAGATAAGTAAACAAATATTTAGTTATGTAAAGTCTAAGATGTTTGTTTAAATTTAAATTATTAAGTAAATTAATTAGATAAACTATTCAGCTAAATTTACCTAAATGTAGAATACATAAAATATTAACTTGGTTTACTTATAGAAGATTATGTTGAAAAGAATAAGTGAAAAATTTATATGGCATTATTTATGACCATTTACACAAGTTCTGTGCTACTATCAACCTTCGGTAAACAGATAAGGAGTTCAGAAAACGTAGTAACAATTCAAACCAGCTTAAAGAAATTTCAACCATGCGCAGTACATTCAAGAACTTATTTTCATTATGCTGCATGCATACATTTATATTGTAAACATAATAACTTGGAATGTTTATTGTCATGAATAGCCCGGTGTTGCCGGTGTCCTTGTGGATTAAAATGCGCATAAGGCAATTCGCGTGCAAAAATCAACCATATTGAATCTGTATAAATTGCAATATTATTTAAATTTAGATCATTTACTTCTATAATATTTTGCATGATATACTTAATTAAGTGATATACTTACTTAGTTAATATTATACCTACTTATTATAATTAAGTATATCTACTTATACATTTTTACATATAAGTATAATATTATATTTTTATACATACTTAAATAATATTAATAACTTATTGAGAACCAAAACAAAAATTAATAATGATTATTATTATTATTATCTTGTATTTTAAATTATTTAGAGCGTCAAAGGCATGTAAATGTCAGAACTTTGTGTACTTGTTATTTATTTTTACCTACCTTACCTTTTTTTTTTGTACAGGGGAGGAATCTGGACCTACGTGCATGCAACCAAATGTAATAATTATTATGAGCAAATAATAAACTAATTGAATTGAATATTTTGTATCAATTTAAGTCATCTAAGTAATATTAGCACCATTCTCTCATAGTTTTATGACCTCATGAAGATTAGCTATATTTAGTAGTTTAACATTATCATATATAGAGGCGTCACGACTCACGACCGATACTTGGCTGTTATCTCACCCCGGGTAGTAACTTCAGCTATCTCGACTAAAGCTGGATTAACAAAGGACTTTGGACAACAAGGAAACTGACGAATAATAAACAGTCAACAATGAATAATAAATAAATAATAAGAAATAATGCTGGAAAATCCACACAGCATCATCTAGCCCCAAGGTAAGCTGCTGTTAAACAGAGCTGTGTTATGGGTTATGGGTACTAGATGACTGATATATACTTAAAACAATACAATACATAGATAGATATTTTTATTATATATAGAAAATACCCAGAACACCCGGAACAAATATTTGTAGATCGTACAAAAAAGAATCGTACCAGCAACTTCCGCGTCGCAGGCGGACCTGCGCCCGCTGCGGCACATCGGTCGTCAAATTAGTTTATTTTAGGACTTATTTTCATATCTGGTGGCGAACTGGCGACTGATTCAAGAAATTCAAAATGACCTGAGTTGGCTACTGACTCATAATGAACTTAACAAAAAATAAAACACAATTCGTGGGTTATTTATATCAAGGTACCTAACCTACCCTACCTACCTTGTAAGTTATTATTAATTCAGTTAATCATTTTAGATTAAGGGTTTAAAGAATCCGTTTTTTTTTTGTATAAGTTAGTTTCCTTAAAATCGTTAATGTTTATAATTAAGTTTTTTCAGACAGCATTTTGCACCAGGGCAGTTTCGATATAAATAAAGGTAAACCTAAGGAGTAGGTACTGTTATCTGTTCTGTGCTTATGGAACTGGTTTTTCTTTGTTCTTGATTAAAATAAAATCTCTCACAGAAATAAGTAGGAAAGTAAAATAATTCCACTTTCTTTCGTTGTATTGAGAGTGGGATCTAAAGTAGGTCCTGGCCAATGACACGCAGGCCAGTTCTACCTACGTGTTGGGCTTCTTGGACGCCATCCAGCAATATCACGGTGTTAGCTCGTGTGAGACTACAAATGTTCATCTCCAAATTTAGTTAAATTTATTACCTTGCAAAACATATAAATATACTAGAGACCCGCAATCTTGAATTCATTCTTTTTATTGATTGAACCAGCATTTAAAATTTGTTGCGTCGTAATAACATACATAGGGATAAAAGGCGGGAAACGACACTGTTTTAAACTACAAGCTTAGAATGACAACATGGTTTGCCTTTTTGCACTTTAAAATGTACGTGTGTTTTGAAGATACAAATAAATGTTTTATCTGTCTATGTAATAAAGATTTTAAAAGAATAGGTTATGCCTATGGCATCAATCTGGCAGCATAGAGTTGAAAAAAGGTGACAGATCGAGGGGACAAAACTAGGTGACAGATGGGAATAGTCCGGTACAATTATTAGAGTTCACGGGTGATGATAAATAAGTTATAGTTCGCACAACGGATCTAGGCTTCCGTGAAGTCAGCCGTTTGTGATGCGCAAAGACAATTTAGTTTGAAAAGGCTCCATTGCGCATCGAAACGGCTAACTTTACGACGGCCGAGATCCGCTGTGAGAACTATACTAAGTTTATCATCATTGGTCAACCATTTGATGTCCCAACTGTTGGGCCACTGGACAACCAGTGTTCTAAAGGGGCTCATTTTTTTAATTCAGAAGAAAATAGGAATTATTCTCAATGGTTTAAATGCTCAGAGATACAATGCTAGTCATTTTAAATAGGTGTTTAAATGTGTGATCAAAAAGGTGTAAGACAACGTTAAGATCCAGATTTCATCTGAATTTCAGAACAGTGACTTAAGTTCTTTCGTTATTAGCATGGAAGCTTCATAATTCCTTTTTAGAATGAAGAGCAATTAGTGTAACAATGTCAGTGCCATGAAATGAACGAATCCTTTCTAAAGTTTGATGACCCCGTTTTGCATCAAGTTCGTAATAGATATTTCAGTAATTTAACTTAAAAAGGCAATCATCATCATCATGACAGCCTTCTAATGTTCCCACAGGAACCCACGGGAACATATAAATAGTCCTGAGTTATATTTTTAGAATAGTTATTAGTTTAAGAGTAGTAGAGCTCTGTGATAGAGCTCGTCCGGAGAAGGACTACCACCATACCTATTTCTGCCGCTAAGCAGTAATACTCGCATTGCTGTGTTCCGGTGTGAAGGGTGTGGTTTCCTTCTACTTTCTTTCGACTTCGACTTTCCATCTAACGTCTCAGGGTGGTAACACGCAAGTGATATCTATGATGTTGCATGCGTACATAGGCTACGGTAACCGCTGACCATCCAGTGGGCCGTACGCTTGGTTGCCACTTTAGTGGTATAAAAAAAAAAAAAAACTTTTTCTTTTTCAGAAATCGAGAAAAAACAGAAGCTTATCACAGCAGCATAAAAATTTCTTTGATCGTGGTAACTTATTATTAGAATCCTTTGAAACTTTTCCACTCATTTGGTGAGTACCGGTCGCGGGGTAGGCAAGGCATACGTGACCAGTGCAACGTGCAACGGCAAATTACCTTAGGGAGTACCTCAAGGTTCGCGCCTTGGACCGCTATTGTTTAACCTTTATATAAATGCACATAATTGTTTAAAACAAGTTGAAGTGTCTTTGAAGACGCATTTTGTTTGTTTGATGCTATTATTGTCACTTGGAATTAGCATTTTACGTATAGGTTTCAAGGAAATATTAGTAATATTTGGCCTCTAAGCGTGATATTAAGGTTTTCTTCAATGCAATTTAGGCCTTATTTTATTATACACAAAGTAGGGGTGGTGGTAGTACCTAGTCACGGATTAAATAAAGGGTCAAGTCATTATTGAACAAATAAAAAAGGACTAAATCGATGATGTTTTTTTTTTGCTAGCCCATTAGCACTCGGACTTTCGCTACAAGTTTTACAGTAGCACGGGTCATGAAACGCGGATTTAGTCGAAATAAAAAAAAATATAGGTATATATATATTCCCATCTGTCACCCTGTCCGGACCGGGTAGGGTGACAGATGGGAATATATTTTAACATTACCGTTTTAAGTCCCGCACCACTGTAAATTCTAATAACATACAAATAGTCACGTCACGTGTATATTTGTAAGTATGTTATTTTACTTCTTCTTCTTTTCTTTTAAGGCCTCTGTGGCTAGTTTGCCACAATTTTGCCAGTGTCAAGTGTATTAGTTTGATTGTCGCTTAGCAACGTAAACAAACGAAATTTGGAAAGAAACGATGACTTTTCTTTCAAAATTCTCTTGGAAAGTCTTTGACTAAATTACCAACCAACATCACCCCTCCATTTCAATTACTAACACTTGTGCTAAGTAAACAAGTTAAATTGGATAAACTGCCACCAAATTTACGCAACAAAACTTAAAATAACACGAGAAAAATAATTAAAATGGGAAGACCCATGTCGTTTTGACAAGATAGCCAAAGACAATCCTATGTTATTTTATTTGGTTTGCCGACTGTTGTGTCAACTTGATAAAAAATTAATCAATTACAAATAGGTTATACTTATACATGAGGTTATTATCATTTTTATTCGAGTAAAATAGTATTATTAGCAGAACAGAACTACTGAAATAATTTAGATCGCGCTGAGATCAATTTAAAAACTAATATTTTATAATAATAAATAATAATAAATAATAAATAATGCTGGACAATCCACACAGCATCATCTAGCCCCAAGATAAGCTACTGTTAAACAGAGCTGAGTTATGGTACTAGATGACTGATATATACTTAAAACAATACAATACATAGATATTTTTTTTTTTCTATTATATATAGAAAATACCTAGAACATCCGGAACAAATATTTGTAGATCGTACAAACATTTGACCCGAGGCGGGAATCGAACCCGCAACCTCTGCGTCGCAGGCGGACCTGCGCCCGCTGCGCCACATCGGTCGTCAATAATAAGGTCTTGTGGTGAGTTGTGTTCCCAGAAGAAACTTAAGAAAAATTTAAGAGTAGTAGAGTTTTTTGTGATAGAGCTCGTCCGGGGAAGGACTACCACCATACATATTTCTGCCGCCAAGCAGTAATGCTCGCATTGCTGTGTTCCGGTGTGAAGGGTATGGTTTCCGGTGAAATTACTGGCACATGAGGCTTTCGATCTTAACCTCAAGGTGGCAATCCGCGAGTGATACCTCTGGTATTGCAAGCGTCCATAGGCTGCGGTATCCGCTTACCATCTTGTGGGCCGTACGCTTGGTTGCCACTTCAGTTGTAAAAAAAAAAAACAAAAAAAAACCTTTCGTTATAAAGTCAGTCATAGCTGAGCGTTAGGATAGCAACTCAAAAAAGCAAATAGCTGATGCTAAAAACAAAAATACTATTTAACTTAGTGACCTCATGCTAGCACTATAAAGTAAGTCGCCATTTCATAACCTTTGAAATGTCAATAGTTTTTTTTAGAGTTTTTGTTATAAGAAATAGAATTAAACCGGTTTTACCAGTCTGTTTCATATTCTACGAGCTTTTGAACAAAGCTACTTACATTACTTAGTACTTTAGAATAGAATAGAATAGAATATATCTTTATTGTACATACACCTAAGAAAAAGAGTAGATACAGAGTAAAAATAGAACTTATAAGTGGTACAATGGGCGGTCTTATCGCTAATAAGCGATCTCTTCCAGACAACCTTTGGATGGACTGAATAAGTTAAGATATTAAATAGACGACTTTAATATCATAACAATTAAATATTAAAACACAAAATGCTGCATTACTATAGGTATATCATTCTTTACATATATTTGTGTTTGAATTGTTTCGTATTCCACTATTGAAGAACGATCCAGCTGCGGTAACATTGTAGCTAAAGTCAGCGATCAATCGAGTATTTTGTCTTCAGTTTAATAAAAATTTACCTGGTGGTAGGACTCTTCAGCAAGAGTTCGGCTTGGTGGGTACCACCGCAGTGTCAGATATTCTACCTCCAAGCAGTAGTGTGCAAGCTGCACTGTGTTTAGGTTTGAAGGGCACTGTAGCAAGTGAAATTACTGGGCGAAAGAGACTTAACAACAAAGTCTTAGGGTGATAAGCGCAGAACAGTGCCACGCAAACACTTGAAAACTTTAAGCTTTGGGTGGCACTGCATCTGTAATAGTCAGGCGTGGTGCTTAACATTAGGTGGGCTTCTGATTGTCTTGTCACATGCTGACATAAAAAAAAAAAAAAGGTTTGAAACTGAATAAAACGTCAAACATTGTTTATTAATAGAATCGAGCTCCAGCCCAGGTCATCACCATCAGCAAAAGTTATCTGGTTATTACTGAAGATAGAGGTTTTTACGTTGCAGTTATCGTGTTTTACTCCAACCATCTCGGAAACGGGGTTATCTCAGTTCAAACTAAATTGTTTTAGTTAAGTGTCGTTCGTTGTGCCATTAGTTACTGATAACAAACACGGTATCGCGTGACGGGTTAATGTTCATAACATTTTTTATGTTTACTCTGGTAGAAATAGATATCTACCTCAGTGGTTTTTACATTTTTTTTTTTTATACAACTGAAGTGGCAACCAAGAGTACGGCCCACAAGATGGTAAGCGGTTACCGCAGCCTATAGACGCTTGCAATACCAGAGGTATCACTCGCGGGTTGCCACCTTGAGGCTAAGATCGAAAGTCTCATGTGCCAGTTACATCATCTTTTTGCACTTAGCCGTTTTTAGAATCACGTTTGGGTATACTCGTACTTTGGTTAGGTACATTTGAAATGAGCATGAAGCGATTGTTGTGATAAGTGTAAGTAGGTAGATACTAGATACCAATTTTTAATTAGATATACAAAGGTCGCCCTCAAAACTGATAAGATTTAATCTACCTACCTAGTTTTGTGAATTGAAAATAAATATATTTATCTTTATGCCTACTTAGGTAGATTATTGGCCCGGAACTATGCTCTAAAATTCAAACTTCAAAAACAAAATTAAAATTACAAAGTAAATTTTTGTTAAACACTGAAGAAATACGAACTACCTATGGTCTGGTAATGAGATATTATTTGTGAATAGCCCATCCAGACTTAGTAAACCTAGGTAAGTAAAGTAAATAAAAAACAGACGAAAAATCTCTAGTACTATTCCGCTTAACCTTTTAACTGATGAGGTCACACAGTTACCACAGCCAACCTCAAAAGAAAAATATCGACACGTGTTTCATCCCTCCACGGGACATCCTCAGGACCATCGACTTGTTCTCCGGCAGACGTGTTGCTCCGTCGAGCGCTGGAGCCAAAAGTACTTTTACATCAGTTAAAAGGTTAAGCGGAATAGTACTAGAGATTTTTCGTCTGTTTTTTATTTTGTAATGGATTTCCGCAAAGTAACGCCTGAATCTATCAATTATAGTAAAGTAAATCTAAACCTACGTGAGGCAGAACCAGTTTAGAGCATGTTTTCCTGAACAAGAACCGGTTTTATAAGCAAGAAATGGACCACTGTTCTAAGAACCAACGAATTTTTAAGTTAGTTTTTTAAATTTTTATTGCATAAAACATATCTCAACAAATATTCAACTGGCAGTACATCCGCATTTCAAATGGTAGGTTGGGGGTTCAAAGATCCACCTGAGTAAAAAAATGGGATATTATAGTTATAACAGTGGTTTCTATAATGTCTTCATGGGCAGTTGGGAATTATCATGATCTGCAAATATTCAGGTCTGCGTGGTAAACGTGCTTTCATAGTTTCTGATACAATCACAGAGAATCCTACTGTGGGATCAGGTGTCAGGACTAGTATGACTGTATTGTGTTATGTTACGTTAAGCTATGCTAGCAACATCGTTGCTGTCGACCGGCATAGCACAGTTTTGAAAGCGCCAACCAAATGAACTAAGTGAAAGTTGCAAAGAGTCATGGGAAGGATACGTGATACGCTAAACAAGCAAAATACTTATAAAACTCACACATTTATCTCGTGCTCGTCATGCTTTACATCGAAAATGATTTCAATAACTTCGTGGACTACTATAATCTTAGGATTAAAATTCAAGTCGTAGCAAAATATTATTTGGTTTAATTATTAAATAATTGAAGTTACTTATAAATAAATAAATAAAATAAAAATAAAATGAGCCTTTATTGCTACTAGGTACATGCTTTGCTTATGACTAATGTTAAAATTTCTCAAATCTAACATTCATGTAGGTATATAGGTATTTTGCCTCAAGCGGGATTTGAACCCGCAACCACCGCTTGATACGCGGGCGCTCTACCAATTGAGCTTTGGACGAAAGAATCATTGGGATGTCTTCGGCTTGAAGCGCCGATAGCTCCACCTACAGGGGAAACGTTACAGTTATCCAAGCCTGTTCAATGACTAAAGTTAATTTAGTTCATTGACGAGAGGTATCGCATTGCTTATTCAATTACTACAATACTAGGGGAATACTAAAGATTATTGATTATTAGTATTCCCCTAGTGTGATGGTTAACACTATAAAAACAAAAATAACCAATATAGGTATTTGTTTGATTAAAACCTACATAATATAATATTTTATGTATCGCCATCAGTCTTTGGCGTAGGCCTTACTTATAATACTATAATATTATTTATACTAATCAAAATAACTTTGAGTAGGCATACTATACCGTATATTTTGCGTATATATTATTAGTGATTAAGTAGGTGCTATGTATGCAAACTGGTGGGTCTAAACAATACGGCAACGTGGTAAGCATGAGCATTGTCGGTAAACTAGTAACCAGATAAAGACAATCTGTTACTAAGTATAACAACTAAACTCTAATACGCTGTGGTTATGATAAACAATGGCGATGACGCTACAGTACAAAGTCCACTGGCAATTGTAAAGTTCAACAGTACGATTTCAGAGCTATTAAACTAATTGTGCCGAAATTTTGGGTAAGTACAGTTCGTTGGAACCAAGATGATTGGTAGTCCAAAGTCTATTCAGCGATTTGAAGGAACATAATAACAAAATTACTGTATTTGATGACTACCAGCTTATTCATTTTATAAACATAATTTTTGTTTGAATATTTAGCTATTTTTATAGGACAGACTAAAAGTGATGATTAATTATTATGTGCTATTGATTGGGCAATCTTAGGAAATTGTGCGTGTTTTCTAGTTAGTAGGTAATAATAATAAGATAAGTCGTAGGTAGATAGTTATTGCGAGAGAGTTTTCGAAGATAAGTGTGAAGGCAGGTCCTAGCAAGTATTAAATCTATGATAACAAAATCAAAGTGCTTGAGCTAATACTAATAAGTTGGTCTTTCATTAAATAATATTAATAATTAATTATGCAATATTATCAATGATGGTGCCACTAAAGTACATGAGCTAGCTTTAAGATAAGTGCATAAAACTAAAAAATATTTGCAGGAAAGGTACCTAAGTACCTGCTCAAAATAAAATATCTACCTATTAAAAATAAGATCTGGATAGATCGTTATTCATTTGTAAGTACCTACCTATTGCATGTGTACATTTATCTAATAAATAAATAAATAAATAATGCTGGACAATCCACACCGCATCATCTAGCCCCAAGGTAAGCTGCTGTTAAACAGAGCTGTATTATGGGTACTAGATGACTGATATATATTTAATAGAATACAATAGGTACATAGATAGATATTTTTTTTTATTAAATATAGAAAATACCCAGAACACCCGCAACAAATTTTTGTAGATCGTACAAACATTAGTCCCGAGGCGGGAATCGAACCCGCAACCTCTGCGTCGCAGGCGGACCTGCGCCCGCTGCGCCGCATCGGTCGTCATCTAATGTAAATATTCCGTAAATAAATTAATTATCATCATGTTAAAAATAATTCTGCATATAAACTACAGGTCATTTTAATGTCTGTAGTAACCACAATTGATCATTTTTTTATAGAGATGATCTCATTAACCTCGATGCAACAAATGAGACATGTTGCTCTACAAGCTAAATATACCTTGAAGTTTGGACTCACGCATGATTCGAACGCATGTTAATTCCACAGAGAAGGCGAGTTATTCACTAAAGCTCAGCAAATATGAGGGCGTAAAATTAACCAATAGAAATCTTTCACTATCAGTTTTAGTCTCAAAAACCGATGTAAAACTAAATATCTCCTTACTCCAGAATTCTTCTTCTTCTTTTCTTTTATGGCCTCTGTGGCTAGTTTGCCACAATTTTGCCAGTGTCAAGTGTAATATTTTGATTGTCGCTTAGCAACGTAAACAAACGAAATTTGGAAAGAAACGATGACTTTTCTTTCAAAATTCTCTTGGAAAGTCTTTGACTAAATTACCAACCAACATCACCCCTCCATTTCAATTACTTACACTTGTGCTAAGTAAACAAATTAAATTGGATAAACTGCCACCAAATTTACGCAATAAAACTTAAAATAACACGAGAAAAATAATTAAAATGGGAAGACCCATGTCGTTTTGACAAGATAGCTAAAGACAATCCTTACTCCAGAATGCTTAGCACGAAAAACTCGTTTGACAATAGTAAATGTCTATTGCCTAACTCTTTTTTTTATTTTTGTTGTCTATTGTCATAATGTATAACGTATCTTCCAACTGTCAATTTGTATAGGATTTTTAACAGCGCCTCTTTAGTGCGTTAAATGAACTAGCAAAATTTCATACAAGTTGACAGCTGGACGATACGTTTGCGTTTACGATTGTCAAACGAGTTTTTAGTGCTGAGCACTAACATAACCTACGAGTCAAAGACAACCTCGGTGGCACGGTGGGGATGCGCCTGGTTAAGAAGTGAGAGGTTGTGGGTTTAAAGCCAACTGTGGGACAAGGACAAATACTTGCATGATCTGCAAATATTCAGGTCTGGGTTACACTGGAAGCATCTGCTTGGCAGATATAATTATGAATGGTGGTGGTACTACCCCAATTACTCAGGTGAATATTAATAATTTTTAACTATCACAAAAAATCCTGTCTGTATCTACATAATTATTTGATATTAGCTGCTACACAAACAATTACGTAACGCTTTGTAAAACGTTATTTTAGAACAAGGCTGTGGTTTCGCTTGTTTTATCACGTTTTTGAAAGTTTGCCACCTTTTGTTAATTTCTTGGAAATAAATTGTTTGGACTAAAAAAATATTTACAGAGTAGGCGCCTAGCTATGCTATTTTATGTAAGTAGATACATATGTATGTAATGTTCATAGTTACATACATATCGCGTACCGCGTACCTATATATCGTACCGTACCGTATTTTTGACGAATATAGTATGGCGTTTGGCAGATTTGATTTGAAGATTTAGGTAGTACGGTACACAGGTAGGTACTAAGTAGGTACCTATAATAATAATATCAATAATAATAATAATAATAATAATGCTGGACAATCCACACAGCATCATCTAGCCCAAGGTAAGCTGCTGTTAAACAAAGCTGTATTATGGGTACTAGATGACTGATATATATTTAATACAGTACAATACATAAATAGATATTTTTTATTATACATAGAAAACACCCAGAACACCCGGAACAAATATTTGCAGATCCTACAAACATTTGTCCCAAGGCGGGAATAGAAACCCGCAACCTCCGCGTCGCAGGCGGACCTTCGCCCACCGCGCCACATTGGTCGTCGACCTATAATAATATCTTCATGATTAAAATAATCAGTTACCTAGCTACTATAAACTATAAATGCTAAATGTGCTATGTATGCTTTCTAAACAACTATAAATCTTTATAAGAATAGTTTCTATAAGGAAAAATAATGTTTTTACGATCCATAGCAAACAAAGCAGCTGTAAATCGAATTCGAACGTGAAATTTGTCTACAGTCCCGAATCCAACACGAAAACGTTCAAATAAAGACCTTAGTGCGTTAGAAATAAGGTTGATACTTTAATCAAGGTGGTCGACTGATCACGCAGCGCGCACGTGCTCACGCACACGGTAGAGAGTCAAAGTTAGGGTGGCCATGGCTTTTTATACAATTGAAACTTTTTGAGACCTAAAGCTGAATATCTAGTGCTGTAAAACTGTTCGTATCATAAACGCATTAATACAATTTAATTGTAAAAACTTAATGTTAAACGGAACTGTTTCCACTAAAAAAATAGTGCTATTACAATTATTATATCATATAGTCCAAAGATTAAAAATATTTCCATTAATCTTTTTATCTGCTCTCGAGTTATATTTATAAACTTAAAAACCTCTAATTTTATTATGGTGCATGGATAAAAGTATTATTTTTACAATTAGTATCAAAAATAAAGAGCTTCGTCGCTGATGCAATAACAAGACATTAAAAATTTATAAGCATAATTTAATAAATACACAAGTTACCTTCTAGCCCCTGAATTATCCTAAGCCCAAATTATCGTAAGCCCAAATTGTCCTTAGAAATTACATTACATGGTTAACCTAACCACAGCTGTTGTAGAACTGTTGGACTTTGGACCCATAGACAATCACCGGTGTTACGAGGCGCGAATAACGACCAAAACTCCTTGGTTGGGGTGACGGGTATTTTATCTGTTTGACTCATACTATACTTACTTTAAATATTACGGATATTATTATAATAAATCTATAACACAGAGTCTTATGTAAATAAATAGGTACCTAAGTAAAGTACTTAGTTATTTTATTACCTAATAATGAATAATGAAAGTAAAAATCATATTAAAATACCGTAGGGTTCCTCAAATGCATTAACAGTTTGTAATTTTTTTAATCAGGTTTTTTTTTTCGATTCTGTATAGGTGGTACCGTAAGTATGTAGGTTTAAACCAAATAAAAATATTTAATTATATTTTTCCTGAGTATTTGACTGCAATAAGTACCTAGTGTACCTACCTAACTGATTTTAACTCCCCGGTTTACCCGGTTTCCGCGTTATGTCTACCACATAAAGAATTGGCTGGAATCAAGCCAAAATATCTACGGAGCGCGGACGTCTCAAAAACTTTGGCGCCGTTAGATCTTTATAACTCAGAAATTCTTGCAAGGTCTCTTAGTAGTAGGTATTCGTAAGTAGGTGATGGTTTTTTCCATTCGGGGAAGCCTTTAACCACATAACGGTTTAATTTAAGAATTATCCAATTTGTCACCCAACTCTGTCTGCTTAGGGTGACAGATAGGAAAAAAAAAAAAAGTATTCCGATTTGTCAGTTAACTCTGCCTGCTTAGGATGACAGATCGAACTTTTATTAATTTCAAGTCCTATCTGTCACCCTTATTTACTTATATGATTTTGACCTACCTACCTACCTACACTTTAGTCACAGAGTAATACTTTAGTGCAGTATAAAATTGGTTGTGTGTGTGTGATGTGAATTTGAACTCAGTCAGATTCACATCACTGCATATTGTATGAAACTGAGATATAAGGTGCATGCAATGCGTTCTAAACTTACATCAAAGTTATTATAACATTATTATAACCAAACTAGTTTTTTTTAAGAACACGAAGGTAAATCGTGGCCGCTAGAATGCCATGCTGTTAGCCGGTCCAAAGTCCGCAAGGTAAACTGTGACGTAGGCGGTAGAGCTAGCTAACGTGTCGTGCGTGGTCCGTGGTTAATGCTTTGTTTATGATATTGCACCTGATTACAAAAAAATAACAAAGTCGTTGGTAATGATAATGACAAAGAACACGATTGTTCTGCTAAAAAATAAAATTATAAAATTAATTTACTTAAATAGGTACCTGCCAACACAGAAATGGTTAACACCTGGTTTTCATTGTCTCCTATTTCACCACATTAAATAATCATTTTCCGATTATTTATTTGGGTAAACTATTGTTAAAAAACATTACATGTGAACAAATTCTAAGTTTATCAGACGGTAAAATAAATAACTCAACACAAACAAGTCTTATTTGTACTTCGCTAACAATAAAATGAACAGCCAGTTAAAAAAATATGTTCATCATTAGGTGGAAAATAAAACTTACCTTCTCCAGACAATCCTGTCCAATGGCATTGGGGTCTGCTTTGATTTCCAAAATCACGGAATTTGGCTGGCTGACTAACCACATTTTGTTTAACATTATTAAAAAAGGTTAACCGAAAATAGGTCGCGCGTTTTCGATACTATCGCGGTGGGCACTGTTTACTAATGTTTATATCACTCGCGTTAAATAATATTTGTATAGTCTTTTTAAATTCGCTTTGCGTAAAGTCTATCGCGTATTCTTTGTGGAAGTAAAACTGTGAATACTTCCAAACGACGGCCATACTACGTTAAGTTTGCCTCCGAAATGATAAAGACGTGACGTGACTACTGGCGGCAGTGTTTCCAACTGTACCATCATCACAGTAGCTATATCTCGTGCCAAAAGTAGCTAGAAATAGTTAAACCATCAATCTGTGTTTAGCATCCAGCTAGACTTTCTGTGCATAATACCGGATCCACGCCATCACTCTCACGCTCAGACCATAAAATTGTCAAGCTCGAGTAGGTAACTAGGTAGGTAGGTACCATGATCAATAGTTATTTGAAATCCACACACGCACCCGTAATATGTATGGTATGTTATTTTGTTTAAATAAAGTCACTATGATAAAAAATTGTTAGACAAGATAGGTAGCTAAATCTTTTAACTACATATTTGTTATTTGTAGCTCTGATGGGGCGCAAAAATAGCTAGATCCAGCAATAAAATAGCTAAGCTGGCACAGTGATTGGCAGACGCGGGGAGTGGTTTGGACTCTGCCCCCTACTTGACAGCTATTCAAGCAACACCAAGCGTGTTGGCACAACATGCAATGCTGGTCTAATATGAATTTGAATCGATCAATCACCTAACAAACAGGCAATGTAGTAAATCCTAAGTAGAAATAATTATCATTTTAGCTTACCGAGTATTAATGTACTTGAGCTCTTTTCTATCTGAATTTATGGTAGATGAAAGAGATAGAACTCTAAAATGGTGAAGTCATTATGTTAAATTATACCTCATTACCCCGTATTCAAAGACATTAATATTCTCGAAGCCCTTATTATAATTTATTGTAGTACTTACTTTATTAGCAAATATGAACTTTTTTTTTTTATAGTAGGTAAGTATACATATATTGGTAGGTATCTACTTACACAAGGGTACGTAGTACTAATATCTATTCTGTGACAAGGGCATGCACATAATTAAAAATGCTGTGGTGGTGGTAGGTACTTAGCAGTTTATCACCTTTTAAAAAAACTAAAAAAATAATAACCTACCTTACAATATTTTGAAGTTGGTACCCAGGCCTGGGTACCTACCTACCAACATACCTAAGTCAAAATTTATTAGGCTTAAAATTATTCTCAATGTCATTCGCTCGCGGTTTGATCTCTCCTCCTGGACCGAGCTAGCTAGGTAGGTAGGTAGGAGGCAGGTAGGACCTACCTACTTGTAGGAGAAAAATTACAAAATCTGATATTTTTTTAATGTGAACTTAAATCTTTAGGGGCGGATTCTAATTTGTCTGAAGGCGGATTCGACCAACTTTTGGAATAACTATTCCGCGGATTAGGAAATGTCAAATACAAGGAAACTGTCATTTTACCAACCTTACGTTGGGTTCGACCAAACTCGCGTTATTCGCGAGTAAAATATTTTAACGCCATCTATGGTTTACATAAAAAAACTCATTTGTATACGTTTCTATTTACGCAGAAGCTGAGTACATTTTTGTCATTTAATATTTGTTTTTCATTCAACAAATTTTTGTCTTAAAAGATTTTTAAATGTGATTCAGTTTTTCACCAGGTTGCATAAAAATGCGTAAATTATGAAAATAGTTAGGTTTGAACTTTTTTGCCTTATTATGAAAATCCCACAGTGAAAAACCGTCTACTCCTCTACAAAACCCGTTTCATTTCACATAGAAACAAAACACCACGAGCCGATGACAGCGCCAATCATGACAACATGGTGGAACTAAATTGATCATATGACTTTCGTCACGAAGCTCTACTGCGCCAATCGATTTGTGTCTCGGTCTTGGTTCTTGTTCGACATAGTTTTTGTGTAACAGAAAATGGCGAGCCAGACTCAGGGAATCCAACAACTGCTGGCAGCTGAAAAGCGCGCTGCGGAGAAAGTTTCAGAGGCGAGGAAGCGTAAGTACTAAGCCCTTACGTTTACGATGTAATTTCGACACCACCCTTTTCTCATCAAAATCGTCACCTTGTAATTAGCTAAATCTTCTTGATATCTTCTCCAATTAGGACTTTAAAACATAATAATCAGTAAATAAGATATTTCCATTACTTTTACAAGCGTGAAAAAACACAATTCGAGTTGAATAATTGGAAGTCGAATCACATGATGGCACTGGCATCCTGATTTCGCTGATTTAAGTCAGTTCTATCCGAATATAACGCTACCGATTAATGCATTATGCATGCTCATCAAAATTCAAGACAAGTTAGCTACTGAAGCTACCATAAGATCGAGTAATGATGAGGGTTTTTGATGAAAATTTTAGGAAAAGCGAAACGCCTAAAGCAGGCCAAGGAAGAGGCCCAAGATGAAGTGGAGAAGTACAGACAGGAACGCGAGCGGCAGTTCAAAGAATTTGAGGCCAAGGTATATTTTAACTATTTTTTACTTCTAAAATGGCACCTAAGCATAATGTGGCCCACTTGATGATCAGCAGTTACCATTGTCTATAGATGCTAACAACATCGTATTAGTTTATCACTTATTGCCACACTGAGTCGTAGATCTAAAGTCACATGTGAAACTATACTAAAGCAAGTAGGTCCTTGGTTATATGTAAGACTAGCCATTGCCTATGAATTAGTTTGCATGGAACACTGCTGAAACCAGGAACTATACATCCTGGATAAAAAGTAAGCTATTTCAGGAATAATCAACTATTGCAGTCATTATTTAGTGACAGGGAGCGCTCGTGACGTAGCTGGCTAAGTTGTTCTTAACTGATCAATGAAGTTAAGCACTGTTCCGCGGGGTCAACTGAGGGCTCCCGTGCTTCGGAGGGTATTTAAGCAGTTGGTCCCGGCTTTTTTAAAGTTGTTAGGCCATGACAGAGGCCTTCAGGCGGCCTAGAAACTCTGTCACCAGAGTTGGCCACTGTCTCATACGAACGAACGAGTGGCAGGTATGCAGAACTGCAATAGTTTGAGTTCTTAAAGTCTTCAAGTTTTGTTATGGATGTTCACAGCTAAACTCATCAACTCCTAATAGCCAATAACTAATATTTATTTTGCAAGACATCACCAAACTTCATCAACTCCTCAATGGGTTTATTATATTCATGTTAAACAATACACATCCACTACTGGCATCTTTCATTTCATTTCATTTCATTTATTCGCATAAAAATATGGTTGTTACAGAAGATGTCACACTAAAATAAAGTTTCAAATATTTTTACCAGTTTAACTGGTGTGCAAATATTAAACAAGTTACATAATATTAAAATAAATTAAACTTAAAATAAAAAATTTGGATTAAAATCATTACGCTACGCTAGGTGTATTTGTAAAAGCGACACGAACCCTTTTCCAGAAAGTCAGAAACAGAATAAAAACATTCCAATATCAACCATTTCTTCAACTCGTAACACACCCTGGACACTCACTAAAATGTATGAAACCCACGTGCATAGTTTGTGTACGTAAACGGTGCCGTTCTATGTGTGAGTGTCAAGGTTGGCCTTGCAAGAGCGAGAGGTCACGCTTTTGCGCGCTCTTTCAGTGCCGGCGATATGTTCGTGTCGCTTTTGCGCGCTCTTTCAGTGCCGGCGATATGTTCGTGGAGTACCGGCAACCTTGCGACTGGGGTGGGGTAAGTAAAACCGGTGGGAGGTAGGGAGTGGCCATTCTGTACGTAGTACTAATATCTGTTTTGTGCTCATAACAAAACTTATTGTCGGGAAGATCTAGAATTTGCTTTGGTAAGGAATTATAAATGAGGGGTGCCATATACACGCAATCCCCCAAAGAGTGTTACAATGATTTCCCAGTTAGATAATCTTATAAAGTATCTATTATTATCTGAGCTTATTGGATTATGTAAAAGCGAATCATCCTTGCTCAAAGTATCCAGGCATAATGAAGCTTTTTCCAACAATTGTTTTGGCATCACAAACGGCTAACTTCACTTCGGCCGCCACTAGAAACAACATTAGAAGGTTGATCATAATAAGTTGTATTGTTATCAGCTCACCCAGTTCGATTGGCACCACACTGGAACTTTTATGATAAAGAGCCATGTTGCCAGATTCTTCTAGGCTGGGGCGCGTGAAATTGGCGTAGATTTACCTAGTACGTCACAAGTACTACGTCTTAAAGTTGTTTCAAAGTGATCATTGTAAATTTTATTAAATAAAATCAAAGACATTAATAATGAATACATATAATATTTTTATTTTTTTATAATATTTTATACTACTAAAGTGGCAACCAATAGTACGGGCCCACTTGATGGTATGCGATTACCGTAGCCTATGTACGCTTGCAAGTTGAGAGATATCACTTGCGTGTTGCAACTCTGAGATGTGATTCTGAAGGTTCTGAAGTCTCATGTGCCTGTAATTTCAAAGGAAACCATACCCCGATATTAGAATGTTGATCATAATACACTCCTTTTGTTACCAGCACATGGGTACTCGGGAGGGTGTTGCCGCCAAGATCGACGCCGAGACAAAGGTGAAGATTGAGGAGATGAACAAAACTGTCAAAACACAGCAGGAGTTGGTAAGGAATACAACATGCATAGTCATGTTTTATGTAAACTTTTCAACGAAGTTGAGCTCTGTTTCGCACAGTATTTTTTTTTAATTTTATTTATTAAGGACACCAAACACAGGATAACACCATATACACAAAAATAAATTCCAAAGGTATTACACTCTCTGGTAGTCTGGTGGTCTGGTAGAGATCTCTACTAAGCGATAAGACCGCCCATTATTATACCTAAGTGTAGTTAAACTGTTTCTGTCAAAACTTGATTTTATGGTAACAATAAAGTATTTTCTATCTACACTCTAGTGTTGCCGTAATTATAGGGCATCACAGCATGCGCATCATTTGGATGGGTGACCGCCAGTGGCAGTGCTTCGGAGGGCACGTTAAGTAGTCGGTCCCGGCTTTTTCAAAGTTGTTAGGCCATGACAGAGGCCTTCGGGCTGCCTAGAAACTCTGTCACCAGAGTTGGCCACTGACTCATACGAACTTACTTACTTTATGTAAACATTTTATAGCAGCAATAAGTAATGAGGCCCATTTTATTATCAATGCATATTGTAAAAGGAAAAAGTAGCAAGAGCACTGGTGGTCTAGTGGTAGCCTTCTGATCCAAGGTAGTGGGCTCGACCCTGGTCGTGCACCAATAGAAGGAAACCGGCATGTCCAAGTCGTCAACGACGACGACCGATGTGGCGCGGCGGGCGCAGGTCCGCCTGCGTCGCTTGAGGTTGCGGGTTCGATTCCCGCCTTGGGACAAATGTTTGTATGATCTGCAAATATTTGTTCCGTGTGTTCTGGGTATTTTCTATGTATAACAAAGAAAATATCTATCTATGCATTGTATTAAGTATATCAGTCATCTAGTACCCATAACACAAGCTCTGCTTAGCTTGAGGCTAGATGATGCTGTGTGGATTGTCCAGCATTATTTATTTATACTTTATGTAACTAAAGATTATAATATCCCAAAAATTATTTTGCCTCAAGCGGGATTTGAACCCGCAACCACCGCTTGATACGCGGGCGCTCTACCAATTGAGCTATCGAGACATATCTCGCTTGGACGAAATAATCATTGGGATGTCTTCGGCTCGAAGCGCCGATAGCTCCACCTACAGGGGAAACGTTGCAGTTATCCAAGCCTGTTCAATGACTAAAGTTAATTTAGTTCATTGACGAGAGGTATCGCATTGCTTATTCAATTGGTTATTTTTGTTTTTATAGTGTTAACCATCACACTAAGGGAATACTAAAGATTATAATATCCCAAAAATTATTTTGCCTCAAGCGGGATTTGAACCCGCAACCACCGCTTGATACGCGGGCGCTCTACCAATTGAGCTATCGAGACATATCTCGCTTGGACGAAACTACTCTGCAAGTTTGCACTCCGTATTACAGAATTTTTTTTTTTTTATTTTGTTTATTTGAGAAACCAACGGCGATTTACAATGTATGTACTTAAATAGATTATTAATCCTAGGTAAGTTACTAAACGTAAGGCTAATAATAGGTTTCTACATTTGTCTGAAGTAAGCAAAGTTGTTGGGAACAAAATATTTGCAAGTTATTATATAACTACATTTTTAATTACGATCAGTGAGGGACAATACATAGATCTTGAATAAAAATTATCCCTAAGTACGAGTAGTAAGGTAAGTATCATAGATTCATGGACATGATGCTTATTGTATATTGAGTGTGTGGGTAGGTGTAAGTAGTAATAGTAAGTGAGTGTCTGTGAACTGACCTTCGGAGATGCAAACTGCACACTACATCAACCATTATGTTTGTGAGCCTTTAGACAAGACAATCAGAAGTACCTAATCACGCTATTACCTAGTCATGCTAAGATATTGGATGTTTGGTAATACAAATTTATTTAGTTTACGTTATAAATAATACAGAATTATACTATAAATGTGTATGAGACAGCAAAGTGCAGAGTTGCAGAGTGCTTACATAAAACCCCTAATCATGGTGATTCAAAATAAAATTAAACATACTTTGGTTTTGTTGACTTCTAACCAATTTCAAATGTATTTTATGATTTTTTCAGGTGATCAAGGACATTCTCAGCTTGGTATACGACATCAAGCCTGAACTGCACGTCAACTACCGCTTAGCTTAAGCGAAACCTTTAATAATATAACTTATCGCTAAATTATATCTCTGCGAACCATAGTTGTTATTTTTTGTTAAGTGTGTAGGCGGCAGAATGAGCAAACGTGCGGTGCAACAAAAAAAAAAGGTACATTGACATTATAAGCTGTCAGATACAGCGGGAAAATGAAAATGTGGAAAACAGGAAAACGAAACGTGTGTCTGCCGTATCGCTGTAAATACTGTATTGCTTCGTTTGTCCAAAAATAAGTAAAAATATCCTTATTCTATGGATTCAGTCAGCTCGGTATCATTCCAAACGTCAAGATCCGTGTACAACAAAAAAATGTTTAATCATGTTATACAATTTTTATTTGTTAAATAGAAAATATAATGTTTGAAAAATAAGGTATAAAGTTTTCTCCTCGTTGCGCAGTTAGTGTGGGCGTCTGTATATTTATTAGAAAAATATAAGTAATATTGATTGTAATTTCTTGTTTTATTAAAAACTGTAGTTCACATTTTTATTGCTGTATTTCTGAAAAAGAAAAATTTTTATGAACAAATGGGTAGGTATGTAGTCAATTTGTAATGGTGGAAAACATCTACCAACTGCGCGTACGCCTAAAATTACTTTGTTTATTATCTAGAAAAGCAGTTAGCATAGCAACAGTACCAGTAGGAGATAAGTAGGTACAGTCACTAAGAAATCGTCGCGTAGCTTACTCGTTATCTACAGCAAAATTCGTTTTAGCAACAGTCGCCATTTGGGATGGGTGGCCGCTAGTGGCATTTTCATTTTAGCGCTTCCGTAGGTACTACGAAAGGCACGTTATACTGTCTCTCCCGGCAAGGGCATAAGCCCTCGTCATCACAAATAAGGTGGCTTAAAATCTCCGTCACTAGAATTGGCTTCTAGTTCATACGACCTCACTACCTAGGTCTGAAATAGTGAGAACTGAGAAAGCCAATTTTATTGTAACGACTAATTTTGTTGGCCGGGCGTGGTTCTCTTAGGTGTGTTGTGAAGCTAGCTACATGGTTTTTAACTTATATTTTTGTCTAAACAACTAAAGTGGCAACCATTTGATTGTTGCTCATCAATGTTTGGTCTACCTGAGCTGAACCATCCTTGTCTGCTCTCCCAGGCCCTCTAACCAGGGCGCCACGGCCCCCACAGTCGAGAAGACCGCTGGCTGGTCCGCCTGGTCACATCTCTTGGAGGAGAACGAAAGGATCCCGATGAGCATGCCGTCCATCACCGCTGGTCCTCCTGCGTCGTGCTGGAATGTCATCTGTACTGGTTATGGGCCCAGAAAGTTGTGTATTGCTTATACGGAGAAAGCGGAAGGTTACTGTATCGGCTGATGACAGCGGTTGCGGGAAGTCAGAAAATGGTGGCGGCTCAAGATAGCTCACTCGGCACTAAGGGTACAGGCTTATGTAGTGGGCGTCTATTGGCTGATATGATAATGATGAATCGATTGATCTTCCAGGAATTGATACTAGGATCGTTCTAGATCAGTAAAATGTTCGCTTACATTACAAACGTTCTTCGGTATCGTGATGAACCCAGCGCAAAAGTTGTTTCGAGTCACCAAATCTCTGAAAAATTATCATTTATCACACTTTTAGGTCGAGCTACTGGCCTTCAACCGTGTTCACACCGTTTAAACGGTGTAAATGGTTAGAAAAAGAACGCGAATAAAACCGAGTGGGTCAGATAAGTAGGTATCATAATAATTAAGTATTAATGTATCTAATGAGCTTGGTTGGATTAGGCAGGTACCGTTTTGTTACTTACCGACCATACACTTCTTGGCAGTCAGCCAAATCATAAACCGGCAAGTCTACCTTCTGAAGAAGGACTTTACCACCGAATCCACCTGCACCCTGAAATTGTAGATTAAGTTTTGGAGAAGGTGCTGACAGATGAGCTAAGTGTATTTTGGAATGGGCACATTTGTTTTTATAGACAACAGGTCTCTAGGACCTGCGGGCTTAGACTGCGTTGATTGTAATTCAGACAGCTTTAAATGCAAGGATTTTGTTATACATATTTAGATTAGATAGTTCTTTATAAACCTACCTTTTACCTGGTGGTAAAACTTGCGAGAATTCGTCTTGAAACTTAAGAGTAGTTTGTGATAGAGCTCGTCCGGAGAAGGACTACCACCATACCTATTTCTGCCGCCAAGCAGTAATGCTCGCATTGCTGTGTTCCGGTTTGAAGGGTATGGTTTCCGGTGAAATTACAGGCACATGTGACTTTCCATCGAACGTCTCAGGGTGGTAACACGCAAGTGATATCTTTGATGTTGCATGCGTACATAGGCTACGGTAACCGCTGACCATCAAGTGGGCCGTACGCTGGTTGCCACTTTAGTGGTATAAAAAAAAAACTACGTGGGTGACACTGCACACAGCTATTATATTTTGTTAGCCTTCAGGATCCCAGTGTTAGCCAAAGGCCTTCTCCTTATTTCTCTAACACTTGCTGACGTAAGTACCTACCTATATAAAAAAAAACCTTACCAGCACAGAGCCCCATCCTAAGAAAAGCACATTTTTATCAACCGGAACAACTTTGTCGGTCGAGTACCCTATAGCCTCCACTTTGAGCTGTTCCTTCCCAAACGTCACGTTCTTGTGCAACCGCAGCACTGCGAAGTTGAACTCCAGGGTCTGCGGCTTGTAGTTGGGGTGGAAGAATATCTCTGAGACGCGAAGGACCTCTCCCCCGGACGTGGCGTTGGAGGAGCCTACTCGAACCGTCAGCATCTTGACGTACTCTCGGTAAAACCGGTTATTGTACTGTCTGTAAAAATCCGTCCACATTTAAGTTCTTATTTGTCACGCGTAACGGCGCGTGGAATTATCACAAATGTGTAATTGTACCCACGCAGTACAATTTTCAATTTCAATTTCAATTTCAATTTATTGCATCATGTAACAATTTTGTATAAGGTCTTAGTAATACAATGTTTTTTTGTCAGGTACATGAACCCTGTAAGGGCGCTGCAGTTCGAGTTTGATTATAATTTAGGCACGAGTAATTTTATAAATGTGTATGTAAAATTAATAATATCAAGTAATAATTTGCAGTACCTAATTAAGTAGGTAGGTATGTCAATTATTCACGGGTCAAAATTATGATAAAATAATTACTTGTTTACTACTCTCAATACAAATGTCATCATTATAGTCCAACTCAAACTAAGTCTAACAAGATTAAATAATATAAATGTCATAAAGCTAATCCAAATAAAATTACTTAATTCTATTACAATTCTAACTAAATTCACTATATAAAACGTCTTGCACATTCATATTTTTATTGTATATGTTTCTATCTTCTATATCTATATCTTATCTTCTATCTATAGTTTTGTCAGTCATGAATTCGTCTAAAGAATAATATTTTTTTTTTAATAATATAGATTTTAATTTATTATAAAAAATATTGTCCTTCGTTTCTAATTTAAGTTCATTTGGTATTTTATTAAAAATCTTTATGAGTCTAAAATTGGGACTTTTTCCTAGGGTTTGTAGGCTAGTTGAAGGTAATATTAATTTATTCCTACTTCGTCTGCTGTAGTTTGTATTAATGTCAGAATTTGATTTAAAATAATGTCGTTGCTTCCTTACAAACGTAGCCGCTTGCAAAATATATATACACGGTAGCGTTAGAATTTTTTTCGTGATAAAGTATGGCCTACAACTTACTCGGTTCGGGATGTTTACTAAAATACGAATGCACTTTTTTAGCATGACGAACAGCTGGTGAAACTCCACACTCTCCCCCCATAAAATGATTCCATAATTAAAAGACGAGAATGCATTTGCGTAGTATGCGGAAAGAGAAGTGTCATAGTTCGTATTTATTTTTAAAAGACTTAATGCGTACTAATCTGTTCTGTGCCTACGCTAAGAGATTGAGATTGTGTTAGGTGCCTACTGATTTCCTTTTGATTTTGAGGTCGTGAGCTCGAAAACGGTCGTGCTATTCGAAATGCGCAATGCTCTCAAACTCTCAAAGAGAATTAAAAATTATTGACATCTGAATCCTGGGACCGTGATTATTAAAACTGGATTCTATGCCAACATTTAGGGCCTAGCTATTTTGTAGTCCTCGAAAACACACTTTTTCAATTTTGTATTTCCACAGTTCAAGAGTTTTGTTATAAGCATTTATCTGAGTCCTCACGTTTTGTTATCAGAACTCTGGGACCTATCAGGTCTCGGAAGACATGCGCCATCCACCAATTCCACATTGTTCACTCTCGCTCGATTAGGCCAGTGGGAACATTAGAAGGCTGTCATGATAATGGCTCCAACTCACAGCTGTAAGCAGTGTGCAGCGGTCATCACCCGGTCCCGGGCCAGCACCACAGCACCGCACCAGAGCTCCTTGTTCACCAGCAACGCCGCGATGTACGGGTGCTCCTCGATCCTGGCCATCTCGTCCGGGTTGTAGATGCGCCGGTAACGGGGGTTGTTTGGCGGTGACGCTTCCGTTGTGGTTGTAGCTATGTGACATAAGGAAGTGGGGGCGAGACATGGGGGTCAAATTTAGTTTTGGGATCAAATTTTGCCACATCAGCCTTCAGGTGGCCAAAAATCTATGTCAACAGAGTTGACCACTGACTCATAGGTAGGTAGGTAAGGTACTACTAATTATCTTATTATTTTTTGGTGGTAAGTACCTTGATATAAAAAAATTACATAAGTTACCTACTCGATGGACCGATGAAAGCGGTTGTAGGATGTCGGTGGATGACAAAGGAGCAGGATCAGTCGTCATGGGCCATGGCACTCTTTGGGGGAAGTCTATGCCCAACAGTGGGATTATGTCTGTTATTTACATCCAAGTCCCTCTACAGCCTCATATTAAAGTATTACGCCTGACCAAAAAAGTTGCAGTGTCAACCCGTGCCACTGCACTGCCTTTTCAGCCCAAGATATTGTTTAGATACTGTTGTTTGTCCTACTTTATCATAATATTAGGTATGATTGTTTTATAATCTCGACTTACTAGTTGTCGTCGCGTCTATTTCGTTATCAATAGATCTCCGGTATGGGAACTCAATCGGAAGACCTTCATACTGCCACTCCTGGCCTCGCTGGTGCCTTCTGTTTATAAGCTCGCGTTCCACTGTGGAATTCATGTGATTTGTGCTCCTGTTCTAAGGGGCGCTACACACTTATTCGGGCCGGCACTGCCGGGCGGTAAGTGTGGTGAATCGAATACTTGTGTTGGAACTATGTAATTGCTTTGCGGCAAAATCGAATAGATAAATACCTAGCAGGTAAGGTCTTGCCGTTCAACAAACTGCCGCCGCGCCGGCGCAGTACCGAATGTGCCGGCCTGCTTAAAACTACCTACGGGGTAGCGCAGTGTCATCGACACGGACCACTAATAAGGCAGGTTATTTGTAGAGAGGGTGCTATAAACTATTTAGACCTCCTTCATAAGTTATTCATTATATAAAACATCCTAGGGTAGGTACTAGGTACTTACATGTTTATCAAGTAGGTAACTAAGTACTTAACTACCTAGAGTTACGATTAAGTTATCCGCCCGGGCAATTTTGGTGTTTCAGAACTTGTACAATACAAATAGCAACCAATATCCAGTCCGTCCCGCGCCTCGTCCGTAACTCGATTAGGTACTCGTATACATTTCAGAAACACGAAAATTAGTACTAATTACCTAGGTACTTATCTACTTACTTCTCTAAATAGATTTCGTAGAACAGAATATACTTACTATCATCCTCTCGGCTCTCTTCTGAAGTTGACACGTGTCCAGATACTTTAGCTATTCCCGCCACGCATATTACAAGAACCTTTATCATTTTGCTGACCATTTTCATTTCATTTACCAACTATTCAATATTTCACCATAGGTATAAAATAAAGACATAAATATTTCAAACCTAATAAAATATCAATAAAACAAATAATTGAGTTGAAATTTATATACATAAATAAACAGATAAACTACAGAAGTATAGAAACATGAGTTGGGCAGTAGATTTGGACCTTCAGAAGTGGAATGTCAGACGTGGTTTAATGCCATCCCTTGCCGATGCCGACTCCACCCCATCCTAGACCGCCCTTGCCCCAGCCTAGACCGCCGTATCCCAGACCACCGTAGCCCAAACCGAGACCGCTTCCCCAGCCTAGGCCGCCGTATCCTAGGCCACCGTAGCCGACACCAGGGTAGCCGATGCTCAGAGGGGCGGATAGGACGGGGGTCTTGATGATCGGGATGGATTTGACGATGGGCACTGTGACAGGGGCGATGACCTTGCCGTAGCCGTGGTTGATGAGGCTGGAGCTGACGGACACTGCTGAAGGCAGCAGGTAGGGAGCAGCTGTTGAAAAATACAGTTTTAAAACAAACTTTAAAGCCCATCCAATGCTTAAAAAAAATGCTATTTCAAGTCAATTGAACAAAGACAAGTATATTACTTGTTTATTTATTTACACATAATAACAGAGGTTTAAAGTACGTTTATGAATAAAGCCATAAAGTACATAATAGTTGCCTTTCTACGTACAGATTCATTTCAGACGACAACTCGGTAGGCAATCGATAGCGCATCTCAGATAAGTTACATCCCATTTGTTATCCCGAAATTTGCATCCCAACTTGCCGGAGAAATTAGGTAGGTACATTGATTGAAAACAAAAATAAGTACCTATGTTCTAAAATTTGACACACATAGTAAAACTTTCAAAATGGTCAATTTCGGAAAAGAATGAAGACGGTTTGTCGTAGTCATAGTCATAATATTTATTATCCATAGGAACACTAGTTTGAAAACAGACCATGACTCAGTCAAAAGATATTTTGTTAGTATCATAGAAAGTGTAGATCAGTAATCTGCCTACCCCTCTAAAAAACAGACGTGACTTTGTTACCTAGAATTTGATGATTTTTCGCATCGAAGTCAGCACTGCCCTGCGCCCATTGCTCCTTCCTAAATACGGCATTATATGACTATTCGATATCACTAGGAGTTGTATAAAATAGTGTTTTAAGTGGAATAATGCTCACCATATCCGAGGCCTAAGGGTGCGACGGGGTTAGCAACCACCATCCCCATAAAGGCGAGAACTATTGCCACCTGTAAAACAAGTAAACATTTTACTAATAAAACTATCTTGAACTATATCATTCATTTTAATAACGGGTGTTTTCACGTACCGGTATATCACTGAAGAGGTACCGACACTGTTAAGAGGAAGCGCGCCGTGTGACTCAACCCTGATGAAGACTCTCGAAATTGAGTCGAAACTGTGTCGGTACCTCTTCACCGATATACCGGTACGTGATAACATCCGATTTTAAAATGAACAAGTAAATATTATTACAGCCAGGCAACTTTGAACGTTGTTACCTGCGGTTACAGTCATTTATCCGACGAGAACTGATTATATTTCCGAGATAAAGCCTATGTGCTACCTACATATCATGTATCTTCGCTACCCACAGGTTAGCTGGTAGATAATGCTGTCTAGCATTAAGTTCGCCTTTGTAAACATATTTTAAGTTGTACAATAAAGTATTTTCTATCTATCTATCTATGTGCTATTCCAGACTATAATCTATGTCTGTGCCAAATTTCATACAGATCCGAGCAGCCGTTCTGGCGTGTTACTCTTGGCATGAGCATCACCTAGTTCGATTGGCACCACACTGAAGCTTTATGATGAAGAGGTATCATCAAAAAGCAAGGAACCCAGCCGAGTTTGTTGCCAGATTCTTCTAGGCTGGGGCGTGTGGAACTAGCGTAAATTCACCTAGCTTATGACGTTTCAAAATGATCCTTGTGATATTATTGAATAAATATATTTTTTACTTTACTTACTTTACTTTACTTTACTTTACTCACACAAACATACAAACATCTAAACTTTCCTCTATAAAATAATAAATTATTATAACTTTAGGGAGCTTAAAATTCACTTATTTAATTAATAACAAGTAATTAATTCTAGCGTACTAATAATCTCAACAATGATTTTTTAATTGTTTAAACATACTTCACTTTACTTAATTTATAACAATTCGAATGGAAAACCCCGCGCAACCGATATTTGAATCTACGACTTCCGTTAAATAGCAGCTATCGTCACCACTACACTATGCTATAACAAACTGCCTAAAAACTGCCAAAAATCTTCAAAAATCTTAATACTCACAGCACACTTCATGATTCTAGTATTAGTTATCCGAAATACAAACTAAAAGGATAATTAGCATCGGTTATATAGTTTCATCGCGTCTCGGTTCAGTGGGCACATCCTTTGGAAACCTTCACCGATTGGCGTCGATGAAAGAGGGTTTCACTTATAGAGAAGGATAGAGAAGTAAATTAACCATTATCTCACACTAACAAAGTTATGAGACGCATTTTCTGAATTCAAAATCATACTTTTATTTGAGTACAATACTTTGCAGATGACAGGCTTTAACTCGGCAAGGTACACTGTTTAAAGTTCTGCGAGACACTGCACTGTGCTTAATCTAGTTAAGTCATTTTTGCACACTGCTTGGAGGCAGAATACATAGCAAGACGAACTCTTGCTGAAGAGTGACCACCAGGTGAAAGAGGGCCTAACCCACCAATTTCTTCTTTTTTTTTTTATATCAGTAAGTGACAAGACAATCAAGACGCCGATAAATAATGCTGGACAATTCACACAGCATCATCTAGCCCCAAGGTATGCTGCTGTTAAACAGAGTTGTAGCCGGCGCCGCCCTCCTACCACCAGGTGAAAGAGGGCATAATGGAACTTTTTATTCCTTCGCTATTCGTCTTGAACCCACCAATTAAATAAATAAAAAAAAAAAAAAAAAAACTACTTACTTGTCGACATATCTAACCCGTTTTCACTTGCGAATTCCGGAACTCTAAAATCAACTTGTGATGCCTTGGCAACGATACTATGTACTTATAAAAATAATTACAGGATACTGTACATTACTTAAAATTTATTCGATTCAACTACATTTTCATAATAATCTTTTGTGTAAATGTTGCTAATACTCATGTTTTAGCACTGAATCACTTCGGACATGCTATGTGCTACTACAGCCGGCGACTTCTCTTGGTTGTTTACATTCAGAGCTGTAACTGATTGGATGAGTGACCTAAGCGAGTATTTCATTTTTAATTAGTTGATATTTGCGACACAGTGTTTCACTCCTGCAGATACGAGTACCATCGCTTCCATTATGTTTTATTATCATATGTTATTGTTCCGAATAAAGATATTTGTATTTGAAATTCTTCATCATTCTTTATTGAAAAATAAGAAAACATATTTTCTATACCAATAAATTATGTATTCCCAATATTTTTAATATAATAAATCACACATAGCTCAATAAACTTGATAAACAGACAAAGTTGTAGATATATTTAGATCTGAGAAGCCTTGTATTCAATCAAAACGTAGATACTTCTAGTAGAATTTGCATACAATGAGAAAAATTTGGCACATTTGCTTCTACATACCTAACTAGTACATACTACGAAGTAGAATGCGTAAAATAACTGAATTATCTCATGAATGTAGTAGGGTGTAGAGCCGGATAAAGCCAGCGCGGGCCCGTAGCATTTAAACCTGGGGCTCTTATCAAATTCCATAGAATAGAATAGAATAGAATAGAAAACACTTTATTGTACATCACACAGAAAACAAGCCTTATCGCTGACAGCGATCTCTTCCAGGCAACCTTAGGATGGACAGAGACAACGAGTACGTTAAGGGGCGGTGACGTTTATAAAGATAATAATGATAATTTTATTAATATTATATATTTTTAAATACTTAAATAAATATAAATTTAAATATGAATATATACCTATCTATATACTATAAATTTCTATCAAGGGGCCCTACATTTAATTTTGTCTAAGGTATAAAATTCAAGTAGAATTGTTACTAACCAAACAGGAAAACGATCTTATTTGGTGTGGTCAGCACTCTCCTTTAGAAAATTTGCAAACAAAAAACGTAGCTATCTGCTACGGCGTAGCAACCGCTACGAGGCTCTATCAACTGACCTCTTGCCTAAAGGCTTTTCATTGAGAGTTTGTTTTTTAATATCTTATGGTGTGCAATAAAGATCTCTATCTCTTTTCGAATAGGCTCTACTACTCTATTATTCTCTATATTCTCTCTCTAAATACAAAGACGGACTATCTAATTAATGAAATAAGGTTATTTTATAAAAAAATCTATTAAATAAAATTAAATATAACACAATGTACCTTAATTCATGAGTTCAAACAAGAAAAGTATGAAAAAACTGGACATTTTCAACAAAATGTCATCATCTTATAAAACATGATACAGTTAAATCCTTCAGCGAAATACAAGTCTGCAGCCGAGTTCTGAAAAAAAGGTTCTAATACACCAAGAGTACTGAAACAGAAATCCATAACGCGAAGATACTTTTATACTACTAAAGTGGTAACCAAGCGTACGGCCCACTTGATGGTCAGCGGTTACCGTAGCCTATGTACGACAACCGATGTGTCTCAGCGGGCGCAGGTCCGCCTGCCACGCAGAGGTTGCGGGTTACAATATCTATATAATATGTATTGTATTAAATATATATCTATATAATATGTATTGTATTAAATATATATCAGTCATCTAGTACCTATAATACAGCTCTGTTTAACAGCTTACCTTGGGGCTAGATGATGCTGTGTGCATTGTCCAGCATTAATTATTATTTATTTATTTATGTACGCATGCAACATCATAGATATCACTTGCGTGTTACCACCCTGAGACGTTAGATGGAAAGTCTCATGTGCCTGTAATTTTACCTGAAACCATACCCTTCGAACTGGAACACAGCAATGCGAGCACTACTGCTTGGCGGCAGAAATAGGTATAGTGGTAGTCCTTCCCCGGACGAGCTCTATCACAGAGAACTCTAACTACTTTTAAATAGTTAACCTAATGTCCCGCTGATGTTCTGTACTGCTGTGAACTTGTGGTACTCTCGAGCGAGAGTGAGTGTATCATAATTATAGGATTTTTAAAAGGATTAATAGGAGCGCTCGTGACGTAGCTGGCTAAGTTGTTCTTAACAGATCAACGAAGTTAAGCACTGTTCCGCGGGGTCATCATTTGGATGGGTGACCGCCAGTGGCAATTTCAACTGAGCGCTCCCGTGCTTCGGAGGGCACATTATAAATGAATCGATATCGAATGGCAAATTATCAAAATCCAGCCATTGACTGACTGTTAATCAATGCACACCCAATGCCCATAATCATAAAAAAAATCTGTGATTTCAGCAGCTTGTATTGTCATTCTTATGTCAATGTGCAGAAGTAAGTAAGTTCGTATGAGTCAGTGGCCATCGACAGAGACGATGATAGATTTGAAAGGCACATTTAGCTAACAGAGATTTAATTTCACTAGTCTATATATTATAACGAGAGAAAATTTGTATTTTTTTTGATAGGAATAAACTCAAAAACCACTGGTCCGATTTCAAAAATTCTTTCACCATTAGAAAGCTACATTATCCCTGAGTAACATAGGCTATATTTATTACTAGCGACCCGCCCCAGCTTCGCACGGGTGCGGTTTCATTGCATCCGTGCGAAGCTGGGACCGACTGCAGTTATTCTAGTACTAAGTTCTTTGTAGCTGTATTTAGGCGATGTAAACGCACCTAGGACCTATGACTTCCACCGGTCATTGTCGTAGTCCCACTTGGAAGAGATGCCGTCGATCGGGTTGGCGCGGATCTCCAGCATGCGGCGCAGCTGAGCCTTCTGCGACTCTTTCGAGAAGCTGGCGGGCAGCGGTTCGAACACTGCAACATACAATACTATAAACCACACCACGGACATTATAAAATGTATGAAGCAAACACGTCGCAATCACCACACGCACAGTTTGTGTACGTAAACGGTGCTGTTGTATGTGTCATGGTTGTCCCCACCCAACTATAGCAAGAGCGAGAAGCACACTTTCGCTCGCTCTGGCATGCGCGCGCTTGGACCTACACAAAATCAAAATAAACGAGTGCCTTAGCCCTTAACATCAGTGCCGGCTAACAGGTGCCGGCAAACTTGCGACCGGGTGAGGTAAGTAGAACCGGTGGGAGGAAGGGAGTGGCCATTCTGTACGTAGTACTAATATCTGTTCTGTGCCCCGGACACTCTTAATAAAATGTATGAAACAAACGCATCGTAATCACCACATGCATAGATTGTGAACGTAAACTGTGCCAGTGGCGTCAAGCGTTACGTGTATTGCTTGTGCTCTTGTTTTTTTTTTTTTTTTAATTACTTATATTCTTGGCATGAGCCTCACCTAGTTCGATTGGCACTACACTGAAGGTTTATGATGGATCATCAAAAAAAGCTAGGGATAGAGACCCAGCCGATTTTTTTGCCAGATTTTTCTAGGCTGGGGCTCGTGGAACTGGCGTAAATTCACCTAGCTCTAAGACGTTTCAGAATGATCCTTGTGATTATTGCATAAAATTATTTTAAATTTGAATTTAGCTAAATATCGAAATACCTAACAAAAATAGCATGTAGCACTCACCATAATAATGGTTGAACATCATAGCCCAGAAGCAGTATGTGGTGCAGATGAGTATGCAGCCCAGCACCATTTTCCACTGGCCCGTGGCGTGCTGGAACTCAGAGAAGGTCTGGCAGAAGGACGCGCGGTACAGAGCCTTCTTCTCTTCACAGCAGAGGAGTTTCCAGTCCCCTATCTCTTTCTGCCGGAGAGCCTGCAATGAAAAACATCGCACTTTCAAACATAACTTTACCAATATTAAAACCGAAATTTCACTGACGCGTGGAACTCGAGAACCGTACCTTTTTCTAGGATAAAAAGTAGTCTAAAAGTAGACTGTCAGTTGGTTACGCCCACGGCTTTGTCTGAGGTTCTACTCTTGAAAGCAACAAACGATGATCATGTGGTCATCCATAGTGTAGAAGTGTGGGTATGATAAACACACGAAAACGTGTGGAATGGTCTGAACTTGGGCACCACGGTGGCAATGTGTGGCTTTTTCGTCTATTCCACTTTCGCATCGCACTATCCACACTATCGCACACTTAGATTATAAATGGGAAAGTTTGGATGTTTATTCCTCTACATAACTCGACAACCATTGAACTGAATTGGCTGAAAAAACAGAAACCGAGAATAGGACAAAAAAACACGGTTTCCGAGTTCCACGTAAACAAAGTTGCGGGCTAGTAAGAGTATTACTGTGATAGTGTTTATAGTGCGGTACTTACGCAAATATCCCTAGTGTTCTCCTTAAACCTGACAGCAGGGCACGGGAAGGCTGCGTTGTCCTGGTAGTTAGCCATGCCATTGACCCCGTGACCAACCCAGTCGCGGCTTCCGATCCGGCATCGGTTGTGAATCGCCCGTACACTTGTGAAATGCGTGAAAAATGCTACAGTTTTTGTTCCGAAAAGGGACATTTTGATTTTGTGTTGTGACAGCAGCACAACGTGGTGTGACGTTCGACGTCGCGCGTCGGTTTAAGATTCGAACTTCAGTTTTTTCTGCGCTATGTGGAATTAAAAGAGTTTCGTTGCAATGATAACGAACCTAGCGAAAGGTGTTAAACTAATGCCATCTTCTTTCAACTAAATACAGAGTAGGATCTAAGAATTTACCCTGAGTAACTCCGTTCACTAACCATATTATTTTGTATTGCGATGTTTTTTTTATGTAGAAGGTATAGAACAGTCAAGATTAAACATAACTTTACTGATGAACGCAAGACGATAAATAATTTCAAAATTTTAAAAGTCAATTCATTCATCTCAGGCACCTAGCATCACCTCTGATACTGATCGTTTTTATTTTGGTAGGTATTAGTAGGTGGGTACTAACTAACCCCTTGTAGGTAGTTTATTCAATATCTAGGTACACCTCATGATCCTTGGTCAATTATACCTAAGTACAACGAAAATAAACAAACAAACACATAGGCCTAAAGAAAAAAAATATCCAACTTTACTGACAACAAAATGAATTCAAACATTGAATTTTTTTAGTTTTATGAAGTAATTAACACACAAAAAAAAACTAGCCAAATTTTCGGAATCGCCATAGTAACGTGCTATCTTTACTTCTAATATTATTATCGTACTCTTGTCGGTCTGTCTTATCGTGATTCTCAAAATTTTCATCTGATATCGACGTTGCCACTCCTAAAAGTATTTCATCAGAAGTTTTCCTCCTTTGATTTACTGTAGTATCATCATTACTGTCATAATTTTGTTTATCTTCATAATCACTTTTGATACTTCTACTTCTTTTACTGTTTTCCAAATATTTTATACCTGTTTTGTGTTCCTTATTAGTATTCGGGAAACTTCGGCTTTCCCCTATTGTATTGAGGTTAAATTTTATATTATCATTGTTTCCCAGTTGTAACCCATCGGTATTGAAGGTACTTCTTGTAGTAGCTATATTAAAACTGGCTTCATAGTAGTCCCGTGAGACACTTGAGTCTTTGGCCTCAGGCACTTTAATTCGTTCATTACTGATACCTGTTCCATCTTCTTCGTAATACCAGCTCGAATCACTTTCAACACTTTGCTGGCCGTTATTCAAATTGGATCTCTTTGCATGTTCTGATCCTTTAACTATTTTAAGAGTAGTTTTGTGCTTAAGATCATTGTTACCTTTCATATGAAACCTTTGAAGTGTTGTTGATTTTTCTTTGAATGAAGTATATCCAACTAAAGATTCTAGTATTTTAACTGCGGTATCTGTCTCTTCATAACTGTTACTTAAATCATTAACATTTACGTCAGTTGTTTGTTTTATTAATGTTTGCTTTTTACCCGGCAGTGGATTATTTTTTGTTTCTATTTCAAATTTCCTTTTAATTAATTTAGGCTGGTAAAAGATGTCTTCTTTTTCGGTTGTAGTTAGTATGTTTTTAGCTTTGTTTTCATTGGATAATGTGTCTCCATAGATAATGTAGTCTATGATGCTATTGTTTGATAGAGCGATTTCTTGAAGTATTCCTTTCAGAATAACAATCTCATCAGTGTATATGAGTTCTGTTGTACCTGTTCGAAAGTCTGAACGTTCTGTTACTGGAGGTAAAAGACTCGATGTTAAAACAGGCCGAAGAAATGCTCTTGAAGGCTTTGTAGGTGACGTTTTCTTTATATTACTAGTTATTGGTTTCTAAAAATGTATTATTACAATAATTATATATGATTCATAAAAAATGCAAATAAGTGGTTAAAAACGGTATCTACCTGTCTAATAATATTATCGATCCAATCAGCGTAATAGCTGAGTCTAGTGAATACAGTGGGTGCGTCAGTCGTTCCGCAGACAAGTGGTCCAAAGCTGATGATGCCGATCAGTTCTCCAGACGCTATGCACGGACCACCAACGTCTCTCTGAGTACCAAGATTAAACAAAAAAAAACTTTGATGACATAGTACCTAAAACAGTTAAAAGAAGGCCACCTAAGGCAATTTTTAAAAACAGTATGTATGATGACTGACAGTATGGATGCCATAATGATCAAAGTCAGGTCAAGACACGAACAAAGCTATTATAGTAATGGTAAAATTAATTATTGGTAATTTTTTTTTAATCTAACGTTGCAAGCTCCACCGCCTTTAGACTCAAAGCCAGCGCAGAAACTCTTATCAGTGACGTAGACCCTGAAAATAAAATGAAAATCATATTCAAAATATAGGGAGCGCGAAGTAAGCATCTTTCAATAGATTTTAGGGATACCTATTACATGATGACGTTTTCTAATGCACTTTAAACCAGCATTTTTTTAGAAAATCCATTGCAAACTAATATAAAATATGTTTAAATTTTAAAACTTAGTACCGTGAATAAACCTCTTTACATTCGTCAATGTCGTATATATCTAGATGAGCTATAGAAAGCTTGTGAGTTTTACTGTCATCACCTGCCTGTAACAAAATAACACCATATTTATAAAGATTCAACCTTATAAGACCTTGTCAGCATTTTTTTTTATTGAGTTAGGTATAGTTCTCACGACGGATCTCGGCCCTCGTGAAGTTAGCCGTTTCGATGTGCAATGGAGCTTTTTTAACTAAATTGTCTTTGCGCATCACAAACGGCTAACTTCACGGAAGCCTAGATCCGCTGTACGAACTATACGTTGTATCACAAATTTTATTATTTGCAAGCAAGCTTCCAATTTTTAGTTGGTACTTACCTTAGCTCCCCAGCCTAAAATAGTTACTCTATTATCACTGTTTAAGAAATCTTCTTTTCTATTATATCTAATTCTTTGAATCTTCCTTTTCTTCGAGAACTTAATTCTCTTCTTAATTCTGACGATAGCAATGTTGTTCTTCAATGATGCTGGATCGTAGCCGGGATGGCAGAAGATTTTGGTGACAGGAATCATATCACCGTTACGATTAATATAATCACTTCCAATGCGAACAAAGATTGAGTTCTTGCGGTAAGTACTATTGTAATAGGCTCTAAAAATAAAGAAGAACGATTAATACGAGCAGTATTTGTTAATATATTTCGAAATGACATCGGAATATTTGAAAGTACTAATGAGTTTCGTGAGTTACATTTGCAAGCAAGTGGCCGCAGTGATCACCAAGTCCTTGCTAATGATGGAACCAGCGCACATGAACTCGTTCATCACGTGGATGCTGGCAATGAAGGGGTACTTCTTTATGCGCGTATTTTTCCCTTTGTATATTCGTCTGGTTTTGTTGTTTATCTCTTTAGAATCATCAGATGTTGGAGGTTCTAAAATAATTTAATTAATTTATTACAAATACATTCGTCTATGTATATAATTTGACGGTTTTTTTGATTAATTTTGACGATAACATCAGATAATGCCATCGTCATCGTCGTTTCTCTAAAATTTCTTCTCCTAACTGAATTGCATTATACTTACGCCAAGCTTTGATCTCACGTCTGTTTGACTGTGAGGTACAGAGCTTTCTGTTTATTCTTATATCCCGGGTTTCATTTGAGACTTTTACAATATCTTTGACGGAAAATTGAACAATTTTATTCAATAGCTCATTCACAAACCGTCCTGTTTTTAAATTGAACGTACTATTATTTTTTCCTGCAGTATCTTTAAACTTTTTTAGAACAGTATTTTTAAGTTGGTAAGTTTCTTCATTTATTACCTCTTCATATATTTTTTCAAGACCCGTGAAGTCGTTTTCTTTTAAATTAGTTATAATTTTAATATCATCATATACACTGCTATGTTTCTCTGCTATTTTAATGAGATCACTGTGCATAGCTAATAGTTCCTTTGTTTTCGTATTTTTTGCGAACTCTTCACCCAGGTTGAAAGAGTTGAATATTTTGTTCGTCAAAATGTGAAGTTTTAAGTTTATTTTATGAAAAAAGTTTTTTTCTGTTAGAAGTATGTTCACGAGATCATTTGTATGCAAGTACGTGATCTTAAAAGAAATAAGAATTATAATTGCTTGTTTTCCATGCATAGTTTCTCAAGTTCTGCAGTGTTAAAACAGTAAATTTTATTGTTCCGTATTTTAATGCACCATAAACTACAATTTGATAACAGATTACATTACATTCCGCCTTCTAGCAAACAAATCTAACGTAGGTACTTACCTACCTACCTATAGTTTAAGTTTGTGTATTCTAAAAAGGCATTATTATAATTATTAAAATTAGATGACAAATCAAAATAAAAAAAGGTAGTAACCTAGTCGAAGTGCTGGATAACATGAAAGTTAACAGTCATGCATTTTATTTCGTATTACTCAACATTGTTTTTGAATTACACGGCCTTGAAATACATCCGTCAGAAAAAGAGAGCAATATTTTAGAAACAGCAGCTGCGATAAGAAATACAACAAACGCACTATTTCTTGCTTTCAAGTTAAAGGGAATTAAAAAGAACCCGAGATTAAAACAATACTCCTTGATTCATAACTTTTTCTCTACGCTAACTTCAAAAGATCATGATACTTTGAATCGAATAGCTATGGAATCTAGGGTTGATACAAATAACATTAACAATGAAACGCGTGGTTTTATGGATGCTATAAATGAATTGCTAGATGTAGACGAAGCCATCGAAGATACAAAAAAAGACGATCTGCATGATCATGTTAATAACTTCCTATCAAATCTTGAGCATTTAAAAGATAAAAATGGCGTGAATGATAATATTTTAGATATAAACAACCAGATCTTAAATGTTCTGAGAAACGAAGATCGTTACAACGTTACTGAAAATAGAGAGTCTGATGAAAATGATAGTTACTTGAGTGATAACGAGTTTTGGGGTAAGATTTCTACAAATAAGTTGTGTAATAAAAATGCCAAAACTTATATAAAATTTTCGGTAACAATATAAACAAACAATACTAAACTATGTTTAATTTTTTTAGTTCCAGAACAGAGCGGTAGACGCATCTACCAAGGTGACAGAACAAAGATCAAGTACTTCCCTTTCATGGCCAGCATTCAGGTCTTCAATAGCTTCCAATGTGGAGGCTGCATCATCAAATCTGATCTAATAATCACAGCTGCGTCGTGTCTGCAACTGTAATTTTGGAACTCTGGACTATTTTGCTTTTGAATCTCTTTATACTTAGTCTTTCCATCAAATTTTCTTAGTTTCTTATTGTTATACTCTTTCGCTCCTCATTATCTATACCTACTATTACCCACTTTTAGACGTAGGTCCCTCTCAAGGCATGCCCGTTCTTCGGCTATTTTCATCCAGTTTCTGTAAGCTACATATTTTTTGGTGAAACTATTTAGAACTCATTATATACACCGTTATTGAACACTACACTTGAGTCTTATAATGTCCACAGGGCATGGAACAACCGCTTCTTTCGCGAAAACCCTGCCTTTCTCTCTGTGCGAGTTGGCAGCAACTTCTACAGGGGTGGTGGTGAGACTATCGAAGTCCTCGAAGTCTATTTCCACCCCGAATACAACCCCAAGACCCTGAAGAACAACATCTGTATCCTTCGTCTGATGAGGAGGATTAAGTTTAGGAAGAAAAGCAGAAGGGTTAAGAAGATAGACTTTGACAGGAATCCCTCAAGTTTGCCGATGACGACCGATGGAATTACAATTGTTGGGTGGGGGGCTAAGGGGGTGAGTATTGTTTACTCAAAGTATCTTCCCAGAGTGTCATGTCGGTTTACTCACAGTATCTTTTAACTAGATATTTAATTATACCTGTACCTATGTATTCACAATACCATTATGAACAACCTTTAAAATGTTCTACCGGCACTGGAACACTGGACGAAGGAATGCTATGCGCCTAATTTTTATTTTCAATTGCACCATTTTAAGGTCTGGTATTTTGTTCTAGCGCAGCAACATTATCCAGAATCCGTGGTCCAATCAACTGGCATTTGCTGTTCTCGACATTTATCCAATAAGGGAATGTCAAGACATCTACTCCAAGTAATCATCACCATTATTATATTTGATTCGACGACTTCCGGCGCAGTAAGTGAGTGCCTGGTTGAGAAGTGAAAGTTTGCGGCTGAGTTCCGCTGCGGGACATAAATGCATGGCCTGCTAATAATTTGGTCCTGGTGTTGTGTAGACCCACGACACAGCCTAAGGAAGCTTATTGTGGGGTCAGAACTTGGTATTGGTGAAATATTTCTTTGATATATTAGTGAATAGCAGAAACTACGAGTAGCAGGAGCACGGTGCCGCAGGCAACTTCCGAACCCCGAACATAACATCCATTTGTTCCGTAGCTGGAATCGAGGCCGCATTTCTCACGTCTCAGCCAAACACTGCCGCCGGAGTCACCATCGCCGTGTCAATATTGGTACGAGCGTTGACTGTAGGTTCACCTACGTGACAAGATACTGACACCAAACTGGTACTAGGAGCTGACCACGACTCTAACAAGTACCACTGAGTTTGTCTGCCAAGCCTAAACTGGCCGCAAGTGCGAAAAATTTGCCTACTTCCGGTCGCAAAATTTATCGGATTTTACGTCATATCAGGTTACCAATTAATTAATCATTGATTCTCATAAGAAAGTTATTTCTCAGCTGTATGAAAACCAAACAAATTGTACTTATTACAGGCAATACGTTACACAGAAGAATTTTTGTGCTGGCTTCTTCTCTAAAGGCGGTGGTGCATGTAACGTAAGTGTTTCTAATAGGGCACTTGTTCAAAGGTCTTTACTAGGCACGGCACCGGTCTGGTCACCAATTGTGCATGAAACACTATGGCGCTTTGTTCATGAAGCCGTCATCCATTCCAACCTTAAATCTTGGTTCTTTGATTGCTTCCACCAAACCGCGTGGCGAAAACCCATCAGTCTTGTTCAACCCCAAATAACTTTTCAGGGTGATGTTGGCGGTCCAGGTATCGTGAGCGGTATCTTAGCCGGCATAGTCAGCTTCGGCTCACCGCAATGTGGTACCCCTGACGCACCCACCGTCTTCACCAAGCTAGGGTACTATACCGATTGGATCGAAAGCATCATGGAACAGGTAATTCGCTGCGTAATGATTTTAAACTAATGATTATAAAACCTTTTTTGTATGCTATATATAGGCATAATAATTATTATCTTTGATACCTGACTTACCTACCTATACTTTGTTAGTAATGTGTGTGGATGGTATCATGCTACTAACTGTACCTACCTTTAGACTTGATACATGGTGTTCCAAACCAGTTTTTGGAAATATTGGTATTTTTATTGTAGGTACCACTTCGTTGTTAGATATCTGTTTGTTCGTCTGCCTCTCTCTTACCATCTCTCTAAACATTATTTAGTTTTCTGACTAAGTACATTTTTAAGATTTCGATATAGGTACCTACCTAATTTCTTGTCTTGTTAAAGCTATATCTAACGTAAAAGATCGTTTTTCAGGATGTTCCAAACATAAGGAAAAGAACCACCGTGAGAACCACTCGGCCACCAATCACCATGCCCCGTTACGACACTAAAAAAACCACATTCATACTAGAACCCCTTGATGGGAACTGGAAGCCACCTCGAATCAATGCAGTCACAGGCGATGCTCTTAGAATGATAAATGATGCATCGCTATTCAAAGAGTTCCTAGCTTCCATGTTCGGAAGTGAAGAAGCAAGAGAGTATGAAGAACTCTTCGTTAACAAAGATACGAAACAAGCGAAACCCATCATAAGACAGAAAAAAGCTAAACCAGAAAAACTTAGTGGTGAAGTAGAGTTTATAACTAAAACATTTGAAGAAACTACACCAGTTTATGCTTATACGGTTCTGTATGATCAAATGATTGGGAATGTTAGAGAAAGCATGGAGGTATCTGTTAATGATGATGATAACGATAAAATAGAAAGAAACATTCTCAAATTAATTGAAAACATCGATGTTTCGAAACAAGAAGATAAACAAGAAGAAAAAGAAATAACCGATGTTTCTGAAAGCGACACTCAAGAACTGATACTACTGGATAATGAAACGAATATCCCTAGAGACAATACGTTTAAGAACATAGATGATTCAATTCTAACTCTGCTGTATCTTTCAGATAGCGAAAAGAATCCTGAAAGTATTCAATCAATAGGTAATGTCATAGAAGATTTCGATGAACATGTGAACGAAGGTATGAGTATTGCGATGGATGATTTTAAAGATTTGACATTTAGAGACAACGGTACAGGAAACTTTTATAATTTACCTAAGGATGAAATGTATGAGCTACTTGCTGAAGCCATTGATGAGGTTGTAAAATCAAAAGAAAATAAAATGCTGTGAATTCGTAACAAAACACAAAATTGCTAGTGTTGTTTTTTAATAAATTAACCCTACGCTTAAAATAATTCTAAGCCCTTGTGTGTATTTTATTTTTATTTTATTTTATTTTATTTTATTTAATAGGCAACGCCAACAGTACACATAGCAAACATTAAATATACAACATTACAGCATAAATACTATGAAATGTGTGCCAATTTCAGGCATGCACAGCATTTTCCATATATTCCACTTATGTACCAAGGTACCAAGGTACATAAGTTAAAAGTTGTTAAAATTACGCTTACGTACTAGGTATAGTAAAAATAATACTAGGTAGATCAATCTAACTATTATTTTAGTGTAGGCACTTTAGTAACGTTCTACCCTACGACCTTGTTTTTGATAAGCAATGCAACAAGAAGCAGTGTTCATGATTTACATAGAACGGAGCGTAAATAGGTGTCTGTCACTTGTGTCAGGTGGCGCTCGATAATATCGCACACACTAATCGATTTAACTATTTGTTTCCAACTTCCAGAAACTACCTGGAGTTTAGGGAAGTAATTCATAATCCCTAAACATTTAATGGATACAATGTATCATGAACAAACCATCACTTAAATTAAACGATAAGCAAGTAAGCCTAGTAATAGGTTACTCTCGTTTTACAAAATCCCATTTTAGTAAGTTAATTATTATTAGCCAGTTCTGAATGTGATATTGTGATTTTTTTTTACTTGTATATAAGTAGGTAAGTCATTTAAATTTATCTATGCTTATAATAAAACTAACTCATTTTCTATAAAATGCTGTGGTGAATGGTGATGTTTGTTTGTTTTTTAGGGTAGGATTGGGATGGGAATTGGGAGTTTGGTTTTTACAGCGGACAACACCGCCTAGTTTTTCAAGAAATTTGTCGGGTGGTGATTTTTCAGAAAATCACGTAAAAGGTAATTTTAGCAACATTTATTATCACTGGTTGTGCACTGTGCTATAGCAACGTTTATTTTGTGACTAGTTTTATTATTGACTAGGTAAGTGGCAAAGATAACCCAACTTTTGTATTCCATTTTCGAATATTTTCTTGCTATATGGTGAGGTTCACTGTTTTTATTAAGGTTTAGATTAAATTAACGCTGTTTTAGAGTAATTTTGTGATCTTTTAATGGCTGTTACCGGCTCTAGAACGAAATTTTCATGTTATGTAACTCCTAATATCGATCGCTGTTGGAAAAGTAACCCTATTTCCCTACGTTATCAGAATCTTATCAATTAAACTTCAACCATCATTACAACCATACCTCGAAAGTTTAGTATGATAATATTTTTGTGATTCGATTTTGTCTATATATAAAAACATTGGTAGTAAGTCGTACCTAACTAACATCTTTTATTAAGGCTAATAGTTTGTATTTAATATAAACTGCATTGTTAACAGACGTTTTGTTAACAGACGTTTGGGACAAGTAAATTATATTCTATATTCATATATTCTGTATGTATGTACGCTTAGATCTTTTAAAATATGCAATTTTTTTTTTTACTTACTACTAAAGTGGCAACCAAGGGTACAGCCTACAAGATGGTAAGTGGTTACCGCAGCCTATAGACGCTTGTAATGCCAGAGGCATCACTCACGGGTTGCCACCCTGAGATGTAGATCGAAAGTCTCATGTGTCTGTAATTTCACTGGAAACCATACCCTTCGAACTGGACAGAGCAATGCAAACATTACTGTTTGATGGCAGAAATAGGTATGGTGGTAGTCCTTCCCCGGACGAGCTCTATCACAAAGAACTTACTCTTAGTTTTCATCAGCAGAGAGGAAAGTTAATATGCATATTTTAAGCACCTGTGCCTTTAAATAATTTAGATTGTCTATCATAACTCACACACTTGTGTTGCTATTTCCAGCAAAATGGCTAGTCTACTAGTGCGCCGTGCGTTGCTGGACGCTATCCGTGTGCCCGTAGCAACACGCTTCACTTCCTCTAATATCGGGGAATTTGACAAGGTAACTATAGTTTTATGTCAACTAAGTAAGTTCGTATGAGTCAGTGGCCAACTCTAGCGACAGAGTTTTTAGTTTTTTTAGTTTTTATGTTTTATGGTCATAATAGCCACTAATGACTGTTGCAGTAGCAACAAAGTTGTTATACCCTTTTTATTAAATAAACTATAATTTTAGCAGCTCGCTAAGTAATGTCTCTCAAGTTCAACAAAGACATACTAGGTAATAAATAAAAACGATGACAGATTTGAACTCTTATTGCTGATTTTTTATTTTTTTTTATTACGCCATATTAGATTCAGTGCAACCCAAAGTTTAAAGTTTTCTAGTTCTGCGTGGCACTGCTCTGCGCTCATCACCTCGAGACGTTGTTGTCAAGTTCGCCCAGTAATTTCACTTGCTACAGTGCCCTTCAAACCTAAACACAGTGCAGCTTGAAAGGTAGAATATCTAGCACTGCGGTGGTACCTACCAAGATGAACTCTTGATGAACAGGTACTTTACTTACTGGTGGAAACAGTATTAACTATGCATTAAGTAAGTATTAAGTATTAACTGTGAATGTGTAATAACTACTATAACAAATAATTATTTATTTATTTATTCATATGATTATGGACGAGCCGCTTTTCATTGATGTGTCTAAGTCACACAGTGTTGGTTGGAATTGAAAGTAGTGTCTTTGTTTAGGTTTGGTTCACTTTTTATGCACTGATTTTTTCTTTCGTAGCCAGTCATTGAGTTTATTCTTGAATGAGTTAACAGAGGTGGCAGTTACAACTTGTTCTGGCAACATGTTCCAGTTAGAAAGAAAGAAAGAAAGAAAGAATGAAAGAAAACATTTTTTATTTATGACAGCACGCTAGAACAGCACAAAGTGACATTTAAAACAGTAGATAGGGTAGATAGTGAGGTAGAAATAAACAAAAATATTATGACTCTGTTCCACCAGAGGCTGTCTCGGGTCAAGCGGCTGCCTCGCCCGGAGGTCACGCAATTGGAGACATTGGAGTTATGGACTCTATTGTTGAAGAATTGATATGCAGTGAGTGTTAAAGTAAATAATGACTATTACTGTGTTGATAGATTGGCAAGCGAGAATGGGTTGGTTTCGGGTACAACGGCATGCCTAACTATGTGGACCGTGCTGACTTCCCCCTGCCCGCTGTCAGGTTCCGCGAGGACACCCCAGACATCAAGGTATGTTTCTTGTGGGGTGTTGTAAACTTACTTGGCTATTTAAGACTGGATAACAAGGAAAAGAGAACTCTTCGCAAGTGTTTTCTGTTAGTACCACCTCTTTTTTTTTTCAAATGACAGTCTGTTAAGACAATATTGCCAGTGTCTGTCAGTCAAACATCAATCTTTGACTTCGAATCAACTGTCACTGTCTCATACATGCTACACACCTTTAAAAATAGTGATTACAATATGCTACATGGTTATTCCCTTTTCCGCATTTGAACACATGTCATGGATGGTCTGTTATGCATGGGGCTGAAGTTAAACAGACAGATAGATAGTCAGACAGACAGATAGATATTCAGACAGACAGATAGATATTCAGACAGACAGATAGATATTCAGACAGACAGATAGATATTCAGACAGACAGATAGATATTCAGACAGACAGATAGATATTCAGACAGACATACATACAAAAAATTACAGAGACAAAGCAACAGACCAATAGTTAAACAGATGGGTATATATTTTTAAAGGTTGAGTGACAGACAGACAAACAGACAGATAGACAATAAGACTGGAATTCTAAAAATACTAGATTGGTCTCTTAGACCTTTTTTCTGACTGAGTTTCAACATACGTTTATATACCTACATGATTATTTTAAAATATTTTTTACGTTGATTGTGTTTTCTAAACAGTGAATATAAATAAATAAATAAATAAATAATAAATAAATAAATAATGCTGGACAATCCACACAGCTTCATCTAGCCCCAGCTAAGGTTATCTGGTAGAGATCGCTATTTAGCGATAAGGCCGCCCATTGTTACCTGTTAGTAGTTAAGATTGTTCTTGTCAAATTTGTTATAATGTGGTGTTCAATAAAGTATTTTCTATCAATCTAGCCCCAAGCTAAGCAGAGCTTGTGTTATGGGTACTAGATGACTGATATACTTAATACAATACTATACTTAAATAGATCTGTGTTGGTAAACTTCTTTATTCATGAAGTATTTTCACAAACAGGTTAACTAAAACAACCTAAACATTACATGACCTCTGTCTCCAGCCTATGTACTTTTTTATTTACTAGGTACCTCTATTACTTCCATGTTGTTTTATAAATTGTAACCTGTGTGTTGAGAGAAAATAAATCTTTATCTTATTTTCAATATACAGACAGTTTTTACTTGTTTTATTAAAGTTCATTATAACCCGTTTCAGATCCTCCGCGAGAAAGAGAAGGGAGACTGGCGCAAGCTGACGCTAGAAGAGAAGAAAGCGATCTACCGCGCCTCCTTCTGCCAAACGTTCTCCGAGTTCCAGGCGCCCACCGGCGAGTGGAAGGGAGTCGTCGGCTGGAGCCTCGTGCTCGCCTCTCTCTCTATCTGGATCTACATGGCGATGAAAGTCTGGGGTGCGGTTATGATTCATGGCAAATTATTCACATGGATCACTCAGCTACACAAGCACTGGTGGTCTAGTGGTATCGAATCCGGTCGTGCACCAATGGATCGCTACGAAAAATGTATGCGCGCAATGCCAGCGCTCTCATACGGTGAAGGAAAACAACGTGAGGAAATCGGCATATCCAAGAACTAAAAATTCGAAAGACATGTGCCATCCACCAACCCGCATTGGGTTCGCGTGGTGGATTAATACCCAATCACTCTCGCTTGAGAGTAGGCCAGCGTCACAGCTGTGGGAACATTAGAAGGTTGTCATGATGACTCAGCTACATCCTCGCCTAGGGTGACAGATCGCCCAAAAAATTTGGTGGACAGAGCTAGGGTGATAAATGGAATAATTCATCATGATAGCCTTTTGATGTTCTCTCTGCTGGGGCACAGGGGGCACTAGCCTACTTCCTAGAGAGTGATCTAGCATGGACACAATAAAATGTATGAAGCAAACGCGTCGTAATCACCACATACATTGGTTGTGTATGTAATTGGTGCCGTTGTATCTGTGAGCGTCATGCTTGGCCCCACCTAATTATAACAAGAGCGAGATAGCACACTTTCGCTCGTGTTTGGACCTACACTAAATCAAAATAAACGTGTGTCTCAGCCCTTAGGTTCAGTGCCGGCGAAAGGTGCCGTGTGGTGCCGGCAAACTTCCGACAGGGGTGGGGTTTTTTGGGAGGGAGTGGCCTTGCTGTTTGTAGTACTAATATTTGTTCTGTGACGTGGACCTTCGGGCGGTCTAAAAATTCTGTCACCAGAGTTGACCACGAACTCACTTACTTACTTACCACAGGATTTCAGGATCCACAGAATTTAAATCTTCTTAAAATGTGTTTTGTAATCTCAATTGCCTCTTAAACCATTCTTGTTAATGGCGTAGTTTAAAAATATACCATTTAATATGTTGTGTTTGTCCTCGAGTCTATTTACTACTATAGCATCAGTGTTCTACTATTAATTTAGTGTGATTGTCCCCAGTCTACTCCCACTATACCACCAGTGGTACTATAAAGGTTTAATAGTGTGATTCCGGTTCTAGTGTACAGCCCCGTACCAGAGACACTCAATGAGGAGAACCAGAAGGCGCAGCTGAAACGCATGCTCGACCTCAAGGTGAACCCCATCGATGGACTCGCCTCCAAGTGGGACTACGACAACAACCGCTGGAAGTAAACACTGTGAGTATAAACTGTTACTAACACTGAGTATACACTAAGTAAGAGTAGTAGAGTTCTTTGTGATAGAGCTCGTTCGGGGAAGGACTACCACCATACCTATTTCTGCCGTCAAGCAGTAATGCTCGCATTGCTGTGTTCCGGTTCGCAGGGTATGGTTTCCGGTGAAATTACAGGCACATGAGACTTACCATCTAAGGTCTTAGGGTAGTAACACGCAAGTGATATCTATGATGTTGCATGCGTACATAGGCTACGGTAACCGCTGACCATCAAGTGGGCCGTACGCTTGGTTACCACTTTAGTAGTATAAAAAAAATAAAAAAAAACACTTACTAACACGAGTGCCCTTTGAATTTCGACACACTGAATATAGACTTACTTACATGTGTGCCCCTCTGAATTTCGACACACTGTTACTAACCTTACATACATATACAATACATTGTTACTAACACGAGTGTCCGTCTGAATTTTGACACACTGTAAGTAAACAAACACTGTGAGCATACACTGTTACTAACTTGGGAGTATACACTGTTACTAACACTGAGTAGATACTGTCGGTAAATACTGTGAGACACCTGTAAGTAACTTACTGTTAGTGAACACTGTAAGTAAACACTGCTAATAATAATATCTTAGTCAAATCATCCAACATCACACTGCTAATGTGAATAGTATTCAGTATTCATTTATTTCAATTCTCTTCTGGTAGAGATTTGGATTAGTTGAGCTATCTATAAATAGTTTGTTTGATCTTTAGATGGCTTAACTGTTTCATATACAATGTATTTTGTATATTTTTAATGTAATAAATCCATTTGTATTCATCACTATGTCGACATAGTGAAAGTTGCGGACCGTAAGAGGATCAGATTAGCACAGGATCGCGGTAGATGGCACAAACTAAGGGAGGCCTATACCCAGCAGTGGGTGAAGTCAGGCTGTGGATGATGATGATGATGTATTCATCACTAAAGCAATGTGTGTTTATTGAACTGTCAAAGTGTGTAACTAAATTTAATATTTACTTCAAACTTCACCTATAAAATTATTGTAATAACATTTAAATTGTATCTCATGTTATGTGTACCTAAATTATATATTGGTGTTAAATAACAAGCACATGAGACTTGTTGATAAGACTCGATGGACCGATGACATTAAAGCGGTCACAGGAAGTCGGTGGATGGTGTAGGCTCAAATGGGCCGTCATGGCGCTCTTTGGGGGGAGGCCCATGTCCAGCAGTGGACGTCTATCGGCTGATATGATGATTTTTCATAGGATATATTTTTTATAATAAAGTTTTCTTTAAACATATTTTTTTTTTCAGGTTTACTGTCGGGGCTTCGCAATGCTTATCGGGATAGAATAGAATCAAATGTTATTTAAGAAAAATATGTAAGATACAATAAATGTGATTCCAAACAATGTTAAGTTTTATTAAAAGGCACTACAGTTAGCTAACCCACCAACCCTAACAAGAGACCTTGACTGCCCAGTCCTAATAAATAAGTAATTTTGTTGTAAGAAATTCACATGACCTAATTTTCTTGTTGGTGAGTTGGGGTGTGAAGTACCCCAAGACAATATTTTATTGGAAAGAGTAAGGAAAAAGAGTTTTGGGAGTTGCATACCCTCCGCTATCGAGCAAATTGAATATATTTTAGTAGGAATTGCTATTAGGTTGGTTTCACTAGATATAGAAAATAAAATACTACGTTGACATTGGGAACACGTATTTATCTATAATATTAAAAAAAATAACATAACATAAATTACGTAGTTTCTCATTTAAAATATAAATATTTTGTAAATAATTATATGGTTTTTTACCGGCTCTATTCTAATTTTATAAATTATTTATAATCACTTTATTTCTTCTATTTCTTTTAATTAAACTCGGGTATTTACCGACATGGAATCACTACGTGCATTCGTACAACATACTTGTTACTTTTATAAATAATTTCATTTAATTCATATGTTTATTTTACTATACTGACCAAATAGTTACAAGTATGCACATATTCACTTAAGAAAAATAACAACTGCCTACCTAACTAATTATTAAAATTTGTATTCTAAGAAATATTAAAATAGTTCAAAATTGAATAATGCGACTAGTATTTTTTATACTTGTAACTATCGCATCATAGTTTACGTTATTCTATTTTACAAAAATACTGTTGGACAAACGTAGGAATATCCCTACATTTAAATAATTTTTATCCACCAAACATACACTTTTACAATAATACAATAAATTCATTATCATAATCATATAAATAATTATTTTAGAACACCTATCACATTATTATTTTTAGTCTCAACATCGATTGAACGTTTAATTTTAACAAATATAATTTATTTAACATTTAATAAAATAGGAAAGGAGTTAAGAAATATTATGTACAGTGTTATTATTTATTTTGTTTCATAATATTATCAAGATACCTACATAGATAACAAAATGTGAGGTAAGAAGAAAATAATCAATATTTTGACTACTTACAGCGGTCATTGAGACTAGGTCAATTAGGAATTGTCGAACTAAAGTTTGATAGCCGAAATATTAAGATTAAGCTACTCGATACGATAGAGTGACATCGAAAGCGATATAGAAATATAGAAGAAAGTTTACATTACGCTAAAATAGTTAATTAATATTTCCTTACAGTAATCATAAGAAAATTTGAGGTGTGATAGACCCCTAATACTTAGCATCATGAACATAATATTATTATAATATTTAAAATGTAACAAAAGAAGAAACCAGAAACCACATAATGTAGTAGAAATAATAAAAGCGTAAAATTAAAATATAACATTTTATTTTCTATCTATAATTATTTAGATTTTTAAACAGTAAATTATAATATTCTTTGAATAAACACTGATATTTTGTAGTTAGGCTACCGTACCTACAATTATGCACCATTTTAGCTTATTTTTGTTACAATTTAATGGTAAATAAATACACAACTATCCATCAAAGTAGATAACGCTAAAATAAAAATATTAAGTACATCGTAGGTTTACCTAATTATGTATAATACATGCTTACCTAATTAATCAATAGTAGTAAATTATGTGGTTGCAATTAAGTTTTACATAAAAATCTAAAGCTTACTCAAAATGTAAAAAAATGATCACAAAAAAAAATATTACATACCTACATAACCTAACCCTTAGTTGCTAACAATAAATCTATAGCAAAAAAATTTAAAGAAACGAATTATGTAGGTACTCGAAAAGAAGTACCTACTGAGGTAAAATAACAACACCTTTTAAAACAAGCGTTGGGGTTTTTTCACCCCACGGTAGTCTTAATAATTATAAGCTTATTTCATAGCATAAGTAGCATTTTGCACTCATAATTTTATAATTTCGGGAATATGCCAACTAGATAACTGTCTTCTTGTCGTCTTCTGCAACACTTTCTTTTTTCAATATAGTTTTTTTAAGCATACCTACCCGTTGAATACAACATTTTCAGACCAAAGTCTTGCTCAAATTGAGCGAATTACTCAAACGATATCGCTTCTCTATTCAATAGAGTTAATTGTTTCGAAAACAGATGTCTGACAAAATACCTAAACAGACCTTTAGGCTAGTCAAATAATAAATAGGTACCTATAGTCGCAGAAATAAACAAATTTCGCCCACGGGGCCGATAATCGCGAACGATACCGTAAACTCCAATTAAACACTTTATCTTGCTTTTGTGCGCTTGATCTTGAGGCTGTTTAGTCACGGAAGGGGAAGAGTCCGCCCACCCCCTGTACGTCCCAATCCGCCACCTCCACGGGGCCGAAGCATTCGTCGAAGAACTGTTCCATGGTCCGATGGAGATGTATAGTCGAACGCTCGAAATCGTGCCCTTCGTCCGGGTACACCTGTAAAAATATGAATCAGTTTAGTTTCATTTTAATCGCAAATTATACAGTTAAATAGACAAAATCATTTTTTTTTTTTTTAAAAACATAATTTACATTAGTTTATTTCGGTAGGTTTTTTGCGTCGGGGGTAGGTACTAAAGTCACTACGGTAGGTTGGGTACTCGTAGTTTCCGATACCCACGACACAGGGAATCCTAGTGTGGGGTCAGGACTATGCGCCCACTGTGCCACCGAGGTCGTCAGATCTTATGATCGATTAGGTATCGAATATCCGCCCCACGATTTTCACAGGAGCACGTATACGATACGGTCGCTTCACGAGAGTTCTAATCCCGCTCGTTGCGAAAATGTTGGATCGTATGGCCGTTCGATGACGACAATGTAATGTGTAACGCGACGCGGGACGCACCTGATGCGTGTAGAGCGCGCCGGCGCGGATGAGCGCGCGCGCGAGGGCGAGCGCGTGCGGCGCATGCGCGCGCAGGTCTGCGGCGCCGTGCGCGACCAACACGCGCCGCGGGGGCAGGTTGCCGGCGCGGCGCCACACTGCGCCTGCGCCCAGCGCGCCCGCGTGACCTGCGCCCGCGCCGCCGTGCCGCTCCGTCCAGAACGAGTCTGCAACGACAATATACACCATTGTTAAGCTGCAGCTAGCCGAACGATTGACGAACCATAGTGACCGAGAACCGAGCCCCTGGTGTCAGATAATGACAGATTTTAGCTTAGAGAAGAGGAGGGTATCAAGAATAACATTTTACTAAAAGGTCGTTAAATTTCCGTTTTCTGGAAGAGCTTGACTTTACTTCTTGATAAAAAACTCCACTAGCTACTCGGTTTGTTGAGGAGTCCGTAGTAAAGCATAGTTACTGTGGTGCGTGAGGTCAGTGAGCGGCGCGATGGCAGCCACGCAGCGCGTGACGTTGCGCACGTCGTCAGCCGCGAGCGCCGCCGCCGCGCCACCGCCGTAGCCGCGCCCCCACACGCCCACGCGCGACCCGTCCACCATCTTCAGGTTGTCGCGCAGGTACCTGGTGTCGACACAAATCGCACATGTTACAACCGCGACAGTTTCAATATTTGAAAAATAATTGTTACTGTATCTACCAATTTCGTTGAAATTCGGTACAGAAATCATAATGATACATTTGATTAAGTACCAAAACCAAGTAAGTATAGTTCTCTCGACGGATCTAGGCATCCGTGAAGTCAGCCGTTTGTTATGCGCAAAGACAATTTAGTTCGATAAAGCTCCATTGCGCATCGAAACGGCTAGCTTCACGATGGCCGAGAGAACTATACCAGGAATGAAACATAATTTGTTTTTATTTATGAATCGCTTTTAACCCATCTACATCTTGCAGTAAAAAAATACAAGAAGTTGCAATTGGGGTGTGCAGTACCCCAACCACCAGTAAGGTGTTATTATTTTTTATATTTTACTAAAAATATACTTACGATAGAACAGCGATTTGATCTTCCACATCTACCGATAGAAGCTGGTGGTAGATTTCCGTTCTTAACTCTTCACCCTAAAGGAAAAAATAAAAGTTTCAAAAATTGTTGTTGTGAAGTTCCACTCGTATCCTACAGGAATTTACAGGATAGGAGATGGGGCTTCATTATAAACGATTGTTATTGTTTCAAACACGCGCACGCGACCGTCTCGCTCGCTCGCCCACGTAGTGCTTACATTCTCTTGGGCTCGCCCTCGACCGAATGCCTGCAACATGCAAGCACGAGCGAAGCAAGTCGACGCGTCCTCCGTATTCGCTTTAATCGGCAAACGCCACAGTTGTCAAAAATAAACAGGAAGCGCGAAGCATGCTATCTCGCTCTTGCGGTACTTGGTGCCAACTATATTATTGTACCATACAGCATAGTGCCAACCATGACACTTCATAGAAGGCACCGTTTACGTCTGTACCTATCTATATATTTTTTTATTGACGTTTTATTCTAGTCTGTTTCTACTCTGTGTTCTTTTTTGGTTGCGCTGTCGAATAAATACTTAATTTTTTTATTTTTTATAAATGCTGGACAATCCACACAGCATCATCTAGCCCCAAGGTAAGCTGTTGTTAAACAGAGCTGTATTATGGGTAGGTACTAAATGACTTAATACAATACAATACATAGATAGATCTTTATTTCATACATTTCAATACGGCACACTTATAATGTTCAATATTCGACAAATATTGAACAATTTGACGTTAACGTTAGATGGTGCAACTCACCCTTAATGACTATATGAAATAAACATTACCTGTCCACCGGAGCCCCTGGCGTCGATCTCAGCGACGATGAAGTTCCTGGCGGCGGCGAGGTACCAGCCCCAGCCGGGCCGCCAGCGCTCCGTCACCAGCTGCCCGCCCGGCTCCGCCGACCTGAACCACGGAATATCCTCCTTACGTCAAGAACTGACGACGGTCGCTGGGTCGGTGGCAGTGTCACTCAAACAATAAGAGTAGTAGAGTTCTCTGTGATTGAGCTCGTCCGGGGAAGGACTACCACCACACCTATTTCTGCCGCCAAGCAGTAATGCTCGCATTGCTGTGTTCCGGTTCGAAGGGTATGGTTTCCGGTGAAATTACTGGCACATGAGACTTTCGATCTGTGCTTCAAGGTGGCAACCCGCGAGCGATACCTCTGGTATTGCAAGCGTCCAAAGGCTGCGGTAACCGCTTACCATCTTGTGAGCCGTACGCTTGGTTGCCACTTCAGTTGTATAAAAAAAAAACGGTCAAAAAGTGATCCTTCCGATTTTATTGTGCCCCAGCGGGACTTTTCTAACAAACAGTCTCTAGAGCCTAGAGCTTGTAAAACATTCGTCCGTAGATAAGTCAGTAACTCAGTATGAAGGTAATCGCACATCATGAATACCACTATTATACTTATCACTTACACGTGCAGAACCAACGGCAGAGGCAGGTCATCCGTCTCCCTGAACCCTGGGGGCAGCAGCAGACGGACCCGAGCTTCTCTATTTGCTTGAACCTGCAACAGAAAGTATAGGTAGTATCTAGATAAGCAATGACGACCCATGTGGCGCAGCGGGCTAAGGTCCGCCTGCGACGCAGAAGGTTGCAGGTTCGATTCTCGCCTTGGAACAAATGTTTGTTGCAGCAGTCGCTGAAAGTCTATTAACGTGGCATTCTTTGGGTGAAGCCTTTATCCGATCCGAATGTCCACTCTCCACCCCCCACCGGTTTTACTTGCCTCACCTCGATCGCGTGTTCGAGTTCACAACACCAAGAAACAGACAGAGCAGCGAAGGATGCTATCTCGCTCTTGCGGTAATTGGTGCCAACCACCAACCAAACAAAATCAAAAATTATATATTTCAATAGAATCACAAGGATCTCTTAGAAACGTCTTACAAGCTAGGAAAATTTACACCAGTTCCAACGCGCCCATGCCGTAAAAGAACTGGCAACAACACCGGCTGGGTTCCTATCGCTTTTTTGGTATGACCCTTGCTATTGTTATGGATGCCGAGTAGAGTAACAAGGGCACAAACGCACCGTTTATGGACACTAACAATAACGCGTTTATTTGAATACATTTCATTGAGTGTCCAAGGTTTGTTATAGGTAAAGGTATGTTTCTCACCTCAACTCTGAAGACTTTCTGCTGCGGATGCTTCAATGCCCCGAACTTCTGCCTCAACGCGTGTCCATCCCAGAGAACAGAGAGACGAGCTCCACTCGCCGAGCAGAGGAACACGGCAGGTGGTCCAGGACCTAAGCATTCCTGCAAATCAAGTGGCATGATCAGCTATTGAACTAGAAAACGGAGTATTAGGGGCCGCCGTCACTTGATCGGTCGCAGGAAGTCGATGGATGGTGAAGGTACGCAGTAAGTACCTACTACTTAATATCAGGTGGGTAACCACAAGCTTAAAAGCATTATTGAAACAATGTTAGATTGACATTTCGGCATACATAAACAACAGTGTAGGTAATATAATTTTCTCAGTTCTCCCGTGATCATGGTGCATGTAACTGCGCCGAAATATCGGGAATCAATAAAACTCACAAATCATGGTAAATATCCCGTTTTAAGTGAAAATTATGTTAATAACCATGATAGTTTTAAAAACTATAGTGTAGGTAATGTTATTTTAATATTGGTTTAGGAGCTCGTGGTTACCCCACCCTGTTCTGTGGTGAAGGTTAAAAATGGGTCGCCATGGCTCTCTTTGGGGGCCTAAGTAGCAGCGGACGTCTATCGACCGATATGATGATGATGGCCAATTTTTTGTGTATTTTTGGTCTTCCACAAGTCTTGTGATTGGTGTTCTTACATTATACTTATGGCACAAGTCATAAAATTTTTAGATCTTGGAATTGTTGTTAAAGGCAGGACGCTTGCAAGTTGCAATCAGTACCTACCTACCAGTAGCCTACCAGAGGTACCTATAACTCGCGTGTGGCCACCCAAAGTCCGTCGGTAGATCGCCGGTATCTTCATCCTTCAAACCACAACAGGTACCTAAATAGCACGTGCACTACAACTTGGTGACATCATCATGAAAAGCCCAATGCGGTGACAATGTCTTACTCTCATTGGCACGACCGGTATCGAACCCACGACCTTAGGATCAGAAGGCGGGTTCACTACCACTAAACCACCAGCATTCAACACCGGCCACTTATGCTGGATTCGACTAACTTCCGGAATAACTATTCCGCGGAATAGGAAATGTCAATTATCCACTCGTACGTTGAGGTGCGCGCGCATCCCCTCCGTCATACGTCAGTCTACCCGCGACCACGGTTGCAACACAAGCAAAATTTGTCGCGAGAAATAAAAAAGGTAATATAAACTATGTGTTCTGATCGCGAAAGTTTAAAAAAGACTAATGAGACAAGTCCTAGCAGTAAACCTACATGAACATAGTAGCTGAAGTTCTTGCTGAACATGACCCTGTTGTAGAGGCAGTCGGCGGGCAGCGTGTCGTTCTCGGCGGCGACGTGAGGCAGCACCGTCGACGTCGGCCACGACGGGAGCGCAGACGTACTGTTATCGAACTCCTGAAAAAGTAACGTAAGTTAAACTGTATAGATACTCAAAAACTGGATAAATGGTTCAGGATCGGCTTGCCAGACGACTGAAGAGTTGAAGGATTAAAATCAAAATCAGAGTCATCAATCTGTCAATCGCGTCCTGACTAAAACTGTAAAGGAACTCAAAAACTGACTAAGTAAATAGGTTCAGGAATCAGAACTACGATCAGCGTTCAGAATAACGATATAGATCCGGAGCTCAGGACCGAACATAAAAAAATGGAGCAGATTCATTGGGGTAGAATAAAGTTGAGAACCAAACCTAGGGCCTTACTTCTATTAGCTAACGTATCTTTCAATTGTATCATCATGGTCTTTTGTTTATTGCCTTGAATGACAAGAAAGGAAATACTTAGCAAGCCGCTGAAATGCAAGTTTCTTATCAATAAGGGCATCAGGTTCTGGAACTGAAACTAGATCAGGGTCCATATCTAAGACGAACCACACGTTCCTTTGAAAGTACAGAAACAGGTTACTGACCGGGTCATCGGTCGGAGCTTGCGTTGTGGGCTCCAAAGCCTGCAGCACAGCTCCAGGACATGTGAGGCAGGAAGGAGGCGCGGGCCAGGCGCCTTCAGCTGGCAAAGCCACACGGTATAGATGACGCTCGCCCGCTTTGTCAGGAAGTGTTCCGATAAGGTATCTGGAAATTAGACGTTATAATGAGGTCATTGATGCATTGTATGCGCATGCAGCGCATGCTGGCGCCGCCCGCAGCGCGCACCGTCACTGCACATCATTTGGATGGGTGACCAGTGGTAATTTCAACTGAGCGCTGCCGTGCTTCGGAAGGCACATTAAGAAAACAGAAAGGCCATGACGAAGGCCTTCGGATGTCCTATCAACTCCGTCACCAGAGTTGGTCACTGACATAGGCGCGCCGCGCCACAGGCTTGATCACAATTAGGAATACCTAGTGTAACTAATGCAAATGAACTGATAAGTTCGTTTTAGACAGTGGCCAACTCTGGTGACAGAGTTTCTAGGCCGCCCGAAGGCCTCTGCCATGGCCCAACAACTTTGAAAAAGCCGGGACCGACTGCCAGACCTATGGTGCAAGGACACGATTTTAAAACATTTAAAATCTTCTAGTCTTTAGTCTTCACCATTCATAAACATTCATAACTTTGAAATAGCTAGGAACAACTGCTTGACCACACGGCTAGGACGGGATTTTAAAACATTAACCTTTCCTAAAGATACACTTACAGCAACTGCCGTCTCTCGTCCCATCCGACCAGCTGAGTGACCTCATAGGTTCCCTGCGTGAGCGTGACCCTCGAGTCCATCGTGAGGCGCATGGCATGTCGCCAGGCGGCTCCGCGCGGCGCCTCGTTAATGGGCGCGGTAGTGAACACGGCGCCGCGAGCCCCGAGTAGGGCTCCGCCCCCGCAGTACCCGCAGTCCTCCTCCGCGGGCTCCGCGCCCAGGCCGGACCAGCGGGACCCGTCAGTCTCGTCACGGTATATCTGAAAGTCAGAAACAACTTTAACTTGAAAATAAACGCTAAAATATCAATAATTTAAACTAGGTACTTTAAGTGACTTATTTTTGATTTACTCATTATAATAATTTTATTATCATGACAGGCTTCTACTGCTGGGACACTGGACTACCCTGGAATTACCTACTATTACCTGGTGGTAGGACTCTTCAGCAAGAGTCCGTCTTGGTGGGTACCACCGCAGTGTCAGATATTCTACCTCCAAGCAGTAGTGTGCAAGCATTACTGTGTTTAGGTTTGAAGGGCACTGTAGCAAGTGAAATTACTGGGCGAAAGAGACTTAACAACAATGTCTCGGGGTGATAAGCGCAGTGCAGTGCCACGCAAACACTTAAAAACCTTAAGCTTTGGGTGGCACTGCATCTGTAATAGTCAGGCGTGGTGCTTAACATCAGGTGGGCGCCTTGATTGTTTTGTCACTTACTAACATAAAAAAAAAAAAAAAAAAAAAACCTCAAGCGAGAGTGAATGGGGTCTTAATCTACCTGCGGATTAGTGGACAGTCTTTGGAATTTTTAGTTCTTGATCATGCCGGTTTCCTCACGATGTATTTCTCACCGTTTCAAAGCATTGCACAAGTGAATTAAAATTAATTCCATTTATAGAAAACTCCATTGATCAAACCCACGGCCCGAACCGGACACAGAACCGCAACTCAAACCCAAACCAAAATTCTTTAAAGTGAAGATAAATGTGAATGATCGTAAGGTTCAACTCACATCCTGGCAGTTGTAATGCTGCGCGTTGCAGACGCTGATGATGGAGACGTTCTGCGGCCGGTTGAGCAGCAGCACCGCTATCTGCTTCTCCGACATCCATGTGCTCCAGCGGACATACCAATCTACAATGGTTGACCATGATCAGTATACATTACCAAGGTCACTAATATTGCTCGCAGAATTTGCTAGTCAAAATGGCCAATGGACAGCTTGCAGAGCAAACCCGCTGTTCAAAATCAAAATCAAAATAAAAAATTATTTATTTCAATATAATCACAAGGATCACTTTGAGACGTCTTACAAGCTAGGAAAATTTACACCAGTTACAACGCGCCCATGCCGTAAAAGAACTGGCAACAACACCGGCTGGGTTCCCAATCGCTTTTTTTGGCATGATCCTTGCTATTGTTATGGATGCCGAGTAGAGTTAGTGCACATTCGTCCAACATTCGTATTCACATTCGTCTAGCTTTTTTATCATCTAAGTAATCGGTTATTTTATAGTAAGAATGTAGAATGAAGGTTCTGATGATGACAAAGATGGTAAAGCCGTGCCTCATCAAGAGTATTTTTTATATCGAGGTCCCTCGCATCCTATCGCATCTACTTATACTTAGAACTTGCTTAGAACGAGAAATTCAAAGCAACAACTTGGCCAAAGGCACACGCAACAATATTTATTTGCAGAATACTCCATTGTAATTGTTAGTGTTGTATATGTACCGACAATATTCACAATATTGTATTAGGTATATTGTTTATGACCAATAAAAATAACCACCTAGATCGTTTCTAACGGTTTTTAGATGGCTCCATGTATTTTATATATTTTGTAATGTAATTACGTAATAACCGCAGCGGGCGCAGATCCGCCTGCGACGCGGAGGTTGCGGGTTCGATTCCCGCCTCGGGTCAACTATTTGTACGATCTACAAATATTTGTTCCGGGTGTATTTTCTATACATAATAAAAAATATCTATGTATTGTATTGTAAGTATCATGTATCATCTAGTACCCATAATACAACTCTGTTTAACAGCAGCTTACCTTGGGGCTAGATGCTGCTGTTTGGATTGTCCAGCATTATTTATTATATATTTATTTAACATATTTTAATTTGTTTAATAAAGATTTATTATTATTGTTTTTATCAGTGGGACGCCTACAAACTGATGATGAATATCTGTTCATAAAGGGGTCTGAGTCTGACTGATCTACTTCTGTGGGGCTGACCTATCAACTTCAAGTAATACTCACTCGTGTCAACTTGTGGAGTGAACTGCAGAGGGTGAGGGAACAGATACTTCGGTGTTTTCAGACTCACCACGTTCACCGTTACTACCGGATTGTTGGTGTTCAACTGGAACAAGAAGAGAAGACATATTGAATTGACTACTAATTCCGCGTCGCGAAATGCACTGACATGACATATACAGGGTTATTCATTATCAACCTGACAAACTTAAGGGATAGGTTCCACACATAAAATAAATATATGTACCTATATATTTTTTTTTAATGTATAATAAAAATACCAAGTAAACAAAAAAAATCGATTACGTTTTTCCGCTCAATTATTATTTATCATTGTTGGGAATCAAGTTAAGCGACGTAATAATGAAATATTCGAGTGTGCGCGCCCCGCAGCGGGTCAAGGACATGCGCAGGTCAAGGACGCGCAAGTTATTGACCCGCGGTTCATTGACGCGCGGGTCACTGACACGTGCCGAGCGCTGCCTTTTCGATTTCTAACAAGGATAACTAATTTTTAAGCAGAATTACGTAAATGTTGTTTTAAATATAAAAATAACGTTTCGAAAAAAAAAGTACAAGTTTTTTTATGTGAGGAACCTACCCCTTAGTTTGTCAGGTTGATAATGAATGACCTTATATATGCATCTGTGCATATCGCGACGCGTAGGAGGAAGCACGCCGTGTCACTCAACCCTGATAAAGACCCTCAAAATTGAGTCGAAACAGTGACCTCTCCACCGATATACCGGTACGTGAAAACACCCGTTTTTAAAATGGTTCACGATAGTTTTATTAGTAAAATTTTAGACTACTAATGTTCGCGTGAGGTCAAACCACTGTCAGTACTTTTTGAAAAAAATAAAGTGCGGTCTGCCACCTTAAGGGGACAAAACAATGTGACAGATAGGAATAATCCAAATCAAGAGCAAGCACTATGAGTCAATGAAGACGTAAGTACTGACTAGAAGGCTAAATGACAATAATAGGAACCAGATAAGACAAAAAAAACGCAAAGGAGTCTCGTCTTTTTTTATTTTTTTATACTAGATACTAAAGTGGCCATGTAGCGTACGGCCCACTTGATGAAAAGCGGTTTCCGAAGATTATGTACTCTTGCAACTTCAAAGATATCGCTTGCGCGTTGCCACTTTGAGACGTGGACCTAAATTCTCACGTGCCTGTAATTACACCAAACCATACCCTTCGAACCGGAACACAGCAATGCGAGCATTACTGCTTGGCGGCTGATATAGGTATTGTGGCGTTTGCCGATTAAATGGATGCACATGAGCACGTGCTCAAAACAATAACACTCCATATTGAAGCCCCATGTTTCTCTATCCAGTAGGATACTACTAGAACCTCACAGCCTTATTCGCTATGACCAAACGCGGGCTCGTTACGATATCTTCGTGGAATCGTTATCGACGATCCACGTTTTGGGCTCGTCTGACTGTTTTTCAAAGTCAACCAATCGATAGCGAAACTATCGCTATTAAAACAACACAGATATGGAAAATCATTTTACAATATCACACCATGGCACGTATAGAACACGTTACTAATTCACACGTAAGGAATCTATAAGTCATAGCGAATAAGTCCCCTGGACAAGTTCTTTCTCATGTCAGCTTACCTTCGGGTACCTCAAGGTTCGTATCTGAGGGTACGCCGGCGGCTCGGGGTCGTCGAGCCCGTACCATGGGTACTGGTACTGTCGCACTGCGCTCGCGTTGTACGTCACAAACATAAGGCTCTGCGCGTCCGGACTGTACCACAGCGCGCGGTCCAGCCGGAGCACCTCGCTCTCGTACAGGAAGTCGGGCACGCCGTTGAAGATAACTCCCGGTACTCCTGGGAAATAACGTTAACATTCTATCATGTTTTCTTGTATAACAAAGTCTAACATTATTTCCAAAAATGCAATTAAAGTAATAAGTTTGAAAATTTAAGTGTACTAAGAAAAAAACATGTTAGTTCCATATTTTTGAATAAATAAGTCTAAAAAAAGGTACTTTTCCCAATTTTACGCTTGTAATTTCTGCTAAGTAGGGAGTTTATATAATAAAAATACACCTACTAAATTAAAGTTGAAAATGAAGGCTATACCAAGCCAGGTGCCTCACCTACCTAAATAATAAACTTTCACAAATAGGATAGATAACTGATGTTGAAAAGCATTGAAAGCAGAAGTGCTTTCGAAATGCCGTAAAAATCATACTCCCAGCTTCGCAAACGAGCTCGCTGCTCCAATAGTCCAGGAGCTAAATGCAGTTTACTGTACATTATGGCCCAGGGAAAGCACTAAACGATACTCGTAATTTTGCTAAATATGGCCCACGAGCGCTGAATATGGCTCACATTCCGGAACCCACTTGAACTTGATAGAGACGGGATTTCCGGAATTTGGTTCACACCGGCCTTTTAGAGCCAAAGTAAACCATTTTTTTTTTATAATTTATATCAGCTCTACAATAGTACGTAGTACGTACTAATATCTGTTCTGTGATACAGGCTCAGCTGAGACCTAGTGTAGGAAATAGAGCTCTAAATGGTACGAACAAAATAAAAATATTATTTGTCTTACCCTGTTAGTGGTATCGATTCTGTTGTAACATTTCCTAAACTTAGTTAACTAAAATTATCGCGGTCCTTTGTATTTTAATTAATTAGAAAAGGACGGCAACAATTTTAATTACTTTAGTTAAGAAAATGTTACGACAGAATCGTTACCAGTAACAGGGTAAGACAACATAATATTTTTATTTTGTTCGTACCAATTAGAGCTTTATTCCTTACACTCCATTAATTAGTACTGCCTACCGCCAAATACTTATTGTAAAGCTTGAATATTTTTTTTATTAGTTTTATTTTAATAAAAAATACTATGAAACAGTATAGAGCCATCTAAAGACCGTTACAAACGATCTATAGATAGCTCAACTGATTCAAACCACTACCAGACGGAAGATTGAAAAAAATACGATGTTATTTTCATACATTGTTACGGTAAAAATTTGCAAATCAAAGTTTTTACTGGAGCTCGTGGAACCGGCATAAATTCACCTTTTAGAGTGATCCTTGTGATTTTCTACACTAATATTATAAAGAAAGAAGATTTGTATTTTTGTTTAAAAAAAGTCAAAAACTACTAGACCGATTTCAAAAATTCTTTCAACATTAGAATGCTACATTATCCCTGGGTAACATAGGCTACATTTATTACTAGCGACTCGCCCCGGCTTCACACGGGTGCTCAAGTTTTCATAGCACCCGTGCATGCTGGGGCAGATTGAATAAAAATACCCATTTCAAATTTTAATATAAAGTTTTATGGTTTGTCCGGACTGCCCCAACCCTAATGTCGTCGCCATTAGTACATTAGGTTATAACTTTTGTTCAAGCCAACTTTATGAAACTATGAAACGATTCTACTATTCAGAATTTCAGACACTTATACATTACGTAAGTCCTCGAATTTTAAGCTTTCCACCGCCGCTGTTAGCAAATGTCGTGCTAATTTGGAATTGCATTTGTCTGAAACTCAGTTTGCGAGTTTTGCCACCTAGCTCAGGGGGCTTATAACTTTTTAATGAGTTTTAGGCAAGTGGTTATAGAGACTGACGTGCCTGTATCCAGTGTCGCGCGAATGTGGAGTGTTGGCTTGAAGTTTTTGATAATAGGTCTAGCTAGGTTCTACCTACATGTTATTACATCCATGGGTTCTACTTATCAAACAAACGTCCAACCAACATAGTACCTAGTAGAACCCTCAGTGAGATGGCCTAGCTGTTCAGTAGCAGTTCCGCGTAGTCACCTTTTGGATGGGTGACAGCCAGTTGCAATTTCAACTGAGCGCGCTTCGGAGGGCACGCTAAGCAGTCGGTCCCGGCTTTTTCAAAGTTGTTAGGCCATGACAGAGGCCTTCGGGCGGCCTAGTCTCTGTCACCAGAGTTAGCCACTGACTCATACGAGCTTACAAGTAAAAATGTGAATGCTAACTTACCGTTATTAGTGATCCTGCAGATCAGTCTCTTCAGCACCCACGGCTTGTAGTAGATGTCGTTGTGGTGCACGAAGACGAGCGTGGAGCCGACGGGTGACCACTGCGCGTACTGCAGCAGCGGCGCTGAGCGGTCCTCCTCCACGGGAGACACGGGGATCTTGTTCCTGGAACGATTGTTTACTTACAATAAATATAAAAATAAGTTTAACTGAGTTTTTTTTAATGTCAGCAAGTGACAGGACAATCAGACGCCCACCTGATATTAAGCACCACTACGCCTGACTATTACAGATGCAGTGCCACCCAAAGCTTAAAGTTTTTAAGTGTTTGCACTGCACTGCGCTTATCACCCTCGAGACATTGTTGTTAAGTCTCTTTCGCGCAGTAATTTCACTTGCTACAGTGCCCTTCAAACCTAAACAGTGCAGCTTGCATACTAATGCTTGGAGGTAGAATATCTGACACTGCAGTGGTACCCACCAAGACGGACTCTTGCTGAAGAGTTCTACCATCAGGTTGCTTAAGGGTCCTACTCACAGTGACCTAAAAAAAAGGGGCTCGCTATTGTAACCAACAAAAACATAAAACGGTCTTTTGCGTGATTCAATGAATGAACCCATGGCGGGTATTCATTGCTCAGCGTCCCTTTTCGGCGGGAACAAGAAGAGCCGCTCAAATATAGCTCACGGCTCACATTAAGCACGCTCCCTTGAATAATGGTATGCCATTAATTCGCCAAGGATCATTTACAGTTAGTTAGAATGGCGAATGGTACGAGAGGTGTTGCTGTTGTTTTCCGCTTTATCATCACCATTTTTTTTTTATACAACTAAAGTGTCAACCAAGCGTACGACCCACAAGATGGTAAGCGGTTACCGCAGCCTATGGACGCTTGCAATACCAGAGGTATCACTCGCGGGTTGCCACCTTGAGGCTAAGATCGAAAGCCTCATGTGCCAGTAATTTCACCGGAAACCATACCCTTCACACCGGAACACAGCAATGTGAGCTTTACTGCTTTGCGGCAGAAATAGGTATTATCATCCAATAAAATTCCCATAAGACATCCTCCAAAAAGTAGAAGTTTACTATGTATTTTACTATGTGTTTTACTTTACAAACATTTCAAGACCAAAATTAGCCAAAACGGCCCAGCCGTTCTTGAGTTTTAGCGAGACTACTATTAATTTTGACAAATGATATACAGGGTCTTTGATTATTAGTGCGCGATATTCAAAGAACAGGTTCCACACATGGATAAAAAAAAGAATGAACTATGTAATCGATTTATTCGAGATTTTTCAGAAAAAAGGTTAAAAAAATGTGTATGTCTTGTAGTTTTTTTGTGTGGAACATATTCCTTGAATATCGCGCTCTAATAATCAAAGACCCTATATAATATATACTAGTTGTTGCCTGGGACTTTGTTCGCATGGAACTCGGGAACCGTACTTTTTACAAGAAAAAAATAATCTTTAGTTATCTATTTCCGATCTTGTTTTAAATTTTAGCAATATCGGTTCAGTGGTTGACAACATTTATTTATTAATTATGAGTGCAGTACACAATCACGCCTAGACTTAAATTACTATGACATTTTTATTATTTTTTATTTTCTTTTTAACAAACGAAATTAAACTAGGATTAGATAGATACCAATGACTTTTGAAGATGACGCTTGACATTCTAAGACTAATACCTCATATTATTTGAATTGTTGTGTATTATTGACACATTGAAATTGTAATTTAATTTAATTTAATTATTAGTATATTTAAGTAACTACTCGTACATACCTACCTATAACTAGTTACTACCTGCAACGCCCTTCATGTACTCACTTGCAGCTACATTATTTTAGACCTAAGCTAAATGTACATTGTGCAGAATAAATGATTATGAATATAGAATAGAATAGAATAGAAAAATATTTATTTAACGCCACACAATTAACATAAAAATAAAAATAACAATACAAATTAAAACTTAACTATTGTGACGAAAAAAAGGCAGCCACTCAGCATGTGCTGCAGACATAATGTGTCTGCAGCGCTGGTTTTCAGTGTAGCCTACGTGTAGTAGTAGCAGCAATTAGCTGCGACACGAGTCTCTCATCATCTAACAATTTATTTAATATGGTTGTCGAGTTATAGAGGAACAAACAACCATCCAGACATCCAACCGGCTTGGTATAAGTACAAATCCCTTCAAATAAAACGAGTAAGTTTGTATGAGTCAGTGGCCAACTCTGGTGACAGTTTCTAGGCCGCCCCCGAATGCCTCTGTCATGGCCTAATAACTTTGAAAAATAAATAAATAATGCTGGACAATCCACACAGCATCATCTAGCTCCAAGGTAAGCTGCTGATAAACAGAGCTGTATTATGGGTACTAGATGACTGATATACTTAATACAATACAATACATAGATAGATATTTTTTATTTTATATAAAAAACACCCAGAACATCAACAAATATTTCTACAAATATTTGACCCGAGGCGGAAATTGAACCCGCAACCTCCGCGTCGCAGGCGGACCTGCGCCCGCTGCGCCACATCGGTCGTAAAAGCCGAAACCGATCCCTTTTAATAATCCCCTTCGAAAGGTTTTTTTTTTATTAGGAAAACCAACAGTCCAACCAACATCTTTATATACTATCTTATGAGAAAACAGGGAACCAATAATAGGTTTTCACGTTTAGAATACATAAAGCGATTAAACAAAATAAGAGCTACTTTTTCTTTATTTACTTATTTATTCTTTATTGTACACAAATAATACATAAAAAAAATTTATAGAAAATACATATACAAAGGCGAGCTTAACCCTAAAAAGAGTTTTCTTCCAGCAAACCATTGAGGCTAGAGAGAGGTGATTATAGTGAATAAATCAGATTAAAATTAAATACTCTTTCTATACTTATTGTCTAAAATCTCCTTACAATCGAATTATGCTGTGGCAGTGGAACATTCGCTTTTAGAATATTAGTAATGATTCATCATATCATCATCATATCAGCCGATAGACTGCTGGACATGTGCCTCCCCCAAAGAGCGCCATGACGACCGATTTTGAGCCTTCACCATCCACCGACTTCCTGCGACCGCTTTAATGTCATCGGTCCATCGAGTGGGACGCCCCACAATTAACATAAAAATAAAAATAACAATACAAATTAAAACTTAACTATTGTGACGATGATATGATATTACTATATTTACGATGGTGATAATGATGATGTGCCACCATCCCACACCTCGTGGACGACAGCTGTCGCTATGTCGTGCCGGATAATGTGAAAGCGATCTAATGCAATTAGGATTGTCCAGCCGTCCTCGGCTTTGTTGTAAGGGGTAAACGACCTCGGTATGTTTGTACAAGCTCGCCTCAGGGCCGATTACAGATAAAGCCATTTAGATTAAGACGACCGATGTGGCGCAGCGGGCGCAGGTCCACCTGAGATGCAGAGGTTGCGGGTTCGATTCCCGCCTCGGCTCAAATGTTTGTACGATCTACAAATAATTGTTCCGAGTGTTTTGGGTATTTTCTTTATAGGGTCATTCATTATCAACCTGCCAAACTTAAGGGCCTATCCCTTCCACACATAAAAAAAAATAAAAAATATCTATCTATGTATTGTATTAAGTATATATCATCATCTAGTACCCATAACACAGCTCTGTTTAACAGCAGCTTACCTTGGGGCTAGATGATGCTGTGTGGATTGTCCAGCATTATTTATTTATTTATTTATCTTCAAGCTATAGGGCCTCTTCAAGACTAGAGTGAACAGTATCATAGACCTTCGTGCTCCACCGTCGGCCATATCATCGCTTACCACTAGGCGAGATTGTGGTCAGACGAAGGTCTATTCAGGACAAAAAAAAATCTGGAATAACTATTCCGTGGAATAACAAATGCCAAACTTTTTTTTTTATACAACTGAAGTGGCAACCAAGCGTACGGCCCACAAGATGGTAAGCGGCTACCGCAGCCTATGGACGCTTGCAATACCAGAGGTATCCCTCGCGGGTTGCCACCTTGAGGTTAAGATCGAAAGTTTCATGTGCCAGTAATTTCACCGGAAACCATACCATTCACACCGGAACACGGTAACTGCGAGCATTACTGCTTTGCGGCAGAAATAGGTATGGTGGTAGTCCTTCCCCGGACGAGCTCTATCACAGAGACCTCTACTACTCTTAAAACTGTTTACTTAAGTCAACCTATCGATAGCGAAACTATCGCTATTGAAACAACACAGATACGAAAAACCATTTTACAATTTCACACCATGGCACGTATAGAACACGTTACTCAGTTACACGTTATTGGTAAGGAATGTCCTATGTCATAGCGAATAAGCCCCCGGGACTTTGTCAAGGGCGGATCCAGCGTCAACCACACCTGGTGATGCGTGGTTCGATGATGAACTGGCACTAAGGTGAGCGCAGAACATTCAATGGGTTTTTAGTCGGTATACCATCAGATAGTTGAGTCAAGGGCGAGCGAAGTGTAATCAAGAGATCATTTTCCACCTAACCACTGCACTGGTGGTCTCAAAGTCAAAAGTCAAAAATGATTTATTTCAATAAAATCACAAGGATCATTTTGAAATGTCTTAAAGCTAGGTAAATTTACGCGCCCCAGCCTAGAATCTGGCAACAAACTCGGCTGGGTTTCTAGCTTTTTTTTGATGATCCCTCTTCATCACAAAGCTTCAGTGTGGTGCCAATCGAACTAGGTGAGGCTCATGCCAAGAATATAAGTAGGTAAGTAAAAAATTTAAGAGTCTAGTGGTAGTGACCCCGCCTTCCGATCCTAAGGTCGTGGGTTCGAATCCGGTCGTGCACCAATGGATTTTTCGCTACGAAAAATTCATGTGCGCAATGCCAGTGCTCTCAGACGGTGAAGGAAAACATCGTGAGGAAACCGGCATGTCCAAGAACTAACAATTCGAAAGACATGTGCCATCCACCAATCCGCATTGGGTCCGCGTGGTGGATCAAGACCCAATCACTCTTGCGTGTCCCAACAGTGGGAACATTAGAAGGCTGTCATGATGATACCATACGCTAATGTCTCATTAGTAGCGGACGGAGCCCATCTGTTGCCTAAAGAAAGAAAAAAAAAGAGAAAAAAAAAAGTATTTATTACAACAGAATGTATATACAAGTAAATAAATAAAAAAAAATGATTATAATTTTAAAGAATTTTGAAATTTTAATTAATGATTAGTCAAAATGACATGAATAACCATTTGCACGCTTGCATGCAGGCTGAATACATTGACTAACATAGCTTTAAGATCCTAATATGTAAAATTATTGTGTATTCTGGCAAATAAATGATTGAATCTTCTTCTTCTTCTTCGTTTATGGACTCTGTGGCTAATTAGCCACAATTTTGCCAGTGTCAAGTGTATAAGTTTGATTGTCGCTTATCAACGTAAACAAACGAAATTTGGCAAGAAATTGTAACTTTTCTTTCAAAATTCTTTCAAAATCTTGCGCACAGAAACACAGAACTGACATAAAAACAAAAACAAAGAAAAATAAGTAAATATAAAAAATACAGGTACGCCTTCTGATTAAACTTTATATTGGTTATATTAACCACTGTTGGTGAACAATGTTCCTTGCTGTTTCAGTACTGCTGGCAACCTTCATGCGTTGGTGGCAACATTAGTGTTTTCTCCGAGTACCGAGCGAACGACGACAATGCGACGAAGGGTAGACGAAGATTAACGAAGCCGGCCGGCGGCGCGCGAAGAAAAACGAGAGAAAAGAAGATGGTGGCGCTGGGACTTTTGGGGATGGCAAGCGCGATCGAGTAGATTTGTTTTATGAAAATACAGTTGTAACTTATGCTGCACAGCACATACTTTGATTATACGGAATAGTTTCCTAGATATACATAGTTTCATTTAATTAGTTAACAGTACTAAGGCTTGAGGGTTTTAGTTTGAGATTATTCATGCAATTAATATTGGACTAAAATTCCAAAACAAGCTGATTTAGATTTGCGGTTACAGCGAACCGCGACCACATTCTGTTTTAGTTTGAATTGGTATAACTAGTTGTATCCAACAGGTATTATTTAAATATAGCTTAACGCACATTTCAATTCACTTCAATGAGTCTCTGAGATCATAAGAGTAGTAGAGTTCTTTGTGATAGAGCTCGTCCGGGGAAGGACTACCACCATACCTATTTCTGCCGCCAAGCAGTAATGCTCGCATTGCTGTGTTCCGATTCGAAGAGTATGGTTTCCAGTGAAATTACAGGCACATGAGACTTTCGATCTATGCCTCAAGGTGGAAACCCGCGAGTACCTCTGGTATTGCAAGCGTCCATAGGCTGCGGTAACGCTTACCATCTTGTGGGCCGTACGCTTGGTTGCCACTTTAGTTGTATAAAAAAAAATTAAAAGTAAATAAGACCCCTAAGGCTACCCTAATCTTTTGACCCTAAAGTACCCCTAAGGTACTAAGATAATAATATCTTTGGTTAAAAGTTAAAAACCCAGTTAATCCTAATAACACACTCCTCTTACCTTACCTTTGACCACCGATCTGGCGCAGCGGGCGCAGGTCCGCCTGCGACGCGGAGGTTGTGGGTTCGATTCCCGCCTCGGCTCAAATGTTTGTACGATCTACAAATAATTGTTCCGGGTGTTCCGGGTATTTTCTATATATAATAAAAAAATATCTATCTATGTATTGTATTTATTAAGTACCTATATATCAGTCATCTAGTACCCATAACACAGCTCTGTTTAACAGCAGCTTACCTTGGGGCTAGATGATGCTGTGCGGATTGTCCAGCATTATTTATTTATTTACCTCTACTGTTTTTATGTGACGTTTAACTATGTAACATACAATCTGTTAATAAACGATTCTTATTGTTAGTGTTACCTGTTGATATAGACCTGCGAGCGCTCGTGACGTAGCTGGCTAAGTTGTTCTTAACAGATCAACGAAGTTAAGCACTGTTCCGCGGGGTCATCATTTGGATGGGTGACCGCCAGTGGCAATTTCAACTGAGCGCTCCCGTGCTTCGGAGGGCACGTTAAGCAGTCGGTCCCGGCTTTTTCAAAGTTGCCATGGCCATGACAGAGGCATTCGGGCGGCCTAGAAACTCTGTCACCAGAGTTGGCCACTGACTCATACGAACTGTTACCTGTTGATAATGTCGTAGACGTGGTACCGCGCCAGTCGCGCGTGCCTCCACCCTGGATGCACGTCAGATATCAGCAGCACGAACTTGAGATCCGCTGACACCTTGAAGTCCACCGCGTTCAGCTCCCTCTGTTGACAAACACCTTCAATTAGGGTAACGAATCCCATTGGTTATAAAGAGCTGTGACGTCATATGTTCATTTTTTTGTCCTAGTAAAGAAAGTAAGTTCGTATGACTATGGTGATAGAGTTTCTAGGCCGCCCGGAAGCCTCTGTCATGGCCTAACAACTTTGTAAAAGCCGGGACCGACTATTTAACGTGCCATCCGAAGCACGGGAGCGCTCAGTTCAAATTACCACTGGCGGTTACCCATTCTAGTAGTTCTATGGTAGAACTGTTAACACAAAAAGTGTCCTGTTTGTTCTATAGAACTAATATATCTTGTCAATAGTGTTAATGCTAAGTTCCGCCAAGTTTCGCGCCACTGCGGACGGGGCGACGAAGACGGCATTAGTTAAAAACTTATTCTTAGAAGAAAATGTAATTTTAGCAGTCTTCCCTTGTACTCGATGGTAAGCAATAATTGACTCTAGAACAAAAAGTTTTGTAATTTTTATCGACAGCACAATTTTATTACTGTATCGTGTAAAGCCCTGCAGTAAATAAAAATAAAACAAATTGAAATATCATAGCGCAATAACAAAACAACTCGTCACCCGAACAACAACAGAAAACGCAATAAAAACGTCGAAAACAGTCGTTTTCACGCGAACTTTTGCGTGAACACGCTTTTTGGAATTAATAAACACTTACGCGGAAAATCGCCATCTATTTGTCGGCCATATTGTTTTACAGCCACAGCTTACAGACGGCTGGTTTACTTAGAGTCACAAAAACCGGTGTAGAACTATACTGCTTGCATTCACCTAGCTTTAAGACGTTTCAAAATGATCCTTGCGATTTTATTGAAATAAATCATTTTTGACTTTGACTTTGACTTTGACCGAGTTCTACACCTATAGCAGTACTAATATCTGTTCTGTGCCTGTACTCTGGTTTTTAATTCAAGTCCAAAAAGCCAAAAAGGTAAACAATGGTGATACCATAGACAAAAAATACTTAATTTTTGATAGGGAATGTTACGCTAAATTAATGAGTAAGAATTTTTTATTCTAGCCACGACTTGTAAAACTAATTAAAATAGATGATTTAGGCATAGTTTTGTTCAGATATTCATATTTGTTATGCAAATACTTAGAAAAACAATATTTTTTTTGGGTTAATATTTTATGGTAGGTACTTGTCACATTCTGGGGTACTACGGTAAGGTTTTGCAGTGCTATTACAAATTTGGTTCATTTTCATTCCTTTATCGAATGTGCTTGTTGGAAGGTTTCTCGTTGTATTTTCTTGTCCTGTTCACGTTTTGTCCAGTTTGTTCTATGGGGTTGGAATAGGTAGAGATAGATTTAGACTTTGTAAGCTATTTATTGAGATGCAGATGAAAATATTTACAGAGAAAAATCTTAAAATAAAATATCTTTTATTTCAAGTTTTTAGTTTCGAGCCAAGTGACAGTTCTTGTCATTTTTCTTTCTTCCGGTAACCATGGTGATGATTATGCGTTAAAGAAGTTTCGTTAGGTTGATGAAATGAGTCACCACCGAGGAAGTCGATAGATAGAAGGGCCCTGTGTTGTTTCTGTTGATCTTTGTTGGTAGACAGGTAGTAGGTCTGATTCTGATTAGTACAAGTATAATCGATCCAAAGGTTTTGCTTTTCTGAGATATACAAAATTGACATTTGACAATGACATTTGTTTGTTTACCTTTTTGGACTTGAATTAAAAACCAGACTATAGACAAGGTTACGATGCAAACATAAAATAATGTTATAATTTTACTTATTTTTGGTTCCCAAAAAGTGAAATACGATTTGTGTTTGTCGTGTGTTTTTTCAAATGTGTCTGTACTGTGTGCTATGTGGTATAGTTCTCACGGCGGATCTCGGCCGTCATGATGTTAGCCGTTTCGATGCGCAATGGAGCTTTTTCAAACTAAATTGTCTTTGCGCATCACAAACGGCTAACTTCACGGAAGCCTAGATCCGCTGTGCGAACTATACCATGTCTTTTGTGAATAAACCTACTGAATACTGAATACTGAATACTAAAGTTTCTCCTCATTTTTCATAACCCCACATCACACTAATGTTATAAATGCGATAGTTTGGATATTTGCATGTTTGTTTTTCTATAACTCAACAACCACTGAAACGATTTTGTTGATATTCAAAACATAGATAGATAATGACCGAGAATAAGACATAAGGTACTTTATACCCCGAAAAAAGAACAGTTCCCGAGTTGCACGCGAACGAACTCACGGGCGAGAGCTAGTTTGATATAAATGATACAAAGCGCCCCTGGCTCCTGCTCTACACGTGTCGCAAAGTGTGAGTTTAATGCTACGGACGTGCTTCACATATCTTTTAATTTCCACAAAATATATCTCTAATTTAGAGCACTGGCGGTCTAGTGATAGTGACCCCGCCTTCCGATCCTATGGTTGTGGGTTCAAATCCGGTCGTGCTACAATGGATTTTTGTATTCGGAAAATTTATGTGCGCAATGCCAGTGCTTTCAGACGGTGAAGGAAAACATCGCGAGGAAACCGGCATGTCCAGAACTAACAATTCGAAAGATATGCGCCATCCACCAATTCGGTTTGGGTCCGCGTGGTGGATTAAGACCCAATCACTCTCGCTGGAGAGTAGGCCAGTGTCCCAGCAGTGGGAACATTAGAAGGCTGTCATGATGATGATATCTCGAAATATAAAAAATATCTTGTGAAAGTTTTTTTTATACCATTAAAGTGGCAACCAAGCGTACGTACGACCCACTAGATGGTATTGCAAGCGTCCATAGGCTGCGGTAACCGCTTACCATTGTGGACCGTACGCTTGGTTGCCACTTCAGTTGAATAAAAAAAATAAAAATATTTGCAGATCGTACAAACATTTGTCCCGAGGCGGGAATCGGACCCGCAACCTCCGCGTCGCAGGCGGACCTTTGCTCGACGCGCCACATCGGTCGTCAAAATAATATAAAGTAGCATAATGAACTCTAGCTCCTTGTCTAGGAGTGTTTTTTTTTTTTATACAACTTAAGTGGCAACCAAGCGTACGGTCCACAAGATGGTAAGCGGTTACCGCAGCCTATGGACGCTTGCAATACCAGAGGTATCACTCGCGGGTTGCCACCTTGAGGCTAAGATCGATAGCCTCATGTGCCAGTAATTTCACCGGAAACCATACCCTTCACACCGGAACACAACAATGCGAGCATTACTGCTTGGCGACAGAAATAGGTATGGAGAGTGTCGCCGTACGGCGCACATTTCTCTTCGTTTCCCTGACAGCTGTATAAATGCTTTTATGTAACTTTTGTAATTACTGGCTTTTAAATCTGCAGTTAAAAATACTGCAGATTTTGTAAGTACTTGTTTACTTATAAATAAGCGACATCAACGTGAAAATGAAAAAAATGATTAAAAGTTTATTTCTGTGAGGATAAGGATTACAAGTACTTATGAAACTATAATACCTTATTTCACAGAAAGATATTTACAGTAAAAAGAAAATATCTATCAGAGTCCTCACTAGGCGCAGCCTGAATCGAGGAAACTTTAATACGAAATATTCAAGTTAGTTTTGCTCCGGAGACGGTATAAAAAGTAGATTAAATCAATACTATAACTGTAACAATAATTATATTTACGTGACTTTCACGAAACATAGAATAAGTTGTGCATATATTTTTTTCTGATTATCCGCGAACAGTTGGTGGACTAATTGGAGGATGATTATTTCTCTGGCGTTTGTTATTATTCGTTATTCTTCCTTTCTTTGTGTATAATGTAGAATAGAAGTAAAATAGTATAATATGGTATAGGTCTCACAACGGATCTCGGCCGTAGTGAAATTAGCCGTTTCGATGCGCAATGGAGCTTTTTCAAACTAAATTGTCTTTGCGCATCACAAACGGCTAACTTCACGGAAGCCTAGATCCGCTGTGCGAACTATACATTTATACAGATTTAACAAAAAAAAAATTCTATTTTTCAAAATGAATGAAAGAAACAAAAAAAAAGAAAATTCATTTTTTTTTTTCATTCATTATCAATCTGACAAATTTACGGAATATGTTCCACACATAAGTTTGTCAGGTTGATAATGAATGACCCTGTATATATTCAATGACGACCAATGCGGCGCGGTGGGCGAAGGTCCGCCTGCGACGCAGAGGTTGCGGGTTCGATTCCCGCCTTGGGACAAATATTAGTAGGATCTGCAAATATTTGTTCCGGGTGTTCTGGGTGTTTTCTATGTATAATAAAAAATATATATCTATGTATTGTATTGTATTAAATATATATCAGTCATCTAGTAACCATAATACAGCTCTGTTTAACAGCAGCTTACCTTGGGCTAGATGATGCTGTGTGGATTGTCCCGCATTATTTATTTATTTATTTATTTATTTATTTATTTATATTCACTGTTTAGAAAAAACAATCAACGTAAAAAATATTTGAAAATAATCATGTAGGTATATAAACGTATGTAGAAACATCGAAAAAGTCGTCAAGTGAATTATTTTGTGGGAGGTTAACAAAAGATTTTCCGAGACTTTGCACGAAACGAATTCTGTCTGCGGTTCAGTTGTTTATCCTTAATTCATTTTCATTGAAATAGCGCTGCTCCAATGCGCATTCTGTTTCACAGCTGCCGCGCTGCAGAGAACTGAGCCAGCAATGCACACCGCGCAACTTAATTACGCCAGCGGCCTTGCATATGGTGAATGGTAGGACTGGTAAGTAAATAAAAATATTTAATTGCTATTCAAATGTACATAATTTCATAAGCACACATTTTCACAGTCTTTGTATTTACGAAATAATAAAACATTTAAGCAAAACAACTTTTATGAGTTTCAAAGTCAAAGTATTATTTATTGCTTGAAATACATGTCTTAAAATAGTTGTAGAGTTCTTTGTGATAGAGAGCTCGTCCGGGGAAAAATTACCACACTGAAGCTTTATGATGTAGAGGGATCATCAAAAAAAGCTAGGAACCCAGCCGAGTTTGTTGCCAGATTCTTCTAGGCTGGGGCGCGTGGAACTGGCGTAAATTCACCTAGCTTTATGACGTTTCAAAATGATCCTTGTGATTTTATTGAAATAAATCATTTTTGACTTTGACTTTGACATACCTATTTCAGCTGCCAAGCAGTAATGCTCGCATTGCTGTTTTGGTTCGAAGGGTATGGTTTCCGGTGAAATTACAGGCACATGAGACTATAGATCTTCGTTTCTAGGTGGCAACGCGCAAGTGATATCTCTGATGATTCCTAAAGTATAAGTTTTGCTTAGTTTCGAGATAGATGGAGCTGAGTGGAATGTGCGCAAATATTTACTTATATAACCTTCGGTACATTTTTTTTTTTTTATACAACTGAAGTGGCAACCAAGCGTACGGCCCACAAGATGGTAAGCGGTTACCGCAGCCTATGGACGCTTGCAATACCAGAGGTATCACTCGCGGGCTGCCACCTTGAGGCTAAAATCGAAAGGCTCATGTGCCAGTAATTTCACCGGAAACCATACCCTTCACACCGGAACACCGCAATGCCCATGAAAAACTGGCCATGCAAGTAAGAAAAAAGTGCTTCTGACAGCTCAATCAATACCCTTCACAATTCTATACCTTATGAAAGGGTTCCCGTATAGTAATTTAGGGAGGATACGAAAAAGGTACCTACTTATACATAGAGGTTGTAGGATCACAATGGGTTGAATGTGACTCGAGCGTTTCATCTGTCTGGTAAGTAAGTAAGTTCGTACGAGTCAGTGGCCAACTCTGGTGACTAAGTTTTTAGGCCGCCCGAAGGCCTCTGTCATGGCCTAACATCTTTGAAAAAGCCGGAACCGACTATTTAACGTGCCCTCTGAAGCACGGGAGCGCACAGTTGAAATTGCCACTGGCGGTCACCCATCCAAATTATGACTACGCGGAACAGTGCTTAGCTTTGTTGATCTGTTAAGAACAACTTAGCCAGCTACGTCTTTCTGTTAATAGTGATAGATTCCTGTATACTCCATTAAATTTTAATGGAGCGCTCGTGACGTAGCTGGCTAAGTTGTTCTTAACAGATCAACGAAGTTAAGCACTGTTCCGCGGGGTCATTTGGATGGGTGGCTGCCAGTGGCAATTTCAACTGAGCACTCGTGCTTCAGAGGGCACGTTAAACAGTCGGTTCCGGCTTTTTCAAAGATGTTAGGTCATGACAGAGGCCTTCGGGCGGCCTAGAAACTCTGTCACCAGAGTTGGCCACTGACTCGAACGAACGAACGAATTTTAATTAAAGAGCTTTGTCACGGGTTGAAAAAATACTCCTAATCCGGGTATGTATTAGGGCCAATCCTGACTTCCGTTCCTCCTGTGACGTAAACACCGGCCATAATCCCTATTTTATTGGACGCGACATGACACTGATAGACAGATTACAATTTTGGGGAGGTTGGAACAGAACAAGTATTTTTAAAAGTGGAGAGAATGTTGGTTTAGGAGATATTGATGACGAAATTTGTTTGTGGAACTTCCCACTTTGAGCCAGGTTGCTGTGATGTCTCCGCTTTTTGACAGCCGTCATTGTCGACGACCGGTGTGGCGCAGCGGGCGCAGGTCCGCTCCCGCCTCGGGTCAAATGTTTGTACGATCTACAAATATTTGTTCCGGGTGTTCTGGTTATTTTCTATATATAATAAAAAATATCTATCTATGTATTGTATTAAGTCAGTCATCTAGTACCATAACACAGCTCTGTTAACCTTGGGGCTAGATGATGCTGTGTGGATTGTCCAGCATTATTTATTTATTTATTGTTTCCACCGTAATATAACGCAACCAGCAAATGCTGTTGGAGCCTTTTTGTGGCGACCGCATTTTTGTGTAGGTACCTTTTAACTAAAGCACACGACCTATAACCTACTTAGTTTTTAAATTTAGTTTTTTTTTTTTTTTATTGTTAGACTTATTAGAATTGTATGTACCTGCTCTGTATATTGTACCTACTTCTATGCTCGTCACAAATAAAACTATTTTCTTTCTTTCTTTCAATAAATACCTCTCTTTGAAGTACAGCTAGGGATCGCTCCACGACTTTGTCTGTGTTGACTATTTTCATGGCAAGTAAGAAAGGAATTTCTGATATTCAACTCCTGGAGGAAGAAGCGCCTCTATACTAAGTTTGCTTTCGTCTGTTTGTTTGTTGGTGCTCCTCTACAGGTCGTATCTTACAACCGCTGGACAAAACTTAGTTCATACCGACACAACATAGGTCGTTCACTCTCGGGGTATAACAACAGACTTAACCACCTTAAAGTAAACCCTTTATATGCTCGTAGAGAGTTTATTAATCTCATCTACCTCCACAAGATTCTTCTTCCATAGATTCTCCTCTCTTGCTATCATCCATCAAGATTAATATATACTACAGGTCCTGAAATCCTTCAATCTTTACCGTGAGACTATGTAAAAATAATGCTTCATTTAACAACCCCCTTCCTCGATGTGTCGTCTATATAACAAGCTGGATTCTGATAACGAGCTGGATATATTTGATCACAGCATAAACAGGTTTAAGCACAGTGTGTACAGAATCTTGTTATAGTTCTCACAACGGATCTAGGCCGTCGTGAAATTAGCCGTTTCGATGCGCAATGGAGCTTTTTCAAACTAAATTGTCTTCGCGCATCACAAACGGCTAACTTCACGGAAGCCTAGATCCGCTGTGGGAACTATACTTGGCTACATTAGCAATAGTTTTTAATTTTTCTATGTTTTCCAGTTTATAGGGTAATTTTAATTGTAACCATGCAACATTAAACATGTCATATTTACATGATTGATTATGTACCTAGATTTAAAAGTAATATTTAGTTATTTTTAAGCATTAATGGTTGTTGTCTGCTTTGTGGATTTAATAAATAAAATAAATAAAATATCAGTTTTACTTTATAGATTTTTTTTGTCGTCGGGGATTTTCGTTCGGAGTACTTCCTTCAAAAAAAGAGGTACTAGATATCTCCGCATTATGATATCTGATTTCATTGGTTAATTCTTTTACGGGCACAAAGTGACACACTGGTGGTCTAGTGGTAGTGACCCCGCCTGCCGTGAGTTCGTGAGTTCGAATCCGGTCTTGCACCAATGAAACATTCATTAAAAAAAAAATTGCGCCATGTTGTGCTACGAGTATCATACGGTGAAGGAAAACATCGTGAGGAAACCGGCATGTCCAAGAACTAACAATTCGAAAGACATGTGCCACCCACCAATCCGCATTGGATCTGCGTGGTGGATTAAGATCCTCTCGCCCGAGAGTAGGCCAGTGTCCCAACAGTGGGAACATTATAATAAGGTTGTCATGATGAAAAGGTCACTAGTGCATCCAACTTGTAGATTTTATCTTTATCATTACATTTAGATGTCGTCGTTGAGCAGTACTTATAATTTTTATTGAGTTTTAGAGAGATCTTGAAGTATTGCCAAGCTTGGTTCCTCGTTCAAAATGATTGCAAAAGGCATGTGCATTGTGCAGTGCAGTGGCGCATTGCTTGTTACCTTGTAAAAATCTTGGCTATTTGCCACAAAGTGGACATTGTCATAAGAATTTTATGGTTAGAAAATACAACAGCATATCGTAAGTGCCGTAATGCTACGGTGAAGGAAAACATCGTGGGGAAGCCGGCATGTCCAAGAACTAAAAAATTCGAAAGACATGTGCCATCCACCAATCCGCATTGGGTTCGCGTAGTGGATTAAGACCCAATAACTCTCGTTAGAGAGTAGGGAGAACATTAGAAGGCTGTCATGATGATACCGTAAGTGGTGCAAACAATTTGTAACAGCAGAACCGATTTGAAAGAAACTCGGAATTATAAACTAAATTATATTAAAACTAGCTAACCAGCGCGGTTTCACTCGCGTTATTTTTATATATTTTCCGTTTCCTTCCCTGGGCTCTTATAAATATTGACCAAAATTAGCAGTTCTCGAGTTTTAGCGAGACTAACGCACATATTTTTATATAAAAAAAAGATTGCAGACAAATATATTACACAAATCTATTCCCAAACTGAGCACAGCTTGTAATGAGAACCAGATAGCTGGTCTATTATTATCATCCTCTATGTATGTTTTACCTATTTCTGCCGCCAAGCAGTAATGCTCGCATTGTTGTGTTCCGGTTCGAAGGGTATGGTTTCCGGTGAAATTACAGGCACATGAGACTTTCCATCTAACTCAGGGTTGTAACACGCAAGTGATATTATGATATTGCATGCGTACATAGGCTACGGTAACCGCTGACCATCAAGTGGGCCGTACGCTTGGTTGCCACTTTAGTGGCATATAAAGAAAAGTACCATGCGAGCAAAGCCGCTTGCGAAAGCTAGTTATATTTCCTTTATCCGGAACGGTGTATTTCCACCGATGTAATTCGACATAAAATAAACAGATATATCTTGTTTGAATGCGATTCAGCTCGAAACAAACGTCTCTTCGTGTCTCTCATTGTCTCCCTCTTTATACCAACCTCCACCACAGCTAAAGAAAAATAAAGCTGAAGCAATGTTTTTTTTTATACAACTGAAGTGGCAACCAAGCGTACGGCCCACAAGATGGTAAGCGGTTACCGCAGCCTGTGGACGCTTGCAATACCAGAGGCATCACTCGCGGGTCACCTTGAGGCATAGATCGAAAGCCTCATGTGCCAGTAAAATTTGGTTTTAGTTGTTGCTTTGGTTTACTTAGCAAATCTTTATAAAATGTATCTAAGTAAATTGTTAGATAGTAAGAGACTCGTGTCGCAGCTATCTGCTGCTACTGCTACTCGTAGGCTACACTGAAAACCAGCGCTACAGACACATTAAGTCTGTAGCATATGCTGAGTGGCTGCCTTTTTTTTTTCACAATAGTTTAGTTTTAATTTGTATTGTTATTTTTATGTTTATTGTGGGGCGCTAAATAAATATTTTTCTATTCTATTCTATTCAATGAGATCGTTAAAGTTAAAACCACCTTTACCTGGTGGACTCTTCAGCAGGAGAACTGGCACTGCGATGGTCACAGTGCCAGATAATTTGTCTCTAAGCAGGAATGTGCAAGCTGTACAAATTAAACCAAATGAAATCAAAGCGTTTTATTTAGTAAAATCACAAGAATCACTTTGAAATGTCTTATAAGCTAGGAAAATTTCAGTACCAACGCGCCCATGCCGTAAAAGAACTGACAACACCGGCTGGGTTCGTATCGTTTTTTTGGCATGATCCTTGCTATTGTTATGGATGTGCACTGTGCTTACCTTTGAAGGGCACTGTAGCAAGTGTTACTGGGCAAAAGAGACCCAACAACTGCGTCTCAGTGTGATAAGTGCAGTTCAATGCTTGGAAATAACTGATCTCTATGAATTCATGAACATGATGACGCTATTAGAATCTTATTTTGACTAATTATTATCATTATTTTATATATATATATATATATATATATATATATATATAATTTTTTTATACTATTAAAGTGGCAACCAAGCGTACGGCCCACTTGATGGTCAGCGGTTACCGTAGCCTATGTACGCATGCAACATCATAGATATCACTTGCGTGTTACCACCCTGAGACGTTAGATGGAAAGTCTCATGTGCCTGTAATTTCACCGGAAACCATACCCTTCAAACCGGAACACAGCAATGCGAGCATTACTGCTTGGCGGCAGAAATAGGTATGGTGGTAGTCCTTCCCCGGACGAGCTCTATCACAAAGAACTCTACTACTCTTAATAATTACCATGAATGCCTAATTATTGTTTTATTTTTTTTATTTTTATTATTATTATTTCATTGTTTGACTTTGATAATCTGTTTGATTATTAGTTTTTAATTTATTTTTTGTCCAAGATATGTTTTATAATGCATGACTGTCTGTTAAATGACCTGCCTTGTATAACAAACTGTGCTATAATGGGTTAAATAAATTAAAAAAAATGCATTCCTAAACCGTTTGAGAGCAGTGACATTGCGCAAACATATTGTCAAACACCGTTGCGTGTTACCACCCTGAGACGTTAGATGGAAAGTCTCATGTGCCTGTAATTTCACCGGAAACCATACCTTTCGAACCGGAACACAGCAATGCGAGCATGACTGCTTGGCGGCAGAAATAGGTATGGTGGTAGTCCATCCCCGGACGAGCTCTATCACAGAGAACTCTACTACTCTTAACATATTGTCAAACAGAAAAATCCATTGGTGCACGACTGATTTTGAAGCCATGACCAGGGGGGTTCACTACTTCTAGATCACCAGTGCTCTTTTATAACATTCGTTTTTTTAAACTATCATTAAGATTTTATTGATTTTTACCAACCGTTGATAAAATAATCCAGCTGTTCTGAATACAGCTGTATCCCCTGGGGGGAAGTTGGCGAAATGAAAGTCTTTTATTAGCAAGCTTTTGTCCGATCCTTCTGTTTGAAGTTTGGAAAAAACCTACGGCTCGATTGACATCAGATTTGTATAAGATTTCAGTTGATATTTTCGTGAAATTTCTTTTTTGTTGGACAAAAAACACAAATTCGAAAAGTCTGCGGAGACAACAATTTACGGTGCTGGGTATAAAATACCCCCGCGAACCAAATAACTCTGCCATCACGTGGTGCCATGTTGTGATTTGTGAATAATGATAGTGTTTCTCCGTAGCGCATTGTTCCGCAACTACACGCTGCGCTTCCTGTCGCGCACGCTGCCCGTGCTGCGCGCCGCCGACACCGTGCCGCGCGCCGACGACACCGTGCCGCGCGCCGACGACACCGTGCCGCGCGTCACTAGGGGGTATGATATCTTTATCATACCTTTTATTGGCATTTATAAACTATATTAAGTCCTTTGCCTGACATCAAACGCTATATATCTATAGGTACATGGCATCACTCTTCTGATAAAGGGACATCACGCATGTTTTCCAATGTCAGGAGGCTCCATCAATGACAGTAGGCCAGTAGGTAGTAGTAGTAGACGAAGATAGTAGGCGTACATAGTAGGTGAACATAGTAGTAGTAGACAGTAGTAGGCGTGAGCCTATCGGGCAAAGAGAATGACCTTTAGTATCAAGGGTACACTTGTAATCAGATCATTAACAAGACTGCTGTAGGATCGTCCAATTAATTTACAATTCCTTATAGACAGTCCGCCGAGCACGTAACACGCCTCCAGCGCCCATGGTTAGGATTTTCCAGGTTCTTTTCCTTCTCTTGTCTGTTCAGTTGTTCGTATGAGTCAGTGGCCAACTCTGGTGACAGAGTTTCGCCTCTCAACTCATGGCCTAACAACTGGCTCACATGCAGCGATCTCGTGCACCCACCATCCGTGGTCCAGGCGCGCGCGCTTAACGACTCTTTAGATATAGACACTCAAAAATGTTAGTAGTATAAGTAATTAAACTGTGTTCCTCACAGAACTATATTTAAGTAGAGCGAAAGAGTTCGTCGATTTGTATGGAAACCGAGCGTACATTTTCCGTATTTGTATTCTACACACATGTATTTTAGTGATGGGAAACATAAGCCGCGCGAAACTGAATGATTCATTAGCACGCGGCAAACCGATTCTAGGCACTGGCACACCACCACACCGCCCCCGGTTGGTAGTAGACTGAGTTTCGCGTAAAGAGGTTACTCAGCCCTTATTTAGCCCGTCTTTTTGGCACGCGAGGTACATACACTCACTCATTCTACTTATATATAGTTCTGTGGTATTCGTCGATACTGCTGTTTCCTTGTTACACCGCTAACAATAAGTAAAAGAAAAGTTACTTACGAAGGTGGAGTTATTCATGAGGAGCCTGGTAGTGAAATTCCTCACGTTGAAGAGTGTCAGCCCGCCCCAGCGGTCGCGGAACACTAGCTCCTCATCTGGAACAAGTCGACTTATTGTAAGTACAGAATCGGAATCATATTTTTTTTTTTAAATATAAACTTGAGGCAAACAGGCTGACGACATGCCTGATGGTAAGCAGTTACCGTCGCCTATTGACCTCAGCAACACCAGAGGTACTGCTGAAGCGTTGCCTGCCTTGTAGGACATTTTTTATATATTTTTTGAAGCCGTTCATATTGTGCGACATCGAAAAAACATCTTCAGCTTTTGACAATCGTTAGCGTTAGCGTATCGTCCAGCTGTCAAACAGTATGATATTTTTTTGTGCGTAAAATGAAAAATGAAATGAAATGAAAAAATGAAATATTAAAATACAGTACAAATCCGTACAATTAGGAATATGTAGAGTTGGGAATATGTACAGTTAAAAATCATTAGGACTTAAAATCTGTGGGACTGGGAATCTGTTGAATTGGGAATCTGTAATGGAAGTCTGTAGAATTGGGAATAAACCCTATTATTCCATGCAGACTTATAAAACGCAGAGAAAAAGATAAAGTTTGTTTAAATAAACTCATCGGGGACAATGTCGGGGCATTCTACTCGTCACACTAATAAGTATTATGAATGAGGAAGTTTAGATGTTTGTTTGCTTGGTGCCTTGGACCGTTGCTTATTCCTCAATAACTCAGTTAGCCACTGACTATAACAACTACTGAAACGATTTGGCTGAAATTTAAAACATATAGAATAATGGAATTTTAACGCTCCCGTGAGTCGGAGGGCACGTTAAGCAGTTAAGCAGCTTTTTCAAAGTTTTAGGCCATGACAGAGGCCTAGAAACTCTGTCACCAGAGTTGGCCACTGACTCATACGAACGAACGAACGAATGGAATAGGACATAGGCATACTCTTTATCCCGACAAAAAGTGCGGTTCGTGGAAACCTTTCCACGAACAAAGTCATGGGCAACAGCTAGTACTACATAAAACAGACGATCAACGATTGGCTCTCAATAGTTAAGCTTCATATACTATTCCATCGGTGCTCGGTGTAAACTGACTTCCGGCGCGAGCCACTTCCGGCTCGACCGGAAGCGTCGCCATATTGCGGGCTCGGTCAGTTACAGTTTCAATATATCTATTGTGTATTTGTAGTTACGTTTTTGTGTATTTTTTCCTTTATAAAGCCTGTCTTTATAAAGCCTGTCTTTATAAAGCCTGTCTTTATAAAGCCTGTCTTTAAGGTCTCACAGCTCAAGGGCCTTACTCTTGAACCCGATCTGTATTGGACAAGTATTGGAATTGACATTTCATACTTTTGAATAAATTGAATCTATTTAATTATGAACATCATTCCAGTTTATATGTCGTAATAAAATCTTTATTCAATTTAAAAACTTATTGCATAACCATAGAATAGAATAAAGGAGGGATATACAGGACCTATTTATGGGTACTTACCTCAAAGACATAACGAAGACATACCTACTCTAGTTCGAACGACAATACCTCAATAATTCGAAGGATTTCTACTTCATCCACATATTTGTTTTTCATCAAATTGAACGAATTTTCATTTTACTCTCAGCCTTATTCAAATTTTTATGTTCAAATAAATTTTCATTAAATTTTAAAGATTTATTGCATAACCATTGCCAAATAGATTCGCTGACTGAAGAGGCAATCGTTTAACCAATCCAGCGCTAACTTGATTGACAGGCGGCGCGCAAGTTGATGTCGTTGAAGGGCAACAGAACCAATATTTGACCGCTTGTTCGATTTTTTTTGGGATTTTTATCATATAATGTCCCTATTTTTAAGTAGAATCTGTTCCTTAAATATTTATCATGACAGCCTTCTAATGTTCCCACTGTTGGGACACTGGCCTACTCTCGGGCGAGAGTGATTGGGTCTTAATGAGTACAGTATGAGAGTTCGAAAAAATCTATTGGTGCACTACCGGGTTTGAATCCACTACCTCGGATCGGAAGGCGGGGTCACTACCTCTAGACCACCGGTGCTCTTAATTATTATTAAATACTAATGAACAACCTTATATTTTAACCCGGGTTTGAATACGCAATCGTTTCAGAATTCGATCGTATTAAGATTTGCTATGAGATCTTGCAAACCGTCTCTATTTAACAAAGATTTTACTTAGCTAATAATAATAATATAATATAATATTATATTATTTATTTTCAGACATCGAGGTTCCTAATAAAAACATACAAAATTACAGGTTATAACTTAAGCTAATCCAATCGTCCCATTCGCACATAACTAACGCGTCTCATCTCCGCTAGATGGCACTGTTCTATATCACCGCCGCCATTACGCCGGGCTTAGATGTAATTATGTCATACAATATCACGTAATACCGTTTTAAGTGAACAATATGCGTTAAACCGGTACTTGAGCGTTATATTCAGGTAGGGTTGCCTTTACAAATTTTTATTTTTTATTTTGTCACAACAAAAGTGCCAGTAGCTATCGTAGCATAGAGACACGACTCTTCAGCAAGAGTTCCTCTTAGTGGGTATCACCGCAGTGCCAGATATTCTACCTCCAAGCAGTAATGTGCAAGCTGCACTGTGTTTTGATTTGAAGGGCACTCTAGCAAGTAAAATTGTGGTGAATAGTTGTGCTTAACATCAGGCGGGCGACTTGATGGTCTTGTCACTTGCTGACATAAAAAAAGGTATCTATCACTTGCGCGTTGCCATCTTGAAACTAGTACTTAGGTCAAAAACTTAATGCCTCATAAGTTGAAGGAAAACATTGTGAGGAAATCGACGTGTCCAAAACCTATATATTCGAAAGACATTCCATGCACCGATCCGCATTGGGTCCGCGAGGTAGGTTTAAGATCTAACACTCTGGCAAGCTAGAGTAGGCCAGTGTCCCAGCCGTGGGAACATTAGAAAGCTGTCATGTGAGAGTTTACTGGGTGTGGATGATACGATAAAAGTCGGACACCAGCCATCCCTTATCTAACCATTATCATAAAAATAAAATTAACCGGCCATTTTAGTAATAGGATCACTGGCTAGCGCCGCCAACGGCAGCTTAAACTGTTTAATTTAATCACCCACAATTATTTTATATTTTCACACGTAGAGCCAACTATTTGTTATTGTTTATTTCTCTCTAACCAACCAACGAGTCATAAATAACAGAGAGCGTAACACGAAAAACTCGTTTTAAATCGATAAAGATAGATTATGTAGAGTCTATATCTTGATTGCACACCTTTTCTAACACACTAAAGAACAAACAAAGTGAAAAAAATATATCTTTAAAAGTATCTTTCAGAGATGACGTCCGCAATAATCCGCCTAATAAATAAAGGCTCGGTTCTGAAATCTTCTTATAAATCCCCTGCGAAGGGGATTTGTGAACAAAGTCTCAAAAAAAGTTCAGAAATCCCCTTAACCATTAACATTATTTAAATAAAATTAAGTTCGGTAGAGTCAATTCGGGTGACTTCGTCATGGCCTAACAACTTTGAAAAAGCCAGTACTACCTGCTTAATCTGCCCTGCGAAGCACGGAAGCTTATAATCACTTCGTACACTTTTAGTGTCGTCTAACTGTCAGTTTGTATAGGATTTTTTAAAGTGCCTTTTTAGTGCGATAACGAACTACAAAAATGTTATACAAACTGACAGCTGGACGATACGAGAAAAGTTGCCGAATGGGGACCGCGAAATGAAAACAAAGTAGATGACGGCATGCTCGATAGACCAATGACATGTACAAAGATGACGGTATATAGTCAAAGGACATGTATTTATTTATAAACAATAAAATTTGATAGTATTACAGCATTACATCAATGCGCTATGCAATTATAAATTAAATTATTAAATTAAAACTATAATATTATAAAGAGAGAAGTTTTGTATTTTGTTTGTTACGAATAAACTCAAAAACTTGTGGGATCGTTTTCCGAATAAATTGAAACACTCCCGTTTAGCATATATGTATTATAGGCAATAAGTCGGCTGAGTGCTGTCGAGAAGTATAAAAGGCGGCACTCGCAAGCAACCGGGGCCATTACCCTCCGTAGACCAAGGCACGTGCTTGGTGATCCCGATGACGTGATCGCCTCCGCTAACGCGGAGGCAATCCCTTCATCCAGCTCGGACAGAGAAAACACTCAACAGATACACCGACCTCGCCGGCGAGGTCGAAGACTCCTTTCCGCTACGGCCCCTGGGGTTGGGCCATTCCCCCCGGCAACAGCCCAAGCCGAGGTTCGTACCTAAGTGGTGCCCTTGCGCTTGTTGCCAAAAACTCAAATCTTTGCAGGCAGCGCCTTCTGCGTTCGCCAAAAGTTCGTGTAACGCTGTCACGGACCGTCAGACGGTCTAACAGCATATAGTCCATTAGAAAAAAAAAAAAAAAAACCGGGGCCATTCGATCGCGAGACATCGTTGAGGAAACATCGTTTATTTTTACTACGTAACTTGTCTACCTACCCACATTTTGTATTTACCCACTCAAAGTTATACATTTTTGGTGATTGATTGTTTTTTTGGAAGTAAACTTATTTAGTTTCAGTTCATTTGTTTTTTTTAAGTGATTTTGGGTTAAATACACAAGAGTATATATACTTTTAATTATAATCCATGCATTTTATGAATAACAAAGAACTCATGCGCACTTTATGAACACCCCCGAGAGTATATCTATACTACGTTTTTCCCTCACCATCATAGACATTACGATAGATCATAGACATTAACGTTCGTTATAAACTACTGGTCCGATTATTAAAATTCTATCACCATCAGAATGCTAAATTATCCATGAGTAACATAGGCTATATTTATTACTAGCGACCTGCCCCGGCTTTGCACGGGTGCGGTTTCATTGCACCCGCGCGAAGCTGGGACGGACTGCCAGTTATTTATAAAGCATGCCTATAATGGTAAGATTGTGGTGGGACTAAAATTAGTTTATCATCATTGTAATACCTACTTTCTGGCAAATGAATAATGATGAATTATGAATTACACGATCTCAAGAAGTCAGTAGATGGTAAGTAGATGGTCAATGCTCAAGATCAGTCGTCATAGCACCTATGTCCAGCAATGGACGTTTATTGGCTGGTATGATGATGATGCTTGATGAAACAAATCTTCGCACCCCAGACTTTTATCAGCCGTTTGCTAAAAAAGGGCCGCGCTAGAATTGCTTTCGGAATGAGAATAGTCGAATATTAGGAAGGCATTTTCTATCGATAATCGGCTGCTAAACGTAATATAAAAAGGTTTTAAATCGTATTTTAGAGAAAGCGTTATCCGAGTACGAGCACAGAATATAAAACTCGAAAGAGAGGAGGATTTAGGTAGGGTACAGCTAGCACCTCTCTAGCTAGCTAGCTAGATCCTTAGTAAGTTCGTGCACACTGAAGGATCTAATAGTTTGCTCCGACAATGCTGTGGGTGTGGCCGCGTATTGGTCAAAGTGGCTCTGAATATATTTTTTTTTGTATACCACTAAAGTGGCAACCAAGCGTACGGCCCACTTGATGGTCAGCGGTTACCGTAACCTATGTACGCATGCAACATGCAGATATCACTTGCGTGTTACCACCTTGAGTCGTTAGATGGAAAGTCTCATGTGCCTGTGATTTCACCGGAAACCATACCCTGCGAACCGGAACACAGCAATTAGAGCATTACTGCTTGGCGACAGAAATAGGTATGGTGGTAGTCCTTCCCCGGACGAGCTCTAACACAATGAACTCCACTACTGTTCAAAGTGTGCAACAGTCTAATCCTATTGAGTTTAGTGTAAAGGTTAGAAATATGGACGAAGCACTCGCTGATGACCTAAATGTACAATGTATTATCTATTATTTATTGACTTTTTTTGTTATTTTCATTCTATTTTTGTATAAATTGTGTTAATCTACCTATTGTATTAATTATAATTATTAATTAATTATAGTATTTACCTACTCTAATGACTTTTCCAAGTGTACTATTTTGTATCTGAGTGAAATAAATTATTTTGATTTGATTTGATTTGATTTGAAAGCTAAAGTAAGTAAGCTAATAGCATAAGTCATAGTATAATAAGTATGTTGTAACACTCGACATGAAAGGAGAAGTTCGTATGAGACAGTGGCCAAATCTGGTGACGGTGTTAAGGCAGCTTAAAAACCTCTAAAAGTCATAATATGTCATCATATCTGTCATGGTTTGTTTGTTGCCAAACGGACATTTTCAAGAACCTAAAATTTGACAGACGTGCCACTAATAAATAATAAATAATACATAATAATAAATAATGCTGGACAATCCACACAGCATCATCTAGCCCCAAGGTAAGCTGCTGTTAAACAGAGCTGTATTATGGGTACTAGATGACTGATTTATATTTAATACAATACAATACATAGATAGATATTTTTTATTATACATAGAAAACACCCAGAACACCCGGAACAAATATTTGCAGATCCTACAAACATTTGTCCCAAGGCGGGAATCGAACCCGCAACCTCCGAGTCGCAGGCGGACCTTTGCCCACCGCGCCACATTGGTCGTCAAATGTATCCACTAATTTAAGAATCACTCTCACTCGAGAGCGCGGTGCAGCGGTGGGAACATTAGAAGGCTGCCATGATTATGATGATGATTTCTATTACAAAAAAATAATATGAGCAGTGCAAACCTTTGCTCTCAAACGGTGGAGGAAAACATCATTTAATACCCGGTATGTCCAAGAATTAAAAATCCAAAAGTCATGTTTAAGAGTAGTAGAGTTCTTTGTGTTAGAGCTATTTCTGCCGCCAAGCAGTAATTCTCGCATTGCTGTGTTCCGGTGTGAAGGGTATGGTTTCCGGTGAAATTACTGGCACATGAGGCTTTCGATCTTAGACTCAAGGTAGCAACCCGCGAATGATACCTCTGGTATTGCAAGCGTCCATACGCTGCGGTAACCGCTTACCATCTTGTTGGCCATACGCTTGGTTACCGCTTCAGTTGTATCAACTTCAACTAATCGCGTTGGGTCCATGTGTATTATGATCCAATCACTCTCGCGAGAGTAGGCCAGTGTGCCGGCAGTGGAACAGGCTGTCTTGACTGCTATCACCCGTTTTAAATAATACCAGAGAATGTGGTGCCTAAATAAGGAATATTTACAAGTGCCAGTGTCATTTCCCAGATTCTTCTGGCTGGGGCGCGTGGAACTGGCGTAAATTCACCTAGCTTTAGGACGTTTCAAATGGTCCTTGTGATATGATTGAATAAATATATTTTTTACTTTACTTTACTTTGCCACAAAATTCCTGACCGTTCACTGAAAATGGTCCACAGTAAAACTAATTAATATGTTTTTTTAGGCGTGACGTCACATAAAAAAAAAGCAACTAACACATCAAAGAAATACCTACCTCTCCGTTAGTAGTACCTTATCAGACAAGAAAATCTTTTAGACGGAAAATACCTGCTTTTGAGAACGAAAGGATACGCGGTTGGTATCCCAGCGGTATACCGCGTACTTAGATAGCCTACATATAATTTGCAATGCCTGAAAAGGGCAAATAAGTTATAAGTGCCATATTACTTTTAAGACCTTCTGTAACACTTATTTAAACAAATAAATATCTTGAAATCTTGAAATCTTGAAATCTACTTGAATAGGCCTTAAAGCGTTTTACAATAAGGCGGACTTATCGCTGAGTACCTTCAATATTTTATCAACTGAAATGCTGAAATGCTGAAAGTTATTGCCTAGTTCCCTGGACGGTCGCCAGATGTCGCAGGTAAACAGATGAGTTCGCAGAAGGAAGGTGCAATTTAGTATGGCGGAGTTGATTGTGTAATAACAAAACAACTGGTACAGTCAACGACGAGATTTCTATGTAAATAGATTTTAGACTGACGTTTCTAAATAAGTCTGGTCTATAATGCGGGACGAATAAAATTTTCTTTTATAGCTCGGGCCGAAAACTCGGGACGAATATGGCATAAATCATGCAAATGTCTGTCCGTAACATCGGAGCCGAACAAAAAGTCAAAAGTTTTTTGTAAGTCGAGTCAGAGCCACCTAGTAATTACACACTTAGTAGACCTAAGTTTCAATGTCTATGAAACTTGCTACAAACTCTCGACCGGTGAAGTAAATCGGATCAGTAGGAGATTCTTGGTGGGTACCACCGCAGTGTCAGATGTTCTACATCCAAGCAGTAGTGTGCAAGCATTACTGCTATTATAGTCAGGCGTGGTGCTTAACATCAGACGGGCGTCTTGCTTGTCTTGTCACTTACTGAAATAAAAAAAAAAAAAACATCCTACTGATCCGATCCGAGTGGCAGTTTTGCACGTAGTACTGGTATCTCTCTGTGGCCAACCCTAGTGACGGAGCTTTACACACCTCTCGAAGGTTACCGTCATAACCTTACGACTATAGCCGACCGACAATCTACCGTGCCACTGGTAGTCACCTCAAATAATAACCTCCCGAAACGCTGCTTTGCGTTGATCTGTTTAAAACGACTTTGCTACGCCACAAACTGGAGAGGTTATTATGTAAGCCGGTTGCCGTCGTCTGTTTCTCAGGCCGCATCTTTAGTAACTACAGTGCGTCCCTTGTGTAAACTGTAAACTCAGTCTCACATGTCAACACGAGTTGCTGTCGATTCGGACAAAATTTATTGGGACACAGTGTCCCAACTGACACACTTGCATAGTTTGTCACGAGGCACAAGGGTGACAGATCGCACATTTTTGAGCGTTCTGTCACCTTAGGGGCACGTTAAACAGTCGGTCCCGGCTTTCTCAAAGTTGTTAGGTCATGACAGAGGCCTTCGGGCGGCCTAGAAACCCTGTCACCAGAGTTGGCCACTGACTCATATGAACTCGCTTACTTAAGGGGACAAAACAAGGTGACTGATGGGAATAATCCCCTGCAAATGGCACCGTTGTTTGGTAGAACACTGCATCATCCTTCAGTGTCGACGCAGGGACATGAGCGTGGACGAGTGTGGCATAAATTTTACTGCATGTGGCTCGTGATAGCCAATACGATTGTTTGCATATGCAGCGGGCGTGAAGACTCATTTACACGGTACAATTGCATGCAAGAATTGCCTTGTTAAATCGATGTCCATTGACATCGATTGACCATGAACTCTTAGAGCTATTCAAATTAGAACCTAAACTGAATTGTCAAAAATTTTTGTACCCTGACTTCAATAATTATTAATTTCATTGTACAAATTTTTTTGACAATTTAGTTTAGATCCTAATTTGAATCGCTATAAGAGTTCATGGAATGGGGGCAGAACAAATGTTTGAAATTTAACTCCGAAATCAATTTGACTAAGCAATTCTTGCATTTTTTTATACAACTAAAGTGGCAACCAAGCGTACGGCCCACAAGGTAAGCGGTTACCGCAGCCTATGGGCGCTTGCAATACCAGAGGTTTCACTCACGGGTAGCCACCCTGAGACGTAGATCGAAAGTCTCACGTGCCTGTAATTTCACCGGAAATCATACCCTTCGGACTGGAACACAGAAATGCAAACATTACTCTATGACGGCAGAAATAGGTATGGTGGTAGTCCTCTCCCGGACGAGCTCCATCACAAAGAACGCTATTACTCTTATTGAATGCAGGCAATTATTGAACCGTGTAAATGAGCCTTGAGGTTAAATGAGGGTTGGCTTGACGCGACGACAAACGGACAACAGCGACAGGCTACATAATAACCTTCTCGGTATATTATACTGCAAACTAAGAGCAATTCAACCTATATTCAAAACTTTAGCTTAGATAAGTTTGGCTTACCATCAAGAGTTAGGAGGGTAAACGGTTATAGACTGAACCTTACCTTACCTACATCACCTGAGTACACAGATAGTTTGTTAGCTCGTAGGATAAGTGGGTCAAACTAGCCTTTGTGAGTATTGGAACTGCCTAGACATATCGCAGAAAGTGGTTATGAAATTGACATAAAACTTATCAAAATAACAAATACAGGGTCTTTTTAGATTATTAGTGAGCAATAAATAAAAAAAAATAACCTGTTTTTTTTTTCTGTATCTTGTCATGCAAAAATTAGTAAACAGTATCTTAGTAAAAGAGACCAAAAACTATTTGATTAAAGTAAAGTAATTATTTGTAATTTTTGTAATTATTTGTAATTTATTTATTTCTTGTGTTATACAAACTTATAGGTCGCACAGCGGATCTAGGCTTCCGTGAAGTTAGCCGTTTGTGATACGCAAAGACAATTTAGTTTGAAAAAGTTCCATTGCGCATCGAAACGGCTAATTACACTACGGCCGAGATCCGTCGTGAGACCTATACCTTATTCTATTTAACATTAACTTAATTCAGTACTTATGTATCTATTGCCTGCTACTTAACTGAAGTGTTCATAGTCTAAAAGAAACAAAACAAAACAAGCAAAAACGGGACATCTAACATTACGATGACAAAAATTATTGAGGTAAGTTTGCAAAGAAGCCATTGTACAGTCAAGCGACTACCCTCCGTACTAGTTTACACTGTATGATGGCAGGGCGTCGTTGCTCTTCCAAACTAGGCTCTGTGCGATTCACATTACCGGCTAAGATAGTGTAACTGAACCAACAAAGTGTTTTGTGTATAGTGTCACAGGATAGATATTAGTATTAGGTAATAGTGTTGTGACAATTACATTCTTGAGGTCTTGTTCATTTTAAAACATATGTTCGAGTGTAAGTCGTAGGAGTTTAGAAATACAATAGTTGCAGAAATTAGAATATTATACCTACATAATTGGTATGATACCGGTAAAAGCTGTTAACCTATTAACCTATTTATTATTTTATTATTTTAAAGTATCTACAAAGTAAAGTAAAGTATAGTAAAAAATAAATTTATTCAATCATATCATAAGGATCATATTGAAACGTTTTAAAGCTAGGTGAATTTACGCCAGTTCCGCTCGCCGCAGCCTAGAAGAATCTGGCAACAAACTCGGTTTTTTTTTGATGATGATGATCGATTTGACGACAGATGTGGCGCAGCGGGCGCAGGTCCACCTGCGACGCAGAGGTTGCGGGTTCGATTCCCGCCTCGGGCCAAATGTTTGTACGATCTACAAATATTTGTTCACCCGGAACAAATATTTGTAGATTCTGGGTATTTTCTATATATAATAAAAAATATCTATCTATGTATTGTATTGTATTAAATATTATCTGTCATCTAGTACCCAGAATACACAGCAGCTTACCTTGGGGCTAGATGATGCTGTGTGGATTGTCCAGCATTATTTATTTATTTTATTTATTAGTTATAAGGGTCTAATAGGTTATTTAATTGCAATCAATTTCAATCAAACACCACAAACACAGACTTACGAATGTGACTAGGTTGCGCGTTATTACGCAACTGGGTTGCAATCCGATTTCAATTGATTTGAGCCCAGCTGGGTTTATAAGTTTACACTGACTGCAAAATAATATATATTTCAATCAATTTCTCAACTACCTAACAAAGGTATATCTAGCCAAATAAAACTTTCTTAACAACTACACTAAGCCAACTTACAACAACAATTGCCATAGAAAACGATTGTCTAAACAACTCAGCTCTCGCCAAAACCTCACTTGCCAACTTTTTGCTGCAACCTCTCCATTCAGGGGTTCTTCTAAAACTGGCCCAAATCTGCAGTAAACTTGGTAATTGGATTCAAGAAGTTTAAATTGATGGTATCCAAGTTTTTGGCTCGGTTACGAGGCCTTGTTTTTTTTGTTGTTTGAAGTTTTACTGATCGACGAATGCCAGACACAATAAATAAATAAATAATAAATAATGCGGGACAATCCACACAGCATCATCTAGCCCCAAGGTAAGCTGCTTTTAAACAAAGCTGTATTATGGGTAGGTGACTGATATTATACTTAATACAATACAATACATAGATAGATATTTTTTATTTAATATGGAAAATACCCAGAACACCCGGAACAAATATTTGTAGATCGTACAAACATTTGTCCCGAGGCGGGAATCGAACCACTGCGTCGCAGGCGGACCTGCGCCCGCTGCGCGATATCGGTCGTCGACAATACATTTTAATTGTTACTGACACTATAGATAATGGATGCCATTTGGACGTTCACCCTTAGAATAACAACACGATCACTTGACATTGACGACTGACGAGCCGATTGATCTAGGTAGACTATTTAGTCACAGTTTGAAGGATTTCAATTTGCGTGCGCGTACTTGTTAATATTCTTAGTTCTCCGTGTTATTATTCTAAGTGTTCCCCCACGTGAACAGCTATGTGAAAGGCAAAGGTTAAGTCGGCAAATTTTAAAGCTTGTTTTGTACAATTGTTTATTTAGACAAAGGCTGAATTTGGAGCTCGACCGGCAGCGAGCGATAATATTAGTAGATTTTCGAGGTCCTTTCCTGACTATACAAGATCCTTTGAATATTCATATCACAGTGCATATTTCATTTGTCTCTAGTTTATTATTATTTGACGAAAAAACCGCGCCACGCGGTGGGCAAAGGTCCGCATGCGACGCGGAGGTTGCGGGTTCGATTCCCGCCTAGGATCAAATGTTTGTACGATCTACAAATATTTGTTCCGGGTGTTCTGGGTGTTTTCTATGTATAATCAAAAATATCTATTTATGTATTGTATTAAGTATAAATCAGTCATCTGGTACCCATAACACAGCTCTGTTTAACAGCAGCTTACCTTAGGGCTAGATGATGCTGTGTGGATTGTCCAGCATTATTTATTTATTTCCTTTCATAACAAAGACTGTAGGAGGAGGATACCTGACCCTCGGTAAACAGTTCTATACTGGGGGGGATTTCAACTCTCTGTCTCGTTGTCGATGACAAATAATAAACTTTTATTCAACTTCAAAAAGCTTATAATAATATTAAGAAATGGTTTGATGCTAATAATTTATTGCTAAATGTAGAAAAAACTAATATAGTAAGATTTTTTTTAGGACATGGACATAGTAATAATGATGAAATAGTTAGGAATACAATTGATAAACATTTTATGACAACTCTTGACCACATAAAATTTTTAGGTTTAGTTATTGACAGTAAATTAATCTGGATTAAGCACATTGACACCACCGCTAGTAGACTAAAGTCAGCAGTATACGCAATAAAAACAATAAGACAACTTAGTGACATAAAAACTGCGAAAATAGTGTATCATGCCTATTTTCACTCCATAATGGTGTACGGAATACTTGCCTGGGGAAACGCATCGCAGTCTAATAAAATTTTCATATTGCAAAAGAGAGCAATTCGTTCCATTTTGCAAATGAAGAACTTGGAATCTTGCAGGCTTAAATTTAAACAGCTAGAAATTATAACGATGACTGGAGAATACATTTTTCAGAATCTAATGTTTGTTAAACTGAACTTGGATAAATTTAGCTTAAAATGTGACATTCATAATTGTAATACTAGAAATAAATATAATATTTGTATTCCAAAGCATAGACTAACTAAGTTGGAAGTAGCTTTTTATGTGTAAGTATTAAACTATTTAATAAATTGACCCATGCACTGCAACAGTCTAATCCTATTGAGTTTAGTGTAAAGGTTAGAAATATGTTATTAGGAAAATCCTACTATTCTCTGGACGAAGCACTCGCTGATGACCTAAATGTACAATGAAATGTATTATCTATTATTTAATGACTTGTTTTGTTTATTACCAAATTGGATATTTTAAGTATTAGATTATACCTAAATTATTGTATTTACCTACTCTAATGACTTTTCCAAGTGTACTATTTTGTATCTGAATGGAATAAATTATTTTGATTTTGATTGATTGAGCTGTCATCCTAAACACTTGCCGCATTGTCCGTAAGTTACTATCCCTAAACCAATAAAATCGTAACGATTTTCGTTTGGCAAAAGCCCGCGAGAAACACGTAAACACCTCGCTTTGCGAGAGATAAAAATTAAAACACATAAATAATAATAATAACAATATAAACATTTATTCTGTTACATAAAAAAATTAAAAAATCCATTGTTTGATAGTATCAGTAGCTTAGTTATTAATATAAGGTTTATTTTAGTTAGGAAGTTATGTCTGAAAGAAATCTCTATTTGCGATAAGACCGCCATTTGTAGGACTCGTACCTCACGACAGCGGAACAAGGCTCATCCACACCTAATCGATAAGTGGGTGTCTCGCACTACTCGCTTCATGAGATATTTTCTTCCCCATACGTGCAGGTTGTGGAATGAACTTCCTTCTGATGTTTTTCCGCTGTCGTACAATATGAACAGCTTCAAAAAAAAAGGTCCTACAAGGCAGGCAACGCTTCAGCAGTACCTCTGGTATTGCTGAGGTCAATAGGCGACGGTAACTGCTTACCATCAGGCAGGCCGTCAGCCTGTTTGTCTCCAAATTATATACAAAAAAAAGACTACATATTTTATATTTATGTATGTTAAGTATGAAAAATTACCAGGCAAATTGTGTCCTCAATAAAGTTATTATTTATTTATTTATTTTATTTGTAACAAGCACAAATACAAAAATACACATCTTTCCTCTTTATAATATTAGTATAACTAATAAGCTTTTGAACGAATTCATTATAATCATCAAGAGTAGTAGAGTTCTCTGTGATAGAGCTCGTCCGGGGAAGGACTACCACCATACCTATTTCTGCCGCCAAGCAGTAATGCTCGCATTACTGTGTTCCGGTGTGAAGGGTATGGTTTCCGGTGAAATTACAGGCACATGAGGCTTTCGACCTTAGCCTCAAGGTGGCAATCCGCGAGTGATACCTCTGGTATTGCAAGCGTCCATAGGCTGCGGTAACCGCTTACCATCTTGTGGGCCGTAAGCTTGGTTGCCACTTCAGTTGTATAAGAAAATAAAAAAAAATCATTATGCAACTTTTCCTCAAGTAGCAAACTCTGCAGAAAATTTACAATCTCGTGAACAGCTTCAACGGAAATAATTTTACTTTTTAGCGTTAGTATGCTTTTACATGCAAAGGGTATCTGTCTAAAAGGTTTTCGCTATTATAGATGATAGTTACTTGGACCGGATGGTGAAGTTCCGGGAGTCAATAAGACAAAGGAAAATAAAATAAAGTTTCCTTCCTGTTTTCATTTTAAACCTTCAAACAAAGATCTGGTTTCCTGTGGAGTAATCAAAATAAAAGTCGAACTCAAAAGAGGTTTATTCAATAAAATCACAAGGATAGATAGTGCAGATAATCTTTATATTTCGTGACTGTAAGCTTTGTTGTATTAATTTGTAAGTTCTTTTGTAATTATTATTTTCCTGCTCATTGCATAATATTGTAAAAGTTTTATCATGTTTCACAGTAAGCGATTTTGTAAATCTTATGAGAAATAAATAACCTAAAACCTTAGATCTGAAACGTATTCCAAGAATGATTTATTTAAGAGATGATGACAAATGATACAACACCGACTGGGTTTTTAAGAATAAGAATAAGAAGAATAAGAAAATATTTATTGTTTAGCTGATGAAGGCACGAAAAGATCTTAATACTAGGTATGGCACTGGTAGGTATAGCTCGAACGGCGGATCTCGGCCGTCGTGAAATTAGCCGTTTCGATGCGCAATGGAGCTTTTTCAAACTAAATTGTCTTTGCGCATCACAAACGGCACGGAGGCCTAGATCCGCTGAGCGAACTATACCAACAGAACTAAAACAAATGAATGGAAACATATTTAAAAATACATTAAGAAAGTGGCTTATTTATAAGGTATTTTATGACTTGAATACCTATTACTCAAAATAAAATAATAGATATTAATATATTAATTAATTACCTAATTATTTTATTGGAATTAAAAAAAGAAGATTTTCTGTTATAGATAGCCTTTTTAAAGATTTTTGATATACTAGGGAGAATAGCTATAGGTCTTAAAATACCCATGTCTGTTTTTGATCCTTTTTTATGTATAGGTCTGACAACGGATCTCGGCCGTAGTGAAATTAGCCGATTCGATGCGCAGTGGAGCTTTTTCAAACTAAATTGTCTTTGCGCATCACAAACGGCTAACTTCACGGAAGCCTAGATCCGCTGTGCGAACTATAAAGGTTTAATGTGTGCTTTCTTCAACTCTGAAGGAAAACATCCATGTTCAAATGTTAAGTTAATAATGTGTACTAGTGGCTGGGCTGATAAATCAATGCTATATTTAATAATTTGGATAGGAATGTTATCAAAACTTGTGATTTTTGTTTTTTTTAAATTTCTGACTATATTTTTTATTTTTTCAACATTTACCGGAGTGAGAAATATACTGTTGCAGTTTATTTGTTTTTTATGCCTATGCATATTTAGTAGTATAGCTTGGTTAGTACTATTTAAATTTATAAAGAACTTATTAAAAGATTTAGATATTAGACACGCCTTGACTTAAATTACTATGAGATTTTTATTATTTTTTACTATCTTTTTAACAAACGAAATTAAACTAGGATTAGATAGATAGTAAGAACTTTTGAAGATAGATACGCTTGACATTTTTAACACTAATACCTCATAATTATTGTTTGAATTGTTAAGTTGTGTATTATTGACATATTGAAATTGTATTATTTATTTAACCTATAACTAGTTACTACCTGCAACGCCCTAACAGGGTTCATGTACTCACTTGCAGCTACATTATTTTAGACCTAAGCTAAATGTACATTGTGCAGAATAAATGAATATGAATATGAATATGGATATGAATATGGATATGTCAAGAGGATTTGTTAAGTTTTGATCATTTTTTTTAATATTATCTATTGTTGTATGTATATTGTTTTTTTTTTTTTTTTTTTTATACTACTAAAGTGGTAACCAAGCGTACGGCCCACTTGATGGTCAGCGGTTACCGTAGCCTATGTACGCATGCAACATCATAAATATCACTTGCGTGTTACCACCCTGAGACGTTAGATGGTAAGTCTCATGTGCCTGTAATTTCACCGGAAACCATACCCTTCGAACCGGAACACAGCAATGCGAGCATTACTGCTTGGCGGCAGAAAAAGGTATGGTGGTAGTCCTTCCCCGGACGAGCTCTATCACAAAGAACTCTACTACTCTTAATGTGTTATTATCATAAGTGTATTGTTTTATTATACTCCATGTAGCTTTTGTTTTATTTATGCTTTTATTTATAAAATTTATATTAGAATTTTTTTTGGATACTCTAATAACTTTTTTTAAATTCTTATGCAAAATTCAAATTTTAATGCTGTTTTGGGCATGAGCCTTGCTATAGATACCGAACAGAGTTAGGAGCACATTTGACCAAGCTTTTTTGTTGTTTAAGTAAAAAAAAAAAAAAAACAGTTATAAACTTTTTGTGATAGTATTCGTTCTATATTTATTTTTACAGTTTTTTCCAATGGTATTATATAAACTTTATTTAAATCGGGTGAGATTGAGCCGATTGAATACAAGACTGGGGAACAGCAAAACGTCCCTATTACACAGGCATCTACAAAATTTTGCAGAGAAGTAACACCAAACCTTCAAAAATGGCATAGTGCCATCCATATGCACGTGAAAAGGGAACTAACTCTTTGCCTTGAAATTGTTACCATCATATTTTGCTCTTTTTAAAAAGCTCGTATGTTTTAAATATGTTTGAAATACAGAGTGGAAATATCACTCGCGCTGCTAAAAGACAAAAATATTTCGAGAAAATTACACAATTATAAGAGTAGTACAGTGAGCACTGGTGGTTTAGTGGTAGTGACCCCGCCTTCCAATCCTAAGGTCGTGGGTTCAAACCCGGTCGTGCACCAATGGATTTTTCTGTTCGAAAAATGTATGTGCGCAATGCCAGTGCTCTCATACGGTGAAGGAAAACATCGTGAGGAAACCGGCATGTCCAAGAACTGAAAATTCGAAAGACATGTGCCATCCACCAGTCCGCATTGGGTCCGCGTGGTGGATTAAGACCTAATCACTCTCGCCTGAGAGTAGGCCCGTGTCCCAGCAGTGGGAACATTAGAAAGCTGTCATGATGACAGTAAAGCCAGATATTCTACCTCCAAGCAGTAGTGACTTAACAACAATCTTGATTGTCTTGTCACTTGTTGACATTTTTTTATCTATCTCTCCCACTGCTGAGCAAAGGCCTCCCCTGCATCCCTCCACTTATCCTGGTCCTCTGCCATCTCCTGCCAACCCTTGTGGACGACGTTTAGGTCGTCACGCCAGCGCTTTCTAGGTCTGCCTCGGCGTCATTAAAAAAAAAAGCTCTCGGGGCTTTAGGTGGCACTGCATTTGTTATCGTCAGGCGTGGTGCTTAACATCAGGCGGGCGACTTGACAAGTTTGTCTGAGAACTTCTGGGTTTTACCTCTTCAACGTAATCTCAATCAAAGACGACGAAGGTCTGCCTGCGACGCAGGAGGATTCGGGTTCGATTCCCGCCTTGGAACTAATGTTTGTACGATCTGCAAATATTTGTTCCGGGTGTTCTGGGTGTTTTTTAAGTACGAGTATAATATAAAATATCTATCTATGTATTGTGTTTAGCAGTCATCTAAGACCCACAATACAAGCTCTGCTTAACTTGGGGCTAGATGATGCTGCGTGGAATGTGGATTGTCTAGCATTATTTATTTATTTATTCAAAATTAAGTCAAATTTTTGTACTATTTCTTAGACATATGGTTGAATTTGGCGCTGGTTGTCATGAAATGTAATTTTCCAATACTTATCCAATACCGATTGCGTTCAAGAGGACAGAGTAAGGCCTCTGCAAGCGTCCATAAGCTACGGTAACCTCTAGCCATCAGACCCGCTGGTTTGCTATATAAGTGGCATAAAAATATAAGATATTTTGGTTTTTCTTTGCGAGAATATGACGTGAGCGAATTATGTGCATTCATTTGAATAAAGTCTTTTTTTAATAAATAAATGCTTTTATTTTAGGCGTTCGTGTTACATCTGCTTACAAAACATTTCAAGTATGTAACACCTGTAACATTAAATAAACTTCCCATAGCGCCTTTTCACATGCTTACGGCTAACATCAAAAACATTAAATAAACTTCCCATAGCACCATTTCATATGCACGGCTTACAACAAAAAAATATATTTTGCTGATTTTGTTGCCAGATTATTTTTGGCTCGGGTGTTGGAACTGGCATATACAATAAACACTTTTTTTTATTAACGAGGAGTAATCTGCAAACAGACATCCTTTCGCATGAGGGTGCGAACAGGGGTGTGTGGTTGTCCGTCTAAAAAAACGCCGGACGACTAACTAAACCGGTTGCCAGCCTCGTTTGGGTCAAAGGGATCCCCGAACTCCTAGGATCTCTGGGGTTCCTCTCACAAACTTGCTGCGGCCGCAGCCCATCCCGGGAGTGGCAAGCCACAGCTTTACTATACGTATTAAACCATAACTACGATGCCACCGTCCTACCTGTCATTGCATTGTTAACAAGTGATCAAGAACACATGGATTCAAATTGTTGTAATTATGTAACCGTACTTCTAGCAAAATAAATCATTTCAAATCATTTCATTTAAGTACGTCATATTTTCATACCAATATAAAACGTTATTCCGTAGTTACGGACAAGGTGCTTATCACGAAAAACTCATTTGACAATCGTAAATGTAAATGTCCAGCTGTCAATTTGTATAAAATTTTTAACAGCGCCTCTTTAGTGCGTTAAATGAATTACCAAAATTTCATTTTTTATTTTTTTATTTTTATACAACTGAAGTGGCAACCAAGCGTACGGCCCACAAGATGGTAAGCGGTTACCGCAGCCTATGGACGCCTGCAATACCAGAGGTATCACTCGCGGGTTGCCACCTTGAGGCTAAGATCGAAAGCCTCATGTGCCAGTAATTTCACCGGAAACCATACCCTTCACACCGGAACACAGCAATGCGAGCATTACTGCTTGGCGGCAGAAATAGGTATGGTGGTAGTCCTTCCCCAGACGAGCTCTATCACAGAGAACTACTACTCTATATATACATTGACAGCTAGACGATACGATTACGTTTACGATTGTCGAAAGAGTTTTTCGTGCTGATCACTCAGAAATGTGCATTTCGTACCATGAATCACAATAATTTCACCATCGGTCCCGAAGACGGCACGTAGCAATGAAATAAATTGTATGAAACATCATGGTAGTCAAGCAATTCGTTTTTCGATCGCGTTTTGCTTGGCTCCGAAGATACAGTTACAAGTTACATACATTTTTATGGTGGGCCAGCTGGTGTTCAAATTCAGTCGATTCAATTTACATCCGAAACTCTGTGCTCTTTGGAAATCCTCGAGCGTGGTTTTATAAAATAAAAAAAATAAAAAATAATAATAAATAAATAAATAATGCTGGACAATCCACACAGCATCAACTAGCCCCAAGGTAAGCTGCTGTTAAACAGAGCTGTATTATGGGTACTAGATTACTGATAATATACTTAATACAATACAATACATAGATAGATATTTTTTAATATATAGAAAATACAAAATAATAAGAGTAGTGGAGTTCTCTGTGATAGAGCTCGTCCGGGGAAGGACTACCACCATACCTATTTCTGCCGCCAAGCAGTAATGCTCGCATTGCTGTGTTCCGGTGTGAAGGGTATGGTTTCCGTTGTAATTACTGGCACATGAGGCTTTCGATCTTAGCCTCAAGGTGGCAACCCGCGAGTGATACCTCTGGTATTGCAAGCGTCCATAGGCTGCGGTAACCGCTTACTATCTTGTGGGCCGTACGCTTGATTGCCACTTCAAATGTATAAAAAAAAATAAAAATACCCAGAACCGGATCAAATATTTGTAGATCGTACAAACATTTGACCCGAGGCGGGAATCGAACTCGCAACCTTCGCGTCGCAGGCGGACCTGCGCCCGCTGCGCCACATAGGTCGTCATATTTTTTAGTTTGATTTAAACACTCATCAACATTTTTAACAGTACCGTTTACACAGCAACCGGATGCATGAGCACACATAAACGTTACTTCCTTAATCTCCTTCACCTGCCGATTGCAAACGACGAGAAAAAATGCTCATTTCATTTACCTTTGGGTTTTGGGGTTCCACGGAATGAAAATGAATTTATGTTGTCCCGGGAGGTTTGCATTACTTAGTGACTTTATTCACTATTTACAAAGCGTTTTTTTACAATGTCACCGTCATAAACAAATAATGGTAAATAAAAAATAAAAAAATAATGGTAGAACTCTTCAGCAAGAGTTTTAAGAGTAGTAGAGTTCTCTGTGATAGAGCTCGTCCGGGGAAGGACTACCACCATACCTATTTCTGCCGCAAAGCAGTAATGCTCGCATTGCTGTGTTCCGGTGTGAAGGGTATGGTTTCCGGTGAAATTACTGGCACATGAGGCTTTCGATCTTAGCCTCAAGGTGGCAACCCGCAAGTGATACTTCTGGTATTGCAAGCGTCCATAGGCTGCGGTAACCGCTTACCATCTTGTGGGCCGTACGCTTGGATGCCACTTCAGTTGTATAAAAAAAAAAAAAAAAAAGTTCGTCCTGGTAAAAGTATAAAAATATCTAAACTTATACATATACAGAGATTTCTCGTCAGTAATAATAATAATAATAATAAAGCTGGACAATCCACACAGCATCATCTAGCCCCAAGGTAAGCTGCTGTTAAACAGAGCTGTATTATGGGTACTAGATTACTGATATATGAATGATATTTAATACAATACAATACATAGATAGATATTTTTTATTATATATAGAAAATACCCAGAACACCCGGAACAAATATTTGTAGATCGTACAAACATTTGTTCCGAGGCGGGAATCGAACCCGCAACCTCTGCGTCGCAGGCGGACCTGCGCCCGCTGCGCCACATCGGTCGTCAATAAATAATGTTAGTAGCAATGTTTGATTTGCATACATTAACGCTTGCCACAGCTAGTGTTCAATTAATTCAATTAAGTATATCGACAATATTACAATTGCTTTTTGGATTATTCATGTATCATTACGCGTTTGACCATTAACAGCATTGTACGGGATGGCGATTGCGCTAATTTTTAACGCACGGCAAAAGCGCCGTAGCTACAGAGCCATTTCTAGGACAATGTTACAAATTCATTTATTCAAATATAAAGAAATAAAGAAGAAAGAAATACATTTATTCATGGATACATAGGCATAGGTAATTTTTTTTATACAACTGAAGTGGCAACCAAGCGTACGGCCCACAAGATGGTAAGCGGTTACCGCCTATGGACGCTTGCAATACCAGAGGTATCACTCGCGGGTTGCCACCTTGAGGCTAAGATCGAAAGCCTCATGTGCCAGTAATTTCACTGGAAACCATACCCTTCACACCGGAACACAGCAATGCGAGCATTACTGCTTGGCGGCAGAAATAGGTATGGTGGTAGTCCTTCCCCGGACGAGCTTTATCACAGAGAACTCTACTACTCTTAAAAACTCTTAAAAATACAAAGAGCAGTGAGTAGGTACATTTTGAACAAAAGGTTACCAAATAAAACGCGCGTTGCACGTTTACAAGTAAATGTGCAACTCTGCCTTCTGTAAAACTGTATTACAGAAAACTTACACTATTAGACATGACGTGCTACGTAGTACGAACATGTTTGATGACCGATGTGGCGCGGCGGGCGAGGGTCCGCCTGCAACCAGGTGGTTGCGGGTTCGATTCCCGCCTTGGAACTAATGTTTGTACGATCTGCAAATATTTGTTCCGGGTTTTCGGGGTATTTTCAAAAGAAAAATATTGACACGTGTTTCATCCCTCCACGGGACATCATCAGGACCATCGACTAGTTCTCTGGCAGACGTGTTGCTCCGTCGAGCGCTGGAGCCAAATTAAGAGAGCGTATGAATGAAATGAATGAATGAATTAAATTCTTTATTGTACTTAAAAAACTGGTACAAAGGCGAACTTAATGCTAGTAAGCATTATCTTCCAGATAACCTTTGGTGTATGATAACAAAAAGTGTCGGTAGTACACAAAACAAAGAACAATAATGTGTGCGTAAGTGAAACCGAGTTGGGTCAGCTAGTAAATAAATAAATATAAATTATATTTGGCTTGCCGATGGTTGATGATGATGGTAAGTGAAGAGTAGTAGAGTTCTCTGTGATAGAGCTCGTCCGGGGAAGGACTACCACCATACCCATACCTATTTCTCCCGCTAAGCAGTAATGCTCGCATTGCTGTGTTCCGGTGTGAAGGGTATGGTTTCCGGTGAAATTACTGGCACATGAGGCTTTCGATCTTAGCCTCAAGGTGGCAACCCGCGAGTGATACCTCTGGTATTGCAAGCGTCCATAGGCTGCGGTAACCGCTTACCATCGTGTGGGCCGTACGCTTGGTTGCCACTTCAGTAGTATAAAAAAAAAAAAAGTGACAACGTTGACCAAGAAAAGGCAATAAAACTTAGTTAGGCCAGTCCACGCGTGTACAGACAGAGCTTCGATGAATAACTCAGCGTAGGCCTATTCATTCATATGCGATACACCTTGCACGCGGCACCTGTACCTTAAGCACAGCCCTAAGTAGGAACATATAGCTAGCTAGCTAGCGACATAAGTTTTGTATCTTCCAGCTCCAGGAAATATTTGTATTTTCGTTTGTTACGAATAAACTCAAAAACTACTGATCCGATTTCAAAAAACCCTTTCACCATAACAATGCTATATTATCTCTGAGTAACATAGGCTATTTTTATGCTCGTCCGTGTGAAGCCGGGACGAGCCGCTATTTATTATTAAGTTTATATATTTTTTGGTGGCGTGACAGATCAACAGCACCTCGAATTTTGAAAGAGATTTTGAAAATTAGAAAAAGACTTCATATTACAGTGCACAATTATTATAAGCAGTGTACCAGCATCGCCTCGCCCCGGCGCGGCGCGGCGCTTGAAACTCTGTTATCTGCTGCTATCTGCCTCTTACATTTGAATACTTTTACAAGATTATCTAGAAAGGCTAGAATTAAATTACAAGGATCGTGGGCAGAATAGTATAGTTTATGTTTAAAAATGCACTAAGCTTAGACCCTATTTGCATTGGTCAAGTGCTTAGCCGTGTGTAAGTGCCAGTAAATTAGCGAGTGCGAGAAAATTTGAGAGTGCCATTAAAGTGCCGAGTACCAGTACAGTTCTGAGTACCTGTACAGTGCCGAGTATCAGTACAGTGGCGAGTGTCAGTAAAGTGGCAAGTGCCAATAAAGTGGCAACTAAGTGCCAATAAAGTGGTAACTGTAAATACAGTAACTTGTCATCATGACTAGCTTTCTAATGCTTCTACTGATTGAACACCGGTCTACTCCTGAGCGAGAATAATTGGATCTTGATCTACCACGCTGTACTAATGATGATGATGGCACATGTCTATCTAATTTTTAATTCTATGCCAATCGATGTTTTTCTTCAACATTTAAGTGAAAATTTATTGAACTACCTAAAAAACAGATAACTTTTTGTATGTAAATACGTACTTAAAATACATAGAAACCCCCAGATTTCGACCCGCGGCGAGAATCGAACGCGCAATCTATATAGCTTCTAAATCGGGCACTCACCCACTGCGTCACCGAGATTGGCGGTGGCGAGTGAATATTCACAATACCAAGCATATTCACCGTCCGATCGGTCACTGTACTTACCCACTCTACTAATCACTTGAACAGTGTGAATAAGGCTTTAACGACACGTATCCTTGCTAGTAAGTTGTAAATCATTACGTAATAGAATAAAAAAGGTTCTAAAAATAAGTAAAGTAAGTATGAGTCAGTGGTCAAGTCTGGTGACAGTTAATAGGTCACCTATAGACCTCTGTCATGGCCTAAAACCGGGTCTGCTTAACGTGCCCTTCGAAGCACGGACGCGCTTAGTTAAAATTGCCACTGGTTGTGACCCATCCATATGGTGACTACACGGAACATTGCCTTAACTTCGTAACCTTTTTATGAATTTTGTTGGCGTTATTTAGATTATTCTGATAAATAAAGTTTTCGACCAAGCTGCCATTCGGGCGGAGGCCTAGCGGTCATGGCGTTTCCAGCCTAAGGCTGGAAATGACGCGGGTTCAAATCCTGCCGGTCAAAAAATTGCATCGCATTTCTAAGTTGATGTTTTAATACGCGTTCAAACAATATAATTAAGCACCTAACACTTTTTGTACCTACAGTAGTAAACTATACGCGAACTTTTGTCCAACTCCGTACCTACCTATTTCTAAGGGTACTTTCTAAAGTTCGAAAGAGCCCTAAACTTTGCTATGTCCATCTGTCGTCTTTAGAATAGTATTTAAACGGTATTCAAAACCGGTTTATTCGTAAAGTTTATATTATGCAGATCATTTTAGACGAGGTCGCCTTTAAAGTTATAACTTTAAGGTCAGATAAATTAGAAATAACTTAGCACGTGTTAAGTCAGAGTCACGAAAAACTTGTTTGACAATCGAAATGGAAATCTTTGCGAAATGGTAACTTAACAGCTGGACAATACGTTGACGTTTACGATTATCAAAATTTAATATTGTGATTAAAGCGACGCGTGATCCAAAGGCTGGTTCATATCTGGCTCAACGTATCAGCATTGCCATTCAACGTGGCAATGCAGCCAGCATGTTGGAAACGCTTCCTACTGGTAGTGATTTGGATTAGTTGAGCTATCTATAGGTCGTTTGTAACGGTCTTTAGATGGCTCAACTGTTTCATATGTATTTTGTATATTTTGTAATGTAATGTAATTATGTACATATTTTATTTTGTTTAATAAATATTGTGATTTCTCGATTTATGCCGTATTCGTCCCGAGTTTGCGGCCCACGCCAAAAAGTTTTTATTAGACTCGCATGATAATATTTGTCCTTATTCGTCCCGCATGTCAAAATTATCGTTAGTACAGTGAGCATCAACAGCATAATTCATCACCACAACCAACACTGTAGTGATGAGAAATGTCTCTATTATCCAATCAAATTGAAAATGCGATCTAAAATTTTTGAACAGGCAATCTATGAACCGGCTAGCAAACGCCGTAACCGCTACGCCACCGCCCGAACACCAGCTCTTGAAAATCGAAAATAAAGAAAATACGAAATAAAATTTCATATATTTAATTGACAACACAGAACTGACATTAAAACAAGGATAAAAAGAACAGAAAATTCTACCAACATATATATCGGAAAATCACGAACACCTTTAGGCAGGCGTCTAACTGCGGGCGAGTGGCAATGAGCGTGTTGTCGCCAGTAAATAAATATACGTAAACAAAATCCAGGCGGCGAGTGATTTTGCTTCAAAAAGTTTATCGCCCATCGCCTGTCGCCCGCGGTGAGACAACTGCCTTTTACAGATAGTTTTTAACTTTATATCAGAAACACTTAAAATCAATTCTGTTCTCGCAAACCAATGTTTTTTTTTTTTGGTTTAAGTCATTTATTTGAGAAATAAATAAATAAATAATAAATAAATAATGCTGGACAATCCACACAGCATCATCTAGCCCCAAGTTAAGCTGCTGTTAAACAGAGCTGTATTATGGGTGACTGATATATATTTAATACAATACAATACATAGATAGATATTTTTTTTTATTAAATATAGAAAATACCCAGAACACCCGCAACAAATATTAGTAGATCGTACAAACATTTGTCCCGAGGCGGGAATCGAACCCGCAACCTCTGCGTCGCAGGCGGTCAAAATAATTTGAGAAATAATCTAAAGACCGAGGTTACTTACAGAGAAACGTGAAAATAAAATCTTAGTAAGTATTTACCGAGCGATTATTTTAAGAGCACCGGTGGTCTAGTGGTAGTGACCCCGCCTTCCGATCCTAAGGTCGTGGGTCCAAACCCGGTCGTGCACCGATGAATTTTACTGTTCGAAAAATTTATGTGCGCAATGCCAGTCTCATACGCTGAAGGAAAACATCGTGAGGAAACCGGCATGTCCAAGAATTAAAAATTCGAAAGACATGTGTCATCCACCAATCCGCATTGGGTCCGCGTGGTGGATTAAGACCCAATCACTCTCGCCTGAGAGTAGGCCAGTGTCCCAGCTGTGGGAACATTAGAAGGCTGTCATGATGATTTACCGACACAAACTAAACCTTTGACTCTGCTTGAGCCGATTTCTTTGCGAAGTTTTCCTTCACAGTTCGAGTAGCATTCTCAAAGAGATTTCTTATAGATTTTCAAGTACTCAATGCACTTCATCACAAGCATATCATCAATAACCGATTATTTAGATGATTAAAAAGCTTGGGACTCTTTTGGCATCCATAAGAATAGCAAGGGTCATGCAAAAGGTAGAAACTCAGTCAGTATTGTTGCCAGTTCTTTTACAGGCGCTTTGGAACTGGTGTAACATTACTTAGCTTGTTAGACGTTTCAAAAAAATTGCCGATCACCACCCGATGTAGATCGCTTTAATATCATCGGTCCATCGACTGGGGGGCCGTCCTATATTTCGTAATAAAGTTTGCTCGTTCAGAATCATCATGACAGCCTTCTAATGTTCCCACTGCTGGGACACTGGCCTACCCTCAGGCGAGAGTGATTGGGTCTTAATCCACCACGCGGACCCAATGCGGATTGGCGGATGGCACATGTCTTTCGAATTTTTAGTTCTTGGACATGCCGGTTTCCTCACGATGTTTTCCTTCACCGTATGAGAGCACTGACATTGCGCACATAAATTTTTCGAACAGAAAAATCCATTGGTGCACGACCGGGTTTGAACCCACGACCTTCGGATCGGAAGGCGGGGTCACTACCACTAGACCACCGGTGCTCTCTAGAATATTTATAGTTATTTTAAAAGACTAAACAAACATCACATTGTATAGAGAAAGCTACTTACTTGTGTACGTTATTAACAAGGTTCTGAAGCCTTTGTGTCGTGAAGGCTACGCTGCAAATACAATGACGTACTACGTGTAGTAATTCCTCCGTGCGACATTGTGACCGCGACTTATTTGTTATAGTTCCACGTTGCATAACATTATTTTGCTATAGATAAACAGGTTTTGAATACCGTTTAAATACTATTCTAAGGACGACAGATAAATAAATAAATAATGCTGGACAATCCACACAGCATCATCTAGCCCCAAGATAAGCAACTGTTAAACAGAGCTGTGTTATGGTACAAGATGACTGATATATACTTAATACAATACAATACATAGATAGATATTTTTTATTATATATAGAAAATACCCAGAACACCCGGAACAAATATTTGTAGATCGTACAAACAGTTGACCCGAGGCGGGAATCGAACCAACAACCTCCGCGTCGCAGGAGGACCTGCGCCCGCTGCGCCACATCGGTCGTCAAGATGGACATAACAAACTTTAGGGTTCTTTCGAACTTTCTAACCCTTAGAAATAGATAGATAGATAGATAATACTTTATTGTACAACTTAAAATATGTTTACAAAGGCGAACTTAATGCTAGACAGCATTATCTACCAGCTAACCTGTGGGTAGCGAAGATACATAATATGTAGGTAGTGCACATACAATTTGATAACATAATGAATAAAGAGATAAGTACTTAATTTAATTCTAACATAACAGTTAATAGACCTACTTTACTTATACATAGACTCTTTTTATAATAATATATTAATATTACAATTAGGGCATCGGAACCGGTTTTTCCTGGTTCCAAAAGAACCGGGAATTCCCGGTTTTTTGGGGCTACAAAAGAACCGGTTCCGATGCCCTAATTACAATAAATACATATTAAGATACACTTACATACAAAAACATGCTATAAAATTTCTTAAACTATAACTTTTTTTGTTATATAGTTTATAATATCGAATTATTATAAAGTAATTTAAAAAAGTATAAATGAAATATTACATAAGTTATTATAACTCTTAATGGGTACTTTCTTTAAACTTCTGGGGTTACTGCTGACCACCAGAGTTGAACACTGACTCATACGAACTTACTTTACGGTTTTCCTCGTTACGGATTTAATCGCGTAATAAAACTCCTTTGGATATTAAAACGCAAAGAAATAGACAAAAAAATATGTTAAAGCCAAACTTCCCTTGTGAGATCTAATGAGAAAATTCCAGGGGGTTGGTTTTGGATATTAAATTCTTTCAAGTGAGAAGGGTAGGAATCTGAATGCTGAAAACTAACGGGGCGAGCACTGAATAATATTTTAGGGTTGCCGCTTGTACTGGTAAGGTAGGGTGCTATTTAGAGCGATACAGATTAACAGTCGGTTACTAGTATAAAATACAATACAATACAATATATTTATTGATAACACCAGGTTATAAGTCGAGTACGTACTAAAGTACAAATATTATAAAAAATAATTATTGATTATCGTTGCTATACATTTAAAAATTATTAGGTAATATAATTTAAACGTGGTATATTTTTTTATACCACTAAAGTGGCAACCAAGCGTACGGCCCACTTGATGGTCAGCGGTCACCATAGCCTATGTACGCATGCAACATCATAGATATCACTTGCGTGTTACCACCCTGAGACGTTAGATGGAAAGTCTCATGTGCCTGTAATTTAACCGGAAAGCATACCTTCGTACCGGAACACAGCAATGCGAGCATTACTGCTTGGCGGCAGAAATAGGTATGGTGGTAGTCCTTCCCCGGACGAGCTCTATCACAAAGAACTCTACTACTCTTAACCTTAGTTATACCTTGGATTAAACTAAGTTTAAGCATAGAGATTCATAGTTTAAACCAATATTAAAGAGTTGGCCACTGACTCGTACGAACCAACGAAAAAACCACGTTATTAGTAAGGCTGTAAAAGTTTATAAGTATTTTATTCAGTAGCAAAATATAACATTTTACATGTGGTTGGAACCTTTTTTTAAGTAAATAATATTATTTTTCTGGCACAAGTATATACTTGTGCCAGAAAACCACGCTCTTATTACATAGTTAAAAAAAAAAAAAATTGCAGGTATAGTATAGTTGTACTAAAAAAAATTGAGTTGCTGTCGATTCGGACAAAATTGATTGGGACTCAGTGTCCCAACTGACACTTTTGATTTAATTTTTTTTTACTGTCGATTCGGACACCATCAAATATTAAGAATGATAACTAAAACAATAATAACTTTTTTTAATAATGCTGGATAACCTACACACCATCATCTAGGCCCAAGACAAGCAGAACTAGTGTTATGGGTACTAGATGATATATGCGTAATACAATAAAATACATAGATAAATATTTTTTATATGCAACACCCGGAACAAATATATCGATCATATATTCAGATCGTACAAACATTTGTTTCGAGGCGGGAATCTAACCCGCAACCTCCGCATCGCTGGCGGGCCTTCTTTTTTTATTTTTATCCCGGAAAAAAATACTCGTTTGTTCGTGCGTATGGTGACAGAGTTTCTAGGCCGCCCAAAGGCCTCTGTCATGGCCTAACAACTTTGAAAAAGCCGGGACCGACTGCTTAACGTGCCCTCCGAAGCACGGGAACGCTCAGTTGAAATTGCCACTGGCGGTCACCCATCCAAATGATGACCCCGCGGAACAGTGCTTAACTTCGTTGATCTGTTAAGAACAACTTAGCCAGCTACGTCACGAGCGCTCCGAAAAAAATACTGTTTCTGTGGGATAGCAATACTGTCATAAAAACTGCAAAAAACGCGGGACAGCTCGTAGACTATACAGAAAGAATCGCTCGCTAACACTAGGGCCCCACCTTGTTATTTTCGGTTGGGAGCCACAAATGTGAGTGCAGCGGTAATCCTGATTTATACCGCGTAGATAACCGGTAATGTATGCGGACATGTACATACATATTTGTGACCGTTTCTACTGGCTTATCTATGTTTATTATAGAGCTATGGGAATATAGAGCTTTGTTATCGTAGAGCTACTAATTAGGTAGATAAGTCTTTCGGCACTAGCTAATGCCCGCGACTTCGTTTGCGTGGAACTCGGAAACTGTACTTTTTAGTCAATGTTTATTTACATGGTATAAAATAAATGAAACGAACTTGATTCACATTTAAGATTATGGCCTGTCACGGCGTTAGATTGCGAAGAGTGGAAAAAGGGCCTTTGCCCTGCGGGGACAGCCACGGCTAAACAATAATAATATAATGACGACCGATGTGGCGCAGCGGGCGCAGGTCCGCCTGCGACGCAGAGGTTGCGGGTTCGATTCCCGCCTCGGGACAAATGTTTGTACGATCTACAAATATTTGTTCCGGGTGTTCTGGGTATTTCTATATATAATAAAAAAATATATCTATCTATGTATTGTAATTGTACTAAATATATATCAGTCATCTAGTTACCCATAACGCAGCTCTGTTTAACAGCAGCTTACCTGGGGCTAGATGATGCTGTGTGGATTGTCCAGCATTATTTATTTATTTATTTTATTTAATAATAATAATAAAATAAAGTAGCTTCCCGCTGTCTGTCCCTATGAATATACGCTTAGATTTTTTAATCTATAACAGATTTTAATGCCGTTTCATCTATAGAGAGAGTAATGCAAGAGGAAAGTTTATAGTACCCGTGCGAAGCCGGGGTGGGTCCGCTAGTCTGTTATAAATTCCAGCCAAACCTGTTTTCTGGTTGTTGTGTTAGTTATAACCAAGTAAATTAGCTGTTCTTAGAATAGAAAACCTTGCAAACTATTACAGTAAGAAATTTACTGCATTTTGAGGAGCTATTCTGCTCATCATGCTAAAGGTCCTCATCAGATATTCACCAAATTTTTTTTTATACCACTAAAGTGGCAAACAAGCGTACGACCCCTTTAATACTAAGCGGTCACCGTAGCCTATGTGCGCATGCAACATCATAGATATCACTTGCGTATTACCACCCTGAGACGTTAGATGGAAATCTCATGTGCCTGTAACTTCATCGTTATGAGACCAATTTAAATTTAACACCTTTTTAGTCAAAGTCAAAGTCAAAAATGATTTATTTCAATAAAATCACAGGGATAATTTTGAAACGTCTTAAAGCTAGGTTAATTTACGCCAGTTCCACGCGCCCCAGCCTAGAAGAATCTGGCAACAAACTCGGCTGGGTTTTTTTTTTGATGATCCCTCTACATCATAAAGCTTCAGTGTGGTGCCAATCGAACTAGGTGAGGCTCATGCCAAGAATATAAGTAGGTAAGTAAAAAAGTAAAGAATTTTAAGAGCCAAGTTCTTTAGCAATACACGCTAAGCTTAATGATATTATGAAATACAATAAAAACTATTGAATTTGGATCTCATAAGGCGGAGATATCAATAAGACCTCTTTTTGTCTTCTTTTGAAGAAAGTACGCTCCCAACCAAAAATCCTCGACGACAAACAAATTATATCAAGCCACCTGTATACCAAGTTACAGCCAGATCAGTTGAAAAATGCGACCTGTAGGCGAGAAACTGACCGACTGACTCACTCACGTGACTAACTGGCGGACCAGAGCATTTTCGGTCAATCTCGAAACTGAGACGCTTCGCTCGCTCGGACAAAAACTTTAATATAAAATGTTTTTCTTTTATTTTACAAATAAAAAAACACAAAATATCTTACTACTTTACTTTGATTTGAAATGCGAAAGTTTGGATGTCTGTTCATCATTTCTGAAATAGCACATGTTTTGGAAAAACATACGGTTCCCGTGTTCCAAGCGAGTGAAGTCGCGTGCACCGACTAGTAGTTGATATTTTAAATTATGCACTTCAGTCACAAGATATAAATAATAAATTTAAAAGCTGGAGAAATCATAGCACTCTATTTTTGTATTAGGCCTACGCCGTAGCATCGTAGCCTGTACTACGTCATATTGTTGTAGCAGGGGCTACGCCTTGCCGTAGCGGATCTTATCAAAAAGTAATATTACTAGTAAAGTAAGTTCTTATGAGTCTCCGTCACAACCTTACAAAGCCGGGACCGACGGCTTCGCGTGCCCTCCAAAGCACAAAAATATTTCCACAGCCAACCTCGGTACCTTGGCACAGCCGGTTGCAAACGCAAACAAAAGTTTTCCTAATAATAAGAAAAAAAAACGGCAAATTGTTTTAGTTTTCAAACTAAGTTCAGAGTCTCTAGTGAATGTTAAACGGTACTTGAAAGTCTCAATCCAGTTCAGACTTTCTTACTTAAGTATGGCTTATGTTAAGTTGTTGGGTACTTAAAGCTTGAGATGGAATTAATTTTATAACAAGGCACTTTCTTGAGTAAATGAAGCTTCAAAAAAGACGTTTTAAAAGATAAATTATATTCAAACAGTAACTCGAAAGACATGTGCCATCTACCAATCGGCATTGGGTCCGCGTGGTGGATTAAGACCCAATCACTCTCGCTCGAGAGTAGGCCAGTGTCCCAGCAATGGGAACATTAGAAGGCTGTCATGATAATGATGATGATGAAATATGATACTGTTGTTGTCCTCTGTAGAGAAACACGGTTTGCGGCGAGAGAGGCTGACGTAACTATTCTTTGTAATATGACCATCGGAGTAGTCGGGAAACAATAAACATAGTCCGTACACAAACAAAACACGCAAATATTTGTTGCCGCCAGAGGTCGCTGAGATCCAATATAATAAATGTACGCAACTACATACCATCTTATGCCTCAGCACAGCCAGCAAATGACGAAACTTTCTTTCTTTCAGAGGGTCTACTCTTACAGACGAATGCGATGAGTCGTGACACTTTTCATGGTTCAGCTTGTTTTTTTTTTGTCAACAAGTGACAGGACAATCAAGGCGCGATTACAGGTGCAGTGCCACCCAAAGCTTAAAGTTTTTAAGTGTTTGCGTGGCACTGCACTAAACTAAACACAGTAATGCTTGCACACTGCTGCTTGGAGGTTTTTTTTATTAAATTGGAATTAGTCTTTGGATTTAAGGGCCTTAGTCTGACCAGCCTGGACCTTTGATCCGTTACGTTAACGTCTGGAAAAACACGCCTTGCTGAAACTTGCGGTTATATGTAGCGTAACTTTAATAGCTACGGGGAGAAAACAACGCATGAAGGCAAACACGCTGGAACCCGTAATTCCGAAGTATTGCCAAAATATTTGAGTTGGGAGCTTTGTGTTTTGGAATGCCGATGTTTGAGCGGTTTTGTTTTATTTAAGAGCCTATGCACACGACGCGTGGTGATAGCGCGATTACAAGAGGATAAGGTTTTTTTTTTTTTTTTATACCACCAAGGTGGCAAACAAGCATAGGTTAATTAAGTAAAGCTTGGTTAGTGTCAAAATCCCCTTTGAAGGGGATTTTGGGAATTTTAGTGTCAAAATTCCCTTTGAAGCGTGAATCTCAGTCTAAAGGGGTTTTGGGCTTTGAAGACATTTGAATGCACAATTTGTAGATAAAATTATTTGATGTATCAATTACGATACAAATTTGTCTATTAAAAAACCATGGAACTAATGAAACATGTACTAGTTGTCACACAAATATGATAAATGTGAAAATTAGATGTTTGTTACTATAAAACTCGACAACCACTAAACCGATTTGGCTGAAACTTAAATCATAGATAAATAATGACCGGGAATAGGACATAGGTTACTTTTTATTTCGGAAAAATTACGGTTCTCGAGTTCCACGCAAACAAAGTCGCGGCAAACAGCTAGTTTACTTATAAAGCGCGTTCAAAAGTCACTGAAGCACTGGCTCTATTAATTATCAATGACCAAAACTTTACATCTGCTGTTTTTTTAGATATAAGTTATCTAAGCTTACACTGCCTTTTTCTGAGTACCTAATTATGTTTCGACTGCTCTCAGCGGCACTTCAGACCTTTGAAGGGTCATTCACCCAAAATGGCGCTGACACTCCTGGTTTACTGCTTTGGAAGTAAATATTATAATGTTAATGGACTCTATGAGAAATGATTTATAGAGTTACTAGTGGCGAAAATGTCTCAAGTGTTTTTTTTTTATACAACTGAAGTGGAAACCAAGTGTACGGCCCACAAGATGATAAGCGGTTACCGTAGCCTATGGACGCTTGCAATACCAGAGGTATCATTCGCGGGTTGCCACCTTGAGGCTAAGATCGAAAGCCTCATGTGCCAGTAATTTCACCGGAAACCATACCCTTCACACCGGAACACGACAATGCGAGCATTACTGCTTGGCGGTAGAAATAGTTATGGTGGTAGTCTTTCCCCGGACGAGCTCTATCACAGAGAACTCTATTACTCTAACGTCTCATTGATTGACTGTTTTCTGTGAGAACTTGCTGCAGACATAAAAATCTTTTTACAACCCCTTTTTGCGATAAAGTCGCGAGGCGTTGTACTAGGTATACTATAATACGTGGTAATATTGCAGGAGATAATGTAGAGAAGGCCGGCTTCCCTTGAAGGGTTCGCGTTAGCAGCGCTGTAAATATAGGTACTGACAGCCCACAGAGCTTATTAGCTCACCCTACAGCCAGGTCCCGTTGAACAAAACACAAATAGTTTATTTGGTACAGAAACACATAAGGAAGAAAAGAACGGTGTGTAATCGTTCTACAAGAGATAAGAGATGGTACAATGTTGGCCGCCATCCCTTGACGGGCTCACGTCAGCAGCGCTGTAGACGTACTGACGCCAGCCCATATTAAATAACTCACCCGACAGCCAGGTGCCATTAAACGGTGTGCAATTGCTCTGCAAAAGATGCTGCAGTTTCAGCCTTCCCTTGACGGGCTCACGTCAGCAGCGCTGTAGACGTACTGACGCCAGCCCTTATTAAATAACTCACCCGACAGCCAGGTGCCATTAAACGGTGTGCAATTGTTCTGCAAAAGATGCTGCAGTTTCAGCCTTCCCTTGACGGGCTCACGTCAGCAGCGCTGTAGACGTACTGACGCCAGCCCTTATTAAATAACTCACCCGACAGCCAGGTGCCATTAAACGGTGTGTAATGGTTCTGTAGCAGATGGTGCAGTGTTGGCCGCCGTCCCTTCACGCGGCCGCCGTCGCCCACCGGCGTCAGCAGCGCTATGCTGAACACGATGAGCCCCAGCACGGCGGCTATCACCAGCAGCGCTATGAGGATCCCGCGCCAGTTGCGCTGCGTCGGCGTCGACGCTGCCAACTCCTGGCAACAAAAGAGTCCAGTTAAGTTTTGCGACATAGCTATATATTTTTTTTTATACCACTAAAGTGGCAAACAAGCGTGCTGCCCACTTGATGGTAAGCGGTTACCGTAGCTTATGTACGTTTGCAACATCATAGATATCACTTGCGTGTAATTTTACCGGAAACCATACCCTTCGAACCGGAATACAGCAATGCTGCTTACTGCTTGGCGGCAGAAATAGGTATGGTGGTAGTCCTTCCTTGGACGAGCTCTATCACAAAGAACTCTACTATCGGGTGATTCATTTGGAGGTATTTTTTTTAAATAAAAACAAATTTATCGGGTAATTTTTATTATTATACGAAAGAACTATTCTTTACATTTATTTTTTAAAGATTATTTGATTCAAATGTTGGCCATAACTCCGGTTAACATAGTCCATTCTACCGTTCCAATTTACGATTACGCGTCCGAGCATTTCGATTGGTATTGGTGAATAACGCGAGTAATGTTGGCTTCCAGTTGCTCAATCGTACCTGGCTTATCCATATAGACTTTGGATTTTACATAGCCCCAAACGAAAAAATCTAGGGGTGTGATATCACAAGATCTAGGCGGCCAACTCACCGGTCCAAAGCGCGAAATTAACTGTTCACCAAATTGCTCACGCAATAAAGCCATGGTTTCACGTGGTGTGTGGCAAGTGGCGCCGTCTTGTTGGTACCAAATGTCCTGGAGATCACGGTCTTCAATTTCAGGAAACAAATAGTCTCTTATCATGGCACGATAACGGTCACCATTGACAGTTACATTCTGGCCGACCTCGTTTTTGAAGAAATATGGACTGATGATTCCACCGGCCCATAAACCACACCAAACTGTTGTTTTGTCTGGATGTAATGGCAGTTCTTGAGTCTCTTCAGGTTGCTCTTCGGACCAAATACGGCAATTTTGTTTGTTGACATATCCGTTAAGCCAGAAATGTGCCTCATCACTAAACAAAATTTTTGTTGAAAACTGTGGATTTTCTTCAAGATTTGGGTAATACAGCTGAATAATTTGTAGACGCTGTGCAGGGCTAAGTCTTTCCATGATGAAATGTCAAACTATACTGAACAAAAATACCATAAAAGGTTATCACGACTCACGCTTCATCTGTCAAAAAATCCATAGCCAAAAAAAGCACCTCTAAATGAATCACCCATTACTACTGTTAAAACCTACCTACAAATCTTTTGTTAATATAAAAATAAATTGCTGTTCGTTAGTCTCGCTAATACTTGAGAATGGCTGGACCGATGTGGCTAACTTTTGTCTTAAAATATTTGTGTGAGTTCAGGAAATCAATTCAGATTTCAGATATCAGATTTATTTATTAACCATATTATGACAATCGATGTGGCGCAGCGGGCGCAGGTCCGCCTGCGACGCAGAGGTTGCGGGTTCGATTCCCGCCTCGGGACAAATGTTTGTACGATCTACAAATATTTGTTCCGGGTGTTCTGGGTATTTTCTATATATAATAAAAAATATCTATCTATGTATTGTATTGTATTAAATATATATCAGTCATCTAGTACCCATAATACAGCTCTGTTTAACAGCAGCTCACCTGGGGCTAGATGATGCAGTGTGAATTGTCTAGCATTATTTATTTATTTATTATTTATTTATTATTATAACATTGGCTTATTAACAAGGCAAGTCAAATTAAACATTTGTAAATATTTTAAGAATATAGATAAGTAAGTAAGTACCTAGTTCTACAAACAATAAATTTATCTTTATCTTTATCTTTAAGTATACGTAAGAAAACAAAATCAATTTTTTTGATGCCAACTCTACTCAGCATCCATAACCAAAGGTCATGCCTAAAATCGATAGGACCCCAGCCGGTGTTGTTGTCAATTCTTTACGGCATGGGCGCGTTGGAACTGGCGTTAATTCGGGATAGTGTCAAAATCCTCCTTGAAGGATCAAGCTCAAGGGGATTTTGAAACAAAAATTCCCAAAATCCCCTTAGTAGGGTTATTCTTTTTTTACGTAGCTCGTAAGTGATTTTTCATTTTTTTATTTCGTTCAATCGTTTTGCAGTCTCTACATTTTTTTTTTCGTGGATTGGTCATCATTTGGATGGGTGACCGCCAGTGGCAATTTCAACTGAGCGCTCCCGTGCTTCGGAGGGCACGTTAAGCTGTCGGTCCCGGCTTTTTCAAAGTTGTTAGGCCATGACAGAGGCCTTCGGGCGGCCTAGAAACACTGTCACCAGAGTTGGCCACTGACTCGAACGAACGAACGATTGTTTTTTGTCATTTATTTAAAATCATAAATTAAAAATCAGTAATTTTTTAATAAACCTTTTGAGATGCTAATGATTGATAAATTTTACATGTCACTGGGACTTTGTTAAAGAAGCGTACACATTGCTTTCCATAAGATGTCCTGGTTTTAGTGGTAATAATGTGGGAACAGTGAGTTTAAGGGTACAAAGGGTAAAAAGGGTCGGCCCTGCGGTGATAAAACCATAACGTGTAAACTTGTTTTGTTTACACGTTATTGTTATTTGGTTATTGATAAGATCATCATTTATTTTCAACCTCATTATGAATTCCAATACGGACGCGGAAAAAAATGAAATCTGTATGTCCAACAGCTGTAAAATATTAAAAGCTGACAAAAAGGCCAAAAGAGGTCGGAAATTCGGAAGGCTTACTTAACGTAACCGAGAGCACCGGTGGTCTAGTGGTAGTGACCCCGCCTTCCGATCCTAAGGTCGTGGGTTCAAACCCGGTCGTGCACCAATGGATTTTTCTGTTCGAAAAATTTATGTGCGCAATGCCAGTGCTCTCATACGGTGAAGGAAAACATCGTGAGGAAACCGGCATGTCCAAGAACTAAAAATTCGAGAGACATGTGCCATCCACCAATCCGCATTGGGTCCGCGTGGTGGATTAAGACCCAATCACTCTCGCCTGAGAGTAGGCCAGTGTCCCAGAGGTGGGAAACATTAGAAGGCTGTCATGATGATGATGACTTAACGTAACTCTATAAGTCGGAACAGAATTGTTACGATTTATGGAGTTACGTTACGAGCGGGTCGAAAACCGCTTATGTCAACGGCAAACCGATTGTAATTTATTTTTTGAATACATCTTTTAATACTTTTACACAAAATTATTTATGCTAGGAGGACCTAATGCATGCACTCTCTACTATACATCTAATGGTAACCAAGTGACACACAAGATGGTAAGTACATTTTTACAAACGGGTGTTTTCACGTACCGGTATATCGGTGAAGAGGTACCGACACTGTTTCGACTCAATTTCGAGAGTCTTCATCAGGGTTGAGTGACACAGTGCATATCGCGACGCGGAGGAAGACGCTCGCCGTGTCACTCAACCCTGATGAAGACTCTCGAAATTGAGTCGAAACAGTGTCGGTACCTCTTCACCGATATACCGGTACGTGATAACACCCGTTTGTAAAAATGTATGATATAGTTCACGATAGTTTTATGAGTAAAAAAGATGGTAAGTGGTTACCGTAGACTTGCTATCGTCATTATAAGAATCTGTTCCTTTTCATATTTTAACAATTATATAAAAACAAACACAAGCCTCGTTATTCATTATTGGAGTGCTTTTAATAAAATATTAATTAACTCAATTCAAGCTACTGATTTTTAAGATAATTAGTAACTCATGTTTTCGTAAATGATCGGGACTCGGGTGTTGAAGATATTTTAACAAAAATAAAAACATATACGAGCTATACAGGGTCATTCATTATCAACCTGACAAACTTAAGGGATAGGTTCCACACCTAAAAAAAAAAATATATGTACCTATAATTTTTTTTTTTTTATGTATGTTTTGTCTTAAAAATCACAAGTAAACAAAAAAAAATCGATTACGTTTTTCCGCTCAATTATTATTTATCATTGTTGGGAATCGAGTTAAGCGACGTAATAATGAAATATTCGAGTGTGCGCGCCCGGTAGCGGGTCAAGGACACGCGCAGGTCAAGGACGCGCGGGTTAGTGACCCGCAGTTCATTGTCGCGCGGGTCACTAACACGTGCCGAGCGCTGCCTTTTCGATTTCTAACAAGGATAACTAATTATAAAGCAGAATTACGTAATTTTTTTTTTTTGTTTTATAAAAAAAAAACGTTTAGAAAAAAAAAAAAAAAAGTACAAGTATTTTTTTTTTATGTGTGGAACCTACCCCTTAAGTTTGTCAGGTTGATAATGAATGACCTTATATAGAGTATTTAAAAAAATATTAATTAACTCAAGTCAAAGCACAAATTATTAAGATAATTATTAACGCATATTTTCGTAAAAATAATCGCTTCAAAGCACGTTTCGAAGTGATTCTTATGATTTTATTAAACTAAAGTATTTTGAATATATTAAGAGGTATATTAATATGTTAATTACCTAGGAGTTTTAATTAAAGAAATCACTGTTATGCTCAATGAGAAGTAGTAGGTAGGTATTTACTCAAAATTTACTTTAAAACATTTTATATAAAATGAACGCTTATTTATCAGATAGCTAGCTAAGTATTGTTTTAAAGATTATAATATCCCAAAAATTATTTTGCCTCAAGCGGGATTTGAACCCGCAACCACCTATCGCTATCGGCGCTTCGAGCCGAAGACATCCCAATGATTATTTCGTCCAAGCGAGATATGTCTCGATAGCTCAATTGGTAGAGCGCCCGCGTATCAAGCGGTGGTTGCGGGTTCAAATCCCGCTTGAGGCAAAATAATTTTTGGGATATTATAATCTTTAGTATTCCCTTAGTGTGATGGTTAACACTATAAAAACAAAAATAACCAATTGAATAAGCAATGCGATACCTCTCGTCAATGAACTAAATTAACTTTAGTCATTGAACAGGCTTGGATAACTGCAACGTTTCCCCTGTAGGTGGAGCTATCGGCGCTTCGAGCCGAAGACATCCCAATGATTATTTCGTCCAAGCGAGATATGTCTCGATAGCTCAATTGGTAGAGCGCCCGCGTATCAAGCGGTGGTTGCGGGTTCAAATCCCGCTTGAGGCAAAATAATTTTTGGGATATTATAATCTTTAGTATTCCCTTAGTGTGATGGTTAACACTATAAAAACAAAAGTATTGTTTTGTCTTGTAATAAGTAAATATCTTGTTTTAATGTCAATTCACTGTAGTCACGCCAAGGAATTTATAAGTTATATTATTATTTATATATAATTATCACGCACGCACGCTCATTCTACACATTTAGAAATTAGAACCTAAGTTAAGTTAAGTTTATCTTCAAGTGAAATATAAATTTCTTAAGAGAAATAATAAATACTCTTTAAACCGAAGAGCGTATGCAATACTAGAGCCCAGGGCTTATTCGCTATGACATAGAAGATTCCTTACCAATAACGTGTAACTTAGTAACGTGTTCTATACGTGCCATGGTGTGGAATTGTAAAATTGTTATCCGTATCTGTGTTGTTTCAATAGCGATAGTTTCGCTATCGAAAGGTTGACTTTTAAAAACAGTCAGACGAGCCCTAAAACGTGGCTCGTCAACAACGATTCCACGCAGACATCGTAACCAGCCCGCGTTTGGTCATAGCGAATAAGGCTCCAGAGGTATAACTTGCGCGTTTCCACTTCGAGACGTAAAACTGAAGTCTTATGTGCTTGTCATTTCACCGTGAACCATACCCTTCGAACTAGAACACTGTATAATGTGGCGCAGCGGGCGCAGCTCTGCCTGCGACGCGGCGGTTGCGGGTTCGATACCTGCCTCGGGTCAAATGTTTGTATGATCTACAAATATTTTGTTCCGGGTGTTCTGGGTATTTTCTATATATAAATAAAAAAATATATATTTATGTATTGTATTGTATTAAGTATATATCAGTCATCTAGTACCCATAACACAGCTCTGTTTAACAGCAGCTTACCTTGGGGCTAGATGATGCTGTTTGGATTGTCCAGCATTATTTATTTGGCTTACCCGGATCGGAAGTTTTCCGATCGGAATTTACGTACCTATTCCATTCCGATGTATGTGGTGACACCTTACTAACTCATTTCGTATTCCATCGGGTAAGTCTTATTATCCGCTACTTTCAGTATTCATAGGCTGGAATTTCGAACTTATTGCTGTCATTGTTTTTTTATAAAGCGGTGGCTGATACGACCTATGGAAGTAAGTTCGTATGTGTCAGTAGCCAATTTTAGTTGCGGAGTTAATAGACCGCAACAAAAATGTCATTTAACTGTTATACCTGTAAGCAAAATCATAAATTTTGCTTTTTCTATAGTCTTTGCAGTCTTTCATCTCAGAAGATACAGTCAGGAGGTCACACCAAAATTAAAAAAAAAAAAAATATACAACTTTTCAGAGGCAGCGAGTTCGATTCCCGTTGCGGGACAAAATATGCACGATCTACAAAAAAATTATTCGGGTCGATGTACTTATTTATAAAATAGAAAATACCCAGATCCTTAGCAAACATTTGCAGATCATGAAACATATTATATGACCTGCAGCAGGGGTCTAACCCGTACTCTCTCGCGTCTTAATTGGGTACTCGCCCACTACGCCATCAAGGTCTCTAACACGTTGTATTGATCGATGCATTGCATGAATTTAGGAGTCTTCAAGGCCAGAGTGAACAGGTTCTTAATAGGCAAGCGTGCTCCATCATCGACCACACCATCACTTACCATCAGGTGAGGTGGTGGTCAAACGCTTGTCTATAACCAATAATAAAATAAAAAATGCACGTAACTGTACCAACTAAGCATTGTAATCCAAACTGTAATTAGATCAATTAGTCCCCAATCTCCTTGAGACCGGTTCAAAGTCCTGAAATCTCATTATCGCGATATAAATTACTTTTTCAACAAGTCAGGGTGATTTATTACGTGTTTCAATAGCATTTACATCAGCGCTAATCTATTGAAAAATAGAACTTAAAGTCATCGCATGACAGACCATATTCATTTGATGTTAGAGTATGCTATTTATTTTAAAAGGCTTCAGCTTTCGATCTATGCCTCAAGGTGGCAATGGCAACCCGCGAGTGATGCCTCTGGTATTGTAAGCGTCCACACGGTAACTGCTTACCATCTTGTGGGCCGTACGCTTGGTTGCCACTTCAGTTGTTTAAAAAAAATAATTAATAATATAATATAATGGCAAATGTTTTCGTCCATATATCCAACCAACCAGTCCAACGGTGCCTGTATTTGCTGGAAATACATTTATTCAGACAATCTGATTCGTTTTCAAGCCACTTGCGAGTGAGTTGAGTGCTTCGAAACCTTATTCCGACTTTGCTGATGTTAGGATAGCTATAATACATGAACTTTAGCACACACACACCCAACAGTCACACTTGTCACACTCACACATCAAGAACAAACATCAAAAACATGTTTTGACATCAAAGACAATCAGGGACATAAAAAATTTTCTTTTTACTAATGCATCATCAGCATCATGAAGAAATTATAATATTCCTACTGCTGGGACACTGGTCTACTCTGAAGCGAGAGTGATTGGGTCTTAATTCACCACACGGATCCAATGCAGATTGGTAAATGGCACATCGACGACCGATGTGGCGCAGCGGGCGCAGGTCCGCCTGCGACGCAGAGGTTGCGGGTTCGATTCCCGCCTCGGGACAAATGTTTGTACGATCTACAAATATTTGTTCCGGGTGTTCTGGGGTATTTTCTATATATAATAAAAAATATCTATCTATGTATTGTATTGTATTAAATATATATCAGTCATCTAGTACCCATAACACAGCTCTGTTTAACAGCAGCTTACCTTGGGCTAGATGATGCTGTGTGGATTGTCCAGCATTATTTATTTATTTATTTACATGTTTTCCAACTTTTAGTTCTTGGACATGCCATACATTTTCATTCGGGTTCGGGAGGTTCTTGCGTTCGTATGAGTCAGTGGCCAACTCTGGTGACAGAGTTTCTAGGCCGCCCGAAGGCCTCTGCCTAACAACTTAGGTGAAATAAAAATATGAAATCTGAAAATTTTTAAACAATTTGTCACAAAAGCTACAAACCATCTACCAATGTCATTTACCTGACAATTTGTCACAAAAATAGTGTCCGATCCCTCGTATTAATGTGTCTCTGTCTCTCATAGGTATAGATTAATAATCCGAGATATTAATTCCGGTCCCGGCGTCCTGTTATAACGGAATGCGTTCCTTTGTCTGTTTTAATCAGGATTTAGTATAGAGTGAGCTAGAGTGAGCTAGAGACGGTATGAGGTGATGAGATGGGGAGAAATATCGGCCTATATCCATGTTGTTATACCCTTTGACAGGGTTCATATGTGATACTACCGCCTAATTATATAACAACTGTAAATATACCAACCAAATGAGAGCAATAAATAAATTGAGTATTGAGTATATGAGTAGAGATCTTGGTGATAGTGCTCGTCCGGGAAAGTTCTATTTCAGAAATCAGAAATCAAAAACATTTCCCAACAATGTGGCACGGCGGGCGAAGGTTCGTGGAACAAATGTTTGTACGATCTGCAAATATTTATTCCGGATGTTCTGGTCACAAATATATCTATCGAAGTATCTATGTATTGTATTGTATTAAGTATAGCAGTCATCTAGTACTCATAACACAAGGTCAGCTTAACTTGGGACTAGATGATGCTATGTGGATTGTCCAGCGTAATTTATGACAGGATTGTGGTCCACTAGAGCGCTTTAAACGATTTCTCTTGGCTTTTTATCCATTACGAGCTAAAGTAAGAATAGCTAAAAACCATTTTCGCCGTTGAAGTTCCAAATTCCGTGCATGTGCCACGCAAAAGTTATAGTTAGTAATTTCGGTGGCAAGTTTGGCTATATGGTACCTAATATCGTGCATTGAGGTGACGACGATATGGCCGACGTGGTTCAAACAGTTTTCTTATAATTTTGATAATCTGATACTGGCGATCGACCTAAGATGAGATGAGAGAATCATCACCCCCGAGACATTGTTGCTAAGTCTCTTTCGCCCAGTAATTTCACTTGCTACAGTGCCCTTCAAACCTAAACACAGTGCAGCTTGCACACTACTGCTTGGAGGTAGAATATCTGACACTGCGGTGGTCCCACCAAGACGGACTCTTGCTTAGAAATAAATGATTTATCTATCTATCTATCTATCTATCTATCTTACCACCAGGTAAAAGTTCGAGCAAAGTCAGTGCTGACCCGCTACTGACCTAATGTAAACGCTTTCGGGTCAGTACTGATTTCAAATTCTCGTGTACCCTTTGTAACTTTTCAAAGTCAGAACTGACTTCATTTGGAGTCAGTTACTGACCCTATGTAAATCGCACTTTTTTTTTTTATAAGCGGTAAGCGGTTACCGCAGCCTATGGACGCTTGCAATACCAGAGGTATCACTCGCGGGTTGCCACCTTGAGGCTAAGATCGAAAGCCTCATGTGCCAGTAATTTCACCGGAAACCATACTCTTCACACCGGAACACAGCAATGCGCGCATTACTGCTTTGCGGCAGAAATAGGTATGGTGGTAGTCCTTCCCCGGACGAGCTCTATCACAGAGAACTCTACTACTCTTAAATTATACTTACTTCTCCAGTGCTAAGCGCTCAGTCGACCGGATGTACCGACATATCCGTGTGTCAATTATAGACGTCACGTACTCGTGTGACGTGACACGCTCGCGTTGCACGGCACGTTGTACGTCGTGTTAACGCAACTCTTGGTTTGACTGACATAACCTTATCTTTTCGCCTGAAAGAAAGAATAGAGAATTTCGCGTTGACTTGAGAACCTCCGTTTTTTTCGTCGGTCAAAATGGAAGGTTCTCGAATGGATCGCAAACTAGGAAATGAAGTGTAGAGGTGCTCGATGGACCGATGACATTAAAGCTGTAGCATTTTTTTTATATACAACTGAAGTGGCAACCAAGCGTACAAGATGTTAAGCGGTTACCGCAGCCTATGGACGCTTGCAATACCAGAGGTATCACTCGCGGGTGGCCACCTTGAGGCATAGATCGAAAGCCTCATGTGCCAGTAATTTCACCGGAAACCATACCCTTCACACCGGATCACAGAAATGCTAGCATTACTGCTTTGCGGCAGAAATAGGTATGGTGGTAGTGGGAGCGCTAGTGACGTAGCTGGCTAAGTTGTAGCATCATCATCATCATCATCATCATCATCTTATCAGATCAACGAAGTTAAGCACTGTTCCGCGGGGTCATCATTTGGATGGGTGACCGCCGGTGGCAATTTCAACTGAGTGCTCCCGTGCTCCGGAGGGCACGTTAAGCAGTCAGTCCCGGCTTTTTCAAAGTTGTTAGGCCATGACAGAGGCCTTCGGGCGGCCTAGAGACTCTGTCACCAGAGTTGGTAACTGACTCATACGAACGAACGAACTTCCCCGGACGTGTTGTATCACAAAGAACTCTACTACTCTTACATGTCGGTGGAACCATTTGTAATTATTATCGTTTGTTCTGCCTTGTGTGTTCTATCTTTACATACATAGCAAAGCCGTTTCCCTTAAGAAAATAAATAGATGGAGTGATTTTTATGGATATATACATCTATACATATAGTTTATGCACCCGTGCGAAGCCGAGGCGGGTCGCTAGTGTATTAGAAGTATAGATAGATAGATAGATAGATAACTCTTTATTGCACAACACACAAGAAATAATTAAAAGGTTACACAGATATTACTTAATTAGAGCGAAGTACAATGGGCGGCTTTATCGCTATGAGCGATTTCTTCCAAGCAACCTTAGGATGGACAGAATCTAACAAGAATGAGATGGGACGGTGTCAAAAATTTCTGAGTAGGTTAGTTAATTTTGAATACAATAACATATTATAGTATAATTTAACTAAAAGTAATATGCTTATTTGTAGTGTCTATATTCTCTTCTCTATGGTCCTTGGCTAGCGACCAAGGGAATGTTAGCACTACGTTTGGCTAGCTACGGCAAATGTAACCTTTGTAAAGAATAAATCCAATAAATTAATTTATGTTGTTTCTTTATATATCACAGTATTAGTTATATCAGTTATCTAACTAACTACTAGTCCGCGAGTTATTATTGATTAAAATTCCATAAGTTAGAAGTTGCAAGCCAACCGCCGTTTATAGAACAGCATTTATTTTGAACATCCAGTTAGTATCGACCGGGTGAACGGGGGATTCTAATATTAGACCTTTCGAAGATCCTGTATACACTTTGTGTAAGGGAATTATTAGGGCGCATGTAAAAGGAGTTATCGGTTCTGGGGGAATAAAGGTCTTGAATAGAGACCGCGAACTGGAAAACGAAATGTAAAACACACGATGAACCGATGACACTGTGAGTGTATTTGAAATTTAGATGGTGCTTGTAAAATGTACGCTAATATTGTGGTCTCTGTCTGTCTCGGTAAATAAATAAATAAATAAATAATGCTGGACAATCCACACAGCATCATCTAGCCCCAAGGTAAGCTGCTGTTAAACAGAACTGTATTACGGGTACTAGATGACTGATATATATTTAATACAATACAATACATAGATAGATATGTTTATTATATATAGAAAATACCCAGAATATTCGGAACAAATATTTGTAGATCGTACAAACATTTGTCCCGAGGCGGGAATCGAACCCGCAACCTCTGCGTCGCAGGCGGACCTGCGCCCGCTGCGCCACATTGGTCGTCAAATAATGACTATGATAGAAAATATCGCCAAAAAAAATTGCGATTTACATTTAGGTCAGTGACTGACTCCAAATGAAGTCAGTGCTGACTTTGAGAAATGACTTTCTCTGTTTACAAAGGGTCAGTACGCGAGAATTTGAAGTCAGTACTGACCTGACAGCGTTTAAATTAGGTCAGTAGAGGGTCAGCACTGACTTTGCTCGAACTTGGAGTCAGCACTGACTTTGCTACTGACTCAATGTAAATCATACTTTACGTCCATAATTGAGCCCTTTCGCCTAAAAAGCCTTAATAAAATGCGTACCTGTTATTTATTATGTGTACAAATTGGGCCATTTTGCTCATAAGTATTTTTATCACATTATGTTCTCAGAAATAGGGCCCAATAAAGTTGGGTTAAGGCACTATACCCGATGCTATAACCAGTCGTTTAACGACCGTTTAACGTAACTGTAACAGTATTATACTACAAGCTGAAGTCTGCGGCTACGCTTGCGTAGGATATACAAATAAAACATAGATAGATAGTTCTGTGACTGGGAATATTATCCTGGAAAATCGTACGTTCCCGATTTCTACGCGAACGAAGTCGGGAAACAGTTAGTATAGGTACTATACATATACTATTCATTTTCACCCTCAAGGGATCAATTGAGAACAACGTTTGAAGTCGATAAACTATTACAATTAAGTATTTTATTTCTTTTCATTATATTTATTCATTAGCAATTATTATAAATCGTACATGAATGTAACTTAAACTAAAACACAGCCCAAATAGTAGGAGTGGTAGATTAAGTATTTCATTTCTTTTCATTATATTTATTCATTAGCAATTATTATAAATCGTACATGAATGTAACTTAAACTAAAACACAGCCCAAATAGTAGGAGTGGTAGAGTTCTTGTGATAAAGCTTCTCCGGATTAATACTACTCTCTGATTTGATTCATAGGGTATGGTTACCGGTGAAATTACAGGACCAGACCCTTAGTCTAAGTCTCAGGATGACAACGCGCGTGTGATAACTGATATAGCAAGCGTCCATAGACTACGGTAACCACTTACCATCAGGTGTACCTTAGGCTTCTCTGCCAAGTTAGTGGTATACATTTCTACATTGAAAAACAAAATCGTTTCCTTTTGTATGTAAAATATGCTTAGATCTCTTAATATACTTTTTTTAATTTTTATTATTAGCCTCCTACAACCAATTTATGACAATTTTTCCTAAACTTTATTATAATTAATATTAGGTACATACTTAATCTTTACATTTATAATCTTCATTAATACAATAATATTCTTAATAATGCTTAATAATGAATAACTTTTTTTTTTTTTTTACAGATGGTTATAATTTTATAGGTATTTATTTATTATGGTTATAGGTTATCCCATTATCGGGCAAAGGCCTCCCCCCTCTCTTAATATACTTAACATGTATTAATAAGGTTTTTATCATTTAGATAAAGTTATTCAAGAGGAAGGTTTACGTATAATTTAAGCATCCGTGCGAAGCCGGGCGGGTCGCTAGTAATAAATAAAAACCATTATATATTCATCAAAAACTCGTAAATAAAATCCAAACCCAATTTTGATTCGATGTCGTTGGCAATCGTATAGAGCCATTTCTGAACGACTGGCCGGGGACGACCCGGGCCTAATCTACTAATTTATATACAGGGTGGCCCATTCAAATCGGTCAGTATGGGAAAGTCTGAAACTGTAAGACATACGAAGATTTTTTCTTAGGAACCATGTCACCGATTTCGATAAAAAGAAAAACTGCATTCATACAATTAAAAAAAAAGTGTACCCAACTGGGGAATCGAACCCGGTTGTTTTGAAAAAATAAACTTACACTATTTCTATTCAGATATCGTTTGTGTAGGTCTTAAGCAGTAAATATCTCTAAGAAACATAATGTCTAAAATGAATAAAATGCATTTTTTTCACATACTTTAATTTATCATAGTAGGTGTTCAAAGTGACCACTTCAAAGTGAAGATACAAAATGCAATAGTAAGATCGTTACCTAGACGTGTTGAATATTGTATTGAAAAAGACGGTGGTCACTTTGAACACCTACTATGATAAATTAAAGTATGTGAAAAAAATGCATTTTATTCATTTTAGACATTATGTTTCTTAGAGATATTTACTGCTTAAGACCTACACAAACGATATCTGAATAGAAATAGTGTAAGTTTATTTTTTCAAAACAACCGGGTTCGATTCCCCAGTTGGGTACACTTTTTTTTTAATTGTATGAATGCAGTTTTTCTTTTTATCGAAATCGGTGACATGGTTCCTAAGAACAAATCTTCGTATGTCTTACAGTTTCAGACTTTCCCATACTGACCGATTTGAATGGGCCACCCTGTATATATAAAATTGTCACGTTACTGACTGACTGACTTTTTAATATAAATAAATAAATAATGCTAGACAATCCAAACCGTATTATCTAGCCCCAAGATAAGCTGCTGTTGAACAGAGCCACGAGACAGTCGAATCGTCTGAAATTAACCATTGCACCTTAAATGTGCTACAGTGCCATAAAGTGCGATTTACATTAGATCAGTGACTGACTCCAAATGAAGTCAGTGCTGACTTTGAGAAATGACTTTCTCTGTTTACAAAGGGTCAGTACGCGAGATTTGAAGTCAGTACTGACCCGACAGCGTTTACATTAGATCAGTAGCAGGTCAGCACTGACTTTGCTACTAAAAATCATAAACTTAAATACAGTAATGTTTGCACTCGGCTTGGAGTCAGAATATCTGGCACTGCGGTACCCAACAACAAACTTTTGCTGAAGAGTCTACTAGGTGACTGGACGCCCAGTCTAGAGCCGCATTTACATTATTCTGTCTCTCTCTGTCGTGGCGTGTCGTGACGCGTCATAAGCATATCGTATACATACATTTTGTATTGACTTGACCTTCTGGGTTTTGTATTTCCTTGTCGTTCTTAAGTCAATGAATAAAGATGATGATAGATTTGAAGGACGCATTTGAGAGAGGTATATGGTTCGTTTATGAATAAGGATCTTAATGACTCTATTATGTACCTACTTCGCGAGCAATATTCAAGGTCGTAGTATTAAGTATATCTAGGATATAATATGTAGCTTTGGGGTATGTTAGAATGAAATTGTACCTACAATTATGACGAACGTTAATGGACGCCTGTGGGGTATGAATGACTTTGCATCTTGTCTTGCGTAGAGCTGTCAAGCGGTGACGTCTATGGTAATGTCTATGATGGTGAGGGAAAACCGGGATTGTCTTTGGCTATCTTGTCAAAACGACATGAGTCTTCCCATTTTAATTATTTTTCTCGTGTTATTGTAAGTTTTATTGCGTAAATTTGGTGGCAGTTTATCCAATTTAACTTGTTTACTTAGCACAAGTGTTAGTAATTGAAATGGAGGGGTAATGTTGGTTGGTAATTTAGTCAAAGACTTTCCAGGAGAATTTTGAAAGAAAAGTCATCGTTTCTTTCCAAATTTCGTTTGTTTACGTTGCTAAGCGACAATCAAACTAATACACTTGACACTGGCAATATTGTGGCAAACCAGCCACAGAGGCCATAAAACAAAAGAAGAAGAAGAAGAGGGAAAACCGTAGTATATAGATACTCTCGGGAGTGTTAAAGAAGTGCGCATGAATTCTTGCTTAGTTCTATGTTATTCATAAAATGCATGGATTATAATTAAAAGTATATATAAATGATAAACGGGAGTGTTTCAATTTATTCGGAAAACGATCTCACACAATTTTGAAAATAATCTTTATCTTTATCTTTATCTTTGTATGGTTAGAATTATACATATTACTGAAGCGCAGTGTGTCGTGACGCATTCTGTAAATGTATGGATACGATATACCTATGTATGACGCGTCACGGCACTCGACAACGGAATAAAGTAATCCCAGCTTCAACCGTATAGAATACCTAGTGTTTTTTTTTTTTGTTTTTTTTTATACCACTGAAGTGGTTACCAAGCATACGGCCCACTTGATGGTCAGCGGTTACCGTAGCCTATGTACGCATGCAACATAATAGATATTACTTGCGTGTTACCACCCTAAGACGTTAGATGGGAAGTCTCATGTGCCTGTAATTTCACCGGAAACCATACCCTTCGAACCGGAACACAGCAATGCGAGCATTGCTGCTTGGCGGCAGAAATAGGTATGGTGGTAGTCCTTCCCCGGACGAGCTCTATCACAAAGAACTCTACTACTCTTGTAGTAGAGTTCTTTAGTTCTTGTAGTAGAGTACAAGTGTGTGTTCTTTATAATATGTAATAGTGCAGTAAGAAAAGATTCCTGAAATTCCACTTCTAGACGTAGCGGAATGTTTGCGTGAAATAAAATCAGCGTAGGCAAAATCGCGCGGCATTACACTAGGCCAGTTACAAAAAAGGCATACACATAAGATAGATATAGACATTCATAACGTTTTTAACGGTATTAGATAAATTGGGAGTCGAAACGGACTTTGAATTTTGATCATCTTTGATGCAAAGTTGAAAAAGAGAGCACTGGTGGTCTAGTGGTAGTGACCCCGCCTTCCGATCCTAAGGTCGTGGGATCGAATCTGGTCGTGCACAAATAGATTTTTCGCTACGAAAAATTTATGTGCGCAATGCAAGTGCTCTCATACGGTGAAGGAAAACATCGTGAAGCATGGCATGTCCAAGAACTTAAAAATTCGAAAGACATGTGCCATCCACCAATCTGCATTGGGTCCGCGTGGTGGATCAAGACCCAATCACTCTTGCTTGTGAGTAGGCCAGTGTCCCAACAGTGTGGGAACATTAGAAGGCTGTCATGATGATGATGCAACTGTATCATTTGCAATCTTGCTGATATTTAATCAAAACAATTATTGAAAATCTATCAAATGGGAGCTCACTTAATATAATGAAATTAAATTTATTCACATTACAAAGTACTTAAATACTTTAGGTAAAATCGGGCTTTTTGCTAGTTCGAAAACCTTTTCTTATTCTATGGTAAAAGTCAATGCTACTGAGAATTTTATTACTTTACATAAAGTTTTGAAATGTTTGTTTTAAATATATAACTTAATCCCACATCAAATCAGCTGTCTTCTCATTAAAGATGACAGGTAGAACTTTTTCAAAAAATAAAAGGTCAACCTGCCACCCTATTGCTAAGAGCTGGGTATCTATCTACTTTTTTACAAATACCGAATGCATAAACCTCGGCCTTTCTCCATGTTGCAATACCCTAATAACAGGGTTCATGTGTGATACTACTTATTCTGTAACAACTACATAATGTGCCATATGACAGCAATAAATGTATTTGATTTGATTTGATTTGGTAATAATTGCCTGGATTGGATCTAAGTAATGGTATACTTTCTAACATGACATTATTTAATAGAAGATATAAAACGCTTCCTACTGCAAATTGTTTATTTGGATTCAGATTCCAAATATCAAGAAAAACCTCAAGCAGATGACGCCAGCGTCGCTTATCATAGTAATAGCCAATCAGGGAGAGTGATGTTCACGTTATATTCTTTTGACCAATCAATCAGGCTGTATCAATTCTTCAGAGATAGTAATTTGAAAATTAAGATGTCCATCACTCTTTGAATAATCAGTTTAAGTAACTCGGGAATTTAAGTAAATGTAGGTGTAATTTGCAGGCTTTTTTATGATTATTTGTAAATAAATCACAATACAGTAAAAAAATAAAGGCACCATACAGTGCCATCTATACCTAAACTATGTTAAACCTACTATGATAACTAGGCAACTGCTGCCTTACTCTTGAATCCAATGACAATTCCGATCCAATCCTAATTTCAATTTACTGCTGTCAAATTTTTGTACTCTTGAAAACAAGGTTGAATTTGGCGCTAGGTTTGCTGTCAAAAGTACGAAATATCATATTCCAATACTTATCATAGACAAGTATTGGAATATGACATTATCTATGTCTATATCTTGACGACCAATGTGGCGCGGTGGGCGAAGGTCCGCCTGCGACGCAGAGGTTGCGGGTTCGATTCCCGCCCTGGGACAAATGTTTGTAGGATCTGCAAATATTTGTTCCGGGTGTTCTGGGTGTTTTCTATGTATAATAAAAAATATCTATCTATGTATTATATTGTATTAAATATATATCAGTCATCTAGTACCCATAATACAGCTCTGTTTAACAGCAGCTTACCTTAGGCTAGATGATGCTGTGTGAATTGTCTAGCATTATTTATTAATTATATATATATATCTATATGACATGATCGGTATTGACCGATCGCGTTCAAGAGTAAGGACCCTGATATACTACTTTAAAACTTTTGTTTGTAAACACGTTTGTCCTAAGTAGGAATCGAACACACAACCAGAATGCAGAGCTACTACAAACTGAGCTGTGATGTCATTCAAAGTAAACGATATGTTTATTCAGAAATATCAGCAATCACTCTCGGTCGAGAGTAGTATTTATTTTTTATACTACTATAGTGGCAACCAAGCGTACGGCCCACAAGATGGTAAGCGGTTACCGCAGCCTATGGACGCTTGCAATAACAGAGGTATCACTCGCTGGTTGCCACCTTGAGGCTAAGATCGAAAGCCTCATGTGCCAGTAACTTCACCGGAAACCATACCCTTCACACCGCCCTTCCCCGGACGAGATCTATCACAGAGAACTCTACTACTCTTAACTTAGTAATGTGTGCAGGTTATCATAATGATGAGACTTTCAATGCATACGTAGGTAAGTAAAACAGTTTAAATTCCGCCCGACTCTCCGTTTGAGTGTAGTATTTTAGAACACTGTTATTCTAAGTTTATCTAAACAGTCTTTCCACGAACTCACAGAGAGAGGGTCAAACTACAGAGCTACACGCTTCAGCATGGCTACACACTGATTATTCATTTCAAATGCTGAGTTTATGCCTTTTGTGACAGTTCTACTAGACTTTTTGACTTGCAATAAAAATGGCATTGTGCCATCCATCAATTCGCATTGAGTTTTAAGACTCAATTAGGTACATACTCTCAATTGAGAGTAGGTCAGAGTCCTGGGAAGATAAGAATAGGACTGATCTGATTATCATCATCATCATAGTACAATGACGAGCAATCTTGTGCTTTACCGTTCGACTTCCTGCGACTGCTTTGATGTTAGCGATCCATTGAGTGGGTGGCCTTCTTGTTTTTTTATTAAACAATCCACACAGCATCATCTAGCCCCAAGGTAAGCTGCTGTTAAACAGAGCTGTGTTATGGGTACTAGATGACTGATATATACTTAAAACAACATACATAGATAGATATTTTTTAAAAAGACCCAGAACACCCGGAACAAATATTTGTAGATCGTACAAACGTTTGACCCGAGGCGGGAATCGAACCCGCGACCTCCGCGTCGCAGGCGGACCTGCGTCCGCTGCGCCACATCGCTCGTCAAGTTTCGGTCGTCGGTTTTGTTTTACAGTTCGCGTCTCCATTCGAGAACTTTTATTTCCCAGCGTCTTACCTGATTATAATGATGATGAACTTTCCCAAAAAGCGATTCAAACAATCATTGAACTGAAAATGTAACTTGAGAGATATTTATGAAGGTATTTTGCAAAGTTTTCTTTGTTTTCTTTGCGAGTTTTCGCTTCCTGATAAATGGCGTATAATAATAAATATACAAAGGACTTTCGTGACTGACTGACAGATCAACGCATTCACTAACTAAACCATACGTTCTAGAAACATGTGGAGGGTACGTTGCTCTTAGGGTGTAGCGGTGCACTAAGAAAATAATACCCGAAATTCAACTCTTAGAGTATGCAGTATGCAGCAAAATAGAGGCGTAGTAAGCAAAAGACCGAGAGGAAGGTGCCCTAAAATCTGGTGCCTTACTCTTGAATCCAATGACAATTCCGATCCAATTCCAATTTCTATTTACTGCTGTCAAATTTTTGTACTCTTGAAAACAAGGTTCAATTTGGCGCTAGGTTTGCTGTCAAAAGTACGAAATGTCATATTCCAATACTTGTCCAATACCGATCGCGTTCAAGAGGCCCCTGGTCGGACCATGACCAAACGACGACCGATGTGGCGCAGCGGGCGCAGGTCCACCTGCGACGCGGAGGTCGCGGGTTCGATTCCCGCCTCGAGTCAATAGTTTGTACGGTCTACAAATATTTGTTCCGGGTGTTCTGGGTATTTTCTATATATAATAAAAAATATCTATCTATGTATTGTATTGTATTAAGTATATATCAGTCATCTAGTACCCATAATACAGCTCTGTTTAACAGCAGCTTACCTTGGGGGTCCAGCATTATTTATTTATTTATTTAAATTCAACCTTGTTTTCAAGAGTACAAAAATTCGACAGTAGTAAATAGAAATTGGGAATGGATCGGAATTGTCGTTGGAATCAAGAGTAAGGATCAGCTTGAGACTCCAGTCAACATCGCCCTCCATGGTAGATAGAGGACACTATAGTATCCTTGCACCTGGTGGTAGGACTCTTCAGCAAGAGTCCGTCTTGGTGGGTACCACCGCAGTGTCAGATATTCTACCTCCAAGCAGTAGTGTGCAAGCTGCACTGTGTTTAGGTTTGAAGGGCACTGTAGCAAGTGAAATTACTGGGCGAAAGAGACTTAACAACAATGTCTCGGGGTGATAAGCGCAGTGCAGTGCCACGCAAACACTTAAAAACTTTAAGCTTTGGATGGCACTGCATCTGTAATAGTCAGGCGTGGTGCTTAATATCAGGTGGGCGCCTTGATTGTCCTGTCACTTACTGACAAAAAAAAAACGTATGCACGATCCTCAACTATGAGGAACCGGTTGAAGAGGAGGAGAGAGTATGTAGCTTTAAGATGAAGTTTGTATAACACTACGCGGACAAAGCCACGGGCGTTCCTCTAGCAGTAATATAAATGGCTCCATGGAGTAAGACGGTTCATTTGTTACCGCCATATCGCGCGAATTGGGCGCGAATTGCAAACACCATAGCTAGTACAGGTGGCCGGTTTGTATTTTAGCTACTGACTCTTTATTAGGGGGGATATAAAAGTAATAATAAATTCAATTAAAAATTATAATAATATTAATACCTACTGAGAATTAATGCTAACAACCTTCTTAATCTATCTACTTACTTCCTACATATTTAAACTTCGGCATATCTTCATGTTGTCATACCTTTTTACAGGGTTCATATACCACCTATTATAATATAACAACTGTAAATTGTGCTTTGGAGGGCACGTTAAGCAGTCGGTCCCGGCTTTTTCAAAGTTGTTAGGCCATGAGAGAGGCCTTCGGGCGGCCTAGAAACTCTGTCACCAGAGTTGGCCACTGACTCATACGAACGAACGAACGAGTGCACGGTGAAACATACGGTGCATGGTGATGAGAGCAATAAATAAATTGAGTATTGGGAGTCTTTAGAACAATGATTTTGGTATCTTTGTTCTATAACTAATCACGAACAACTAGTCTGACAATCGTAAACGTGGCTCGTTAGTCAACTGAGGCCGCTCGAACTTATCCCGCGGGATCAGTCGACCTAATGAATATTTTGAATCAGGCAACTGATCCCATTGATACATTTTATGATTTGCATAGACACCAAGACTAAACGCTAAATCGGTCCGGCCGTTGTCGAGTTTTAGCGAGACTAACGCACAGCAATTCATTTATTATCAACCCGGTTATTGACCCGCGGTTCATTGACGCGCGGGTCACTGACACGTGCCGAACGCTGCCTTTTCGATTTCTAACAAGGATAATTAATTATTAAATTAATAATAATTCTACGTAAAAATTTTTTTAAACATTAAAAAAAGGGTAGAAAAAAAAAGTACAAGTATTTTTTTTTATGTGTGGAACCTATTCCTTAAGTTTATCAGGTTGATAATGAATGACCCTGTATAGGAAAATAGGAATGGATGTTGTTCCCAGTGACCAAAGAAGCAGCGTACACGTACAAAAAGTGTTATAATACTATATCAAAACACTAATGTCGAAACACTTTTTTACGTGTCTATACAAATATACGAATCATAAAAAAACACTACGCATATAATATAAAAAAATATATTATAAAATGTATCAATGGGATCAGACGTCGTATTCAAAATATTTATCAAGTATTATCAAAATATTCAAATCTAAATTAAAAGGTGTAGCGCTGTACGTATCGCCCAGATGTTGTTTTTATAAGATTTTTTACAGCGCCTTTTTCGTGCATTAAATTAACTGAGAGGTGTAACGAAATGTCTGGGCTTTTATAAATGGGAAAAGGCCCAATCTTATCATATAGTGTGACAATCTGAAAAGTAGATCTCATAGTAATAGGATACAAGTCACGTCAGAGCACATGAAACGAAGCTCTTCCATATAAAACGGAAAACAGCTACCTGTAAGACATCAAATTATTATTTTATTAAATATAAAAAAAGTTATTTAGATAATAGTAGCGGGTTTTCACGTGCTATAAAGTTTATTTTGTGCGATGTATTACTTTAAGGGACAAAACTAGGTGACATATGAGAATAATTATTAAAATCCTCATTGAAAAGATCTAAACGTACTTACATACATACATACATATTTAGACAGACTTCATTTCATACTATGTAAGAATAAAATAGAATACAATAGAAAAATATATTTATTTTGAGCCACACAATAAATATAAAAAAACAATACAAATTAATTAATATAAGTAATTAATATAAGTAAGGATTAATAAATTATGCATAAACATTTTATTAGGAAAGTCCAGAATAACCAAGTAAGAAGAAAGTATTTGCAAGCCTAACAGTGCACCAGTTATTTCCAACTCACCTGCCTCCCGAAACCCGCTTACTTAGGGCAAAATGGCGTCCATTGAAATAAATCGCGAAATGGGGTGTGACACTTTTGTGCCGTCGCCAGATATAACAGTCACGACGTAATAATGTTTCGCGAAGGCTTTTTGTGAGCGATTGTACTTAGATGCTTTTGAGGCTGTCGCATGTTACATTTTAGACGCACCATTAAACTAAACATCGGTCACGCGTTACAGTGACACAACTGTCAACGGGCATTTTTAACCACACCGACGAAAAAGAGAGAAAAAAAATAGCTAAAAGTTTGTAGTGTGTGTATCCGCCTCTCGATTGCGTAATTCGGTTGCAATCGATTTCACTTGATTTCAATCAAAAACGTATTTTGTATGAATGTGACAGTTTATTGACAGTTCGCTGATTGAAATCGGATTGAAACCGAGTTAAGCAATCGGGGAGATGGTGTCTTGCATCATTGCTTCTGAATGGATGAATCGATTTTGGTTAAGTTTTATCGATTTTATTAAAAAAACTTTCCACTTTGACACGCCACGTGTAGCGCCGGGTTGTCCCACTCAAAGTCAAGTTTTAAAGTTCTGCGTGGCACTGCACTGCGCTTATCACCCCGAGACGTTGTTGTTAAGTCTCATTAGCCCACTAATTTCACTTGCTGCAGTGCCCTTCAAACCTAGACCCAGTGCAGCTTGCACACTACTGGTTGGCGACTTGGCGAGGCTGAAAAACAGCGTGGCTGAGTCCTCGATCTATTCATATCCAGCATTTCTATAAACTTTAATTATTACTACTAACTATTAAATAATATGTAGGTACCTACTTAGTTACAAAATAATGTGTGGTTATGTGAAAAAAATGCCTTTTTGTAATACCCAAAAAATATTCCTCAAGCGAGCATTATATTTTAAAATTGTAAATATTTTTTAGGATATTATAATTGACCGAGCGAGCGAAGCGTCTCAGTTTCGAGATTGGCCAAAAATGATTTTGGATGTCAGTTTGTCCGGACTTTTTGTGTACTCGCCTACAGGTCGCATTTTCAACCAATCTGGTTGAAACTTGGTATACAGTTTTTATAACTTTATAGAATTTGATTGTCGTCGGGGATTTTTGATAGGGGCGTACTTTCTCCAAAAAGGGACAAAAAGGGGCCGCTGAATATCTCCGCCTAATGTGGTTTGATTTCGATGGTATTTATTTTATATGAAAGGTATGTATTAACTTTAAGTTTGTCTGATATTTGGTGAAGATCTGATGAGGATCTTCAGCGTGATGAGCGAAATAGCTCCTCAAAATGTAATTATGTTGCTCACTTTCAAAGCTCACCTTACAAGTTTGTGCTTGCGAGGTCTACTGTTCGGAGAACTGCTAGTCTTTAGTATTCCCTAACCAAATGCCTGTTTATTTTTATTTTCTTATTTACTGCTTGGAGGTCTGGCACTGCGGTGGTACCCACCAAGACGGACTCATACTCCTACTACGGTAACTACATCGCCTCTCATCAACTTACTTTGGTTGAAAAAACTGCACATCAGAACCAATACTACCTCCATTTGTTACCCCATTTTAATATCACTTGTGTGGCAACGTACGGCTCAATTGATGGTAAGCGGTCACGTAGCCTATGTACGCTTGCAACATCAGTGATATCCCTTGTGCGCTGCCACCTGAGACGTAGATCTAAAGTCTCATGTGCCTGTAATTTCACCGCAAACTTCCCTTCGAACCGGAACACAGCAATGCGAGCATTACTGCTTGGCGGCAGAAATACGAGTAGGTATAGTGGCAGTCTTTGTGAGCTCTATCACAAAGAACTCTATTACTCTTGTGTGTGTATGTGTGGGTATGGGTGTCATCTCGTCCCCTCAGCTTATGTGTAGGTGACATCTCGTCCCTTGCCCCGCTAGTCCCAGTAACTTTATTGCTCGCAAACCGCGGCATTTTAATCAAGTGGTCCATTTACGTAGCCTATAGATACCAGGCTATAGGACTAGGTATGAACAGTAGTATGAACAGAAGCACTTGTGGTCTAGTGGTAGTGATCTGCCTTCTGATCCTACGATCGTCAGTTCAGGACGGGTCGTGCACAACGTTTTTAACCGATTATAAAAAAGAAAAGGTTATCCATTCGACTGTATGATTTTTTTTTGTATGTTTGTCACGTGATTTCTTGGTTTTGATGAATATTTTTTAGTTAATAGATACTTAGTACTTCATCCCATATAGATTTTATAGAAATGAAAAACATAAAAAACAAGTCAATAACTTAACACACATTTTTAAAAGTATTTGTTATTAGTATTGTTTATTATTTAAGTTGAATTTAAAAGTATTTTTTCTAATTTTATTCTTGTGCCGTCATCTCACAAGGTTCTGTCAGAATACCAGTGCTACTCCGCTACCTCCTGCGTACGCGGTGCAGCTTTTGCTGAGACAGGACCTATTGACCCTTAAGCGCGATTTTCATTATAATATATACCTATGTACTATTTATATCTATCTATATTTTTTATGTATTGGTATGTTTTTTTTAAGTATGATCTTGGGGGTCAATAAAAATGTTTTCTTTCTTTGTTTTCTTTCTTTATTTCTTTAACACCCTCTAGTATCACCGAAACATTGACGAAGTTAAGTACTGTTTTTTTTTTAATACAACTGAAGTTGCAACCAAGCGTACGGCCCACAAGATGGTAAGCGGTTACCGCAGCCTATGGACGCTTGCAATACCAGAGGTATCACTCGCGGGTTGCCACCTTGAGGCATAGATCGAAAGCCTCATGTGCCAGTAATTTCAGCGGAAACCATACCCTTCACACCGGAACACAGTAATGCGAGCATTACTGCTTGGCGGCAGAAATAGGTATTGTGGTAGTCCTTCCCCGGACGAGCTCTATCACAAAGAACTCTACTACTCTAAACTGTTCTGCGTAGTCATCATTTGGATGGATGACCGCCAGTGGCAATTTAAACTGAGCGCTCCCGTGCTTCGGAGGGCACGTTAAGCAGTCGGTCCTGGCTTTTACAAAGTTATTAGTCCATGACAATGGCCTTTGGGCTGCCAAGAACTCTGTCACCATAGTTGGCCACTGACTCATACTAACTTACTTACTTTTACCAGCCTGTTTATTGTTACTCGAAGGTCGTACTCTGAGGTAATTAGTGCTCGTCTGTATCATGCAAGTTATGGAGGCTGTATTTTATTACAGATTCGTTATGTGAAGAGTTTTTAACGTATTTTGCAGTTTGCTTGAAGTTTTTTATTTTTCCCCTGCCCCACTACCATGAACTCTTCTCTTATAGCGATTCAAATGAAGACCGAAACTAAATTGTCAAAAATTTTGTATCATGATATCAATTAGACAATCATTTCATAGTATACAATTTTTTGACAATTTAGTTTAGGTCTTCATTTGAATCGCTATAAGAGTTCATGGTAGGGGGCAGGGCTACAACAAAAATTTGCTGTAAAAAATGCAGCAAGTCTCACCCAAGCGTTACTTAAGTGTCACGCAAGTACCACGCACGCGTCACGAGCGAGCGTCTAGGTAATTAAATGATACCACATTGACTATGTCAGGTTTCTATAGTGTACGATTATTTGTAACTCCATCAGTAGATTTCTTTATGAAAATAAAACTGACAGATACATTGAATAAAAATCTTGGTACTACTAACGAATGCTTGTATATTATACATAAGAAAACATGAATGAGGTACGTATGAAAACATAAATAAATAATAAATAAATAATGCTGGACAATCCACACAGCATCATCTAACCCCAAAGTAAGCTGCTGTTAAACAGAGCTGTATTATGGGTACTAGATGACTGATATTTACTTTAATATAATACAATACATAGATATATATTTTTATTATATATAGAAAATACCCAGAACACCCAGAACAAATATTTGTGGATCGTACAAATATTTGACCCGAGGCGGGAATCGAACCCGCAACCTCCGCTGCGCCACATCGGTCGTCAAACATGAATGAGGTTCACCTACATATCTTCAAATCTTGGTACTACTCAATTTAATTCAATTCAATTTATTTATTAATCTTTTGGCACAGTACATGCACTTAGACAAGTCAAAAACATTACATTACCACCTTTTTACATTTTAAACTAACGGATGCTCATATATACGAGTATTTAAGAGTAGTAGAGTTCATTGTGATAGAGCTCGCCCGGGGAAGGACTACCACCATACCTATTTCTGCCGCCAAGCAGTAATGCTCGCATTGCTGTGTTCCGGTTCGAAGGGTATGGCTTCCGGTGAAATTACAGGCACATGAGACTTTCCATCTAATGTCTCAAGGTGGTAACACGCAAGTGATATTTATGATGTTGCATGCGTACATAGGCTACGGTAACCGCTGCCCATCAAGTGGGCCGTACGCTTGGTTGCCACTTTAGTTGTATAAAATAAATAGAAACGCCTTCACTTATCATATTTATCCACCTGCGTCATCTCATACAGGATATTGACAAAGGTTCTCAAAGTTTGGGGATGGGACGCAATCACTCACACGTATAACACGTACGTGTCGTAAGTTTACACGTGTTACGTGTTACACCCAGATGAAAATAATTCACACCAATGGACGTCTGTGACAATTTAGCTGGAGTTTTCAGTGACTAGATTGTATCACCAAGCATGGTTAACAATAAAAAACTTACATTATTACGAGAAGCATAGGCATTTACTAAAGTCATGCATTCGTGCTTTTTTTTATAGATAGACAACATAATAAAGGCTAACAAATGATGTACATGCAAAATATACAAAATACATATGAAACAGTTGAGCCATCTAAAGACCGTTACAAACGATCTATAGATAACTCAACTGATTAAAATCACTACCAGAAAGAAGCGTTTCCAACATGCTGGCTGCATTGCCACGTTGAATGGCAATGCTGATACGTTGAGCCAGATATGAACCAGCCTGGCACCTACGTCTACGTGGGCAACAGTGACCGGGAAGAAGACGAAGAAGAAGGCTTCGTCAGAGAAGGCCCCGCAGCCCGAGAAGCCCGCTCCGACAGCTAGCTCGAAGGCTGACCCTAAAGCCGGTCCGAAGGGTGGTCCTAAGAAATATGCTAATGCAGGTCCAAAGGCTAAGGCTGCACCAAAGCCGACGCCTGAGCGGCTGCCAAACTCTGCGGCGATCACGCTCACGATTCCGGAGGGATCGGAGCTCACGCTCGCCGCGGTTATGGCGACCGTAAAGGCGCGGGTGAAATTGGCTGATGTCGGGATAGACACAGTGAAAGTCAAAAAGGCGATCACTGGCGGTCACATTTTGGAGGTGCAAGGGCCTGACTGCATCTCCAAGGCAGACGCCCTGGCCGAACGCATGCGCGTGGCCCTCGCGGATCTGGGTGTGCGTGTTGCACGCCCGGTGAAAACGGGGGAGTTGCGGCTGAAGGATCTTGACGACAGCGTCACACCTCGCGAGGTGTTGGTCGCGGTCGCCGAAGCCGGAGGCTGCTCGACCGACGACGTGCGGGTAGGCGACATACGTCGCTCACCCACTGCCCTGGGCACGGTATGGGTCCGTTGTCCACTAGCTTGCGTGCGCAAGCTAGTCGCGGCAAAGCACGTCGTCGTCGGTTGGGTGTCAGCGCGGGTAGATTACCTGTCCGCGAGACCGCTCCAGTGCTTCCGGTGCTTGGAGTATGGGCACGTACGCAGTACTTGTCAGAGTAAGGTGGACCTTAGCAGCGTGTGCTACGGGTGCGGCGAGTCCGGCCATAGGGCTAGCCAGCGCACAAGTCCGCACAAGTGTCCGCTGTGCTCTGACAGGGGTTGCAAGGCTGACCACAGGATGGGGAGCAAGAAATGCTCCCCCCCTAAGGGCAAGAGGAAGCCAGCTCCTCCTCAATCAGCCCCAGCACCGGAAGGCAAAGCGGCCCCAACAAAGGGGGCCGCTCAGTCGGGCCAAAGCCCGCCACCTCAGGAGGCCATGGAGGCCTCTTAATGGATCACACCATTAAGATCCTCCAGTGCAATCTGAACCACTGCCGGAGCGCGCAGGACCTGGTCCTGCAAACCTTCGCGCAGTGGTCGATTGCACTTGCCGTAGTCGCGGAGCCATACAACGTCCCGAACCATCCTCGCTGGTTCGGGGACGACATGGACTCCGTTGTTATTTACTGGGGTGGTGGCCAAGGTGACCCCCCCTGTGCCCTTATCGAGAAGGGACAGGGTTTCGTGGCCACGGAATGGGGTCGCTTAGCCGTTGTGGGCTGCTACGTCTCTCCCAACTGTACCCTCGTAGAATACGAGGCGTACCTGGACGCCGTGGGCAACTGCATTCGCAGGTGCTCGCCGCGTCCTGTGCTTGTCTTGGGCGACTTCAACGCGCACGCTCGTGCGTGGAGGAGTCCTCAAGATAACCGTAGGGGAGAGACCGTGCTGGAATGGACGGCGGGTATGGACCTCCGATTGTTAAATCAGGGGTCTGTAAGCACGTGTGTGCGGTGGCAGGGGGAGTCGATCGTGGACCTTTCATGGGCGACTCCTTCTGCCACACACCTGGTAACGGGATGGAGAGTTGCGGAGGAGATGGTCACGTTATCTGACCATCGCCACATTGTAATCAATGTGGCCCTCTGCCCCCCCGACCGTGTATCCCGCCGTCGTGGCAGCCCGCCGCGACGATGGGCTCTCAAGCGGCTCGACAGGGATCTGCTCGAAGCCGCCGCCATTGTCGCGGCCTGGCCGGATGGAAACGCCGGAGAGATTCTGCCCGATCCTGAGAGGGAGGCAGCATGGTTCCGGGCATCGATGACGTCGATATGCGACGTATCGATGCCCCGAGCCATGCCAACCAAGCTAAAGGGGGTGTACTGGTGGTCGGAGGAGATAGCGGAGCTGCGAGGCAGAGTTTTCCGCTCCCGACGCCGGTACACTAGCGCCCGAAGAAGGCGCCGAGCCCTTGCCGAAGAGGTGGATAGTGCGTATAGGGTATACAGAGAGGCTTCCAAAGTGCTCCAGTCGGCAATAGCCGACGCCAAGGCTCGGGCCTGGAGCGAGCTCCTGGACGGACTGAATAGGGATCCATGGGGGCGCCCGTACAGGATGGTACTGGGCAAGCTCAGACCGTGGGTCCCTCCAGTGACGGAAACCCTGGACCCTGAGTTTGTGGGGGAAGTGGTTAATACACTATTCCCTAGGGTCCAGGACAGTCCCTCGCCCCCCGTGTCATCATCGGCACCGATCATCTGGTCCGATGAACTGGGGGTGACGGAACAGGAGTTGGTCCGAGCCGTTAAGCGTCTCGGGGCCCGTAACACGGCACCAGGACCCGACGGGATTCCCGGTCGGGCCTGGGTGCTGGCACTGTCCGCCGGCTTGGGGGACAGGCTGAGACGGCTGTTTGACAGTTGTTTATGTCTCAGTGTGTTCCCCAAGCAATGGAAGGAGGCAAGGTTGGTCCTCTTGAAGAAGGAAGGCAGGGCCGCAGACTCTCCCTCTGCGTACCGTCCCATTTGCCTGCTAGACGAAGCCGGCAAGCTATTCGAAAGAATACTTGCTGTCCGTCTATGCACGCACCTGGTGCAGGAAGGTCCCGACCTGTCGGAAGATCAGTATGGTTTCCGGCGGGCGCGTTCGACAGTGGACGCGATTCTTCGCGTCCGATCACTGTCGGACCAGGTAGTGTCCCGGGGCGGGAGGATGTTGGCGGTGTCCTTGGACATCGTCAACGCGTTTAACTCTTTGCCCTGGAGGGCGATCAGGGAGGCGCTCATCTACCATCGAGTGCCCCTCTACCTGCAGCGCATTGTTGGCGCTTACCTGCGGGATAGGTGCGTGCAGTATGTAGGCAGGGATGGTACATTGCACGAGAGGGAAGTGTATTGCGGGGTTCCACAGGGGTCCGTTCTGGGACCGCTGCTGTGGAATCTCGCATACGATGCGGTCTTGCGTGTCGATCTCCCCGCCGGCGTACACGTTGTCTGCTACGCAGACGACACTTTAGTGTTAGCTGGTGGGGACTCCTTCGACAGGACCAAGGAGCTCGCCGAGCTTGGGGTGGCTTGTGTCGTGGACAAGATCCACGAGCTGGGTCTGCGGACAGCGCCTCACAAGACCGAGGCGCTGTGGTTCCACAAACTCCCGAGGAGTAGGGAACCACCCAGCGTGTCGATTCGGATAGGTGACGTGGATGTCCAGGTGGGGCGGTACCTCAAGTACCTGGGCCTCACCTTGGACAGCCGTTGGGACTTCGGGGAGCACTTCAAACGCTCCGTCCCCCGGATTCAGAAGGTAGTGGGTGCTCTGCACAGACTGCTGCCAAATCTCGGGGGACCACGGGAAGGAGTTCGCCGCCTGTACGCGGGGGTGGTGCGATCGATGGCTCTCTACGGAGCACCCGTCTGGTCCCACAGACTAGCGGGTGTTAGGCGCTACAGGTTGCTGTATAGCAGCTTGCAGCATCCTATGGCCATCAGGATCGCACGGGGGTATCGTACGATATCCCTAGAGGCGGCAACAATCCTGGCGCGGTTCCCGCCCGCCAGGATGCTTCGGTGAGTACCTGAGTAGGATCGGTCGCGAGTCGACACCACAATGTCACCATTGTGGGTGGGACCGAGATTCCGCGCAGCACACGCTGGAGCAGTGCTCAGCGTGGTGCCTGGAGCGCGGGATCTTGGTCACCAGGATCGGGCAGGATCTTTCTCTGCCAAGCGTGGTTGAGGCCATGTTGGCGGTTGAAACGGCGTGGAGGGCCGTGGCCTCTTTCTGTGAGACCGTAATGGTTCGGAAAGAGGCCGCTGAGCGAGATCGGGAGAGAGCCGATCCCGCTCGGAGAAGGCGGCGGCGGGGTGACGGCAACGGCCGCCCCGCACTGCCTGCCCCATAAGGGGCCAAGCGGTATCCCCTGCCGAGCAGGGGAACTTTCGGGTTCGTGGGCGGTCTAGAGTGAGGGCTCTGGTCGTCCGTTTTCAGCGAACCCGGGAAGGGCGGTAGCACAGGGGTGGCCCCGTGCTGCCGCAGCACTGCGAGGTGCTGGGGCTGTCTTTTGTTAGCCCCGGGAAGTGCTTTGAGCGCGATGCGAGAGGGGCACCACTGATAGCCCTAGGGGACCGTGGAGCCCCTTGGCATGCATCGAGGCTGGCCACCGGGGATGGTTTAGTGAGTCGTCGAGTCCGACAACCTCACACACCCCCGTCGTACCCTTATGCGGCGGGATGTCTGGATGCAGATTCCTCCCCGTTAACAAAAAAAAAAAAAAAAAAAGATATGAACCAGCCTTTGGATCACGCGAAAATTAGAAAATAGAAATAGAAAATAACAAATTGCCTTATATTGCGAGGAACTCAATGAAACACTGGCACAAAGGTCTTTTCACCCAGTATTTTTCATTTGAACCGTGGTGGGAATCGAACCCGCAACCTCCGCGTCTATTATGACTATTAAAACAGTGCCAGACAGAGCAACAAAATAAACAAAAGTTTAATAAACTGTAACCTTATCTGATCCTCTATAACTTCGCTCGTTCAACACGCAAGTAAAACTTTGTCAAGTCAATCACGCTGTGAAGCTCTCGTCGGTTCTGGAGCTGGGTTGGTTTATGAGAACTATAAAGGTTTACAGCTTATAAATGTTAGCTGGGTCACTCTGTGCTGAGTGCTTTGACAGCTACATAAAAGAAATACTTAGGTTTTATGGAGCTCTACAGTGCAGTGAGTTTTGGACGTTGCTCTTTGTAAGACTTCAGTATAGATACTTTGTTAAAAAGCTTTAACTTTTTGAGCTTTAAAGTACAGATATTAGTAAGTAAGTAAGTAAGTTCGTATGAGTCAGTGGCCAACTCTGGTGACAGAGTTTCTAGGCCGCGCGAAGGCCTCTGTCATGGCCTAACAACTTTGAAAAAGCCGGGACCGACTGCTTAACGTGCCCTCCGAAGCACGATATTACTACTATGTACAGAATGGCCACTTCCTACCTCCCATTGGTTTTACTTGCCTCACCCCGGTCGCGAGTTTGCCGGCACCTTTCGCCGGCGCGTTTATTTTGATTTTGTGTAGTTCTTGCTAATAATTGTGTAAGGCCAACCATGACACTCACACCGTTAACTTACACAAACCATGCATGTAGTGATTGCGACGCGTTTGCTTCATACATTTTGTTGTCCGTGGTGTGTAGCCTACCAATCTGTAAATTTATAGGCCACTGTAGAACCTTTTCAAAGTGTATATCAAATTGATTGACTGTATCTACTTACTAAATACAAAATAAAAACATGCGTAATATTTTAGTTGTGGCTACCAAATATATATATATTTTTTTATACAACTGAAGTGGCAACCAAGCGTACGGCCCACAAGATGTTAAGCGGTTACCGCAGCCTATGGACGCTTGCAATACCATAGGTATCACTCGCGGGTTGCCACCTTGAGGCTAAGATCGAAAGCCTCATGTGCCAGTAATTTCACCAGAAACCATAGCCTTCACACCGCTCAATACGACCACAAATGAGTAATAGCAAACAATAGAGCATTGGACGTCGCTTTTATGCAGTTTGTAGTAATGGCACATAATCTAATGAATAGAAGTGAAGCCATTTTTAAAATGCCTTTTAACTTTTTATTTTTTATAACCAAAGAAAAATTGTTCAAAAATATGAATGAGATAGTTTGCGCTTTGTACCAATTTTTGACGCCATTTTTAAACCTACATAAGCTTTAGAGCACCGGTGGCCTAGTGGTAGTGACCCCGCCTTCCGATCCTAAGGTCGTGGGTTAAAACCCGGTCGTGCACCTATGGATTTTTCTGTTCAAAAAATTTATGTGCGCAATGCCAATGCTCTCATACGGTCAACATCGTGAGGAAACCGGCATGTCCAAGAACTAAAAATTCGAAAGACATGTGCCATCTGTACAATCCGCATTGGGTCCGTGTGGTGGAATAAGACCCAATCACTCTCGCCTGAGAGTAGGCCAGTGTCCCAGCAGTGGCAACATTAGAAGGCTGTCATGATGATGATGATGAAGCTTTAGAAACCATTGCAAGGCATCTAAACTGTATCAGCTATTCAGTGTATTGTTCTGTTACGATTAGACTTTCTACTCACGTGTTCGAATTGTATTATTAAGCTTTGTATACATTGTGTACTAGTCCCGCACTTGGCAAACAATAGAGTAGTAGAGTTCTCTGTGATAGAGCTCGTCCGGGGAAGGACTACCACCATACCTATTTCTGCCGCCAAGCAGTAATGCCCGCATTGCTGTGTTCCGGTGTGAAGGGTATGGTTTCCAGTGAAATTACTGGCACATGAGGCTTTCGATCTTAGCCTCAAGGTGGCAACCCGCGAGTGATACCTCTAGTATTGCAAGCGTCCATAGGCTGCGGTAACCGCTTACCATCTTGTGGGCCGTACGCTTGGTTGCCACTTCAGTTGTATAAGAAAAAAAAATACAATACCTACAAGTGGCATAAGGGTTCTGTACATGAAATATAGTTTTCCAAACCAGTTGTACCGTTTTTGACGGAGCTGCTTTCATTATGACAGCATTATGTTCCCACTGCTGAGACACTAGCCTTCTCTCGAACGAGAGTGATAGAGTCATAAGGGTCTTCGTTCGTTCGTTCGTATGAGTCAGTGGCCAACTCTGGTGACAGAGTTTCTAGGCCGCTCGAAGGCCTCTGTCATGGCCTAACAACTTTGAAAAAGCCGGGACCGACTGCTTAACGTGCCCTCCGAAGCACGGGAGCGCTCAGTTGAAATTGCCACTGGCGGTCACCCATCCAAATGATGACTACGCGGAACAGTGCTTAACTTCATTGATCTGTTAAGAACAACTTAGCCAGCTACGTCACGAGCGCTTTTAATAAGGGTCTTAATCCACACACAACCCAATGCGGATTGCTGGATGGCACATGTCTCTCGAATTTTTAATTCTTGGACATGCCGGTTTCCTCACGATGTTTTCCTTCACCGTATGAGAGCTGTCATTGCGCACATACATTATCGAATAGAAAAAATTTTGGTGCGCGGACGGTTTTGAACCTAGAACTTCTCAACCTTGAACTAGATCATCAGTGGACATATTATGCGGAACTGTGATCTGTTAACTTCGACAACCAGTTTTTCCCCGCTATTTTTTCGCTTCATAATGTTTATAGTTTTGACGACCGATGTGGCGCAGCGGGCGCAGGTCCGCCTGCGACGCAAAGGTTTCGGGTTCGATTCCCGCCTCGGAACAAATGTTTGTACGATCTACAAAATATTTGTTCCGGATGTTCTGGGTATTTTTTATATATAATAAAAAAAAACTATCTATGTATTGTATTGTATTAAATATATATCAGTCATCTAGTACCCATAACACAGCTCTGTTTAACAGCAGCTTACTTTGGGGCTAGATGATGCTGTGTGGATTGTCCAGCATTATTTATTTATTTATTTTGTGGATCTTTAATATCGTAGAACGGCCGTTAAGTGACGGTCACTGTTATTTAGTCATAAATCTGGGAAACCTTACTTTATACTTTGGTTATGGCGATACAATACGAATTGTAACAATGTCGTGAAAGGACAGACTTGTTATTGTGAAAAGGTATTGTGTGCTTGCGTAATGGGATCGTGACGCGGTTCGTGGCGAGGTACCTAGTGCTAATAGTATTAATACAATACAATACAATCATTTATTCTTGCAAGTAAATGATTTAAGTAAATGATAAAGCTGAGACTGGACCTGTTTGACCGCACTCACAAGGAGAGACTATGTGACTAATACGCTAGGTCTTTCTATCTTTTTTGTGTATAAATTTATTTGTTTTTGTTTTTGACCTTTTTTTTCTTACCTTTTTACTGTACTGCTCTCCTAATTGTGTGTGTCAATTAAAAAAATTCTTATTCTTATTCTTATTTACCAATGTTAGTAAAAGCATATTTTTACAATGTCAATGATACTTATAAAAATATAAAACAAAACAAAATTATATCAACATAGGCATTTACCTATACCTTCTAACTAATCATTATCATGTGCCGACACTTCCTAAACTTTTTACAAAACACCTACCTACCTAAGAAGATACCAGAGCTATGTTATAATATTTAAGAACACGCAAAAATAACAATGAAAAGGTCAAAAACAAAACTATCATCATGACAGCCTTCTAATGTTCCCACTGCTGGGACACTGGCCTACTCTCAGGCGAGAGTGATTGGGTCTTAATCCACCACGCGGACCCAATGCGGATTGGTGGATGGCACATGTCTTTCGAATTTTTAGTTCTTGGACATGCCGGTTTCCTCACGATGTTTTCCTTCACCGTATGTAACGTATAAAACAAAACTAAGTAAAAATTAATTAAATTCCAAGTTGGTAAAAAAAATAAAAATAGGTAAACTAGTGAGATGCTGCGAGTTTCGTGTCTAGGTTCGTGGCGAGTTATGGCTAGGTTTGTGGTGATATTCATGGTATGGTTCGTGGCGAAGATCATTGCAAGATTGGTAGTGTAGCAGGCTAAAGACTAGTACTTTGATAACTAATTCAAAAAAAAAGTTGACAGCGAACTTAGTTTAAATTTGAAGGGGGCTTTTACTTATTTCGTGAAAGAGACTCGAGCGCAGTGCAGTGCTCTCACACACAAATAAAAAACTTAAAGCTTTTAAGTGTCTCGTTTTTTTTTATGTCAGCAAGTGACAAACCAATTAAGATGCCCGCCTGATGTTAAGCACCACGCCTGACTATAACAGATGCAGTACCACCCAAAGCTTAAAGCTCGTTGTTTGATAACAACAAAAAAAATAAAAAAATCAACGATTCCTTTCTGGATTCTACCAAAAATAATTCTATGAATATCTCTGTGGTCCTAACCCAGAAAGTAACAAGTTATATTTTCGCGGGTAAACTCGTAAGTCGTAAAAGCGAGAACAATATACCCGTTCGACTGTCCAAGTGGGTTAATTGTTATTGTTGCTGACTGTACTTCAGAGTAATCGCTTTATTAAGAGGGATCCTGTATTTCAGAATATAATAGGGTGTTGGTTTAATAACAACTACTTAGTGGGACAGAGCACCGGTGGTCTAGTGGTAGTGACCCCGCCTTCCGATCCTAAGGTCGTGGGTTCAAACCCGGTCGTGCACCAATGGATTTTTCTGTTCGAAAAATTTATGTGCGCAATGCCAGTGCTCTCATACGGTGAAGGAAAACATCGTGAGGAAACCGGCATGTCCAAGAACAAAAAATTCGCAAGACTTGTGCCATCCACCAATCCGCATTGGGTCCGCGTGGTGGATTAAGACCCAATCACTCTCGCCTGAGAGTAGGCCAGTGTCCCAGCAGTGGGAACATAAGAAGGCTGTCATGAGTGGGCTTGATGCCAACTTCTTCCATTATTGTATTTGTATTTATTTATTTTACTTTAATTAAAACGATTATACACCCATTACATTAATTAACATTAACATTAATCAAATCAAAAAAAATATATATATATTTTTTTTTTTTTTTTTTTTATTCAATGAAGTGGCAACCAAGCGTACGGCCCACAAGATGGTAAGCGGTTACCGCAGCCTATGGACGCTTGCAATACCAGAGGCATCACTCGCGGGTTGCCACCTTGAGGCTAAGATCGAAAGCCTCATGTGCCAGTAATTTCACCGGAAACCATACCCTTCACACCGGAACACAGCAATGCGAGCATTACTGCTTGGCGGCAGAAATAGGTATGGCGGTAGTCCTTCCCCGGACGAGCTCTATCACAGAGAACTCTACTACTCTTCCAATATATATATATAAATGATCAGTTTTGCATGAATACTAATTTTATAAGCTATTATTATGACTACTACTACGTCACTAACAATTTTATTTATTATTAGGTACCAACATTATCATTCAATTCATGACATACTTACCTATCTATCTACTTTTTTTTTAATATAAATACCGAATGCATAAACCTCGGCCTTTCTCCACGTTGCAATACCCTAATAACAGGGTTCATGTGTGATACTACTTATTCTGTAACAACTACATAATGTACCTACCATATGACAGCAATAAATGTATTTGATTTGATTTAATTTGAAAAAAATAAAGAAGAATTAGAAATAAAAATTATAAATAGAGATTGTTAACATAGAAATTATAGACACATTATTAATTTATAAGCACATAATAACAGAAAATAAGAAAGATAATCAACAAGTCAATAAATCAGATTTAAAATTAGAAATAAACAAATGTCAAATGTCAACAATAATAACAATGCAGAAAAATAAATAAAATATAAGCACTGTCATACGTCGCGCTCACAGAACCGTAAGCATTCCGATACTATCTTTGACCATCCATCCACAAACAGGTCAAAATGTGGATTGGCTTTCCATAACTCTAGGAGTAGAATTTCGTAAATCCTACTAATTATTATAAAGTCTGTGTGTGTAGTTTGTTACCACGTATCTTGACGACTTAACCAATTAGCAAGAAATTAGGAATGTAAATAGCTCAAGTCCTGGACACTTTTTATCCCGGAAAAATGGACTGTTCCTGTGGGATAGCATAAAAACTGCAAAAACGCCGGTGAAGCCGCGCGGATCAGCTCGTTATAAATAAACAAGGAGTGGTCTGCGACTTGATGAATGAGCACCGGTGGTCTAGTGGTAGTGACCCCGCCTTCCAATCCTAAGGTCGTGGGTTCAAACCCGGTCGTGCACCTATGGATTTTTCTGTTCGAAAAATTTATGTGCGCAATGCCAGTGCTCTCATACGGTGAAGGAAAACATCGTGAGGAAACCGGCATGTCCAAGAACTAAAAATTCGAAAGACATGTGCCATCCACCAATCCGCATTGGGTCCGCGTGGTGGATTAAGACCCAATCACTCTCGCCTGAGAGTAGGCCAGTGTCCCAGCAGTGGGAACATTAGAAGGCTGTCATGATGATGATGGTCTGCGACTTTGTTCTCGTATTATACGTAAGTATTAGCATTTCTCTTGAATCTCTCTTGACGAAAAATATTTAAATTTTAAAAGATCTAAACGTATCTGCACACATGTACATACAGAAAAACGGTAAAAGGCAACTTAGTTTTATACTGTACTTAATATTATTGTACATTGTATAATTATAGGGGGGTCATTGACACGCGCAGGTCATTGACGCGCGGGCTATTGACACGCGGTTCACATTGACACGCGCCGCGCGCTCCCCTTTCGATTTCCAACAAGGATAATTCATAATTGAACAGAAAAACGTAATTGATTTACTCGAGATTTTTTAGACAAAATGTAAATAAAAATGTGGGTTTTTCTTTTTTTTGTGTGTGGAACATACTAACAAGAAAATACCCTATATTGGCGGACATTTCACACAGCGTCATCTAGCCCTAAACTAGGCCAAGCTTTTACAATAATATTTTTTTTGGCAACACCTAAAAGTAGTAGTTCGCTAGCGACCCGCCCCGGCTACGGGTGCTTAAGCTACATATTAACCTTCCTCTTGAATCACTCTATCTATTAAAAAAACCGCATCAAAATACATTGCGTAGTTCTGAACACCTAAGCATACATATGGACAGACAGCGGAAAGCTACTTTGTTTTATACTATGTAGTGATTAGCAAGTTCAAAGAATCGTAAAATTCTCTGCGCGTCGACTTCAAACGATATCGCTACTTAGTGAGATAATAGTCGTTTAGTTGTAAAACTATTCTAATCTTTCTACTTCAGCTTAGTACTATTTACTAGCAGTTCTCCGAACAGTAGACCTCGTAAGCACAAACTTGTAAAGTGAGCTTTTAAAGTGAGCAATATACTGCATGGTGAAGATCCTCATCAGATCTTCACCAAATAGGAGACAAACTTATAATTAATACTTACCTTTCAAATAAAATAAAAATCATCAAAATCATGTCACCAGAGTTGGCCACTGACTCATATGAACTTACTTACTTACCCTACAAATCAAATGCGACCTTATCTCATAAAACCCTTTTCAGGGGCAATAAATATTCAAAGATCCCGTAAACCACCTCGTAAATTCAACATCATGCCATTTTAATAGCGTAGATTGATTTATGGAATGTACATTGCGGAGTTGGAGAGTGAAATGTGGTCGGGGGCACGAGGAAAACCGCAATGGTCTATTAGATCACAATTTGTGTCATTTGGAAGGTATGTTGAGGACTATGCGTTATACAAAGTGTACATTGCGTGGTATGCTAGAGGTATTTTGTAGAGCTTATGCAAATTCCGAAATGGATGGGTAAATCATAATTTGTGTCAGACAAATACGTGTTGCGTTCAGCGTAGGCTTAGGCTGCGTTTCCACCAGAGCTGTGCGAGGATGTGTTTGTTAGGAACCAATAGAATCGCTTCATTTACCTAGCCTCGCTCTGACAGCTTTAATGAAGTGATTCTATTGGTTCTTAGAAACACTTTCCTCGCTACACATCCTCGCACATCTCTGGTGGAAACGCAGCCTTAGGGCGGTTTTTTAAGGGTTTTCCGGTTCAAAGGCCGGTTTATAGCCGTTTAGTGGGATAGGTTCCGACTTCCGATCCGGATGTCGTGGCTTCGAATCTCGACCGTGGACAAACAAGTTTCTATTTTAAATATTTATTTGTGCATAAACACGGGCTTAAAACGGTGAAAGAAAGGATGAAATCCGCGGCAGTTACCTACGCACGTATTGACCATCTCGCGCCGCGCGCTGCCCTTTCGATTTCCAACAAGGATAACTAATGATTGATCAAATAAATTTCGATTTATTATTTTCGATCGATTTACTTGTGATTTTTAAGACAAAATTTTATGAAAAGGGGTAGATTCAATTTTTTTTGTGAAACTTATTCTTTGAATATTAGGCACTAATAATGAGATACCTACCTTGAATACACTTACCCAGTTACTTACTCAAGCATCGGTAGATATTGACGATGTTTTTAGACTTACCTGGAAGTAAAAAGACAGAATTTTTATTATTATTATTATTCTATTTATATTATTATTCAAAGTCAAAGTCAACAAGTCAAAAATGATTTATTTCAATAAAATCACAAGGATCATTTTGAAACGTCTTAAAGCTAGGTGAATTTACGCCAGTTCCACGCGCCCTAGCGTATTACTAGCTCTACCCCGCGGTTTCACCCGTGGTAATTTAAGATTATTCCTATCTGTCACCTCAGATCGCACAAAAAAGTTCGATCTGTCACCCTTTTTGCAATATAGTGACAGTTTGAATCTGCATCAATTAGCGCAAGACTCACATTCTTGCACGAGGATTGCTTATGCGCATGTTATGTGCACCGTGTCTGATCTACGCACTATAAAAGTAATACGACGCTACGGCCGCTTCCCATGGGAAATACTTCACTTGGCTAATGAGTGAGTATTAGCCAACTACTTCGCAGGCACAGAGTATCAAACCCTTTTATTCAAAAAGAGCTTGCCATTTTAGCGGCTTGCTAAGTATTGTCTTTCCTTGTTATTCATAAGAAAGTTCGTATGGATCCAAATCTGGTGACAGAGTTTCTAGGCCGCCAAAAGGCCCGAAGGAAAAAGCCGGAACCGACTGCTTAACGTGCCCTCCGAAGCACGAGAGCGCTCTGTTGAATTTTCGTATTTAAATTTGTAGTAAAAGCACAGAACAGATGAACGTACAGAATGGCTACTTCCTACGAGTTTGCCGGCACCACACGCCACCATTCGCCGGCACTAAAGCTAAGGGCTAAGGCACGCTTTGTTTAGGTGTAGGTCCAAGCGAAAGTGAAAGTGTGCTTTCTCTCTCTTGCTTTAATTGTGTAGGGCCAACCATGACACACACATACAACGGCACCGTTTACGTACACAAACCATGCATGTAGTGATTTGACGCGTTTGATTCATACATTTTATTGAGAATGTCGGGGGTGTGGTAAAAGTAGTATAAGAGTAGTAGGGTTCTTTGTAATAGAGTTCGTCCGAGGAAGGACTACCACCATACCTATTTCTGCCGCCAAGCAGTAATGCTCGCATTGCTGTGTGAAGGGTATGGTTTCCGGTGAAATTTCTGGCACATAAGGCTTTCGATCTTAGCTTCAAATTGGCAACCCGCGAGTGATACCTCTGTTATAGCAAGCGTCTATAGGCTGCGGTAACCGCTTACCATCTTGTGAGCCGTACGCTTGGTTGCCACTTCAGTTGTATAAAAAAAAAGGTAAGATTTGAATTTGAGAACGTCGACGTAAAAAAACCCTATAGACATTTTTACGTCACCATTTTTTCTTATCGCCGAACAAACGCCGTAACTTTTTCAATCGAGAAGTAACTTAAGCTCCTGTCCCTCATAAAGCTCGCCCATTTAACATAGAATCTGGGCCAGTGAGCGAGTTTGGGCGAGATTTCCCCCAGGACTCGGAGGAGCGGTGCCAAGGACCGCCAGCTAATCGCCATCCTGCGGACGTAATGGGTTTAATTACCCGACTGAGGGGTTGAAAGGAGGTTACGAGAATCCAGATTGGAAATATTTTTAGCTTGGTAAGCTTACGGGTTTGCTATTTGAGAGAAAGTATTTTATTTATTTAATAAATAAAAACATGTTACAATAGTTTCGGTGGAACAGAAATTTAATTGAGTTGCGCGATAATCTTTTTTTTTTTTTTATACTACTAAAGTGGTAACCAAGCGTACGGCCCACTTGATGGTCAGCGGTTACCGTAGCACATGTACGCATGCAACATCATAGATATCACTTGCGTGTTACTACCCTAAGACCTTAGATGGTAAGTCTGATGTGCCTGTAATTTTACCGGAAACCATACCCTTCGAACCGGAACACAGCAATGCGAGCATTACTGCTTGGCGGCAGAAATAGGTATGGTGGTAGTCCTTCCCCGGACGAGCTCTATCACAAAGAACTCTACTACTCTTATTAGTCCTACTAATATTATAAATGCGAAAGTGGTTTAGGTTTGTTACCACGTATCTCTGTGACGACTTAACGGTTTAGCATGAAATTTGGAATGTAGATAGCTTAAGTCCTGGAATAACACATTCCTGGGTTTTTTTATCCCGGTAAAATGAACTGTTCCTGTGGGATAGCATGAATTGCAAAAACGCTGGTGAAGCCGGGTCAGCTCGTTTTCTACAAAGTTTTTCATACCCTAAAGTATGAAAAACTTTGTGGATAAGAAAATTCACAGCAGCGCAGGTGTTCACCGCGATTTTGATTGCATTTTTACGACTCAGGAATCGAATTCACACTCGTTAATAAATAAACCGATTTTTATGAGTTCTAACAGTTTTTACGATTTACAATTTGTGTTTTTAAAACACGTAAAGATTTTTGTTACATTCTGGTCGTTTGCATTACTCTCGCTTTACGAGAGTAGAGTTTTAGAAACTACGTGATATTATTTTTATAAGGTGTCACCCGGCAATTTAATGGCATGAGGGCGATTCACAAAAAATCCTTTGACGTATCGTCCAGCTGTCAATTAATATGAGATTTGTTAGAGCGCCTCTTTCGTGTGTCAATTTGCATGGAATTTTGGTAGTTAACGCACTAAATAAATAAATAAATATAAATAAATAATGCTGGACAATCCACACAGCATCATCTAGCCCCAAGGTAAGCTGCTGTTAAACAGAGCTGTGTTATGGGTACTAGATGACTGATATATATTTAATACAATTCAATACATAGATAGATATTTTTTATTATACATAGAAAACACCCAGAACACCCGGAACAAATATTTGCAGATCCTACAAACATTAGTCCCAAGGCGGGAATCGAACCCGCAACCTCCGCGTCGCAGGCGGATCTTCGCCCACCGCGCCACATTGGTCGTCGCTGTCACTAAAGAGGCGCTGTTAAAAATCTTATTTATTATTATTATGTTATTTTGAGTTTTATTGCGTAAATTTGGTGGCAGTTTGTCCAATCTATAACTTGTTTGTTTAGCACAAGTGTAAATAATTGAAATGTAAGGGTAATGTTGCATTGTAATTTCTTTCCAAATTTTGTTTGCTTACGTTGCTATGCGACAAACTCATTTAAATACTTGCCAATGTCGAAATTGTGGCAAATATGCCACAGAGTCCATAAAAGAAGAAGAAGAAGAATCTTACAATAAGGATATAAATGTTTTATGAATAGCACTTGTACCGACTTCATTGAATGGGTCCGTCTCTAAATATCTTGTTAGTTACGACCTAATGGTCCATTAAAACACAAGGAGATATTAATGGCAATATTTACGAGACAATACATCATGCGACAAAGAACCATCGCTAATGTGGCCTTAAGGCCCGGTTTCTGATAATACATGATCATCAGACAGTAGACGTCTGACGGTACTACTCTTCCCAATCTAGTAAACATAAGTAATTAAAACAAGTAAATAAGTTCATTCTGACAAACCATGGGGTCACAACTCTAAGAAATGTACAATGGTTCAAACCAATTTCAATAGATGGCGTTGCAGGTATCGATTTGATAATGTAGTTTGTAAAAAATAATTATTAGATGATAAAAAATGTTTTTTTTTAATTTCTTAAAACACCCTAGGCACGTAAATATTAAAGAAAGGCTTCTTACATCAAGTTATCTTAATTAAAAATAAATCAATGATATTGCCGTCCCTCTGGTGTCAATAATTTGAACTACGTTGAGGTTAACACGCTTTAGATAAATATTTAGGCGATAGATGGCGATATTTTCAATATTTGCGTTTTCCAATAGATTTTACAAGATATACATAGACATAAACATTTGTATAAAAACAATCACGAACTAATTATCTCAATGCATGTGATTTATTAGTTTTAATTTGTGTTGTTATTTTTTGTGGTTATTATGTGGCGCAAAATAAATATTTTTCTATTTCTATTTCTATTATTTGAATATTACAAGAGATGTCACAGTTTATTAATCTAGTTAGATACCTAACTATAAGAAAACAAGTAGGTAGGTGTAATATTATTGATCAGTCAAGCAAATCAGTCAACCAACCAACCAACCAACTTTAGTATCCATAAGTACCTACAGATAAATCTGTTTTTATGGCAGCACTGGCAGCGCATTTGACTCACCAATCAAACATGAATCAAACCAACCAGACAATAACTTATCTATACAAATTCTAATTTGTATAAAGACCACCAATACAGATAGAAGATTTCTCATTATTTAACACCCACACTCAAATCTCCTAGTGAGTATTTATTTGAATTGGTGAATAAAGTGTTAGATTTTTACAATAAACATATTGAAGAATTGTACAAGATCAATTTAGTGGGTGATTGGTTGCAAAACATAAAAAATGAAATATACTTCACAGGTTATTACCACGATCTAAAACACTTTGATTGCTTGATAAAAAAAATATTAGAAGTTAAAATTCATGATTATTGTAAAACGCGTAAAAAGTCATTGCAAACAGCATCTAAATTGAGAATCCTTCAAAATAAGTAGGTAATTGAAATAATATAATATCTGTAAGAGTGAGTTCTCTCGACCGCCCTCTGAAGTGAAAATATAAACGGCTATATACTGCGTGTGTTTGTAAGTCGTTTATTTTTCGAGAAAATTTTTAATTTTTATTTTTTTTGCATAATATTTCGATCCTCTATCTGATAACAAACAAATAATGTAAAATAACAATGAGTCTAATGTTGTTGGAACACTTTAAATTAGGTATAGGCCCCATACTATTGTATGAAAACAAAAATTATGAATTTTGAGTGTTCCAACAACATTAGACCCATTGTTATTTTACAGTATTTGTTTGTTATAATTTTTAAGATAGATATTCGAAATATCTAAAAAAAATACTCGGAAAATATGACTTTTTTGATATATTCAAATGTAGTTCTTATTTTTATCAATATCGAGCCCGTGACTCCTGACAACATTTTTCCATAATTATAGTAGCCGTTTAGATTTCCCCTCAGAGGGCGATCGAGAATACTCACCCTGTATCTAGAAGTACTCTGTGTGAGCCACGGCGCGGCGGCGCGGGCGTCTCTGAATCGGTGCCGGCCGGCGCGGCGCGCCCCGTGCCTTTACTTGTTTGATTTTTAATAGAATTTATGATTAAATTTATGGTTATAGTAGGTATGTAGGTACCTATACCTACCGACAGTTAGCAATGGAGGTATTTTATTAGACACTTGATGATTAAGTACGTAAGATGATTTAAGTAGGTACCTACCTGAAAATCTTTGATATATAAATAACTCTGGAACTCGTATATAGCTGCATGCAGCATGACCAAACTTTGTCTAATAAGTAGGTAAGGTAGGTATGTGAAGTTTTTTCTTGGTTCATATATAATCATTTCCGAAGCAGTCACCAATCTACATAGATAAGTTGGTAGGTAGGTACCTACCTACATATGAAGAAAAAATCTCAAACTCAATCAACTATTGCGGACCATGTAAGTAGGTAGGTAGGTAACTAGGTATCTACTTTATGTTATCATCTCTCTCTCAATCTGATTAAATTTTGATTTAATGTAAGTAGTAGGTAGGTACCTAGATATTATGTTATCTATGCGTTGGAACCTAGGGAAGGTAGGTAGTTACCTACGCACGTGTTGTTATTCTAAGCCTACGCATCCGATTGTTTTTGACAAAATTATAGCTTTACAAGAGACTGTGTGTTACATTGAATATTAATAAATACTTAAGTAGTTACATTAGTACAATAATGTGTTTTATTTTCTTCATTTTCCTCTTTTACAAACCCCTTGTGGCTTGTACCTAGGTAGGTAGGTACATAGGTAGTGTTCTGCTGCGTTCCCTGAGACTCAATGTCTTTGTGCGTTCCATAGATACACGCACGCACGACCATTTTTAAATACGTCTTAGGTACCTACCTACTTTATGTAAAATACGTGGTACCTATCTACCTATCTATTTATAAGACAATAATTTGACAGATACCTACAAGTATTACTTATTATAGTACCTCCAAGTACCTACCTACCTACCTACAAGTTTACAAGTTTATCTATTTTGTGTAGGTATCGAGCGATCGGCCACAATTGTCACAGATTTACCAATTATGAATCACTAGCGGACCCGCCCCGTCTTCGCACGGGTGCTATAAACCTTCCTCTTGAATTACTCTATCTATTGCGGAAAACCGCATTACATACATTCATAGAGAGAGACTGACTTTTTATACTAAGTAGGTTAGGTACCTAATAAGGAAGAAAATCCGTCCATCGGGCTAACATAATACGCGATCGTCTACGCGGCAAGCCAAACGTCCCGCTTCGCAGAGAGCGTCAAAGCAAAACCACAGAAATGGGGCAAAGTTGCATTCAAAGCAGCAGACAGGCAGGCAGTCTAATATAGCTACCTACCTACTTTGCTTGATCAATATTTTATTAGCTCGGCCACTCGTTCCTTTTGACTAGTAGGTACCTAAATCAACTTTCAAAAGCTAGGTGGCGCAAGCCACCAATTGCGCTGCTACTAACGCCATCTAGCATCTGTGTAGGTAAACAAAAACAGCCCGCTGTTGCGTTGCTAGCGGCACCTAGCGCCTAAGTAGGTCCAACAAATTTAGCCCGATGCTTTGCCCGAGTTATGAGGGGAGCGCTCCGTTGTATGGCATGAGGTATCTGTACTAGTATTATGTTATCTGTGGACAAACTAAACACAGACTTACAATTGGTTTAATCAGTACAGTACAAAAAAGGTTTTTGCTCAGCATAATGCAGATAACTGCAGCGCTGATTTTCAGCATGAACCTCGGTTGACGACTAGTCTAGTGACTGGGCAGAGACACCTGGCTATTAAGACTTTTAAGAGTGATTCTTGTGATATTATTAACTAAAAATATTTAGTTAAGTTTAACTGAAATAAAATATTTAACAAAATGTTACAAATTTTAAAATTCAGTTTAAAATAATCGGACGGTCAGAGTTTGAACATAAAAAAAATCGTCATAATTTGTCTTGCTGGCTATAAATCATGAATGCAAGAACAATTTATACCAAAATCCCGATCAGCGCCATCTATTCATACAAATGTCAAAACGTTGTCTTATTAAAATAGCGGACACCGCTTTTTAAGGACCCGGAAGAGACCCTTATCTCAAAAGATCCGGCCATTAGAACAGCAATGTCCTGGAAAATTAATTATTGATGCGATTCTGGAAAATAATATCTGCTGATTTCGATGTTTTTAAGCACGGGACAAAATAAATAATATACCAAAAACATTTTCGAAAACGTAGGACGGACCCATCGATGGGCCGATGATATTAAAGCGATCGTAGGTAGTCATTGGATCATGGATCAAGATCTGTCGTCGTCATGGCACTGGGGTAGGCCTGTGTCCATCATTTTTTTTTTTTTATATAATTTGGAGACAAACAGGCTGACGGCCTGCCTGATGGTAAGCAGTTACCGTCGCTATTGACCTCAGCAATACCAGAGGTACTGCTGAAGCGTTGCCTGCCTTGTAGGACCTTTTTTATATTTTTTTTGAAGCTGTTCATGTTCGAGCTTACTGTACCAACTTCTACACGAGCAGCCTGTGGGTGAGTCACACGCAAAAGCAGTACAGCGCTCTGCGCGTTCAATACAATAATGCCTTCAGGGTGCTGATGGGGCTGCCCCGGTTCTGTAGCGCGTCAGGGATGTTTGCAGACGCGCGAGTAGACTGCTTCTACACAGTAATGCGTAAGCGCTGCACATCCCTGGTGCGCAGGGTTCGGGCCAGCTCCAACAGCATTCTGAGGATGTTTGCTGCTAGGTTTGATTGTCACTATTTGAACCATTGCTGTATGGTGCATTTAGTGACGGGCAAATCTAGGTTAGCAAATTAATAAATTGTGCCTAGCCTAATATTAAGATGATCCTATGATGATTGAATATTTAAATTATATAAATTATTATTATATTGTACGACAGCGGAAACACATCAGAAGGAAGTTCATTCCACAACCTGCACGTATGGGGAAGAAAAGATGAGAAGAGAGAAAAGAGAATCATGGACGCTTTTGATGTTGATCATCACTGACAAATAATAATAATAATAAACGTTTATTTTGTTACCAACTAAAACATTACACCAGCTTTGACTAAAAATATAGAGTAACAAAAATGGCCACCACTCAGCATGTGCTATGGCAGAACAACTCATGCCATAGCGCTGGTTTTCTGTGGTTGCCGTAAAATTATGTGAGAGTGCAGCGGCTAATGCGATACACACTGAAACTGAATCTAATACTAAACATAATGCTTGTGCTGAATACAATAATTACTTTAACAGAATACAATAAAAGAAAACTAAGCAGCTGTAAACAGCAGAATGAAGTCCTTGAAAAAAAAAAACTATTGTGTTTATATGTTATTTTTTCTATTTAAATCTATTTAATAGGTATTTCTATTAAAAACCGGTGAAGGAAAACATCGTAATGAAACTCACTGCTTACACATTTAAATAAAAAAAATAACATGCCGAGATTGGAACCCACTACTTTCGGAAGTCAAAGCCCATCCCACTAAGTCTGCACGGCTTTGTAAACAATTATTCTAAAGATGCTACTTTTCTGTACCTACCTTTCAGAACAATCTTTTTAAAAACCTCGGCTCAAGTGCCATTTCCAAAGCTCAAGAAATCCTTTACAAGTTAAATAATAATAAAATACTTTGTTACATTTCAAGATTGGCTGGAGAGAGATATTAAATTACAATTATTTCGTAACACGGAAAAACACAACAAGCCGTAGAAATGGAATTTGAAAGAGCGAGGCATTTGCTTGAGGGATAATGAAAACAGGAAATGTTGAAAGGAAAGGGAATCCTTTAGATGTTGGCAAGGTTATTATAATTAATTTGCAATCAATTTCTCTGTTTCAATATAAAAAAAAGTTTTTTTGTTTTAACACACTTGCTTATAAAGTGGCTCTATGGTAATCGCAATTAGGCACAGAAAGACACCCATAATCAAACTATGACATTTTCATTGCTATAACTCACTAGTGAGTTATAGATTTTTTTTCTGTTATTTTATTATGAGTTTTTTTTGTTATTTTATTCACAAGTGTGTTGAAAAACGTCGTATGATACACGTGTGTATTGATGATTACCGTCCTCGGCTACCTTAAGACCCTCGCCTACAGCTCGGGTCTCAATAGCGACTCAGCGGTAATCACCAATGTTACACACTAGTACCATAATGTACTACTATTAATGTTTAATTTATAAACAATTTTTTATTTTAGCTCTAAACTAAATAAAGCTGGTACCAGATAACTGATAGAATACTAATTTTTTTTTGTAGATCATCATCATCATGGCAGTCTTCTAGTGTTACCACAGCTGGGACACTGGCCTACTCTCAAGCGAGAGTGATTAGGTCTTAATCCACCACGCGGACTCAATGCGGATTGGTGGATTGCACATATCTTTCGAATTTTTAGTTCTTGCACATGCCGGTTTCCTCACGATGTTTTCCTTCACCTTATGAGAGCACTGGCATTGCGCAAATACATTTTTCGAATAGGTAAAATCATTAAATCTATTGGTACACGACCGGATTCGGACCCACGAATTTGGGACCGGGAGGCGGGGTCACTACCACTAGACCACCAGTGCTCATGTATAAATACTAAATACATACTAAATACATACTTATAATACGTAGAAAACACCACCCAGACCCTTCTGATTGATTTTCTGATTGCAAATTAAAGATATCTTCACATCGAATTCACAAAACACACATGTGAATATAAGTCGTATTCCAATAGGGTACGACCTACGTTCCTTTGTACTTCAATATAATAAATAGCTTAAAAAGCTGCGAGATTTGGCCCGTATGTCGAAGTGATAAGGTTGAGTTTCTGTTCTGTCTAACGGGTAAACAGTGTACAAAATCGTAAATCCAGTCGATAGGCATCGATAGTTACTTTGTGTTTTATGGGTTTCGCTTCGATGGCTTCGGTTTTATTTGACAGGTTTTTACAGCTCATAGCAAAATAGATTCTCATCTCAAACCTATTCTAATCTCGGCCTCAAACTGATAAACTAATAAAAATTTATTTATTTTTTATTGTACGCACAATTATCTAATACATTAAAAAAAATATATAGAAAAGACATATACAAAGGCGAGCTTTACATTAAAAAGAGTTTTCTTCCAGCAAACCATTGAGGCTAGAGAGAGGTGATTATAGTGGTAGGTACGCGTACAGATAATAGAAATAATAATATACCAGAAATAAACCAGAATATAATTAAATACTTACTAATAAACTATTTTTACTACTACTTACTACTAATATAATAATATACATACTTAATATATATATATTACTTAATATACATTATACCAAGGTAAAATTTACATTACTGTGTTATTAGGTACTGTCAAAGTCAAGATGCGTCACGATCATTGGCTAATAGCTGTCATGGCGGACCTCCAGTGTTACCGTTTTAGAAAACTCATCACATTAAACATTTTTCCTTTAGAACTTTGTTTGTCTACTTAAAAATATATTTGTTTGTTACTGTTAGTCTTATATTTTTTGCCAATTTTTCTATGGTAAAGATTATAATATCCCAAAAATTATTTTGCCTCAAGCGGGATTTGAACCCGCAACCACCGCTTGATCCCGCTTGAGGCAAAATAATTTTTGGGATATTATAATCTTTAGTATTCCCCTAGTGTGATGGTTAACACTATAAAAACAAAAATAACCAATTTTTCTATGGTGTTACAAAGACCTAGGCCACTATGGAATTGGTTCTTTATAAAAAAATACTTTTTATTATTTATTTATTTATTATTGTAGTTCAACCTAGTCGGTGATAGCTAGGTTCAGAGCAATCACGGACATACGCTGAACTCCGAAAGCTATAGCATGAGCGTCGCTTAGTTTGATTGGCACCACATTGAAGGTTTATGATGAAGAGGGGTCATCAAAAAAATAGCTAGGAACCCAGCTGTAGAGGACGGACCTCTTTAGAATGAAAGTAAAAAGAAAAAGAAGTGAATTGACAGTAGAATGTTTTTGATATAGATTTTAAATTGGGCTAATGGTGAAAAATAAATAAAATATTTTCTTTGGGAAAAATAATTGTATAAATAAGTCTCTGTAGCTAACACCAGCCGAGTTAGTTGCCAGTCAGTCCAGTTTAATAGAATAGCTAGACTTGAGCTATAGATGGAACTGAATAGAAAGTTATAAGTAGGATGGCCGTTCAGATATTATATTTTTTATTCACAATAGGCTGGCGCTTGACCACTATCTCGCCTGATGTTAAGCGGTGTGGCAATGTGTACGCTTCTTTAACAAAGTCCCAAGCGACATACAAAATTTATCAATTGGCAAAATTAAAAAACTTAATTAAACAAAAACTGTCTCAAAAAGCTTACTATAAAACAACCGATTACCTAGATGATAAAAAAGCTTGGGACGAATGTGCTCCAACTCTACTCGGCATCCATAACAATAGCAAGGGTCATGCCAAAAAAACGATAGGAACCCAGCCGGTGTTGTTGCCAGTTCTTTTACGGCATGGGCGCGTTGGGACTGGTGTAAATTTTCCTAGCTTGTAAGACGTTTCAAAGTGATCCTTGTGATTCTACTGAAATAAATATTTTTTTTATTAGAGCACGCTCGCTTAAGAGCAACCTATTCACTCGTGACTTGAAGACACCCAGGCTATAAGTATCGGGAAACACGGACTCCGGCAAAGAATTCCAATCCTTGGCGGTGCGAAGAAGCTATGTTATAATAATCAAAGATATAATAATAAATAATAAATAAATAAATAATTCTGAACAATCCACACAGCATCATCTAGCCCCAAGGTAAGCTGCTGTTAAACAGAGCTGTGATAAAGGTACTAGATAGATATTTTTTATTACATATAGAAAATATCTAGAACACCCGGGACAAATATTTGTAGATCGTACACACATTTGACCCGAGGCGGGAATCGATAACGCAACCTCCGCGTCGCAGGCGGACCTGCACCCGCTGCGCCACATCGGCAAAAATCAAAATCTTTTTAGCACGAGCTTTTATAGAGACTTAACTTTTAAACTATCTGACAAATAGAAGCATGTTTAAACTAGCCGGCATTGTACGAAGTTACTGGACCAATCGGGCACAATGGATAATGTCTGTAAACACAAACTTTGCAGCTAATGGGAGATCTTAACTATACTTAAAGTTTGGAAAGCTTAGACTTACACAGCTCTGTGGTCAAAGATTATTGAAGTTTAGTTTGTACTTTAATTAGAGTATACGACTTTGGTAACATCTTACCTAAAATCATAGGACGTGAACCTAAATAATATACTGAAATACTGTTCCTTAATTATTATTTACTCAAATCAAGCAAGTTCTGTTTTATTATCTGATAATGAACGACCCTAGAGTTAATGAAAACTCCACAGCTAAATACTTGGCGGTAGACCTCTTCAGCAAGAGTCCGTCTCGGTGGGTACAACCGCAGAGTCAGATATTCTACCTCCAAGCAGTAGTGTGCAAGTGCACTGTGTTCAGCTTTGAAGGGCACCGTAGCAAGTGAAAGTACTGGGTAAAAAGGACTTAATAACCACGTTTATAAGTGACGAGTGCAGTGCAGTGCCACGCAGAACTTTAAAACTTATATTTTGGGTGACACTGTAGCTTAGCTGTTATGGTCAGACGTGGCACTTAACATTTTGTTTTCATTTACATTAAGCGAGCGACTTGAATACAATGTATTGTTGCTGACATAAAAACATGTTGGCAGCGTAGCCTTTGAAACTGAAATTACTGGGCGAAAGAGACTGGGAGAATTCTGTTGCATAACATAGGTATTTTACTCGTGCGCACTGGTATTGCAAGCGTCCATAGGCTACGGTAACCGCTTACCATTAAGTGACCCGTTTGTTTGCTTGCCCTCTATAATAAAATACTCGCAAAAAACGGTTTCTCGTTTTTAATCCTTACGTACTTACCCAGCGCCTAAAGCCAACTTTTGATTGATTTTTAAGGCACATTTACACATAGGCATAGTTACATTAACTTTAATAATCCGAAGAAAATCTTTATTTAAAACATCAACAGTCCTTCAAAGTAAAAGAAAAGAATAAACTCGCAAAACATTACAAAAGGTATAATTATAATTTACAAAATTATTCCTAACTCATAAATCTCATTGAAAATTAGAAGTTCTTTGGGACTTATTCAAAAGAAACTTCTTCAATATCTCGACACAGTGTTAGTAATAGTATCTAGGGGCGAGGTTTGACTAGCAAACTCGTTCGGGTTTCGTCACGAAAGCTCTCATACGGTGAAGGAAAACATCGTGAGGAAACCTGCATTTTGAAGAGCTAATAATTCGAAAGACATGCAATCCAGATTGGGTCCGCATGTTGAATTATGACCTAATCACTCTCGCTTGAGAGTGGCTCAGCAGTAGGAACTTAGAAGGCTGTCATTAAACAAATAAAATAAATAAATAATGCTGGACACTCCACGCAGCATCATCTAGCCCCAAGTTAAGCAGAGCTTGTGTTATGGGTACTAAATGATTGATATCAGTCATTTAGTACATCTAAGTATATCAGTCATTTAGTACATACATTGCAATACATAGCTATATATTTTTTATTATACACCCATAACAAATATTTGCAGATCGTACAAACATTTGTTTCAAGGCGGGAATCGAACCCGCAAAGTCTGCGTCGCAGGCGAGCCACCTCACAACCCCACGCCACATCGGTCGTCATGATGATGCTAATGATGATGCTGCTTTTGACCCAATGCATTTGTACTTGCAATTAAGCAAGCAAATAAATATATTTCACATCATTTCATTTGGCTGATGTACTGCAAATAAACTTACGAATACCTACTTCGTATACAAACATACGAAATAACAATTTTCGATATAAATATTTGCGAACATACAAAATCATATTTTAATATAGATATTTAGGGATAAAGTATGGTTTACATTGGGTCAGTGACTGACTTCAAATAGAGTCAGTGCTGACTTAGCTAACTTGCTCTGTTTACAAAGGATCAGTACCTACTCGAGAATATTGAAGTCAGTACTGACCCGGCAACGTTTTACTGACTCTAAATCCATTTACATTAAGGCAGTTAGCGGGTCAGCACTGACTTTGCTACTGACTCAATGTAAATCCTAATAATATTCAAAATGCGAAAGTCTGTGTGGGTGTGTGTGCGTATGTACCGTTACGTATCTCCGTGACGACTTATCTGATTGTGATTTTTGAAATGTTGGTTTAAGTCCTGGAATACGCTAAGGTTACTTTTAATCCCGGAAAAAAATATTAAGGGATAGTATAAAAACTGAAAAACCGTGGGTGAAGCCGCGCGGGTTAGCTCGTCATACATAAAGCCTCATTCTCAAACGTCTCTTTGGAAGGTTCGCGAAGTTCAGAACTTTATACATTAATTTATGTTGTCCACTGCGAGATCTTACTTGTTAAAACTTCGAGATTTATGTGAAAATAACTTTGATAGGTATTGAACAAAAATTATAGAACCATCCTGGGATTATTGAAGCGAGATAAAAGTAAGTAAGTTCATGTTAGTCAGTAACTAACTCTGGTGACTGAGTTTTAAGGCCGCCCAAAGGCCTCTGTCATGGTTTAACAACTTTGAAAAAGCTGACCGACTGCTTAACGTGCCCTGCGAAGCACGGCGCTCAGTTGAAATTTCCACTGGCGGCTATCCAAATAGTGAGTACGCGGAACAGTGCTTAACTTCGTTGATCTGTTAAGACCAACTTAGCCAGCTACGTCACGAGCGCTCCATAAAGCGAGATAATGATTTCTGATGTTGCGTGAACATTCCATTTTTAATGAAAAGGTAAATTTACGCCAACGCACCCATTCGTTAAAAGAATTGGCAACAACACCGGTTTGGTTCCTATCGCTTTTTAGTTATGAACCGTGCTGCATGCATGCTATAGTTATGGATGCCGAGTTTGTGGGCAAAGGGCCCAGAAGTCGGACGAAGTTCGTCCCAATTCTGGGCCCTTTGCCCACTCTCTCTGCCAAGATACCATAAACGTGTGTGACAGCTGGTGACAGAGCAGGCGGATACGTTTGCACCATTGACTTACCCCATAAATGGGCAGACGAAACTGGTTAGTTAAGTTTGCACCATTGACTTACCCCATAAATGGGCAGACGAAACTGGTTAGTTACGTTTGCACCATTGACTTACCGCATAAATGGGCAGACAAAACTGGTTAGTTACGTTTGCACCAATGACTTACCCTATAAATGGGCAGACGAAACTGGTTAGTTACGTTTGCACCATTGACTTACCCCATAAATGGGCAGACGAAACTGGTTAGTTACGTTTGCATCATTGACTTACCGCATAAATGGGCAAACAAAACTGGTTAGTTACGTTTGCACCAATGACTTACCCCATAAATGGGCAGACGAAACTGGTTAGTTACGTTTGCACCATTGACTTACCCCATAAGTGGGCAGACGAACTGGTTAGTTACGTTTGCACCATTGACTTACCCCATAAGTGGGCAGACGAAACTGGTTAGTTACGTTTGCACCATTAAAATTGATACAACTACTTGACCTTGCGTTCCTCGCCGTAGATAAACTCATTAAAAAGTTTGCTTGTTTATGACATAGCATTTTATAATAGAACTAGCAGTCCGTCCCAGCTTCGCGCGGGTGCAATGAAACCACACCCGTGCGAAGTCGGTGCGGGTCGCCAGTAATAAATATAGCCTATGTTACTCAGGGATAATGTAGCATTCTAATGGTGAAAGAATTTTTGAAATAGGACCAGCATTTGTGATTTTATTTGTAACAAACAAAAATCTTCTCTCTTTGTAATATTAGTTTATACGTACACCAGAAAATAACGCAAGGATCGATAACGATGTTTTTTTTATACCACTATGATGGCAACCTAGCGTACGGCCCACTTGATGGTAAGCGGTTACCGTAGCCTATGTACGCATGCAACATCATAGATATCACTTGCGTATTACACCCTGAGACGTTAGATGGAAAGTCTCATGTGCCTGTAATTTCACCGGAAACCAACCCTTCGAACCGGAACACAGCAATGCGAGCATTACTGCTTGGCGGCAAATATAGTTATGGTGTATGATATATCTCGGGATATACCTAACCTACTACATCCTAGACTAAGAACACTGGTTACTTTAACAAATTTTAAAATGGTGCAAGTCAGGACAAACCATAAAATTGAAAAGCATGGTAAATAGCACCAGACTACAAATGCATCTCTATCCAACAAATGGTATTTACTTACAAATGAATCCGAGTGCAAGCGCTATCAAATAATTTTAATTCGGCGATTTCTAGCTTGAGCAATGTTTGCTCACTTTGTGGTCCGGCGCTAATGAACCAGCTTATGCTTAGCGCACATTGGGAACGGCATCATTATCATGATCATAATCATATCATCATTTATTTAAAGACCGATGTGGCGCAGCGGGCGCAGGTCCGCCTGAGACGCGGAGGTTGCAGCTTCGATTCCCGCCTTGGGACAAAATTTGAACGATCTACAAATATTTGTTCCGGGTGTTCTGGGTATTTTCTATATATAATAAAAATTATCTTTCTATGTATTGTATTGTATTAAGTATATATCAGTCATCTAGTACCCATAACACAGCTCTGTTTATCTGTCACCTCTAGGGGACAAAACTAGGTGACAGATGGAAATAATCCTTGTGAACGGCATCATAATCATGACCATAATCATAATCATAATCATCATTTATTTAAAGACGCGGAGGTTGCGGGTTCGATTCCCGCCTTGGGACAAAATTTGTACGATCTGCAAATATTTGTTCCGGGTGTTCTGGGTGTATAGTAAATAAGAATTATTAGGGATTTTGAGAACTTTTTTGTGTCAAAATCTAGTACCCATAAAACAAGCTCTGCTTAACTTGGGGCTAGATGATGCTGTGTGGATTGTCCAGCATTAAAAAAAAATGTTGTTCTGGTGAACACACAAGAAAAAACTGTTGTTGTTTTGAACATTTTTGTCCTGAATATTTTTTTGGTGGAATCTCCGCTTTAAATAGGTTTATAATTTTTTAGGGAAAAATCTACTACTCCGATCAACCAATGAGGTCACACATTTAACACAGTTAACCTCAAAAGAAAGATATCGACACGTGTTTCATCTCTCCACGGGACATCCTCAGGGCCATCGACTTGTTCTCCGGCAGACGTGTTGCTCCGTCGAACGCTGGAGCCAAAGTCAAACTCACTCGACGCCTGAATCTACCAATTAAAATATATTTTGTAATTTAGACCTATCTTTGAGGATCTCACTCTCTTTTCAACTTGTATCCTCATCGTACCAGCATGACATTAAAGCGGTTCCAAGAAGTCGGTGGTTGGTGAAGGCAAGATCGGTCGTCATGGCGTTCTTTATGGCTTATGTCCAGCAGTGGAAGTCTATCAGCTGATTATGATGATGTTGAGTAACAGTACTATCAAAATGTGACAAAGCAAGTTAAAAAAAGGGGTTATTCCCGTTCACCCCCACATCTTACCCCCACTGAGACCGAGAAGTGTTTTCCCGTTCGCCCCTGTAGCCAGCGGGAAGTTTTTCAGTACCGCTCGTCCCCAAAAGATCGAGCAGGACGTTTTAGTAATTAATATGAAGATTATTTTGAAATCAAACCTACTTATGTATCTAATACTACCTTCTTTCTTTTACTACCTGTTATTTTTCGTGTAATAAATCTTTATGCCCTTGAGACAAAACTACTAACAAATTGTTTCAAAACACAGATATCTTGCTCTCAATCACTTCTCATATCCAAAAAGACTTTGTTTTGACTTTGAAGCGCTCGTGACGTAGCTGGCTAAGTTGTTCCTAACAGATCAACGAAGTTAAGCACTGTTCCGCGTCACCATTTGAATGGGTGTCAGTGACAACTTCAACTGAGCACTTCCGGGCTTCGGAGGGCACGTTAAGCTGGTCCTGGCTTTTTCAAAGTTGTGAGGCTAGTTTAATGCTACAACAGAATCAACATTATTGGCTTACCTCAGCGTTGACAGTTGGCGGCATCACGATTTTCTTCTGCGGAGGAGACCGCAATACCACGTTCTCATCCCTGATGATGATCTGAGGCTCCATCGCTAGGAGTTTCTTCTTGCAATCCTGCATCTGAAGGCACTCCTTGTCTTTCTTCGACAGCACTGACTCAGAGGACGCGTGCTTCGACGATGACAGCGATGTATTCTTACTTGACAGCTTGAAGCTGTCAATGCTGGTCGTCATTTTTGAACTGTCTTTCCCGTTGGACGCCATTTTGGATTTTCAACGTGTCACTTTGTCGCCGCCATCTTGTTTTAAAGTTTTAGTTCACCGGTTTTGTGTTTTTCTTTTGTTTTAAACATTTTTACGCTAGATTATTTGGCACCACTTAGTTTAGTGAAGATTCTAAGTAACCTAACTAAGGAATATGTTTATATTTTTGAATAAATTTCGGTAAATATTATGATACTAAGATAACATTTTCCGACACCCTTGCGTAAAACCTCACGAAATGAATTCCATATTATTACAAAGCTCTACAACTTGTGCCGTACCAAAAGCCGGTAATTGTAGCCATGTTTACATCAACTTTCAGCAACGCACCGCAATCGATCATTCGCTAGTGGACGTCAGGGCTGTCGGCGAAATTAATAATTAGCAATAACTAATGTAATAAATGAATTAGATATTATTAATGTGTACCGGATACATATATCATGTATTGTTATTTTGTTATTAATTTAAATGATTTAAGATATCAAAAATCTTTATTTAGTAAAAAGGGTTACATTATTTTATAGGATATTAACAAATATTGTGTTTCTTGTAAGTAAAAAATGCTGTGTGAAAAGACCTTTGTGCCAGTGTTGCATTGAGTTCCTCGCTCTAACTAGGTAGAGACCTGTACGTAGATGCGAGGGATCTCTGCTTCAGCTAATACTCTAACTAATCTAATATACACAAACTATAATTACTCAAAATGGCCAGGCTTGGTTGCAGAACCGTTAACCCCTATTAAATAAAGGTTCTCGAATGGTGACTGAGAACTGGTTTTTTTAAATTTATTTTTTATACCTCTAAATTGGCAACTAAGCGTACGGCCCACTTGATGGTCAGCGGTTACTGTAGCCTATGTATGAGTACGCATGCAACATCGTAAATATCACTTGCGTGTTACCACTCTGAGACGTTAGATGGAAAGTCTCATGTGCCTGTAATCTCACCGCGAACCATACCCTTCGAACCGGAACACAGCAACGCAAGCTTGGCGGCAGAAATAGGAATGTGGTAGTCCTTCCCCGGACAAGTTCTATCAAAAGAACTCTACCACTTTAGTTGGGTTATTCCAAACGATCATTATGATCAGTTTGTGGTTGCATTTGATCACATAAAAAGTTATCAATGGATCATTGATCAGTTGCGACTGCTTTATTAAATAAATGTTTTCCTGACGGATCATAATATTATCTTCTTACATATAAAAGAGAATTGCTGTGCGTTAGTCTCGCTAAAACTCGAGAACGGCCGGATCGATTTGGCTAATTTTGGTCTTGAAATGTTTGTAAAAGTTCAGGGAAGGTTTCAACGGTGACAAAATATACAGGGTGTAAAGATTTGCTAGAGAAAAAAAAGGAGACAACCACATAACAGTTTTGAACAAGTTTTTCCATGAATCTGTAAAATGAAACACATGAATGGTGTCTTGGAACAGACTAAACATTTATTACAAACGACAATGGAATAGACAATGCCCGTAACATCTTTGAACACAAGATGGCGATACTAGTACTTATATAGATTAAATTGTTATCCAATACTTTGACGACCGATGTGGCGCAGCGGGCGCAATACCGCGTGCGACGCAGAGGTTGCGGGTTCGATTCCCGCCTCGGGACAAATGTTTGTACGATCTACAAATATATGTTCCGGGTGTTCTGGTTATTTTCTATATATAATAAAAAATATCTATCTATGTATTGTATTGTATTAAATATATATCAGTCATCTAGTACCCATAATACAGCTCTGTTTAACAGCAGCTTACCTTGGGCTAGATGATGCTGTGTGGATTGTCCAGCATTATTTATTTAATACTAATAGAATCTTTAATTTGTATTATTTTGTAAGAAAAATATTGTTAACGGTGCTCACGCTAGCGTCTATTCTTGCAGACAAAAGTGATATATCGTGATAATAATTCGGTTTATGTCCGTGAATGCTCTGAATTTAGTTTCCACCGGCATAAGATCATTTTTTTTTTTTATCAAGAATATTTATTTATTTATTTAATTCTTTATTGCACAGAATATACAGTACAAAAGGTGGGCTTAATGCTAACAGCATTTTCTGCCTGCCAACCTCAAAGGTAGGTAGAGAAAAAAAGACCTTCGTTTGACCACGATCTCGCCTGGTGGAAAGCGACGATGTGGCCGACGGTGGAGCACGAAGGTCTATGAGACACCTATTCACTCTAGCCTTGAAGAGGCCCGGACTTTATTTCTAGAAAGAATACTATAATAGTGGCAAATATCCCACTATTATAGCTTTCTAGAAATAAGTAAACTCATATTAATTATTAAAAGATATAAATACTTAAATAATAATAAAAAAAACACAATCTATCCCAATGTGGCTGGTCCCCAAGGGAAGAGTAGACCAAGACCCTCCAACCGAACTGAAAATGAAGAAATGAAGAAATCCCAAGCAACAGTTCGTTCGTTCGTTCGTATGAGTCAGTGGCCAACACTGGTGACAGAGTTTCTAGGCCGCCCGAAGGCCTCTGTCATGGCCTAGCAACTTTGAAAAAGCTGGGACCGACTGCTTAACGTGCCCTCCGAAGCACGGGAGCGCTCAGTTGAAATTGCCACTGGCGGCCACCCATCCAAATGATGACCCCGCGGAACAGTGCTTAACTTCGTTGATCTGTTAAGAACAACTTAGCCAGCTACGTCACGAGCGCTCCAAATTAAGTACATTACTCACACACTAAAAAAAAAAAGGCAGTAATTGGAGGAGGCCTTTATCCGCAAATGGGCGGCCCCAAAAACAATTTTAAAGATTAATATCTTAATAAAAATTAAAAAAAAACTACTTTTAAAAATAACTTAAAATTAATACATAATAATTTTTTATATTTATATAACTTTTAAAATATATGACGTAGAAGGAGAAGCGTCGTGGTTTTTTAAAAGAGTGACGTCAGCAGGGCTGACGTCACTAGCATCGTCGTCTTGATCACTGGTCTTCGGATCGTCAGGGTCACTCATCCTCGAAACAAGAAAAACGCAGCAACTGTTCTGATCTTCTTTTTATTCAATCTTGATGTTGCTTGTCCGACGGCTCGAGTGCGAATGAATCGCAGTCGGGCCGGCGGCCGTATTTATACGAAAATGCAGGTGCGCGCAAGCTTTGTTTTTAACAAGTCTAAAAGGTCTTGCGGGTGCCTGTTTTTGCATTCATTTAATCAATTTATTAAACTTAAAGATTTTAATAGTTAAATTAGTTAGATCACACAATCAGTTAAATCTTAACTACATCAAAACACATTGTTTTACGCCTATATTGTTATTTTGCGGCTTGAGATGGTGGTGTTGCGCCGATACGGCCGTTCTGACAGGCGGTGCGCGCTCTGCACCAGCCTTCTTGGTTTTATCTGAAACAATTTTGTCTTTTGAGTGTGATATCTGTAAGCAACCTGCGTTGCTTAAAGATGTTTGTTAAAAATAAAACTTAATCACATCTATCATGTGTCGGTAATAATTACTCGTAGAAATTTGTGTCAGTTGCACATAAACTCGTGGAATCTCGTGGAAAAAGGGAAGGTATGATGCTGTGCTCTAGGCGGTTCTAAAATTAGATTAGTTCTCGTGGATATTGGTACTCGTAGATTCTCGTAGAAAGAGGAAAGTATGATGCTGTGCTCTGGGCGGTCCTGTACGCCGTGGTACACAGGGGTTCTAGGATATTGAGACAAGGTTGATGCTGTGTTATACACAGGGGCTCTAAAAATGAGGTGGATAGAAATTTATCGAAATTATTGATTGTTAACTCACGTTTTTATGTGGATGGTGGATCGCTTGGCTGTGGCGGTCCAGCTCGCGAGGTTGACTGCATAAGACCACTCGGTATTGCAGCAGTGTTTTCAGGTGCCAATGCCGGTGAATCACCGTCCTCTGCCGCCGATACGGTATCTTGGTCACCCGGTTGTGGAGCACGACGAAGTTGATCGTGAGCGACCTTCCGTGGTCGGCCTCTGCCAACGACTCGTTTCACCAAATAGCGGTCATTCTCCAGAATCCTGCAAATCTCATAGGGTTCACTGAACTTGAGGTCTAATGAAGTTTGGTTTCTCGGGTTATTTTTTATAAGTACGTAGTCTCCTCTCTGAAAAGAACGAATTTTAGCTTTGTGAGAGTTGAAGCGTTGTCGGTCTTGTTCTGCTGACTGCGACATCTTTTGTTGTACATGTTGAGAGAGTGCTTCAATATCGATGGTTTGATCATCAATGTTTACCAGACTTAATAGTTCAGGTGGAACACAATGTTTTCGTTGGGTAAGCAGTGTAAGAGGAGCGACCCCAGTTACCCGATGGGTAGTGCAATTCATCGCTAGTTGAAGTTCTTCCAGTGTAGTGTGCCAAGTCTCAGTTTCGTAGTTTTTGATCATGACCAACGCGTTCTTCAATGTTGCTACGACTCGTTCGACTTGACCATTCGCTCGGCTTATTCCTGGTGCTATTGCGTGAATATTTATTCCTATGTGTTCACAGTAAGTCTTAAATTCACCCAGAAATTCTCTTCCTCCATCGACAATAATTTGGACTGGTGTTCCAAATAGATGCACTGTACGTTTAAGAGCAGCAAGCGTGCTGTGTTGATTCTTGTTGGTGGCATAATAGAACAATACGTACTTTGTGAAGGCGTCAATGGTAACAATGACGTATTGTTGATCATTTGGGGTACCTAATTTGCCTGTTATGTCCATGTGTATTACTTGGAAAGCAGTGTTTGGTTTCTGGATGGGGTGCAGCTGAACTTGTATAGCACCTGATGTTCCTTTAGACGTTCTGCAGATAACACAGTTATCTACAAATCTACGGACCGAAGTGCTCATTTTGTCGAACCAATAGGTTTGCTTGATTTTCTGCAAAGTCTTTTCCCACCCAGGGTGTTTAAGTGCGGTGTGGAAAGAGTTGATGATGCTCCATTGGAAGGATTTAGGTACCACGGTGCATACTTGCTGTCCAAAAACTGGATCTTGCACGTTCTTCTTCAGAACATCATCTTCCAAGACGTAACTTTCTACAGTGTTGTTTTCTCGTAAGCTATCCATCAATGGACGCAGTGTTTCGTCTCTTCGTTGTTCAACCTTTAACCAAGTCAGATCTCTTGTCATGACGTTGACCACGAGTTCGCTGGGATTTCTGCTAAAGAAATCGGCGTGTTGTAAGCGTTCACCTTTACGGTATTCTACCTCAAACTCGTAGTTTTGTAGAAATGCCCACCAACGGTGAATTCTTGGCAAAAGATCTTGCTTATGTTTTGATGCTTTGAGCGCATTGCAGTCGGTTATTACCGTAAATTTACGTCCGTAAAGGTACTGACGGAAGTGTTTGATGGCTCGTACTACTGCCAAGGTTTCCAGCTCATATGAGTGGTACCTGCTTTCTGCGTCTGTAGTTCTCATACTCATGAAGGAGACTGCATGTTGTCGTCCGTCTATTAGTTGAACCAGAACGGCACCGAAGCCAAGACTGCTTGCATCAGTAAATAGTTGTATTGGTGCTTCTTCTTGGAACAAGGTTAATACTGGAGCTGAAGTCAAGCACTGTATTACTTTAGCTCTTGCTTTTTCATGTCGATCGGTCCATTCCCATTTGGCACCTTGCTTGGTTAACTCGTACAGTGGTACCATGATACGTGAGAAGTCTGGTATGTACTTTCTAAAGTATCCCGCTAAACCATTAAACTGTCTTACCTGTTTAGCAGTTTTTGGTACAGGTGCTTTTACTAAAGCTTCTACTTTCTTCGGACTTGGTTGTACTTTTCCATCAGCTACCACATTGCCTAAATACTCAATCGAACGCTTGAAGAAACTGCATTTTTCGACATTAACTGAAAATCCAGCTTCTTGTAAAGCAATGAGAATACGCTCAATGTTCGACAAGCCCTCAGTGAAGTCTGCGCATTTGCTTAAGACATCATCAACGTACACTTGTGCAGCGGTTCCCAGCAGTGGGTATAAGGCTCTGTTGATGCATCTCTGGTAGACGGAACAGGCATTGCTCAGGCCAAATGGCATTGTAAGGTATTCGTAGAGACCATCAGGGGTCACAAAAGCCGTCTTCTCAATTGATGTCTTGGAGATAGGAATCTGGTGAAAACCAGCGGCCATGTCTAAACTGGTATAAAACTGACCATTAGCCAGCTGATCAATCTGATCAGAAATCAGTGGAAGTGGGTAGTGGTCACGCAGAGTATTGGAGTTCAGCTCTCTGAAATCAACACAGAGGCGATCATCGCCGTTCTTTTTCTTCACCAGAATGATCGGACTTGAATATGGAGACTTGCTCTCTTGAATGATGTTGTGTTCAAGTAGTTCGTTAACGATCGTACGTACTTTCTCTCGTTCGACTGGGCTGAGGCGATATGGTCTTCGTTCCACATACTTATCAGGGTTCTTTAGTCGGATTTCTAATTCACCCGTGTTGACTCTGCTGCTCGGGTATCCGTGGATAAACAAGTGTTCATATTTGTGTAGCAGTATACGTAGTTGGGAAATTTCGTTATTATCCGTTAAGTCACAGTCGAGTTTGTCAAAGGTCGGACTGTTCACACTAACATGGTTGATTGTTTGTTGGTGCATCAACCTTGTTCCGTCCGATGTGATCATCATATTTAGGTTTGTGCCATTAATCAAATTCATTCCGACTAAAACATCAGTAGACATTTCATTGTCTGGCAGTATACAGAACTGTAGTTCAACGCTGATTGTGTCTATGACACAAACTGTCAGTATGTTGGTCAGTGATAACACTGGAAATTGACCAATTCCTTTCATGAAATTTACTGCTTGAGTCCGCCGACCAGGTAGTGCTGCAGCGACCGACTCTCTCATGATTGAACACTCTGCACCACTGTCAAACACTGCTTGTATAGTCTTTGTACCAATTTGAAGAGTTATTGGAGCCAATTTGGTTCCTGCTATGCAGTTCACATTTGATGTCAGTGAACGTTCGCGTTTAAAGCATACTTCATAATTATGGCCAGGTTTCTTGCAGTACGTGCATGTAGGTACAGTAGTAGGAACCGTTGGCTTATTTTGGTCTGGTTTAACTTCAGGAGGCTTCAGCCTGCAATCGTTTGTTGTGTGGTTTGTCCTTTTGCAGATGCGACAAGCAGTCGTTGATTGTGGTGCGTTATCTGAAAATCGTGTACGTTTGTTTGGTGGACCTGAAACTGAATTAGGTTGAGGGCGTTTCTTTCGTATGGTTGATGCAATTGAAATGAGCTCAGGCACTGTAGTTGCCCTTGCATTCAGTAATTCGATTCGCAGTCGTTCGTCATTAATGCAGCCGATCACGGCTTCAACTGCGTCTTCATTGTCCAGTTTGTCTTTGGTTAATCTTCGCCATAAGACCCAGGCTCGTGACAGGTAATCTGCAATATCAATGGAATTATCGTAAATGTGTTCTCTAAATCGGATAACATCACGAGAATACCTGTTCTCTGGTTCAAATGTCGTGACGAGTTTGCTACGTAGTTCTTCCCAGGTAGATGTTGTTACCATCCAATCGTCGATCCACATTTTGGCTCTTCCCTTTAAGAGGCTACACACCTTCATACGGACATCAAAATCATTCAGTTTGTAAGTCATCATGGCTGTGTTTATATGCTGACACCATTCGCGTACTCCAACACTGGTATCAGGGTCAAAAGATGGTAAAAACACATCTTTAATCCTAACTCTTGTTTCCGTAGGTGTAGCATTCAAACGTTCGGACATTTTCTGCATCGTTTGCATCATTTGTAGGAATAGTTGTGGTGGAACCCCACCCTGAAACAAACTAGCCTGTTGAGTGGTGTCGAAGTGAACACCATTATGTGGTAATGGTAACGATAGTGGTGGTGGTGTACCACTCAATTGAGAGTTAGATACAGCGTCCTGTGGTTTAGCGATGTCAATTTGTGGTGTATCAGGTGGTTCCCGAGCTGATGAAGAAGTGGTTTGAATAGTAATGGGCTCCGATCCCACTTCTGATGACGTAGAAGGAGAAGCGTCGTGGTTTTTTAAAAGAGTGACGTCAGCAGGGCTGACGTCACTAGCATCGTCGTCTTGATCACTGGTCTTCGGATCGTCAGGGTCACTCATCCTCGAAACAAGAAAAACGCAGCAACTGTTCTGATCTTCTTTTTATTCAATCTTGATGTTGCTTGTCCGACGGCTCGAGTGCGAATGAATCGCAGTCGGGCCGGCGGCCGTATTTATACGAAAATGCAGGTGCGCGCAAGCTTTGTTTTTAACAAGTCTAAAAGGTCTTGCGGGTGCCTGTTTTTGCATTCATTTAATCAATTTATTAAACTTAAAGATTTTAATAGTTAAATTAGTTAGATCACACAATCAGTTAAATCTTAACTACATCAAAACACATTGTTTTACGCCTATATTGTTATTTTGCGGCTTGAGATGGTGGTGTTGCGCCGATATATATTATTTAATGCATGTTTTAGATATATATAGTAATAATTATTGGGAAATAAAGAGGCTAATAATAATAATAATAATAATAATATAATTGTCTTTCAAAAGACTCGAGACTCGCGCAACCCTGCTCACCTGTCTCCCTCTGATGTATTTACCGACGCGTCCATCGCCGGGAGAGTTAATGCTTTGTTGAAATCACGAGCTGTAAATATTGAAAGCAGGTAATGCTTACGGCATACCATCTGTTTTACGAAAATATCTCTAATGATTTTTGCAGTAATAAACAATGAGGTATTTGATAAGTGAAGTTTTTAACGAACCAATTTTTTTTTTATACAACTGAAGTGGCCACCAAGCGGCCCACAACATGGTAAGCGGCTACCGCAGCCTATGGACGCTTGCAATACCAGAGGTATCACTCGCGGGTTGCCACCTTGAGGCTAAGATCGAAAGTCTCATGTGCCAGTAATTTCACCGGAAACCATACCCTTCTCACCGGAACACGGCAATGCGAGCATAACTGCTTGGCGGCAGAAATAGGTATGGTCCATAAGTATTTTCCATAAGTTTTATCAAATCAAGATGTGGAAGGACATTTTCGTTGTAGGTATATAATTTTTTGGAGTGCTGGCATCGCGCACATACATATTTAAATGAAAAAGTCTGAACCTATGACCTTATGATTGGCAGGTAAGGATGCTACCAAGACACCCAGCTATGACCTTACAAACAAAAAGATGCAAGTGATTCTTGTGATTTAAATAAAACTAATATGGAATTCTCATTATTATTCCGCTCGCAGTTAGGTGACAATAATAAATTTAGATTCTAAAATAATCTTTGGCGGCATAAAGCATTAACCTAAGCAATACATTTTAATACCAAAGGGACCACTCGTACCAATGCCTTACCACGAGTTCAATGAATTCGCTAGCGAGTTTTCTAGCGAGTTGCACGTTTTTTAGAAAGCGTAGGTACAAGATAAAAAACAGACGAAAAATCTCTAATACTATTCCGCTTAACCTATTAACTAATGATCACACAGTTACCACAGTTAACCTCAAAAGGAAAATATCGACACGTGTTTCATCCCCCACGGGACATCTTCAGGACCATCGACTTGTTCTCCGCCAGACGTGTTGCTCCGTCGTGCGCTGGAGCCAAAGTTAAGCCAAAGTTAGTATTAGAGATTTTTCGTCTGTTTTTTATCTTGTAATGGATTTCCGCAAAGTAACGCCTGAATTTATCAATTAAGCGTAGGTACATAAGAATGGTGATACAGTCTTGCAGAACCGAGCAAATGATGACTTACTGAACTTTTTTGAGCGATCTGTCACCCTAGGCGGACAGACCTGAGTAACAGATGAGAATAAACTATGCAAAATATATTTTTTTTAACATGAGGCATTTGTCAAACCTAAATGAACCGTGTCGTCATAGAATTACCTCGTTAATTAGGTCATGACTCGTTTTAGTTTTGTTTGTTGGAGCTTTTTACCATGTCATGCGGAGCGCTCGTGACGTAGCTGGCTAAGTTGTTCTTAGCAGATCAACGAAGTTAAGCACTGTTCCGCGAGGTCATCATTTGGATTGGTGACTGCCAGTGGCAATGTCAACTGAGCGCTCCCGTGCTTCGGAGGGCACGTTAAGCAGTCGGTCCCGGCTTTTTCAAAGTTTTAAGACAGAGGCCTTCGGGCGGCCTAGAAACTCTGTCACCAGAGTTGGCCAATGACTCATACGAACGAACGAACCATGTCATGCATGGCAATGCGTGAGAATAGGCTGAAATATCAGAAAGGTCAGAGTTATTTGGCTTGCCGAGTATCTCAGATTATATATCATAACAATTTTAAGAACATGGTAGAAAGTAATCGCTTCTTCAAAATGGCTGAAGTTGTTTTTATAAATATGAACTCGCCAGCGACTTTTAAAACCATAGTATAGAACAGATATTGAAATGCGCTGCCCGCCCGATGTATTGCTGAAAAAGCGAATATTCTTTGTGTAGCTCCATTCACACACGATATCGTGAATTGATCGAACGTTATCGTTGAATAGATCCGTTTCTTTGGTTATAAAGGTTCAATGCTTAATTTGAATATGGCTATATCATTTTTCGTTTCATATGCCTTAGAACCTTTTTTAAAACGGGACGACTTCGACAGTCTCGCACTTGTCTGTTTTATTTTTAATGTCCCACTGCTGGGAAAAGTTCTTATCTTTCTAAGGTTTCCCCTTTCACGTAACTTAATCCGTTTTTATTTGAGGGCTTCTGCGTTTGACTTAATTTTACGAAATGCTTTTGTTTATTTGTGCCGTTCACCTCAGTTACTCTCGCCTGAGAGTAGGCCAGTGTCCCTGCAGTGGGAACATTAGAAGGCTGTCATGATGATGATGACCTCAGTTACTTTTTGACAAACCCAACAAAATTGGAGGTTCTAGTGGCAGTGAGCACGGGTGGTCTAGTGGTAGTGACCCCGCCTTCCGATCCTAAAGTCGTGGGTTCAAATCCGGTGTGTGTGTGAATTTTTCTATTAAAAAAATATATGTGCGTAATGTCAGTGCTTTCATTAGTGAAATATAACAACATGAGGAAACACCCCAAGACTAAAAATTCGAAAGATATATCCTATCCACCATTGGTCCAATGTACCATTGATTAAGACCCAATACTCTAGCTCGAGAATAGGCCAGTGTCCCAGCAGTGGAAATTCAGAAGGCTGTCATGATGACGCACGAAAGAGTGACAGAGACAGAACTATTCAGAGTGATGACTTTTACCGTAACGTAGGTTTGTGTCCATTTGCATACTGCACGGTAAAAACTGATCCGATTTCTGTGATTTCAATGTGGACTGTCTGTTTGAATATGCATGTTAGTTGATTACGTTTCCTGGCTGTTTCGATGCTCTCTCGTTACAGAAAATACGAGCCAAGCGACCCTGATGGCGTAATGGATGGAAGCGAAAGTTCCGGGTTCGATGCCGTTCTTGAGAAAAAGCATTTTTTTTTATTATATAATTATACATTTCTTAACATTTATTTATACTAAACTTCTGGTAATAAATGTTGATGTAAATAATATTTGGGAGTATATTTATTGTTTGAGACGTCGTTATCTTTTCTTAATCGTATGGAAAAACGTCAAACGTCATTAGTATAGTATTTCTGTTTTTGGCCATAAATAAAGGTAGTAGGTAAGTCTTTAAAGACGGACAGACAGACATTCGAACTGAAGGGCAACAAAATAATTATCTAGAGCTTTGAGTTCAAAAATCTCTCTCTCTCCTCCACTCTCAGGATTCCTGGAATGAGCCCATTTTTTCCTGTAGAGGTGCGAAACCCAAAAAATTACTTTGATTTATAACATCCCTATATATTCCCTATACATAAGAGCCAGTGTTAAAAGGACCTCTTTTTGTAAAGAAGCCCCTATCATAAAATAAATGATGAAAAGACCTTCCTTTCAAGTAACAATTATATATATTCCGCTTTATGGTAATTGGATTATAACTTATAAATATGAATATTTTGCCCACACTTATAATTATTAGTATATAGTATTAGTATTGTAGGTATATGTAGGTATATTTATTTGAATAATTAAGTACTTAGGATGTATTATTTTTTTGTAGATATGTTTATTGATAATATTATTATTTTTTATCGTTATTGTATTCAAAATTAACTAACCTACTCAGAAATTGTTGACACCGTCCCATCTTATTCTTGTAAGATTCTGTCCTTCCTAAGGTTGCTTGGAAGAAATCGCTCATAGCGATGAAGCCGCCCATTCTACTTCGCTCTAATTAAGTAATATCTGTGTAACCTTTTAATTACTTCTTGTGTGTTGTGCAATAAAGAGTTATCTATCTATTTATAATTTTTGACAAAATATAAATTATAACTTATCTTGTACCTAGCTTATACCACTGGAGTTGCTTTCATGCCCAAATGTTCTAGCAAATAAATAATATTTCATTTATTTTCATTTCAGCATTAATATTGTATATGTATTTATTGTAATATTAATATCATCATCATGACATCCTTCTAATGTTCCCACTGCTGGGAAACTGGCCTACTCTCAGGCGAGAGTGATTGGGTCTTAATCCACGCGGACCCAATGCGGATTGGTGGATAAATATTATTATAATATATAATATTAATATATTATTATAAAAAGAGTCTATGTATAAGTAAAGTAGGTCTATTAACTGTTATGTTAGAATTAAATTAAGTACTTATCTCTTTATTAATTATGTTATCAAATTGTATGTGTACTTACCTACATATCATGTATCTTCGCTACCCACAGGTTAGCTGGTAGATAATGCTGTCTAGCATTAAGTTCGCCTTTGTAAACATATTTTAAGTTGTACAATAAAGTATTATCTATTTATATATCTATCTAATATTAATAAATCACACTATCACACGAATATTGTGATACGAAAGTGAGATTTGATGGATAGATGTTTACTCGATCACTCCAGAACGGCTGAACGGATCTAGATGGTATTCGTCACAGAGATAGATTATAGCCTATATACATAATATATAATGTTCTAGCAAATATATTTTTTTTCGGGAAATATGTACCGGTACACATCATAATTACCACGTGAACATAGTCACGGGTAACAGTATAAATACAAAATATTATAAATTGTGGGGTATTTAACAGATACATCTAGCAGTGGCAACCACAACTGGAAAACGAAGTGTAGGACGGCCCCCCCACTCAATGGACCGATGACATTAAAGCGGTCGCAGGAAGTCGGTGGATGGTGAAGGCTCAAAATCGGTCGTCATGGCGCTCTTTGGGGGAGGCCTAGTAGTAGAGTTCTTTGTGATAGAGCTCGTCCGGGGAAGGACTACCACCATACCTATTTCTGCCGCCAAGCAGTAATGCTTGCATTGCTGTGTTCCGGTTTGATTTTAATCCGGTGAAATTACAGGCATATGAGATTTTCCATCTAACGTCTCAGGGTGGTAACACGCAAGTGATATCTATGATGTTGCGTGCGTACATAGGCTACCGCTGACCATCAAGTGGGCCGTACGCTTGGTTGCCACTTTAGTGGTATAAAAAAAAAAGACCTATTGTCCAGCAGTGGACGTCTATCGGCTGATAATATGATGACATCTACCAGAGCAGGATTCTTTAAATAAAATACAAGTAACATATTACCCTTATAGCATATTAGCTGTATCATTACAGTTGGCCACTGACTCATACGAACTGAATAATAAAATAACATGATAATTGATAATTGATAGATTCAGGCGTTACTTTGCTGAAATCCATTACAAAATAAAAAACAGACGAAAAATCTCTAGTACTATTCCGCTTAAAGCCTAAACCGTTAAGCGGAATAGTACTAGAGATTTTTCGTCTGTTTTTTATATGATAATTGATGGTGATCTTATACCATTCATTGAGATTACAGTGGGTTGAGATAATAGTAAATGCCTTCTTTGCTTTATTATGTGATTCGTTCGGACTACAAATTACTTTTTATGAAGATGGAGTAGGTACTTAGAGAGTTAATAATTATAATATCTCATCATGACAGCCACAATGTTCCCACTGCTGGGACACTGGCCTACTCTCGCGCGAGAGTGATTGGGTCTTAATCCACCACGCGGACCCAATGCGGACTGGTGGATGACACATGTCTTTCGAATTTTTAGTTCTTGGACATGCCGGTTTCCTCACGATGTTTTCCTTCACCGTATGAGAGCACTGGCATTGCGCACATAAATTTTTCGAATAGAAAAATCCATTGGTGCACGACCGGGTTTGAACCCACGACCTTAGGATCGGAAGGCGGGGTCACTACCACTAGACCACCGGTGCTCTTATAATATCTGACTTCTCTTAAACAATAGAAATTAGGAATAAGTAGGTGTGGGTAGAAAGGGTAACTTAAATCAAATATTTTGGATCGAACGGAGCAAAATACTCATTGGGTAGAATATTCTTGGGTGAACGGGAACTCATAATTATAATTAAACTGAGTTATTATTAAAATCATTTGGTATTTTTTTTATTGCGTGCTATTTATATATTGTATATTGGTATTTATGATACCTATCTACCTACCACTAGTTTTATTATATTTTTTAGAGAATTTTTAATAGAGCTTCTTCTGAAATATCTACTTTATTTCTTTAAGTAGGTGCATTATTATTTTAACAAATAATTTCGAACCTAGTATAAATTTTGCACAAAACACAGCATCACAGATAAATACCAATTCATCCATTGATCCCCGATAGTCCCTATCACAAACCTTGAAATACCTACACATCAAATTATTGATAAAACCTTTCGCTCATAATTTAACCAGAATATTACTATAACTCGTCACAAACGTAGGCGCAGGTTTTAAATCACAGAAAAAAACTGTTTTTCACAATGCTCACTTCGGTTTCACCCTTACAACAACACGTAAGTAGAGCAAGCCCGCGACACGACCTCCCGCGGCGGACGACGGCGCCTCACTGACGCCACCCTCTCGGTAATGGCTACAAAACCAGGGGGTGGACAAGACAGCAGCTCTACGTACATTTGCTTGACATTATAACTATTTTAGGAGTTATGATACTTTTGTTTTGAATGCTGGGCAAAGTGGTTTCCGTTTAAAAAAATATTACTGTCTGTCTAAGGCTGGATTCGACCAACTTTTGTTGTAACTATTCTGAATAAGAAATGACAAATGCGAGTGAACTGTCAGTTTACTCGCAAATAACTACGATTTACTCTGCGAATTGCTTATTCGAGTTTGGTCGAATCCAACCTTAGTAGGTTTTGTATTTTCTATTAATCATTCTTAGTATACACTTGTGTATAACTAATGTGTCTTTCGAGTCTGTCATAGTTTTAATCCATTGACATAAAATTACTAGAAAACTTACTAGCAAACGCACGTTTGTATGCAGACTGAAAACATTGACTAGAATAGCTTTAGACTGCGTTTCCACCAGAGATGTGCGAGGATGTGTAGCGAGGGATGTGTTTCTTAGGAATAGGAACCAATAGAATCACTTAATTTACCTAGTCTTGCTCTGACAGCTTTATAGATACACGCTGGTTCCAACAAACACATCTCTTGCTATATACACATCCTTGCTTAGCTCTGGTGGAAACGCAGTTTTAATATCCCAGTATATCAAATTATTGTTACATACAATAATTTGATTCTAGAAATATAAAGGATTGAATCCTGTACGTATCTTGAATCTTTTGTAGATCATCACTCCACCTAGTGAGACCTGTTGTTACTTCTTCGGACACGCCCAATACACTCACAGCTATAACTAAATTGAGTTTGCTAAGAAAATGTATTATACAGGGTCATTCATTATCAATCTGACAAACTTTAGGGATAGATTCCACATATAAAAAAAATATATGTACCTATAATTTTTTTATGTATATTTTGTCTTAAAAATCACAAAAAACAAAAAAAATCGATTACGTTTTTCTGCTCAGTTATTATTTATCATTGTTGGAAATCGAGTTAAGCGACGTAATAATAAAATATTCGAGTGTGCGCGCCCCGGTATAGGTTGATAATGAATGTTATATAAATAAACTAGCGACCCGCCCTGAAAGGTGCTGAAACGTTTATACCTTCTTCGTGAATCACTCTATCTATTGCAGAATTTCAATTTCAAATTTCAATTTTTCAATTTTCAAGGAACAGACAGGGCTGGTAGCGCCTTTACTATCCTATCCTACTAAAAATGCGATTGTCTGTGTGTGTGTGAATATATAAGGTCATTCATTATCAACTTGACAAACTTAAGGGATAAGTCCCACACATAAAAAAAAATACAATCATGTACTTTTTTTTTCTAAACATTTTTTTTATATTTAAAAAATTTTTTTACGTAATTCTGCTTAATTAGTTATCCTTGTTAGAAATCGAAAAGGCAGCGCTCGGCACGTGTCAGTGACCCCCGCGTCAATGAGCCGCGGGTCAATAACCCGCGCGTCCTTGACCTGCGCGTGCCAATGACTCGCTACGGGGCGCGCACACTTGAATATTTCATTATTACGCCGCTTATCTCGATTCCCAACAATGATAAATAATAGTTGAGCAGAAAAACGTTATTGATTTTGTTTGTTTGCTTGGGATTTTTAAGACAAAATATACATAAAAAAAAATATATGTACCTATAAACATATATTTTTTTTTATGTGTGGAACCTATCCCTTAAGTTTGTCAGGTTGATAATTAATGACCATGTTTGTTACCACGTATCTCCGTGATGACTTTACCGATTTTTATGTAATTTAGAATGTAGATGGCTTAAGTCCTGGAATAACACATAGGTTACTTTATATCCTGTAAAAATTTACTGTTCCTGTAGAAAGCATAAAAACTGCAAAAACGTGAAGCTGCACGGATCAGCTCGTGTAATATAAATAAACTTACTGTTAAATAAAAGTACATAATTACATTACATTAGAAAATATACAAAATACATATGAAACAATGCTGAAAAGCACACAGACCACACAGAAGAAGACGAATAACAATATATTTTAAATCATAATAGCTTTTAAGAAAACCAAATTAGTTTATACTTAGATAATACTACTAAGTACCTAACTTGAGTGAAAAAAAAAACTTAGTATTTGCATGTTAGATTCGTTTTAAGTTTTAATACATAAAAGTACTTTATAATACTTGTCTGAAATAAATGGCTATTACTTACTTACTTACTTACATATGAAACAGTTGAGCCATCTAAAGACCGTTACAAACGACCTATAAATAGCTCAATAATATAAAATAACTTACTGTTTTGCAAGCAGTACCCTTTCAGTTCCATTTGTTCGGCGTGCGAGCGACAATTGTCATTGACGTAGTACCTACCTACGCACTTGATCGTTGAGACACAGAACTAATAGTATTGAGGGGGTTGCCACAGGACAATGTACAGTCGGGGTAGGAAAACCTTCTGACGAACCTTTTCTTACCCCGACTGTACCTATTACAGAATGGCCACTCACCCCCTTCCATTGACTTACGTCAATCATGACCGCCTTCTAATGTTCCTACTTGGTCATTTGGGGACACTGGTCTCTCGAGAGTGATTGGGTTTTAATCCACCAAGCGGACCCAATGCTGATTGGTGGATGGCACATGTCTTTCGAATTTCTAGTTCTTGGACATGCCGGTTTGTACACGATGTTTTCCTTCACCGTATGAGAGCACTGGCATTACGCACATAATATACATTTTTCGAACAGAAAAATCCTTTGGTGCACGACCGGGTTTGTACCTACGACCTTGGGATCGGAAGGCGGTGTCACTACAACTAGACCACCGGTGCTCTCTGACCTCAACATAATAGCGAGTTCGTGGGCTTTCGTAGGCGCTGAAGCTAAGGGTACAATCTCTTATTATAGTATATGTACGCATTTTTTTATTTTTTGTGTAGTGCTGTGCGTGCATTCTTTCTCTAGCGCGTGCATGACTTATGTAAGCGACAGTAGCTATCTCGCTTTAGCTATAATAGATGCTAACCTTAGAATAACAATACGGAGAAACGAAGTACGCGCACGTAAATTGTGATCATTTTAGTGAGACTTATTAGTCTCACTTAGTCAAGCAGCTCGCCATTCATCAATGTGAATAGTTATCGTGCGCACGTCTCTCACAATTATAATTTCAAAATGGTGTATTGTGTAGTGAAAGGCTGCTGTAACACCACGTATATAATCATTAATCACGTATAATACATAAGCCGCTCACGCAAACATCAATTGTTTTGTGAACACACTTTTGGAAATAATATTGAATGAAACTATCATTCTACGTGTTGTTATTCTAAGGTGCTAACCATGACACTCGGACGCAAAACGGACGAACTTTGAAAGTTACGTTCAACGATAGCAATAGAGCCACAGATATTCCCTCAGTCGTTTAAATACCTACATGTTACTCAAGTTTTATAATATCGCATATTTGGCTCAAATATTACTTTATAGACATCCATGTTAGGCATTTTGCTACAAAGGCTAAAAGCGTTTTAGATGACCCGCTCACGAGCGACTAGTAGAGTATTCCCTGTAGTGTTTGACGTTAGTATAAAATCAAATATGTATAGGTCTCACAACGGATCTCAGCCGTAGTGAAATTAGCCGTTTCGATGCGCAATGGAGCTTTTTCAAACTAAATTGTCTTTGCGCATCACAAACGGCTAACTTCACGGAAGCCTAGATCCGCTGTGCGAACTATACACGAACGAACATACGAACTGGAAATCGAAGTAAGTGTAGTTCCCACAGTAGGTACAAGTTTTGTTTAGTTTGGGGCTAGATTGCACCGTGTATAAATGTACGCCAATATTTATTTATTAAAAATTACACTCGACTTGTATTAGGTATCTATTTTTTAGTTGACCATTTAAAACGAATTACTTTCATGTAAAGAAAAAAGCACAAACGTAAAATATCAAAACAAATAACGAACATTTGACAAAGCTCATTGATTGTTGAATTGACAGCTGATGACAGTTTCAATGAAGTATATAGGATACAAAGTTTCCCTACTTAACTTTGAGGACAACTGGTGTAGCTCATTGCACTGGCGACCCTAGTAACTATAACGTTGACAAAGTAATTGATGGTGCAACCCATTTTGGAAAATGTAACTGTTAGTTAGTGGTTATTGTTAAAGTTTAATAAGACAGTTACGATAACAGAAGATTAGGTGCAATCCAGCCTTTTAGGTACTAAGTAAATAATAATAAATAATCATTAAATAGTTGTTTTTTTTTTTTTATACCACCAAGGTGGCAAACAAGCATACGGCCCACCTGATGTTAAGCGGTTACCGTAGCCTATGAACGCTTGCAATACCAGAGGCATCACTCGCGCTTTGCCGACCCTTTAAAAAATTTAAAACGCCCTTTTTGAAGCCACCTCATGCTGCAGGGAAAACCTCAGCAGGGAGATCATTCCACAGCCTAAGTGTTCGCAGGAGGAAGGTCCTCTGAAACCTTACGGTGCGCGACCAACCTGGCTCTAGAGTGTGTCGATGAATCCCCTGCCGATGGCGAGCGGTGCGATGGTAGAAAGAGGCTGTTGGCATCAAGTCAAACAATTCTAGTTTATTCAATTTTAACAAGGTACAATAGGATAACAAATGCAAAATCTTAGACAGGTATAATAACACTTGAGCCTGAACTAGGTAATCCTCTCAGGCGAAAGGAGCTAATTAGAATCTTAAAATAACAAAATTACTTTGAGCTTTTAACCAATTGTTAAACTGCGCACAAGCTGTGACCAAAACGTTGTTGTAACGCGTTGAAGTGATTTTTAACGAGCATCGTTATATTAACGGCTCTCCGTTCGCACCCCGCGTGATCGAGTGAGCTCCCGGACTCCACTAAACGGAAATGAAAAACCCGGTTTTTACTATCAATTTTAAAGTAAAATCGATTACCTTTACAACAAGAAACATTACAACTCAAAACTCCCATACACACATCTTCTTTCTATGAGAAATCTTTTACTGTACAAGCAATTCGTTTGTGGAATGCACTCCCTATTGACAAAAAGAAAGCTAAATCCCTGCTTATTTTCAAGAAGCTCTTGCTAGAACACTTTTTGTAATATTCTATTAACTTATTTTATACTAGCGGCTCGTCCCGGCTTCGCACGGGAGTCGGGGCGGGTCGCTAGTCATTCATAAGGTAGGAGCCGACCGCATGTTTTTTACATTGAACCTTAATAGCTAGTTTATATAAACTCATCCCTAAAAATAAATATATTTATACGCGGGTTGTAGGTAGGTACAGCTTCAGTAATAGCATAGGTTATAGGCTACTAGCAGCAGACACTACATCCTATACAAATCAGAAAATGGACACGCGATGTACTCGCTGACGTGGTAAGATGGGTGACACTCAAGAAATATTTTCATAATCGAGAATAAATTTTTTTAGAAAAAAACTATGAAATTTTTAGTTTGAAACGCTTTATCAGTTTCGATAAAACTTATATGGAACTATATTACCTAGGAAACAAAAAAGTATGTCACAAACACACAAAAAAAACATTTACAAGTGAATTTATAACTTTATCCTTTTTTGGAGTCGGTTAAAACCTTTTCAAGGCAGCCTACTTGCGCAGCTTCAACCGAATAGTTGAACTAAACTCACCGTGGAACATCAAAGCAACAATGTATCATTGCAAAGTTTTCTCATTCGAGCTGGCTTGTAAGTACCTTTCTGCGTTTTATGAGGTTTGTCTGTTTTGAGAGTTTAAAGTTTTCAAACTGTATTAAATTACTTGGTTTAAAAAATAAATTAGAATGTTATTTTTAAACTGGGCAGGACACATGGCAAGTCTTGGTGATGACAGGTGGAGTAAGGCGACAACTGAGTGGTGGCCGAGAAGTGGCTACAGAAACGTCAGTCGTCCGTTGGCGAGATGGGTAGACGACATAGTGAAAGTCGCGGGCCTTAAGTGGATTAGATTAGCACAGGATCGCGGTAGATGGCACAAACTAAGGGAGGTCTTTAACCAGCAGTGGGTGAAGTCAGGGTGTGGATGATGATTTTTATACTCCGTCTTGGTGGGTACCACCGCAGTGTCAGATATTCTACCTCCAAGCAGTAGTGTGCAAGCATTACTGTATTTAGGTTTGAAGGGCACTGTAGCAAGTGAAATTACTGGGCGAAAGAGACTTAGCAACAATGTCTCGGGGTGATAAGGGCAGCGCAGTGCCACGCAAACACTTAAAAAACTTTAAGCTTTGGGTGGCACTGCATCTGTTATAGCAAGGCGTGGTGGCGCCTTGATTGTCTTGTCACTTGATGAAAAAAAAAACTGTCCGTGGTTCATGTAGCTGGATTCATTGTATATATGTGATTTACAAACAATGGCGGTATTAGAGCAATAATAATTATTTAATCCATAAGTTTGCTTTTTTTCTGTGACTGTTTTCGACGCGTAAATTCAATGGAAGCAAAGGGTGGTGTGAGTTGCAGAACGAAAATTATATTTATTTTACGATTCGTCAACTCACATACGTTGGGACAAGATTCATAGTGTGATTTGACGAACGACTCGATCGGTCGGTAGTACTACCGACAGATCTTGGCCATCATGAAGTTAGCCTTTTGCGATAAGCGAAGACTATATATAATTTAGTTCGAAAAAGCTCCATCGAAGAATTGCATCGAAACGCATAACTTCACGGCGCCGAGACGGCCGAGAACCACTGACAGAGAGGCTACTAACTCATATGAAATGATACCTAACTACATTATATTCTTATGTTTATAAACTCGCTGCGTTACTGACTGACTGAATGCACAACTAAAACGGTAACTCCTTTAGAATTGACGTTTTATTAAGATTGTGTTCTTTACAGAGCACCGGTGGCCTGGTAGAGCACCGGTGGCCTAGTAGAGCACCGGTGGCCTAGTGGTAGTGACCCCGCCTTCCAATCCTAAGGTCGTGGGTTCAAACCCGGTCGTGCACCAATGGATTTTTCTGTTCGAAAAATTTATGTGCGCAATGCCAGTGCTCTCATACGGTGAAGGAAAACATCGTGAGGAAACCGGCATGTCCAAGAACTAAAAATTCGAAAGACATTAGAATGTGGGAACATTAGAAGGCTGTCATGGTGTTCTTTATTAGGTGCGGGGGCAGCTACTAAAAGGTATCACGTGCAAGCAACTCTCCCAGTTTAAACGCAACCTACTGCTGTGCCTAAACTATCAGAAAGGCAGTTCCACTAAAGATTGCAAATGAATTGTCGCTGAACCGCTGCTTTTCATTTGTTTTGGGTGTTTTTGTATTCTACTATTTAACAACGGCCCAGCTGCGGTCAAAGGTCGATCGAGTGTTTTGTTTAATAGCCATTCAGTTTAGTAGAATAGTTTTTTATAATCTAAACTCGTTAGGAACTAAGCCACAGTCGAAACTGAATAAAAAGTCAAACATTGTTTAAACTAGTAGTTCTCCGAACATTAGACCTCGCAAGCACAAACTTGTAAAGTACAATTGTAAAGTGAGCTTTGAAAGTGCATTTTTAGGAACTATTTTGCTTATCACGCTGAAGATCTTTAACAAATCTTCACCAAATATCAGACAAACTTAAAGTTATTACTGACCTTTCAAATAAATTAAAAATCATCGAAATCAAATCGTACTTGGCGGAGATGTTCAGCAGCCCCCCTTTTAGTCCCTTTTTGGAAAAAGTACGCCCCCTTTCAAATCCCCGATGGCAATCAAATTGTATAAAGTCATAGAACCTGTATATAAAGTTTCATCCAGATTGGTTGATAAATGCGACCTGCAGGCGAGAACAGCCAGACAAACTGACTGACAGCAGAAATCATTGTTGGCCAATCTCGAAACTGAGACGCTTCGCTCGCTCGGTCAAAAATATGGCTCCATGCAAACCGTAAACAGAAAATCAATTTCAGCAGTTTGCAAACCTGTAATCAATTGCGCTAAATAAACACGTTACTATCCGATGAAACGCAAACCACATCAAAAATTTACGCTGAAGATTAAAGCGAGCGTTGAACAAGCAACTTATTAGTGCCGTAAACATACATTCCGTTTGTAGTTGATTACTCTGTAATACCGTGTTCAATACATTGTACGTTTAACATTGACGTGACATGGAGCGCTCGTGACGTTGCTGGTTAAGTAAGATAAGCACTGTTCCGTGTAGTCACCATTTTGATGGGTGACCGACAGTGGCAATTTCAACTGAGCGCTCCGGTCCCGGACTTTTCAAAGTTAGGTCATGACAGAGGCTTACGGGCGGGCGGCGGCCTAAAAACTGTCACCAGAGCACAGAACAGATATTAGTACTACTACCAGAGTTTGCCATTGACTTTACGAACTTACATACTTACAAAGATTTCTTGTATATAGTCAAAGCTTACTTACTTATCATGACATGACAGCATTCACTTCATCTATGGCTTCTGTGGCTTGTTTGTCACAACTCTGCTAGTATCAAGAAGTAGTGAAATTATTATAAAAGTGTCTTTAAGCAGCTTACTTGGGGCTAGATGATGCTGTGTGGATTGTCCAGCATTATTATAATAATAATAATTATTATTATTTGACTACAATATTATAAACTAGCGGCTCGTCCCGGCTTCGCACAGATGGACATAGAATATAGCCTATGTTACTCAAAAAATACAGATCTTTCCTCTTTATAATATTGGTACAGGCTGACATTCTTCTATTTAAGTTACCTATTATACATTTGTTAAGAAAACGATACATTGGTTAAACAGCCAAAAAAATTACAATAAAATATAAAATAAAACGAGAAAAACAATTAAAATTACCATGACATGTTGTAAAATAAAAAACAGACGAAAAATCTCTAGTACTATTCCGCTTAACCTTTTAACTGATGAGGTCACACAGTTACCACAGTTAACCTCAAAAGAAAAATATCGACACGTGTTTCATCCCTCCACGGGACATCCTCAGGACCATCGACTTGTTCTCCGGCAGACGTAACGCCTGAATCTATCAATTATGACATGTTGTGTTGGCCGAATCTAATAATTATTAATAATGGTGGAATAAAAATATCTATCTATTTATTGTATGGCATTGTATTAAGTATATCCATTGTACTTCCGCTATTAGTTTTATTTATTACTCCTATGTGTGTATTTCTCTATGTGTGGTGTGCAATAAAGTGTTTTCTATCTATCTATCTAGTTTTACGTCTCCAAAATTTGGCAAAGTTGACTCGTTGGCTTCAAACGTCTACGCTACCGTCACCCTTCGGTAACCAACCGCTAACCCGGGCTGTATGCTTGTACACAAGTGGTATAAAAAAGATGCAAATGCACAAAGTTTTATGCAGCAAGCATTCAGGGTTCCGTGGTCAAATAAGAAAACCTTTCATCTCAGTCGGGCCTTGAAATGTTTATTTGGCGCGCTCATTAGAAGAGTGTTTATGTCCAGTAGTGGACTGCAAAGATGATGTTATAATAGGTATTTTTTAAAGGATTTTAATAGCGTTCTTGGTAGTTTAGTTTGAGCGCTTCCGTGCTTTGAATATCACTTTAAAGTGACAGAGTGAACTCCACACATGCGACCCTCTTTGGGTTTTTTTTAGTTTTTTAATGTCCTTACAAACTGCAATAGGTAGAGGTTTTAGAGAATTGAAGGAGTATTTTACCCAGCATTACGTAGTAGTAATAATCTGCGTGCAAACAGTAGAAAAAAAAGTGGAAAAATATAAAGACGGAACCCAGGTCAACCCAGTTCAAATGCTCTTGAGCTTGGCTTCTTTGCATTTACTCTGCCATTCCATATCTCGGCATTTCAGGGCTCGTTGCTTCTGTTGGTGTTAGAGACACTGCTTCACTGAGAGCGGTAAGCGGTTCTTCATCATGATGAGCGGTTCTTCATGACAGCCTATGTTCCCACTGCTGGGACACTGGCCTACTCTCGAGTGACATAATACACCCGGAACCAACATGCTTTTCGAAAGTTCTTGGACATGCCGACGATTAGAAGAAGAGGAGGTTGCGGTTCCGATTCCCGCCTTAGGATAAAAGTTTGTACCATCTACAAATATTTGTTCCGGGTGTTCTGGGTATTTTCTATTTAAAATAAAAATATCTATCTATGTATTGTATTGTATTAAGTATATATCAGTCATCTAGTACCCATAAAGCTCTGTTTAACAGCAGCTTACCTTGGGGCTAGATGATGCTGTGTGGATTGTCCAGCATTTTTTTTTTATTACCACTAGACCACCAGTGTTTTTCCTGATTTTTTTTAATAAAGTTGTAAAACGGTCGTGACGTTATGAACAACTTAACCATAGCATATGTTGTTTTATGATCAAAAAAGTAGAATTTTTAATTTTTTTATTTCACTAAAGTGGCAACCAAGCGTATGGCCTACTTGATGGTAAGCGGTCATCGTAGCCTATGTACGCATGCAACATCATAGATATCACTTGTGTGTTAGATGGAAAGTCTTATGTGCCTGTAATTTCACCGGAAACTGTGGTGTCTAGATGTAGGTAGATTATAAAATATGGTGGTGGGTAGTTTAAGACAATGTGTCAGTCGAAATATACGGAGCACTTGTACCACATCTCGGAGTATTATTTTGGCATCCTACTTAATATATTACAGAAACCATACCCTTCGAACCGGAACACAGCAATGCGAGCATTACTGCTTGGCGACAGAAATAGTAGTATGGTGGTGGTTATTGGTTTTCCATGTTATTGTCATAATTATAAAAGTAGACACGCTTGCAAAAGCACCACACCTTTAGCACTAGAATGTTCTCTTTGCCTCCTTTGGGATTAGATCAATGCTTCTAATTAGAAAGGTATTTAAGTAACTTAATTAAAAGGCTTTATCTGATCAAAGTGTAAAGGGCTTATTGGAGTTTAAAAAAAAGTCGACCTACACTTATGTAATTAGTTCGTATGAGTCGGTGGTCAACTCTGGTGATAGAGTTTTAAGGCCACCCGAAGGCCTCTGTGATGGCCTAACAACTTTGAAAAAAGCCAGAACCAACTGCTTAACGTGCCCTCTGAAGCACGGAAACGCTCAGTTGATATAAATGTTTAGTCAGGCTTATGTTATCTGTGGTCAGGCTTAATATCAGGCAAACGATTTATATAAATGTTTAGTCAGGCGTGGCGCTTAATATCAGGCAAACTATTTAACGATCTTCATGGGCGAACATCCGTTTATACAAACAATTTATTTATAAATATATTCATAAATTTTAATTTTTTTTAGAAAAAAAATTAAGTATAAAAAAATTGCTTAGAATAAAAGGTTATTTAAAAAGGGTTTTCTAGTTTGCTATAAGACTTTGTTTTTCTTTTGGTTTCGGGCGTTTCGAATACTACTTTTGGGATTGATAAGTTGTATTTTAGCTACAACTATTATCTTTACCCACGTTTCGTCCAAGCACCAATCGCATTTTGCATTGCATATAGTGAGCTGCCTCTAGGTTCAACAAGATGGCGTTATAATTTATTATAAAATACCGCCACCTAGCATGAAAAACATGAACCACGTAAATGTTCATTTGGATTGTGTTTCAGTGGTTTTCCACGAGAACACTGGTCGTAGAAGTTACAACCTTGCTTTAACAACGTGTTTCATGCGGGAGCTAATAGATGGCGCTACTATGGGCTACAGCGTAACTGCTACGAACGCTACGGCGTCCTCTACGCCTCTAGTTACGAATACTAATGTAGAAAGTAAAAAGTTTTATAATGTAGTTTCTTAACTCAATACACAAAAATGTATATCAAAAGACTACTACAAGTGTATTATTTAGCACATTAAGAGGTGTGGGTTCGGTACCTGTGCTGGGTCGAAATCAGTGTAGCTGTATTGTCGATTGAACCACAAATAAATATACAAATATTCTTACTTTTAGATAATGTTAACACAAAAAGTAAGTAAGTAAGTTATTTATTTCCCACGACCCTTACCTTTCCGTATCATATCTATCAACATCCTACCACCCCTACAATTTGTCCAAACCACGAATCATCCCCAGGGGTTAACCCTATTTGTCTGATTCCTACCCTTTACAAAACGAATTATTTTTATTCCATTTCCTTTTTTCGGGTGCTGCGGATTTTCGTAAGTTAAATTGTGCGAGTACTTATACTGTTACTTTTCGGAGTTTTGATTTGTGTATGAAATACTATTTATGTATTTATAGTTAGGAGCGTAGTTTAGTGGTAGTGACCGTAAGGGGGTGGGTTTAAAACCGGTCGTGCACCAATGAATTTTTTTTATTAGAAAAAATATGTGCGCATTGCCATTTCTCAGAAACGGAAAAAACATCGTGAGAAATCTATTAGATAATATTTGATAAATTTTGCCAGTTCTTTTACGGCATGGGCGCGTTGGAACTGGTGTAAATTTTCCTAGCTTGTAAGACGTTTCAAAATGATCCTTGTGATTCTATTGAAATAAATAATTTTTGATTTTGATTTTGATTTTTTGTTTTGGAGCAAATTTATTTATTTATTTCAAAGTTCTTTATATTCCTTTGCTGGCTCATAATTAGGTTTAATTCAAAAGTTTATTTATTTATTGAAAGCCACAGCCTTTAATAAATAGATGTCCTTGTCTATACCCATATTTTAATGAGAAAATATTTATACATTTGTATTTTGGTTTGTATCGAATAAACTCAAAAACTACTGGTCCTATTTATAGCTATTATGGCTTAGGGCCTGCCGCTTTATCTTTTTCTATACTAATATAATAAAGAGGAACAATTTGTATTTTTATTTGTTCCGAACAAACTCGAAAAACTACTGGTCAGATTTCAAAAATTCTTTCACCATTAGAATGCTACATTATCCCTGAGTAACATAGGCTATATTTATTACTAGCAACTTGCCCCAGCTTTGCACGGGTGCGGTTTCATTGCACCCACGCGAAGGACTGCTAGTTTTAAATAAAGGTTCAATGATGACACACGTGTGACGTTCTAGAGTGGAGACCGCGCTTAGGCAAGCGCAGTGGACGCACTCTGGCTAGATGGAGCGATGACTTGCGGAATATAGTTGGCAGAAGAAAGCCGAAGATCGGGCTCAGTGGCGCGCATTGGGAGAGACCGACGTCCAGCAGTGGACTGCAATATGTTGATGATGATATACAAGACCAGAAAGCTCAATGTGAAACTCTACATTTCTAAACTAAAACGCAAGGACAATTCCCAAAGGTTTTGTCGGTTCTCGAATTTACAAATAAATAGGGCTAGAATGAAGTAGTCGTTGTGAAGTTGAGCTTGGAGTTTTGGAGTTTTGATACCACTGAGGTAACCAGGATACCGTCCATCTATTTATCTTATCTAAATAAATAGTTTATTGAATGTTAACAAGGTACAATAGGAAACAAATGCAAAATCTTAGATATTAGGTATACATAACACTTGAGCCTGAACTAGATATATAGATCGTTTGTAACGGTCTTTATACGCAAGATTTTATGAGCCTTTTGAGATAACTTTTAGGAGGCTAAAATGAAGTTTTAATTACAAATTCAGTTTATTATTACTCATTCTGAGGCTACTTCTGAGGTAGATCGCTCATTTCACTGAGCTAATAGTATGGATGAACGTACACATTCATTTATTTACTGCATTAGCACACAATTAGGATACATTTGAAACACAAAACAAACTCTCCGACGAGAGAACTATACCTGCAACATTTTTACCTGCAACATTTTATTCCAAACTAGCTGACTAAGTTTCACTCGCGTTATTCTTGCAATTATTACTTAACAATTATCATTTCTAACCGATTAAATTTACCCTGAAACTTTACAATTATTTCAAGACCAAAATTAGCGCAATCGGTCTAGCCGTTGATGAGTTTTAGCAAGACTAACACACAGCAATTTATTTTTTAGATAAGAGACGAAGTTAAGGAGATGTATATCTAATTTTCGCGACCACAACTTTAAGCTTCAAACGGTTAAATTCCAAAAGGTCTCTTAAACGGATCATAGAAATTATAAAACAACAACCCTTTATCTCTCGCCGAAATAATTTAGTCGAACAAAAAGGTCTTACTAAATGAAGCCGTATTTTTGTGTTACTTTTTTATGATTAGTACCGTCTGCTAGACTTATCCCAAACGGTTTGCAAAGGGTCCGCAATTTCAGTGGTTATTACAGTGCGTAGACACGATGCGTGTGACAAGAGAATTCAGTACTTGAGTGGCTCATTGCATCGTAGAGGCGATAGTGCGAATATATTGAAAATGTGGCTTACACGCTTGCACGCCATAATATCTTGATTTTTGGCATAGTTATTTAAAAATACATTTAGTCTTGTTTTGCTTTTTTCCATCATGACAGCCTTCTAATGTTCCCACTGCTGGGACACTGGCCTACTCTCAAGCAAGTGATTGAGTCATAATGCACCACACGGACTCAATGCGGATTGGTAGATGGCACATGATTTCCACCAATCCGCATTGGGTCCGCGTGGTAGACCCAATCACTCTCGCATGAGAGTAGGCCAGCGTCCCAGCAGTGGGAACATAGAAGGCTGTCATGATGATTACATGACTTTCGAATTTTCAGTTCTTGGACATGCCGGTTTCTCGCGAGGTTTTCCTTTAACGTATGACTGAACACATTTTGAAATTAATATAGAAAAATCTATTGGTGCACGACCGGATTCGTACCCACGACCTTTGGATCGGAAAGCGAGGTCACTACCACTAGACCACCAGTGCTCTAGTTGCAGGTTTTATGCTAAACTAATTATTTTCCGGGATAAAAATTAGCCTATAACAATGGCCCTTATCACACAGATCTTTGCGCGCAGGGGCCTAACCATGAACTTTTATAACGATTCAAATGAAGACCTAAACTAAATTGTAATTTTTTTTTTATATCATGTCATCAATAAGACAATCCTGACGTCATGGTATAAAATTTTTAAGAGTAGTAGAGTTCTCTGTGATAGAGCTCGTCCGGGGAAGGACTACCACCATACCTATTTCTGCCGCCAAGCAGTAATGCTCGCATTGCTGTGTACCGGTGTGAAGGGTATGGTTTCCGGTGAAATTACTGGCACATGAGGCTTTCGATCTTAGCCTCAAGGTGGCAACCCGCAAGTGATACCTCTGGTATTGCAAGCGTCCATAGGCTGCGGTAACCGCTTACGATGTTGTGGGCCGTACGCTTGGTTGCCACTTCAGTTGTATAAAAAAAAAAAAAAGTCTTCCTTTGAATCGCTATATATAAGAGTTCATGGTTGGGCCCCAGGTTTATTAATTTTAACGTTTTGTCATTTAACCTGCGCATGTAGTCCGCGCATGTCACTTGCGCCATGTCTAACCACTTTTGGTTTTACGCCCATTGAGTTACAAGAGAAATATTTATATCGATGTATTGTGAGCGCCCGTGACTTTTCTCAGTATAGTTTTTCTTGGTACTGGCGTCCTCTTGGAGTTGATATTCGGGAATTTCTTTCTTATCGTACTTCTTCTATTCTTCTTCTTTGATGCTTTCTTGTTCTCTCTGTCTTCTTGCCACTAACATGCTGTCAGACTATTTCAAAAATTAAAAGTGCGATATGTCACACTATTCCAACAAGAGTGACAGATTGGGCTTTTTTGAGTGATCTGTCACCCTAGGTGGACAGAGTAACAGATGGGACTTTTACGGGAATTTCACGGGAATAGGGACGGAGTCACCGTTTTGGCTAAGCGTTGATTGAGTCACTCAATCAGTTAATCAACGAATTTACAATAATAATTTATACACATTTTCAGTTGAGCTATCGTTCGTTCGTATCGATCGTTTGTAATGGTCTGTCATGACTACCACACTGGCTGAGTTCCTATCGCTTTTTGGCATGACCCTTGCTATTTATGGATGCCTGATAGAGTTTCATAGGGCACATCCCAAGCTTTTTTATAACGGACGCTCTTGATGCTACTTCGATGGGCAGACCACCTAAGTCACAAAGGTTACATAAAAGTCATCAAAAAACGAGTTCAAACTTTCAATAAATAAAGAGTGTTTTCCGTTTTTATATTCACTTAAAATAGCATTTCTCTAAACAGCCTTCGAACGAAACGACTGTTAACTGTTAACATGCACACGGTGGCCGAATTAACGGTACTACGCACGTTTGAACTGTCAGCGTTTGAATGGATTTTATCCAAACTTTTTTAAGATTAGATAAATGTTTATTTCAAAATGGTCATCATATTACACGAATAATACATATTAACAATGGTAAGTAACGTGCAGTTAAGTTATTATACAAGTAGTGTAACTGTGTGTGAGGAATGACCCGCTGACGGAGGATACGTTAAGCTCCTCGTTCTAACGAACTATTAACTTGTATGTTTATGTTGTGGAAACATTTTATTTGTAATCTTTTTTTTTTTTGTGACTTTTGTTATTATATAATTTTTTTTAATTGTAAATTTTTATTTTAATTTAATCCTATTCTCTGACTTTTATTCATTCTTATCGATTTGTTAATTGCTTGTGTTACAATTAATTTGTGTAAGTGGTTTGTGACCGTTCTAATTATTATGAAATAGATTAAAAAAAAATGTACATATGAGGTGATCGCTATTTCAGATGGTTTTGGGTAAAATTACCTTTTTAAATAGCTATTTGTGATAGAGCTCGTTCGAGGAAGCACTACACATTCCCGCCAAGCAGTATTGCTGTTTCGAAGGTTGCGGGTTCAACTCCAGAAGTGTTTGAAAGTTGGGGATATTGATAAGTAATGTTTACTACTAAACTAACGTTGTCTGTGTGAACTGGGTAATTGACAGCTTATTGACAGCATCACGCAAATGGCAGATTTTTCGTAATTTTCATTTTGGTTTTCTGCCTTTTTTTGGTTATGTATTAGTATGTTTCTCAAAAAAAAAAACATTTCAAACAAAGCTTGCTAGCTTTTTTATAATTAAGTCAAAACCTCAGAATGTTCTAAATGGATGACCGAGCACATGTGATAAGACAGTATCTGTTAAACTGGTTCCAATTCTATCTAAGTTTTTCCATTACGTATAGAGCGGGACATCCATCAATGAACGGCTCGGTTGGCCTGTCTGTCTGTCACTAACTTCAATCTGCAAAGTATTGGGGAATGTTCTGCTGAAGACATTTTTATTTGGCAGACTCTTCGCGTTTTAAATCTCGCATGAAATCGGGTAATATAAATTGCCTTCTCCTCACTAAATCTTAAGCTCACAAAATTTTTACCAAGTTTTCAATGCTACTGATTAGTAGAGTTCTTTGTTATAGAGCTCGCCTAAGGGTGCTACCGCAGTGCCAGATATACTGCCTACAAGCAGTAGTGTGCAAGCTGCACTGTGTTTAGGTCTTATGGACAACAAATAAAAATACTGGACAAATAAGATAATTGATAGATTCAGGCGTTACTTTGCGGAAATCCATTACAAAATAAAAAACAGACGAAAAATCTCTAGTACTATTCCGCTTAACCTTTTAACTGATGAGGTCACACAGTTACCACAGTTAACCTCAAAAGAAAAATATCGACACGTGTTTCATCCCTCCACGGGACATCCTCAGGACCATCGACTTGTTCTCCGGCAGACGTGTTGCTCCGTCGAGCGCTGGAGCCACACACACGTGTGTGGCTCCAGCCATGTCCCGTGGAGGGATGAAACACGTGTCGATATTTTTCTTTTGAGGTTAACTGTGGTAACTGTGTGACCTCATCAGTTAAAAAGTTAAGCGGAATAGTACTAGAGATTTTTCGTCTGTTTTTTATTATGGACAAATAAGATTTAATAACGTCTTATGTTGGATTCGACCAAACTCGAACCAAACTCATACGGTGAAGGAAAACATCGTGAGGAAACCGGCATGTCCAAGAACTAAAAATTTGAAATACATGTGGCATCCACCAATCCGCATTGGGTCCGCGTGGTGGATTAAGACCCAATCACTCTCGCTTGAGAGTAGGCCAGTGTCCCAGCAGTGGGAACTTTAGAACGCTGTCATGATGATGATTGTCATTATGCTGGCGTTTAAAATAGAAGAAAATAAATTTCAAGTAGGTGTTCCTGTATCAGTTAAGAAGCCACGTTGCTTGTATAAGATGATAAATCCGCCTTAAACGGCCAAACAGCCTAAGTGTTTTCATTTCCTTGAATTTTTCCTGGCACGGGAAGCGAGGTAGGAATGTTTGCCTTTTTCTGAAGGCGAATACTTGAGTTAAGATTTCAATCTAACTGGACATATTCACTTTGGATACAACGTTCTTTGTGCTCATCTTGTCCAGGGAAAACAGCCAAGTATCATCACTATCGTATAAAAATGAATTGCTGTGCGTTAGTCTCGCTAAAACTTAAGAACGGCTTGCCGGATTTGGCAAATTTTGGTTTTAATATAATTGTAGAAGTCCAGGGAAGGTTTAAACGGTGAGAAAATATGGAACATATTTCCGTAACGGCTTTACCGATTGTGTTGAAACTTGTAGATGGCTTAAATCCTGGAATAACACTAAGCTATTTATCCCGAAAATACGCGCCGGAATATGGAGTGCTCGTGACGTAGCTGGCTAAGTTGTTCTTAACAGATCAATGAAGTTAAGCACTGTCCCGCGGGGTCATCATTTGGATGGGTGACCGCCAGTGGCAATTTCAACTGAGCGCTCCCGTGCTTCGGAGGGCACGTTAAGCAGTCGGTCCCGGCTTTTTCAAAGTTGTTAGGCCATGACATAGGCCTTCGAGCGGCCTGTCACCAGAGTTGGCCACTGACTCATACGAACGAACGAACGATCCCGGTAAAAATGTACTGTTCCTGTGGGATAGCATAAAGACTGGTAAAACGCAAGTGAAGCCGCGCGGATAGCTCGTAAATAATAAAGTACATTAAACACAGAATAAAAGTTTTTTCTTATAAACCCACAAAGTCGTGTACGTACATCCATTGATTCATAAAATAAAACTTTTTTTTGGAAAAAGAATATCGAATACCTTGTTTGACTAGTCCAGACTTGTACCCTGAGCACTGGTCGCTATTTTCATGTCATCTGAGTAAGTAAGTTCGTATGAGTCAGTGGCCAACTCTGGTGAGAGTTTTTAAGCTGCCCGAAGGTCTCTGTCATGGGCCTAACAACTCTGCCCTCCGAAGCATGGGAGCGCATTCGAATCTCGGCTGCGGCTGCACGTGATATAAGATAAAAACACAGATGGAAAAACTCTGCTACTATTCCGCTTAACTTTTAACTAATGAGGTCACACAGTTAACACTGTTAACCTCAAAAGAAAAATATTGGTTCATCCTCCTGATGATGTCCTGTGGAGGGACATCATCAGGACCATCGACTTGTTCTCCGGCAGACGTGTTGCTCCGTCGAGCGCTGGAGCCAAAGTGACAATTCAAAAATTTACTCTAAGTTATAGTTCTCTCGGCGAATCTAGGCTTCCGTGAAGTTAGCCGTTTCGATGCGCAATGGAGCTTTTTCTCACTAAATTGTCTTTGCATCACATAGGGCTAACTTCACAGAAGCCTAGATCCGCCGAGAGAACTATACTGTTTTTTTTTTACTGTTGCTCATCACCAGAGTTTACATAGGCAACATGTTTGTGCCATGTTTATCAAACAAATGCTTGCAATGAATATGAGGCTCAATGTGGTAACCTTTTTTTCAAAATGTTTTTTTTTTTTTTATACCACTAAAGTGGCAACCAAGCGTACGGCCCACTTGATGATCAGCGGTTACCGTAGCCTATGTACGCATGCAACATCATAGATATCACTTGCGTGTTACCACCCTGAGACGTTAGATGGAAAGTCTCATGTGCCTGTAATTTCACCGGAAACCATACCCTTCACACCGGAACACAGCAATGCGAGCACTGCTGCTTGGCGGCAGAAATAGTTATGGTGGAAGTCCTTCCCCGGTGTACCTACTCACTGCTCTTTGTATTACCTTTGCCTTTGTATCCATGAATAAATGTATTTTATTTATATTTTTCTTTCTTTAAATGTTAAGCGTAATTAGTACTAGAGATTTTTCATACCTACCTACCATACCTTTTTCTGCCGCCAAGCAGTAATACTCGCATTGCTGTGTTCCGGTGTGAAGGGTATGGTTTCCGGTGAAATTACTGGCACATGAGGCTTTCGATCTTAGCCTCAAGGTGGAAACCCGCGAGTGATACCTCTGGTAATGCAAGCGTCCATAGGCTGCGGTAACCGCTTACCATCTTGTGGGCCGTACGCTTGGTTGCCACTTCAGTTGTATAAAAAAAAAAAGTAACGCCTGAATCTATCAATTTGTTGATCTATTAAGAACAACTTAGCCAGCGACGTCACGTTAGTGTTAACACAGAACCCTTTGGGAATGCGAACTTGGGTTCCGCAGTAAGGCTGAAAGTAAATAAGTTAAGGCTAAGATATAGCGAGGTCAGCTCTAAGCTTCTCGAAAAGTCTATTAACTTTTTCTTGATATAAAATAGCTTCCATAACACGTTTTTTGCTTGGTATAGTTACTTTTTTATTATTCTTCTTTTATTTTGATTCATCATCATCATCATGATAGCCTTCTAATGTTCCCACTGCTGGGACACTGGCCTACTCTCGGGCGAGAGTGACTGGGTCTTAATCCACCACGCGGACCCAATGCGGATTGGTGGATGGCACATGTCTTTCGATTTTTTCCCTTTATAAACGTATTCATTTGTCTGTACTTTAATTAAAAATTCTTGTAGACTACAGTAGATCCATTTAGAAGTCACAGCGCAAACTATAACAGAATGTCAACTTGCTTTACGACATCTCATTATACTGTGTCGGCAAAAACAGATGTCGCGCCACAGAATAAATAGATATTCATTTAAAAGTATCACTCTAATAACACAAAATAATATAAATATCTTTAACTTTGACCTCATTGGCGTGGCGAGTGCCTGGTTGAGGAGCGAGAGGTTGCGGGTTCGATCCCCGGTGCGTGACAAAATTTGCAAGATTTGCAAATATTTGTTCTGGGTCTGTATAATTTTATGTATCACACGTACGAGTATGTATCTCCGAAAATTGTTAATAAATAAATAAAAATAATAAAACAAAATTTTCGTCGTCAATTCAAAAAGATCTTTCCCAGTACGAATATAGGAAAAAAATGACGGTTTAACCGACTTAAAAATAAGAGAAATTTATCGTTTCGAATAGATGTTTTTATTTGTTTGTTATGCGAATCGTCCGTCAATTACTTTTACTTTTATGGTCCCATATTAATTATATCGAAATTGATTCAGCGCTTTTGAAAAATTCTATTGTCGTGTCAATAACTAATCTTCTTATAACTCCATGCAATATATCGAAATAATTTTTAGTTTATGTTTGTACAGCATAGTCTTGACGTCGTAAATAATTATTTTGGTATTTTTCTCGACCTTCATCATCATGACAGCCTTCTAATGTTCCCACTGCTGGGACACTGGCCTACTCTCAGGCGAGAGTGATTGGGTCTTAATCCACCACGCGGACCCAATGCGGATTGGTGGATGGCACATGTCTTTCGAATTTTTAGTTCTTGGACATGCCGGTTTCCTCACCATGTTTTCCTTCACCGTATGAGAGCACTGGCATTGCGCACATAAATTTTTCGAACAGAAAAATCCATTGGTGCACGACCGGGTTTGAACCCACGACCTTAGGATTGGAAGGCGGGGTCACTACCACTAGACCACCGGTGCTCTCTCGACCTTATTAGATATGTATTCAGAACAACACAAAATACAAACTCTTTTACATAAACCTTTGTTTTCAAAACAAAGCTGGTTTTCTTAATGGGCTTCAAAAACACAGCCCATTAGAATCCAACGATACCAATAGCTATTTGTCCTGACAAAAGGCAAAAAACTGTAACAAAATATCTGTGGCAAAATAAAATGAAATTGTAGTCTTTTTTGATATTTTTTAGAAAAGTAGAGTAGTAGAGTTCTTTGTGTTAGAGCTCGTCCGGGGAAAGACTACCACCTATTTCTGCCGCCAAGTAGTAATGCTCGCATTGCTGTGTTCCGGTTCGTAGGGTATGGTTACCGGTGAATTTACAGGCACATGAGACTTTAGATCTACGTCTTAGGTGGCAACGCGCGATTGATATCTCTGATGTTGCAAGCGTACATAAGCTACGGTGACCGCTTACCAACAAGTGGGCCGTAGTGGTTGCCACTTAGGTTAAAAAATAAAAAGAACGAATATTTTTTGACTGAGCCAGCGAAGCTTATCAGTTTCGGTCAGTCAGTCAGTCAGTCTATTCTCGCCTACAGGTCGCATTTTTCAACTGATCTGGCTAAAACTTGGTATGCAGGTTCTACGGATTTGTAGAAACTCTTTGTCGTCGGGGATTTTTGATTGGGGGAAAATGGAGGAAAAAGGGTGAAGTTTGCTGTAGCGTTATTTATCGAAGAATTAAAATTTTTGAGAGGCACACTGAGGATTATATTTTACACAATAAAAAAATCTTTAAATCATTATACATTTTTAAGGACTTTATTCTACAAAAGATGTGCCAAAAAAATCTCAAAAGGGTCCCTGTTTTGAGGGGAAAGAAAAGGGCGAAAAAAAAATTATAAATGGGAAATTATCGGATAATGCATCTTATAACCTATTTCTGCCGCAAAGCAGTAGTGCTCGCATTGCTGTGTTCGGGTTCTAACTGCGGGCTAATATGACAGTTTTTTTTATGAATAAGGGCATTATTTTGTCCAACTTGCAATATTAATACTGTGACACACCATATTTAGTCTAAATTCAATGCAAAAGAGTTCATACTACTGTAAAGACTGGGTAGAAGATACACATCTGAGCTTTATGCATAAATCGCTATACAGAAAAGACACAGTTTGTTAGTTTGGACATTACAACAATCTGTTCTCAGAGAATATTCGCATCACGTCTATTGCATAGTTATCTTGTTCAGTCTGAAGGAGCGGGTTCTTTTTATACAGGGTGGTCCAAATATAGACGTCAATAAGAAAAAAATAGATTCCTCAGATTCAGGGGTATCCGAAAATACCCCATGTATGTTCCCCGATTTTTCGTATTTTTCTAGTATTTTAATGTTTTTTTGAGAATGTTTGGTTGAAACGTTTGAAATTGATTAAAAAAAAGTTTGAGGGTTTTTTTCCAAGGTTTTTTTTTTTAAAAATCTCAGTGAGTTGTACAATAATGCAAAAAATAATCAATTTCCTAGCATTAGTGAAAGTTACAAATTCTTGATGAAAAGTGACAAATTTGTGTTTGAGAGAGTAATACTAGCCGATCTGCCCCAGCTTCGCACGGGTGCAATGAGAACTTAAGCACCCATGCGAAACCGGGGCGGGTCGCTAGTAATAAATATAGTCTATGTTACTCAGGGATATTGTAGGGTTAGTGTCAAAATCCCCTTGTTTCGTTTTCGTTCGTATAAGTCAGTGGCCAACTCTGGTGACAGAGTTTCTAGGCCGCCCGAGGCCTCTCTTTGAAGAGGAATTTTGTGTAGCATTCTAATGGTGAAACATTTTTGGAATAGGACCAGTATTTTTTGAGTTTATTCGTAGCAAACAAAAATACAAATTTGTTTATAATGCTTAAATGACTATATTTAACCAGATTAATATTATAACGATATATATTTTGTTTGTTTGTCCCGAAAGCTCTGAAACTATTTGTCTTACATTAAAAACATACATATAAAATAACTGGGAATAGAACATAGCTTTCAATCTCAAAAAAGTACGGTTCCCGGATTCCAAACGAAGACGTGGGCTACAGCTAGTAATAGAATATGGAAATGTAAGGTCCCAAAGTAAGGTACGAGAATGTCCTCTACAAAGGACTTAGCCATTATCAAACTAACGGGCACCGTCGCAATGCAGTGTCCTTTGTCTTCTCAAAATCTATTCAAGCACATAATCGCCAGGATTCAAGTTATTTAGTCATCCTGGCAGCCTTCTAATGTTCCCGCTGGGACACTGGCCTACTCTCGAGCGAGAGTGATTGGGTCTTAATTCACCACGCGGACCAAGACGGACTGGTGGATTGCACATGTCTTTTGAATTTTTAGTTCATGGACATGCCGGTTTCCTCACGATGTTTTCTTTCACCGTTTAAGAGCACTGGCGTAATATTTTCGTACAGAAAAATCCATTGGTGCATAACCGGGTTTGACATTAGACCTTAGGATCGAAAGGCAGGGTCACTACCACTAGACCAGTGTGAGTAATTTAGTTAGACTTGCAATAAGTGAAATTAAATAATAATGATCATCTGCCGATAGACGTCCACTGCTGGACATAGGCCTCCCCCAAAGAGCGCCATGACGACCGATTTTGAGCCTTCACCACACAGTTCCTGTGAGCGCTAATCTCATCGAGAATCATATTTTTTTCCGGGATAAAAAGTGATCTATGTTCTATTCCCGGTCATTATCTATTTTTGTTGTACAGAACCAATTTCATAGTGGCCTAGGTCTTAGTAACACCATAGAGAAATTGGAAAAAAATATAAAACTAACATTATAATACAATTTTATTTTTATGTAGACAAACAAATTTCTATATGAAAAAGTTTCCTAAAACGGGAACACTGGAGGTCCGCCATGACAGCTATTAGCCAATGATCGTGACGCATTGCACTTTGACAGTACCTAATAACCCAGTTGTTCGTTAAACCCGCCATGTTGTTTTGCATTGTGTTGCACGCCTTCACAAAGATAAACTTACATAAGATTGTGAAAGAAGCTAAAATAAATTAAATAAACAGCTTAAAATGGTTTCTTTATTGAATATCTAAATATCTAGACCCCTACAAAGGACCTAGGCCCGGCTCCATACATCGAGAAACAACTCCTTTCAGTCAAATCGGTCTAGTGATTGTCGAGTTATAGAGGAACAAACATCCAAACATCGAAACATTCGCATTTATATAACGACCTCGGTAGAGCGGTGCCCGGTTGAGAATCAAGAGGTTGCAGGTTTGATCCCCGTTGCGGGACAAATGTTTGCAATAATCTGCAAATACTCGTTTCGTTTGGGTATTTAGGATTATTAGGATTATAAGAGTAGTAGAGTTCTCTGTGTAGCTCGTCCGGGGAAGGACTACCACCATACTTATTTCTGCCGCCAAGCAGTAATGATCGCATTGCTGTGTTCCGGTGCGAAAGGTATGGTTTTCGGTGAAATTACTGGCACATGAGGCTTTCGATCTTAGCCTGAAGGTGGCAACCCGCGAGTGATACCTCTGGTATTGCAAGCGTCCATAGGCTGCGGTAACCGCTAACCATTTTGTGGGCCGTACGCTTGGTTGCCACTTCAGTTGTATAAAAAAAAAAACCTATCTGTAACGTAGTTTTGTCCCCTTATCACATTTTTTGTAATTGGGTGTCAGATCGCACTTATATTTAAAAAAAAAATACAGAATATGTTTTATAAGTATGTATTCACATAACAATATGTATGTATTGTTACATACATATGTTATGTATAGATATTGTACAATATATATATATATTAAGTTTCCATAGTACAGCTTTGGTTAATTTGAGACTAGATGCCGCTGTGTAAAAATGGCCGCCAATATTACAAACTTTATCTAAATCTATCGTTCATTCATACATTACTAACACGTTCTTACAAACTTTTGCATAATTAGTAAAAAAAAAAAAAAAACTGAACCGAAACTTATTTTTAGTGTTCCAGTTTATTGAACCTAGATAGAGAATTTATTTAGCTGAAATAACTAGACTTAATTAATGCAAATGGCATTAGAGAAAGGAATTTTCCTTCGTATTATCATTGTTTATAAATTGGCGATTTATACACATGTTCCTTAATTAGAAAGAAATTATGCCATGGCCATTTAGACAAACATTTTATAATATCTGAACGCCCTGCGACTTTGTCCGCGTTGAGTTCTATTTTAAAACTTTATACCTAAAATAAAGAAGAAGAAAGTCACCTAGTTCGATTGGCACCACACTGAAGCTTTATGATGTAGAGGGATCATCAAAAAAAGCTAGGAACCCAGCCGAGTTTGTTGCCAGATTCTTCTAGGCTGGGGCGCGTGGAACTGCCGTAAATTCACCTATGACGTTTCAAAATGATCCTTGTGATATTATTGAATAAATGTATTTTTTACTTTAATTTACTTTACTTTAGGCAAATGCCTATTTTTAGGCAACGCGGCAGACCAAAACGGAGGTGGTGGGACGAACTGGACGAACTTCACGTGTAACATGCGCCTTAGGCCGCGTGGTGGATTATGCAATCACTCTTGTCTGAGAGTAGGCCAATGTGCATTGGGAACATGGCTGATTACGATTTTATTTTTATTTATTTTATTTTTACATGTTTGGAAAACTAACAGTTTATATCATGTGATAATGGTAATGCTTAAAATATAGAACAGGATTAACCTAAACAGTTTTCACTAATAGTTTACTTATACTTAACAAAGTTTTAGTTGTCCACAAATTATAACACTTAGTGGGTTTTAACACTTAATGATGATAGGTCAGTCAGCCAGTAACGGAACTATTTTATATATTAACGCTATGAAAGAATGGTTGAGGTAAAAACTAATTAACTAGAAATTTACATGTAAATGAGCTAAATTAGATAAAATAAAGTGTAGTTCTCAATTACATTCGTGTTAGTTTTATTTTATCTTTTCGGTTTTATAATGTTAAAGGTAAAGTTGTTTCAGAGAAACCTAATTCTTTTATTTTATACAAGCTGACCGGCGCGGCTTCACCCGCGTTTTTGTAGTTTTATGCTATCCCACAGGAACAGTAAATTTATTATTATTATTATAAGTGGGACAAGGTTCACTATGTGACGCTGAGCGCTCGTGACGTAGCTGGCTTATTTGTTCCTAACAGATCAACGAAGCACTGTTCCGTGTAGTCATCATTTGGATGGGTGACCGCCGGTGGCAATTTAATCTGAGCGCTCCCGTGCTTCGGGGGACACGTTAAGCAGTCGGTCCCGGCTTTTTCAAAGTTGTTAGGCCATGACAGAGGCCTTCGGGCGGCCTAGAAACTCTGTCACCAGAGTTGCTCACTGACTCATAAGAACTTACTTACTTAATTTACATAATTAATTATATAGTAATTAGGTTGCAATCAATTTCACTAGGTATCAAGGTATTATTCGCGAGTTCCCATCCTGAGGCAGATTAAAAGTCTCATGTGGCAGTAATTTTACCAGGAACCTAAATTTTCAACTCGAAGCTCAACACTGTCCCCATTAATGTGGTCAAAATCATGGGGAAATACATGAAAAATGCAAGCAAAAGTCAGCGAAATACTTCCCCGGACGAGCTCTATCACAAACAACTCTACTAATTTTTGTTTTACATAAATAAATAAATAAATAATGCTGGACAATTCACACAGCATCATCTAGCTCCTAGCTAAGCAGAGCGTGTGATACTAGATATTTTTTTATTATACATAGAAATCACCCAGAACACCCGGAACAAATATTTGCAGATCGTACAAACATTTGTCCCAAGGCGGGAATCGAGCCCGCAACCTCCTGCGTCGCAGGTCGACCTTTGCCCGCTGGGCCACATCGGTCAACAAAATACATTCAGCACCATTGTTGTTGCATTGTTGGATATAGAAAAATTTTAAATACTCCAAGGATATTCCGCATTGCGACACTTGTAACCGTGTCTTATTGATAGGGTGACCACAAAAGGCAAAGTTTATATATACATAAAAAATACACAAATATTTTTTGTAGTTTTACAAGTTTTGCATATAGATGGTTTGGGATCTCCTTTGATGTTGTAAGACCTGTATTAGTATTAGTCTAAGGACGCAGAAGTACGGAAAAGTAAGTAAGCTCGTAAAAACATGAGTCAGTGGCCAAATATGGTGATAGAGTTTTTAGGCAAAAAAAAAATCAAAATAAAAAATTATTTATTTCAGTAGAATCACAAGGATCACTTTAAAACGTCTTACAAGCTAGGAAAATTTACACCAGTTCCAACGCGCCCATGCCGTAAAAGAACTGGCAACAACACCGGCTGGGTTCCTATCGCTTTTTTGGCATGACCCTTGCTATTGTTAAGGTAGAGTTGGAGCACATTCGTCCCAAGCTTTTTTTATCATCTAAATAATCGGTTATTTTCTAATAAGCTTTTTGAGACAGTTTTTGTTTAATTAAGTTTTTAAATTTGCCAATTCATAAATTTTGTATATCGCTTGGGACTTTGTTAAAGAAGCGTACACATTGCCCTTTAAAAGATTTATTGACCTTAGTGAGCCTAACTGTGGGAACAGCGAGTTTATTTCTATTTCTAGTATTAACATTATGATTATCACAATTTTTCTAAAACAGAATAATATTTTTGCGAATGTACATAAGATTTTCATAAATATATTACCAGGGTACTGTCATAATTGATTTCTTTGAACTTATCTCTAAGTGAAGGCCGCCTGAAGGCCCCTGTCATGGCCTAACAACTTTAAAAAATCCGGGACCGACTGCTTAATGTGACCTCCGAAGCACGGGAGCGTTCAGTTGAATTTGCCACTGGCGGTCACTCATCCAAATAGTGACTACGGGGAACAGTGTTTAACTTCGTTGATCTGTTAAGAACAACTTAGCTAGCTACGTCACGAGCGCTTCACGAAAAGTACGTTCAGAATCCTGCATGGTTACTTGGCAATAGTAATGTGCCGCCTTAAAACCGTAAAAGCCTTCAAACATTACCAGAGTCGGTCACTAGCTCGCACAAACGACCAATGTGGCGCGGCGGGCGAAAGTCCGCTTGCGTCGCAGGAGGTTGCGGGTACGATTCCCGCCTTGGCACAAATGTTTGTACGATCTGAAAATATTTGTTATGGGTGTTCTGTTTCTATGTCTAATAAAAATGATCTATTTATGTATTGTATTGTATTAGGCATATCACATCTAGTTCCATAACACAAGCTCTGCTTAGCTTGGTGCTAGATGATGCTGTGTGGATTGTCGTGTTATTTCTTTATTTATATTTAGGTAAGTATTGAGTTATTATGTAAATCAGTATAGTTTAGAATATACCAACTTACCGAGGCTCAGGTGTACGACGCTTGTTGTTTACGACTTGGACTTACCTGAAAAAGACATAAACAGAATTTAAAACGGTAATTTAAGCCTGATTGATTTCAAAGAGTTTTTTTCTACTATCTCATTCAATGAGGTATACATTAAACATTTAAGAACACATTCCGAAACTAACAAAATTTAAATGCTTTTGTTGAAAAAAAGAATGAAAGAACATTGATTGGGTCAACACATTATTTTGTACAAATTACTAACTATAACAATACCAATCTACAAAAGTGTCTAAAATTGGAGTCCGTTGCTTAAGTATTAGATTTGTTAACATAATCTAAATTAAAAATAAGTTTTTATCTTAAGATTTATAATTATTAAAGAATATAATGTACATATAGATTAATAATAAGAAACTGTGTTCTCAATAATTCCCTGTTCGTTTATTAGTAACTAACAATTTCCGTTTTTCCTTGTGTACAGACACAGGAAGAAAATTAATAATATTATTAAGTAGGAGCCAGACATTGGTGGTCTAGTGGTAGCAATTCCACTCTAATCTTAAGGTCATGGGTTCAATACCGGGCGAGCACTGCTGGAGTTTTTATGCGAAAAAAAAATGTGCGCCAGTGTTCTCAAAAAAAAACATCGCGACGAAACCGGCATGTCAAAGAACTTAAAATTCGAGGCACGTGTCATGGATTAAGACTCAACCACTCTCGTTCGAGAGTAGGCCAGTGTCTTAGTGGAAATATTAGAAGGTTTAACATGATGAGAATGTCATGCTAATTAAGGAATTAAATCATTTTAAAGTTAGTATGTTTGAATGAGTCTGTGGCTAACTCTGGAGCCAAGGCTGAGTGACACACAAACCTGCAGACTGTGCAATGAGGCGGACGAAACGCCTGCGCATCTGCTAGGAGAGTGTGGACCACTAATGCAAAAACGTAGCATACATCTGGGTAGGCACATCCTCAGCCCAGATGAGCTAAGAGACATCACCCCCAAGCAAATCCTCCAGTTCTTAGTATCGGCAGGGCTTGGAGGTGAACTGTAAACGCCCCCCTTAGGGCGACAAAATAAGTGGCGAACACAATAGGCCTGCATGGCCGCAGTGTTATATTAGCCGCACCAATTTAATAAAAAAAAAAAAAAAAAAAACTCTGGAGCCACCAGATCAAGGTCTCTATCATAGCCTAACAACTTTGAAAAAGCCAATACCGACTGTGCCTTCTAAAGCACGGAAGGGCTTAATTGAAATTGCCACTGATGGTCACCCATTCAAATGGTGTGTGCGCGGTGCTTAACTTCTAGTTTATATAATATTTGCGGTATTTTATCGCGCTATTACCTTTTTTTTTTGTAATACCGCGATAATACTAATTTTAATATAAGCCTTTATTCAGATACCACCATACCTATTTCTGCCGCCAAGCAGTAATGCTCGCATTGCTGTGTTCCGGTTCGAAGGGTGTGGTTTCCGGTGAAATTACAGGCACATGAGACTTTCCATCTTACGTCTCAGGGTGGTAACACGCAAGTGATATCTATGATGTTGCATGCGTACATAGGCTACGGTAACCGCTGACCATCAAGTGGGCCGTACGCTTGGTTGCCACTCTAGTGGTATAAAATACGTCATATTAACAGTTTTTTTTTATTTAGATAATTTTACACTTAAACATCGCCAACCGTAACTGTTTGTCCAAATTTGACAAAGGCCTCTTCCAACATCTTCCTATCCTCTCTGTTTCTAGCTGTTTTTGACCATGTTTGTCCCGCTATCGCTTTTAAATAAAAGATGAAATCATCTTCCCATATTTTAAATTGTCTTCCACGTTTCCTTTTTCTGTTTCGGGGATACCAGTTTTTTTTATTACTTTCGCAATACCGCGATATTATTCCGCAAATATTATAAAAGCTATGAGTTCTGATCGCGAAAGCTTAAAAAATACTAGAGCTTAACTCCGTTGATCTGTTAAGAACAACTTAGCCAACGTCAAGAGCGCTCCCTAATCCTAAATTGTACATTTTGTTGGTTCGGAATGTGTATGTCATTTACGTCGTAGATTATCTCAGTTATTACCAAAGCCATGGTCACGAGCTTAAAAGGTGTTACGACGAGATCGCAAATTTATGTTGCTTATGAGTTATGACTCTGTTATTACATCTGTCTGTCTGTTGTACCTTTTATTTGGCATCAGCTGAGTACTAGAGATCTTTGTGATAGAGCTCGTCCGGGGAAGGACTACCACCATACCTTTTTCTTGCTTCTTTGCTTGCATTGATGTATTCCGGTTCGGAGGGTATGGTTTCCGGTGAAATTACAGGCACATGAGACTTTCCATCTAACGTCTCAGGGTGGTAACACGTAAGTGATATCTATGATGTTGCATGCGTACATAGACTACGGCATATACCATCAAGTGGTCCGTACGCTTGGTTGTCACTTTAGTGGTATAAAAATAATAATAATATTGACGGGCAGTGCCATCTATCTCTAAATTTAATCAAAGCTTGTACTATGAGAACCAGAAAACTGATACAATACATAACATAAGCTTTTTGTAAATATTCTTGTGCCCGGTTGAAAAGTGGGAGGTTGCGGATTCGATTCCCGATGCGGGAAAAATGTTTCCCGCGCCTAAACATAAATTTTTTGACTGTCATTTATTTTGAGTTATTTCCTGTTTGTAAACCATAACAACTGCTTGCGTCACCCATAAATTTTAAATTAAGTTCTGCGTGGCACTGCACTGCGTTCGTCACCAATACATAGTCCTTAGTCTCTTTCGCCCAGTAATTTCACAGTAATATTATACACACTACCTATAACTGGCTTAGAACGGCATCCATTCTATCATATTAATGAATATTTGAGTTGTTCATTCTCTGATTTGCAAACTTACAGGTACCTACACTAATTATAATGTTAGAATAAGAACTTAAAAATGTACAAATTCACTTGCATATGTTATGCATATCGGTTTATGGAGTATTTATTATTTCTCTTAGGAAATTAACATTTCACATAGAAGAATATAATAGAATAGAATATATCTTTATTGCACTTACACCTAAGAAAAAGAGTAGAGACAGAATAATAATTAGAACAAATAAGTGGTACAGTGGGCGGTCTTATCGCTAATAAGCGATCTCTTCCAGACAACCTTTGGATGGACTGGATAAGTTAAGACATATAGAAGTTAAGACATTATATAGATAAGAGACAAATATGACGAAAAAAGGCTTAATAAATGAAATCAAGCTCAGAGGCAAAGAAAACTTGTGCTAAGAACACAGGATAATGAAAAAGTAACGGCTTCTTTTAACGTTTGTGAAGTTGCGACATATTTTTTGTTTTGTCCCTAGATTCCACTTTATAAAGTTGCTGTGACCTATTTTAGGTTTTCGATAAAGATGTTTATATTGCTTCTGTTAAAAGTATTGTAATCTGGTTTAATCTTTAACTTTAATGGTTTACGTGACTTTACGCTAGGCTTAACGTACCTTCCGAAGCACGGGAGCGCTCAGTTGAAATTGCCACTGGCGGTCATCCATCCAAATGATGAGTACGCGGAACAGTGCTTAACTTCGTTGATCTGATTAGAACAACTTAGCCAGCTACGTCACGAGCGCTCCATGCAGGTGTATAAGTCGCATTAAAAAGCGATTTATCACATTTATTTGGCGGAATTCAGTAAACGGTAGAGCAATTTTAGAGTTTCCTAAAATAGCGGGAAAAACAAAATCAAAATCAAAAATTATCCATTTGAATAGAATCACATGGATCACTTTGAAACGTCTTACAAGCTAAGAAAATTTACACCAGTTCCAACGCGCCCTTTTTTATAAGTAAAGGTTTACAGATAGGTTTAGGGTCAAAAGTACCCTAACTTTACAATAACAAAAATATGTCACACGAAATACTTTCACATCAAGATCAAAATGTAAATCATGCCGTAAAAGAACTGGCAAAAACACCGGCTTCCGGAGTTCCTATCGCTTTTTTGGCATGACCCTTGCTATTGTTATGGATGCCGGGTAGAGTTGGTGCACATTCGTCCCAACATTAATAAGAATTATTTTTATTAACCTTTTGCAGCTAGTATACAGTGTAGTAATATCTTCAGGATGATGTTGGGGATGCCCTGATTTCACAGTGCATCAAAGATGTTTGCGCAGTAACCTTATTTTCTTTTCTAATTAGTTCTAGTTAGTTCTTTTTAATTTGTTTGCATGCCGAGTTAAACTGCCGACCGACTGCTTAACGTGCCCTCCGAAGCACGAGAGCGCTCAGTTGAAATTGCCACTGGCGGTCACCCATCCAAATGATGACTGACTAAACATTTAACGCGTCAGTTACATGACGGGCACGTTATTTAAGAAAATCCTGAAATTAGCCTGTGGCATTCCGTGCCGTATTTTAAATTCTACTGTGATATACATTCAATGTGTAGTGATGGGACATTTATGTAAATTCAAAATTCGTTTATTTGTTCGAATGTGGTACATTGCAGTTCTTATACAGAAAAGTGGCTCACACTCCCCAAAATATGGGATGCAAATATTATATTTATTTACCTACTTACATTAAGAGTCTAAAACAGTATTATTTTTAACCTAACTACATTGTATAATTTCTAATTATTAATTATTACATTATCTAAATAAAATGTTAAATGAATTCACTATTCAATGATAAAAATAAAATAAAATAAATAAATAAATAAATAATGCTGGACAATCCACACAGCATCATCTAGCCCCAAGGTAAGCTGCTGTTAAACAGAGCTGTATTATGGGTACTAGATGACTGATATATACTTAATACAATACAATACATAGATAGATATTTTTTATTATATATAGAAAATACCCAGAACACCCGGAACAAATATTTGTAGATCGTACAAACATTTGTTCCGAGGCGGGAATCGAACCCGCAACCTCTGCGTCGCAGGCGGACCTGCGCCCGCTGCACCACATCGGTCGTAAAATATGTCAAGTGATACAAATAAAAATCAATAACAAAACATGTCAATTTTTTTCTAATACAAATACATTTTATCATAGAAGTTCTTTCATATCGTAAAACCTTTTAGTTAGTAACCAACGTCTTAACTCTGTAATAAAATTAAGTGGACAATTTTTAATGTTAGGTAGAATAGAATAGAATAGTTTATTGTGCAAAAATATAGGTACCATCTAATTACTACCTAATACATTATAAACTTAACTTAGGTTCTATGTGGTAGTTTTGGTGATAACTGGGTAGTTAGGGAAGTGACAAAGAACATAATTACTATGCTGGTAGCAAAGTAGATAGGTATACTTTTTCCAAGAAACGGTGCGTTGGTTGTCGGATGAGTAAAACTGTATCCCGACTTCCGACTCCGTCGGACATCTTAGGGCTAAGTTCTATAAAAATCAATTTTTATATTAATATTAATTCTTGATAGAAATAAACGAACTTGACCATGTCGTGTGTAGATGGCAATCCGTTGTAAACTTAATTGATAGATTCAGGCGTTACTTTGCGGAAATCCATTACAAGATAAAAAACAGACGAAAAATCTTTGGCTCCAGCGCTCGACAGAGCAACACGTCTGGCGGAGAACAAGTCGATGGTCCTGAAGATGTCCCGTGGAGGGATGAAACACGTGTTGATATTTTTCTTTTGAGGTTAACTGTGATAACTGTGTGACCTCATTAGTTAAAAGGTTAAGCGGAATAGTACTAGATATTTTTCGTCTGTTTTTTACGTTGTAAACTTTACCACACATAGCGTAATGTATTGAACTGATTTCGGCCGTATATTAACTTGCCCGCGATTCATTCGCTTAGAACTCGGGAATCGTACCTTTTTCCGGATTAAAAAGTACCCTATTCTTGGTATCTATCTATGTTTTACCTATTTCTGCCGCCGAGCAGTAATGCTCGCATTGCTGTGTTCCGGTGTGAAGGGTATGGTTTCCGGTGAAATTACTGGCACATGAGGCTTTCGATCTTAGCCTCAAGGTGGCAACCCGCGAGTGATACCTCTGGTATTGCAAGCGTCCATAGGCTGCGGTAACCGCTTACCATCTTGTGGGCCGTACGCTTGGTTGCCACTTCAGTGGTATAAAAAAAAAAAATGTTTTACATTTCAGCTAAAACGATCGAGTGGTTGTTGAGAGAGGAACAAACATCCATCCAAACAAAGAAACAAACATCCAAACTTTTGCATTTTTAATATTAATATGATGTGAAGTATGATTTGATTCGGTCTTACATTTTCGGTCTTTGTTACATTTCGGCTTCTAGTTTTCCCATCCTTCTATCGGAGTTATTGGAAAAATGTAAATTATAGCCGATCCCGCGAGACCCGCCACAAAATTATCTAGATCTTTATGAGTTTCGTCAAAATGGCGTAAAAATTGCGTAAAAATTTGGAATGTTTCGATAAAGGGTATTTGGCCGTGGGATACCGTTTTGGGAATGTAGAGTATTAAATAACTGAAAAGCTTTGAAAAGGCCATAATTTATATAGCCATTTCATAATGTGTAATTTGTGTTCCGAACCTTTGATAAGACATTTAAGTATTTTAGGGTTCCGTACCTTAATTAAGGACTCTCGTACCCTAAAAATGTCTATTTCTTGGCGCGTAGAACTGGCGCGTAAATTCACCTAGTTTTAAAACAAAATGTTTCCATACAAACCGACGATCTCTTTCATTCTAATTAAATATAGTTCTGTGCCAATCACTCTCGCTAGCGAGTAGGCCAGTGTCTGTGGGAACATTAAAGGCATGATGGAGTTGCCCACCTGTCTTTACACTCCTGTGTCCCTGACGGCACAATGGGCAGTAAAAATTGAGTGCGCCATACCTGTTGCTTGGTTTTATAAAAGTTTATATCCGCCCTAACACAGATCGGAGTGCCAGTTTTATATCTCGCATAGGACATTACAGTTTTACTGCTCCGGGTCGAGTGATCAAGGAGTTAGAGCAATCACGTTAGTTTTTTTTTTTTTTTTTTTTTTATACAATTGAAGTGGCAACCAAGCGTACGGCCCACAAGATGGTAAGCGGTTACCGCAGCCTATGGACGCTTGCAATACCAGAGGTATCACTCGCGGGTCGCCACCCTGAGGCTAAGATCGAAAGCCTCAAGTGCCAGTAATTTCACCGGAAACCATACCCTTCACACCGGAACACATCAATGCGAGCACCACTGCTTGGCGGCAGAAATAGGTATGGTGGTAGTCCTTTCCCGGACGAGTTCTATCACAGGATACTCTACTACTCTTCTTTTTCTAATGTTGAATGAAACTATGGTTGTTACAAATCATTTTAAATCATCATCACAGCCTTTAATGTTCCCACTGGATACTGGATTAGCTTTCTCTGAAACCACGAAGTTGGCAGTTCTCTCATTGCTAACGGTAGCTTATTGCAAACAAATGGAGCCATATAAAATACTCTTTTACGCATTGATGTGGTTTTACAGTTTCGGACACAAACTTTGTTGTTTTTTTTTTTTTTTTTTTTTTTTACTACTAAAGTGGTAACCAAGCGTACGGCCCACTTGATGGTCAGCGGTTACCGTAGCCTATGTACGCATGCAACATCATAGATATCACTTGCGTGTTACCACCCTGAGACCTTAGATGGTAAGTCTCATGTGCCTGTAATTTCACCGGAAACCATACCCTTCGAACCGGAACACAGCAATGCGAGCATTACTGCTTGGCGGCAGAAATAGGTATGGTGGTAGTCCTTCCCCGGACGAGCTCTATCACAAAGAACTCTACTACTCTTCTCGTCTGTTACAATGAACGACATCAGACAGCCGACAAAACAGGTCCGGATCGTGCTTTTTTTTATATAACAGAAGTGGCAACCAAGCGTACGACCCACAAGATGGTAAGCGGTTACCGCAGCCTATGGACGCTTGCAATACCAGAGGTATCACTCGCGGGTTGCCACCTTGAGGCTAAGATCGTAAGCCTCATGTGCCAGTAATTTCACCGGAAACCATACCCTTCACACCGGAACACAGCAATGCGAACATTACTGCGTTGCGGCACAAATAGGTATGGTGGTAGTACTTCCCCGGACGTGTTGTGTCTGACAAACAAGACAAGTAGTAAATATATCTAAAAAGCTTTCAAATGTTACCAGTAATAATAAAATAATGTCTCAAACGAAAGGTACATCAGAGGTCGAATAATCAGGTGCATTACCTAAAAAGCAAAAAATACTGTAAGTGTACCAACCATATGAGAGCAAAAAATAAATTGAGTATTCAGCAGAAAACCCAATACAATACGACCAGTTTTAAACCCACATCCTAAGGATTGGAAGGCGGGGTCACTACCACGGGAGCACCAGTGTTTATTCAAGATTCAAGATATTTATTTGCACAAATAAGTGTTACAAAAGGTCTTAAAAGTAATATGGCACTTATAACTTATTTGCCCTTTTCAGGCATTGCAAATTATATGTAGGCTATGCTGGGCGCCAAGCTGCTTACATAAGAGTACCTAACTTATTATAATACCTAACATTCGGACGGGTTAACATTACTTACATTCAAAGAATAACTAAAAGGTATTAAATATGTAGTTACTTAGTATTGGGGTAATACAAAGATTTCTATGGGTAATATTTATGTTTTTCGAAGTATTCTTCAATTGAATAGAAGCAGTTTTGAATTAGATAAAGTTTTAGTTTACTTGTGAATAATGTATTTTTTGTTTCGTTTTTTATTTCTTTAGGCAAATTATTAAATATTTTTACTGACATGTAATATGGGCTTTCATTTAACATTTTAATTCTTGAGTATGGTAGGTATAATCGGTCTTTGTGGCAATATTAGTCAGTAATATTAGCCAGTGTTTATACAGAATAAAACGATGGCTTATCGAGCAAACCTTTTATACCTTTGACGAGTTCATAGCGTATTAAATTGTAAATGTGTAAATTGTATGTTTTATTTGCATTAATAATTAATAATTGTATAATTAATTAGTATTATTCTGGTATTTTATTTTTATGTAATTTTTTTTAGTTTTATGAAATAGGTATAGAATGTACCTAAATAAGAAACAATTCACCTGTAATTATTATTATCAATAAATACTATTATGACTATTATAACTATCATTCGGTAACAAATAACAACAAAATTGCTGAATTGATTAATTAAATAATAGACCCGGCGCGGTTTCAGTCGCGTTATTTTTTTGCAATTTTTCCATAATTTCTTACTGTTCAAACCTTCCCTGAACTTTTACAAACATTTCAAGACCAAAATTCGCCAAATCGGTCTAGCTGTTCTCGAGTTTTAGCGAGACTAACGCACAGCAATTCGTTTTTATATAAGACCCAGCAGTCCGTCCTAGCTTCGCGCGGGTGCAATGAAACCGCACCCGTGCAAAGCCGGGGCGGGTCTCTAGTAATAACTATAGCCTATGTTACTCAGCGATAATTTAGCATTCTAATGATGCAAAAATTTTTGAAATCGGACCAGCAGTTTATGAGTTTATTCGTAACAAACAAAAATACAAATCTTTCCACTTTATAATATCAGTATTGAAGAAGATATTAGTGTGACTAGATACCCGCAGTTTCTTGCGTTATATTTCTCATGTTGTTTTTATCCCGGAACAAAATACGGTTCCCAAGTTCTACGCGAACGGAGTCGCGGGAAACAGCTATTTTTTTATATAATAACTACTGTTAACATAACAGATATTAAATAAATAAATATAAATAATGCTGGACAATCCACACAGCATCATCTAGCCCCAAGGTAAGCTGCTGTTAAACAGAGCTGTGTTATGAGTACTAGATGACTGATATATACTTAATTACAATACAATACATAGATAGATATTTTTTATTAAATATAGAAAATACCCAGAACACCCGGAACAAATATTTGTAGATCGTACAAACATTTGACCCGAGGCGGGAATCGAATCCGCAACCTCCGCGTCGCAAGCGGACCTGCGTCCGCTGCGCCACCGGTCGTCATAAATATTAGTACTATACTAACTGTTCACCTCAGTCTGTGAGTTTTGAACGGAAAACGAGGAGCAATCTTACAGCGGATATTGACCAGAAACGATATATAAACGATATAAGAGTAGTAGAGTTCTCTGTGATAGAGCTCGTCCGGGGAAGGACTACCACCATACCTATTTCTGCCGCCAAGCAGTTATGCTCGCATAGCTGTGTTCCGGTGCGAAGGGTATGGTTTCCGGTGAAATTACTGGCACATGAGGCTTTCGATCTTAGCCTCAAGGTGGCAACTCGCGAGTGATACCTCTGGTATTGCAAGCGTCCATAGGCTGCGGTAACCGCTTACCATCTTGTGGGCTGTACGCTTAGTTGCCACTTCGCCGTATAAAAAAAAAAAAAAAAAGATACAGCCTGTGACGCACAGCCTTTGATACAGCGGACACAGCCTCCAATAGAAGCCGTACGTGACAATAATGCTAACTCTCATCTGACTGCGTAGCTGAAAATCGGACTTTTGCAAGAGAAAATCAATTGCGTAAGATTTCGTGGTTCTCATTTTTGGAAATTATTTTACTAGGAGCTTTTTTATTAAATTGGTGCCGCTAATTAAAACTTTTTTTTTAAACAACTATGTTGGCAATCAACCAAGTATATATCCCACAAGATGGTAAGCAGTTACCGCAGCCTATGGACGCTTGCAATACTGGAGGTATCACTCACGGCCACCCTGAGGCATAGATCGAAAGTCTCATGTACCAGCAATTTCACCGGAAACCATAACCATACACCGGAACACAGCAATGGGAGCATTACTGCTTTGCGGCAGAAATAGGTTCGTAGACGTGTACTATCACAAAGAACTCTAATACTTAAAATTGTGGTTTAACATTATTCTATTTTTTTTTATTTGGAGCTTAGAAACAGGTAAGGTGTTACCACTAGTAAGTTCGTATGAGTCAGTGGCCAACTCTGGTGACAAAGTTTCTAGGCCGACCGAAGGCCTCTGTCATGGCCTAACAACTTTTAGAAAGCCGGCACCGACTGCTTAACGTGCCCTCCAAAGCACGGAAGCTCTCAGTTGAAATTGCCACTGGCGGTCACCCATCCAAATGATGACTACGCGGAACAATGCTTAACTTCGTTGTTCTGTTAGGAAAAACTTAGCCAGCTACGCCACGAGCGCTCGACTGAGAGACATAGACATGACGATTATTTGATTTGATTTGATTTGACGGGTTTGATTCCCACCGTGGGACAAATGTTTGTACGATCTGCAAATATTTGTTCCGGGTGTTCTGGTTATTTTCTGTCTACCTAAAAAAAAATATCTTTAGATGTATTGTAAGTATATCAGTCATCTAGTACTCATAACACAACCTCTGCTTAGCTTTGGGCTAGATGATGCTGTGTGAATTGTGCACCAATCCGCATTGGGTCCGCATGGTTGATTAAAACCCAAACACTCTCGCCCGAGAGTAGGCCTGTGTCGCCTGTGGGAACATTTGAAGGCTGTCATGATGATTGATACATTGATTTATAGATGAAGTCTTATGTGTATTGAAGGTCGTTTAATTTTATGTAGAAATTTTCAGGAGAAACGTGTACCCATTCGTTTGAAATGTACATAATATGTGGCCTAGACGTCAGAGTCATTCAGATAGTCGCTATATTATACACACATACACAAAGTTATTATACGTTACACACACACACAGTTATTATACGTTACACACACACACAGTTATTATACGTTACACACACAAAGTTATTTTTTAAACGCACGATAAAAATAGGAATATAAAGTGTTTCATTAAATACAATACAAAAGTATATAAAGCGTTTGAATTTCTTCAGTCGACAAGTCAACTAACATTTGTACAAACCACAATAATGAAACTGCTACTAATTTTCGTAATTCTCGCCATTTTGGCAGCTATGGCGTATGCCAACGGGATCCCGGTTCTTACTAGTAAGTCTTACAAAAGTTTATTTTTAATTTTATACAACTGAAATGGCAACCAAGCGTACGGCCCACAAGATTGTAAGCGGTTACCGCAGCCTATGGACGCTTGCAATAACAGAGGTATCGCTCACGGGTTGCCACCCTGAGACGTAGATCGAAAGTCTCATGTGCCTGTAATTTCACCGGAAACCATACCCTTGGACCGGAACACAGCAATGAGAGCATTACTGCTTGGCGGCAGAAAAATAATGCTACATTATCCCTGAGTAACATAAATGCTATATTACTTATTAGCGACCCGCTCCGATTTTTTTAAATATATTTTGACTCTGTTTTTTAAGATATTATATATAATATTAAAAAAAAACGATCAGTTGAGCTATCTATACATCATTTGTAACGATTTTTTTTATGACTCAATTCATATGTATTTATTATTATTTAATAGAATACACTTATACATATTTTTAGTACCTACATAAAAACACCCAGGTTAGAAACAAGTATTTGAAGAGCCCCTAACACCGGGCACTCACTGCACCGGCGCCGGCGCCGATATCATTAAATATATTATAAACTAGCGGGTCGTCCCGGCTTCGCTCGGGTGCAATAAAACCTTAAGCACCCGTGCGAAGCCGGGGCGGGTTGCTAGTCATACTTATGGCAGGAGCCGATCGCATCGTTTTAGCCGCGCGGCTACCTATTTCATAGTTCATGTGCATTTTTTTGTTCTATCATCAATAGTTTCCGCAGCGCATGCGATGAAAAACATTTTATGGCATTTTTTTTTACACCTTGGGTTACATTATTGAAGTTTTAGTAGGGATCCCTATTATTTTCTAAAATAAAATATAGCCTATGTTACTTAGGGATAATGTAGCATTCTAATGGTGAAATATTTTTTTTAATCAAACCATTAGTTTTTGAGTTTATTCGTAACAAATAAAAATACAAACATACAAATCTTCTCTCTTTATAATATTATTATTATTATTAGTATAGACTAGTCGAACTGCCCCAGCTTCACACGGGTGGCACTGCATCTGTAATAGTCAGGCGTGGTGCTTGACATCAGGTGGGCGTCTTGATTGTCTTGTCACTTGCTGACATAAAAAAAAAACAAGACGAGGCTTAATTTTTTATTTAACCGCTTTTTTTTTTAGGTATATCATGTAATACAGCCACCGACTGCAAGGGAGAAGGGTGCCTTTGCACGAACTTGTTGTGTGCTTGCGTGGGATAAGAAAATATAACCACATGCTGACAAAAAAAAAAAACCTATCTACCACTAATTATGGCTTTCACAAATATGTAATAAAATCTTTGTGTATGTAATATGAATTACATATAAATATTGATAATAAAATGTATTGAATGTATCTTGTTTATTTTATTACGAAAGTAGCGGTGTCTGCGGTTTTCCAGCTTTTATGCTATCCTCCAGGAAGTATAGGAACAGTACTAAACCATAACAGATTTAGTGCCACCCAAAGCTTAAAGTGTTTAAGTTCGTGGCACTGCACTGCGCTCATCACCCCGAGACGTTGTCGTTAAGTCTCTTTCGCCCCGTAATTTCACTTTCTACAGTGCCCTTCAAACCTAAACACAGGAATGCTTGCACACTGCTGCTTGGAGGTAGAATATCTGGCACTGCGGTGGTACCCACTGTACCGAACCCTACTTCGAGCGAGGAAAACTACCTCACCGTAAAAGCTAATAATGTATCAAAGTAATACATTCAAATAGTTGTAGAAATGTTGTAGAAATATCGTTGAAATGGCCACGTGATCGTCTAGTAGTAAAGGGTAGGACCTAACTTGTGTTCCGTATTAGTAACCGAAATTCTTTTTAAAAGTGATCAAGTCTTGTCTACTGCGTTACATAATTTATAATTGTCTACCGCGATACCTTCCTCGTCTGATATTGTATATAAATACAGGAAAGTCTACTGTGTTACCTATATTTTATTTATAGTTATGATTTTTTTACGTTTTTTTTTTGAGAATGTTTGGTTGGAACGTTTCAAAGTGATAAAAAAAATCTTTAATTATAGAGCCATTTGCAGATTATTTTAAGGCATTTCTTATCCTATTTAGCCTTACGAATGACAAAATAGGTAATAATCATTTACTTGGATCAAGTTAATTCAAGTTGCTAACTTTGGGAATCTTCACCTTAGTATCTTTAAAGGCCAATTTCAGCAAAAAATAGCTTATGAAGTTGCAATTTTTTTGTAGTATTATGAAAGCTTAGAGTTTTTGAAAGTTTTTAAGAATAGTTACAAACCATGGATTATGGTTTTTTGATTTTTAATTTAATGTTGAAAATTCAACTTTGACTCTCTAAAACACAAATTCGTCACTTTTTATCAAAACTTTTGAAACTTGCACTAATGCTAGGGCGTTGATTATTTTATGCATGATTCTACCACCATTGTGATTATTTTACAAAAAAAAAATTTTGGAAAAATATTTAGATATATTTTTTTTATCACTTTGAAACGTTTACATTTTTTACATGTTTACATTACGTACGATCAAACATTCTAAAAAAAAACATAAAAAAAAATCATAACTCGAAAAATACAAAAAATCGGGCAACATACATGGGGTATTTTCGGATATCCCTGAATCTGGGGAATCTAAATTTTTCTTATTGACGTCTATGTTTGGACCATCCTGTATTTGTATCAGTCAGTGGCCAACTCGGTCAAGTCATTGGCTTGATGTCAAGCACCATGCATGACCATGACAGCTGTAGTCTCACACAAAAGCTTGAATTTCAAAGTGCTGGTAAACTAAGTAATTACTTTTCAAATTTACATAGTTAATGTCCTATGTTAATTCAAATGCCCACGTTGTGCGACCGACGCACGCTGTTTCGAAAAAAAAATTTTTAAAGCCACAACTGGCCGTAACGCGTCGCAATATTGCACCCATACCGTGCGATGTCTGTATTGTAGGGTCATCATCATCATCATGACAGCCTTCTAATCTTCCCACTGCTGGGACACTGGCCTACTCTCAGGCGAGAGTGATTGGGTCTTAATCCACCACGCGGACCCAATGCGGATTGGTGGATGGCACATGTCTTTCGAATTTTTAGTTCTTGGACATGCCGGTTTCCTCACGATGTTTTCCTTCACCGTATGAGAGCACTGGCACTGTGCACATAAATTTTTCGAACAGAAAAATCCATTGGTGCACGACTGGGTTTGAACCCACGACCTTAGGATTGGAAGGCGGGGTCACTACCACTAGACCACCGGTGCTCTCACCGGTGCGGTGGTATTGTAGGGTGCTATAGTTTATTTATTATAAGTACGAAAGTGATTTGGGAGGAATTTTGTTATGCGATGCTAGGTGACTTCATGTCTCAGGTTGTTTACTTATAGAAGACTCAATTTCAGGAAGGCATATGTTAAAATACTAATTTTCGAAAACGTTAGGGGTTTTCGAGTGTTTTGTAAATTTGTCTCGAAATTGCAACTCCAATGACGTGTTATCGATTCGAGATAAAAAAAAGTAGTTCCGATTGCTTTGACAGATGGCGCTATCTGCCCTAATGTCATACTGGGAAAGGTTATCAAAACAAGAAAAAAGTTGGTAACTCCGTTTTTGTTTCATCTCGTGTCAAGCGGAAGGTTGTGGGTTCATGTCCTGCTTGAGGCAAAATAATTTAACTCTAGTACGACCAAAGTTAATGTACTATGTAGTACGTACTATGACTTTGACACGAGCCTGAGGTATGACAGACAGTGACAGTCGCGGGTTTCCACCTTGAGGCATAGATCGAAAGTCTCATGTGCCTGTAATTTCACTGGAAACCATACCCTTCGAATCGGAACACAGCAATGCGAGCATTACTGCTTGGCGGCAGAAATAGGTATGGTGGTAGTCCTTCCCCGGACGAGCTCTATCACAAAGAACTCTACTACTCTTATGATCTCAGAGACTTATTGAAGTGAATTGAAATGTGCGTTAAGCTATATTTAAATAATACCTGTTGGATACAACTAGTTAAACCAATTCAAACTAAAACAGATGTGGTCGCGGTTCGCTGTAACCGCAAATCTAAATCAGCTTGTTTTGGAATTTTAGTCTAATATTAATTGCATGAATAATCTCAAACTAAAACCCTCAAGCCTTAGTACTGTTAACTAATTAAATGAAACTATGTATATCTAGGAAACTATTCCGTATAATCAAAGTATGTGCTGTGCAGCATAAGTTACAACTGTATTTTCATAAAACAAATCTACTCGATCGCGCTTGCCATCCCCAAAAGTCCCAGCGCCACCATCTTCTTTTCTCTCGTTTTTCTTCGCGCGCCGCCGGCCGGCTTCGTTCATCTTCGTCTACCCTTCGTCGCATTGTCGTCGTTCGCTCGGTACTCGGAGAAAACACCAATGTTGCCACCAACGCATGAAGGTTGCCAGCAGTACTGAAACAGCAAGGAACATTGTTCACCAACAGTGGTTAATATAACTAATATAAAGTTTAACCAGAAGGCGTACCTGTATTTTTTATATTTACTTATTTTTCTTTGTTTTTGTTTTTATGTCAGTTCTGTGTTTCTGTGCGCAAGATTTTGAAAGAATTTTGAAAGAAAAGTCACCATTTCTTGCCAAATTTCGTTTGTTTACGTTGATAAGCGACAATCAAACTTATACACTTGACACTGGCAAAATTGTGGCTAATTAGCCACAGAGTCCATAAACGAAGAAGAAGAAGAAGAAGAAGAAGATTCAATCATTTATTTGCCAGAATACATAATAATTTTACATATTAGGATTTTAAAGCTATGTTAGTCAATGTATTCAGCCTGCATGCAAGCGTGCAAATGGTTATTCATGTCATTTTACCTAATCATTAATTAAAATTTCAAAATTCTTTAAAATTATAATCATTTTTTTTATTTATTTACTTGTATATACATTATGTTGTAATAAATACTTTTTTTTTCTCTTTTTTTTCTTTCTTTAGGCAACAGATGGGCTCCGTCCGCTACTAATGAGACATTAGCGTATGGTATCATCATGACAGCCTTCTAATGTTCCCACTGTTGGGACACGCAAGAGTGATTGAGTCTTGATCCACCACGCGGACCCAATGCGGATTGGTGGATGGCACATGTCTTTCGAATTGTTAGTTCTTGGACATGCCGGTTTCCTCACGATGTTTTCCTTCACCGTCTGAGAGCACTGGCATTGCGCACATGAATTTTTCGTAGCGAAAAATCCATTGGTGCACGACCGGATTCGAACCCACGACAACAAAGTGGACATTTTTTATTTTTTTTAATACCACTAAAGTGGCAACCAAGCGTACGGCCCACTCGATGGTCAGCAGTTACCGTAGCCTACGTACGCATGCAACATCATAGATATCACTTGCGTGTTACCACCCTGAGACATTAGATGGAAAGTCTCATGTGCCTGTAATTTCACCGAAAACCATACCCTTTAAACCGAAACACAGCAATGCGAGCATTACTGCTTGGCGGCAGAAATAGGTATGGTGGTAGTCCTTACCCGGACTAGCTCTATCACAAAGAATTCTACTACTCTACTACATCGATGGTCTTTGCCTACCCTACGGGATAGCTGAGACGTTAGATGGAAAGTCTCATGTGCCTGTAATTTCACCGAAAACCATACCCTTCAAACCGAAACACAGCAATGCGAGCATTACTGCATGGCGGCAGAAATAAATATGGTGCCAAAGCGCCATACAAATTTCATGCCAAAAATCATTAGTTGCCAGAATCTGGCAACAACAAGCGACTGGGTATCAATTGCTTTTTTAGACATGATCCTTGCTATTGTCGTACTGCTTCGGATGAGAACCTACGAGTATAAAATAAAACTTTTATAACTACTCTTAACATAATGTTATAGAAAACATTCTTATTTATAACATAAATGTTTAATATTATTAAATAAATAAATTTGAATCAAATTGAGCTTTGTTTCATCTCTAGAACTTACTTTCAGCTGGAGTTAGTACAGATGGCGCGGGGCATACACAAGTACCAAATATAAAGAAGCAGGCACGGCCGCACGATTTGCTTTCGTCTGCAAAATAATTAAATAATTAGGGGTTAACGATTCCAGATTAAAAAAAAAAGTAGTTCCGATTGCTTTGACAGATGGCGCTATCTGCCCTACTGCCATACTGGGAAAGGTTAATAAAACAAGAAAAAAGTTGGTAACTCCGTTTTTGTTTCGTCTCGTGTCAAGCGGAAGGTTGTGGGTTCATGTCCTGCTTGAGGCAAAATAATTTAACTCCAGTACGACCAAAGTTAATGTACTACGTAGTACGTTCTATGACTTTGACACCAGCCAGAGGTATGACAGACAGTGACAGCAGGAGCAAACAATGTTTAATTCCCTACACATTCACCATAGCTCGCCAAACGTAGTGCTTACATTCTCTTGGGCTCGCCAGTTGAGCTACCGCCATATAAATAGACAGCTTTTTTTTTAAAACTAGAGACGAAAAGGCCTCATTTAAATATTACTTAGCACACTTCTTAGCGGGTCCATAAGCTTAAGAAAACTAACAGAATTTTTAACAGTTTTGACGATAATATTATATCACATGTTACCATTTATCTATGCACGAGAATTGCCCTATAATAAATATAAGTCCTGGTATTCATAAAAGTCAACATTTTTTTTTTTTTTTTTTTCAACCTATCTTGTCCCACTGCTGCAAAGGTCTCCCCCAAAGTCTTCCATTCAACATTATCCTAATCAAATAAAAAAAAAATTATAACTATATTATACAAAAATTAAAGTCATAATTAAATTAAGAGTTGTTGTATTTATCTGTAGGACTCACCATGAGCACTAGTTGATGGGGGGCATACACAAATACCAAATATTTTTTTGCATCCAGGTTGGCATTTTTTTCCAATATTTTGAACATCATCTGCGTAGGAATAAAATAATTTTATTTATAGCTTCTATCCTAAGACAAATAAAAATTACAACAAGGCTATCTTCAACCTGCCTCAAGCGAATTCTTGACTTCTTCGGACACATTGCCAGAAAGGGCGAAGATACTTGTACTTTGTACTGGCAAGGTGGAAGGAAAAAGGTCGCGAGGTCGTAGCCCAAAGCGTTGGTCTGATCAGATTTGCGCCACACTGGACACATCTGTCTACGATGCCCTGCATGTAGCTAAGGACATAACAAAATGGCGCACCATCGTCAAAGAGAGTATCATGAACGGAGCTGGTCACGACCCTCAGATATGAGGAATACGAATAATGGAATAAAAGGATTATCAAATGTATTTAATGAATTTAAAATACACTAGTTAGCGACCTACCCTGGCTTTGCACGGGTGCAATGCAAAGCCGGGTCGGGTCGCAAGTAATAAATTCTAACTGTGAAAGAATTTTGAAATCAGACCAGGAGGGCGATTCTCATGCATAAATAAATGGTCACATGTGTTATGTATCGTCAAAACTATCAAAATTTCTATCCATTTTTGTCAGTTTTGACGATATAATTATCACATTTATCTATGGCACGAGAATCGCCCTCTAGTTGTTTTTGAGTTTATCCGTTACAAACAAAAATAGAAAAATACAAATAAACAAATATTTCCTCTTTTTAAGATTAGTTTTAGATGAAGCATCTAGAGCACTGTGCACAGAGTTAAGTTTACGCGAATCTAATGTTTAATGTTTCTAAATAAATAAAAAATATATAGTAAAATTATGATATTAGGTCTCATTTTCATCTCTTGACGACCGATGTGGCGCGGCGGGCGAAAGTCCGCCCGCGACGCAGGAGGTTGCGAGCTCGATTCACTAGTTTTGTGCCGAGCTAGATTGGTATTGAATCCAGATAGAAAATAGGACAAACGAATCGTTGGTCGTGTCAATTCCTGACAGCTATAATAAAGCGGGATGAGTTGAATAAAGAGCCAAAAAACTTACTGTCTTCCCAGTTTTCAGCTTGCCAAGCTGACACTGTTGTTGACACAGCAGCTAGTATAGTCAGTACAGTCAATAAAATGAATACCTTCATATTTAACTCGTTAATATGTTTTTGTAAAAATCACCGCATTATTTATACAAAAAATATGCAATTATCTGTAAATAATTTAGTTGTAAAACAATTTTATGGTCTAGTTGTTTTTAATATTAATTAAGTCTAATGAAGTTACAGTTTATTTTGTAATCATAATTTTGTGCAATTACATGTAATTGGTGATAACGTCTCATTTTGTTGTTATTAATAATTTGTCCAAGAACGACGACTGACGTTTGGTTTGGTAAAAACATTTTTGTTTAGTTTTATTTAAAATGCAAACATGATTACATTTTTTATTATTGACCGAGCGAGCGAAGCGTCTCAGTTTTGAGATTACTAAAAAATGCTTTTGGTCCGTCGCGTCGTGCAGTTAGTCAGTCTGTCCGGGTGTTTTTGCCTACTGGTCGCATTTTGCAACAGATCTGGTCGAAACTTGATCAAAAGGTATAAAGGTATAAAATAATTTTAAAATATCTATGCTTACATACATAATGCAGGAAGTCACTTAAGAATTAAATGCGTATTTCAAAGATTTATTTCCTTGTGATTGGGTCCTACCATGAGCTAAAATGTGTTGAGTTTCAACTGTTTTTATACTCAACTGAGAAAACTGCTACAATAAAAGCACAAATTAAGAACACCTTCTGATAGATACAGAGTATGTATAGACTCTTGACCTGCAGTGATTATTCAAAGTCAAAAGAACCTTGTTTAATAAAAACCAAGAATCACTTTAAAACGTCTTAGGTCTAGGTGAATTTTCGCAAGTTCCAACCCGTCTATGCGCCCACGCCGATAAAGGACTGGCAACAACACCAACTGAGTTCTTACCAATATCAAAGATATGCTGCTATAGCATATCCTTGATAATGGTTTCGATTCCGAGTAGAGTTGGAGCACATTCGGTTCAAACTTTTAAAAAAATCAATCAATTACGAGTAGTAATAAGTTTTTTGAGACAAAAGTTGGTAACTCCGTTTTTGTTTCATCTTGTGTCAAGCGGAAGGTTGTGGATTCATGCCCTGCTTGAGGCAAAATAATTTAACTCCAGTACGACTAAAGTTAATGTACTACGTAGTACGTACTATGACTTTGACACCAGCCAGAGGTAGACAGTGACAGCAGGAGCAACCAATGTTGAATTCCCTACACATTCACCATAGCGCGCCAAACGTAGTGCTTACATTCTCTTGGGCTCGCCAGTTGAGTTACCGCCATATAAATAGACAGCTTTTTTTAATAACTTGAGACGAAAACCAGAAAAAAATTAATGAGGTTGTACTTTTTTTTATACTACTAAAGTGGTAACCAAGCGTACGGCCCACTTGATGGTCAGCGGTTACCGTAGCCTATGTACGCATGCAAAATCATAGATATCACTTGCGTGTTACTACCCTGAGACGTTAGATCGAAAGTCTCATGTGCCTGTAATTTCACCGGAAACCATACCCTTCGAACCGGAACACAGCAATGCGAGCATTACAGCTTGGCGGCAGAAATAGGTATGGTGGTAGTCCTTCACCGGACGAGCTCTATCACAAAGAACTCTACTACTCTTCAAATGTATGTTTTAATTTGAAATTCTTCGAAAGCACCGATTGGGTAGAAAATAGTGACAAGTAATATTGGGTAACTCATTAGCTGTTCTATAGGACTGTGACGTCACAGGACTGCTAGAACATTTTTGTTCCAGTAGTTCTATGGTAGAACTGTTAAAATAAAAACTGTCGTATTTTTACTATAGAACTAATAATACCTTGTCAATAGAACTGTTAATTGCAGCTAAAATAAATCGATCTGGTTATGTATATCAAAATGTTTTATTCCAATAGAATTTGTAATTTTCACAATTGTTAGTGCAGTATGTTTGATGTTTAGAGCTAAAAGGTTTTATTATTTCTTTTAATATCTTCTAATTATAAATTTGAACGCCCGACTTTATACACAAACTTCTTTCCCCTAGTTGTTTCAATCTCATCAGTCAGGACTCTATGATTCATTGTTTCGACTGTGATTTATTGTCTGTCAGTAAGCGTCAGTTCACACCAAGACGCGACGCGACGATGCTTGAAGAGGCCAGCCCTCGCGGCGTCGCGCTGCGTCGCGCGGCTCCACGAGACGCAGCACTGCTCTTGCACGCCGCGCAAACCGGCAATGCACCTTGCGGCGCGATACGTCGCGCTACGCCTCGAGGCGCAGTGCTGCGTGGTGCAACGGTATTCTGAATTCTCAAAATGAAATGTGTATCTTTTCGTGTTGTAAATAAAGTATATTTTGAGTTGCTCTAGTCGCGTCTCTGTGTGAACTGACGCTAACGTAGTAATCTTTCGCAGTCTTCAGGTTAGCATACACATGTATGCTCCACACATTGGCAGGCCATGTGGCAATCGTGTGATGTATTGCATCCGATAGCACCTGAACAAAAAAAATATAATTAAACAAAACAAAGTGAACATTTTTTATTTTTTTTAATACCACTAAAGTGGCAACCAAGCGTACGGCCCACTTGATGGTCAGCGGTTACCGTAGCCTATGTACGCATGCAACATCTTAAATATCACTTGCGTGTTACCACTTGTGTGTTTTGCGTGTGCCAAAGCGCCATACCTATTTCATGCCAGAAATCATCAGTTGCCAGTATCTGGCAACAACAAGCGACTGGGTATCAATTGCTTTTTTAGACATGATCCTTCGGATGAGAGCCTACGAGTATCAAAGAAAACTTTTATTACTACTCTTAACATAATGTTATAGAAAACATTCTTATTTATAACATAAATATTTTATATTATTAAATAAATAAATTTGAATCAAATTGAGCTTTGTTTCATCTCTAGAACTTACTTTCAGCTGGAGTTAGTACAGATGACGCGGGGCATACACAAGAACCAAATATTAAGAAGCAGCCATGGCGGCACGAAATGCTTTCGTCTGCAAAATGATTAAATAATTAAGGGTTATCGATTCCAGATTTAAAAAAAAGGAGAAAAAAGTTGGTAACTCCGTTTTTGTTTCGTCTCGTGTCAAGCGGAAGGTTGTGGGTTCATGTCCTGCTTGAGGCAAAATAATTTAACTCCAGTACGACTAAAGTTAATGTACTACGTAGTACGTACTATGACTTTGACACCAGCCAGAGGTATGACAGACAGTAACAGCAGGAGCAACCAATGTTGAATTCCCTACATATTCACTATAGCTCGCCAAACGTGGTGCTTATATTCTCTTGGGCTCGCCAGTTGAGCTACCGCCATCTAAATAGACAGCTTTTTTTTTAATAACTTGAGACGAAAAGGCCTCATTTAAATATTACTTAGCACACTTTATAAGCGGGTCCATTAGCTTAAGAAAACTGACAGAATTTTCGACAGTTTTGACGATAGTATTATATCACATGTTACCATTTATCTATGCACGAGAATTGCCCTATAATAAATATAAGTCCCGGTATTCATAAAAGTCAACATTATCCTAATCAAATAAAAAAATATGTATAACTATATTATACAAAAATTAAAGTAATAATTAAATTAAGAGTTGTTGTATTTATTTGTAGGACTCACCATGAGCTCTAGTTGTTGGGAAGCATACACAAATACCAAATATTTTTTTGCATCCAGGTTGGCATTTTTTTCCAACATTTTCAACATCATCTGCGTAGGAATAAAATAATTTTATTTATAGCTTCTTTTCTAAGACAAATAAAAATTACAACAAGGCTCAAGAATTCGCTTGAGGCTATCTTCAACCTGCCTCAAGCGAATTCTTGACTTCTTCGGACACATTGCCAGAAAGGGCGAAGATGTTTGTACTTTGTACTGGCAAGGTGGAAGGAAAAAGGTCGCGAGGTCGTAGCCCAAAGCGTTGGTCTGATCAGATTGCGCCACACTGGACACATCTGTCTACGATGCCCTGCATGTAGCTAAGGACATAACAAAATGGCGCACCATCGTCAAAGAGAGTATCATGAACGGAGGTGGTCACGACCCTCAGATATGAGGAATACGAATAATGGAAGAAAAGGATTATCAAATGTATTTAATGAATTTAAAATACACTAGTTAGCGACCTACCCTGGCTTTGCACGGGTGCAATGCAAAGCCGGGTCGGGTCGCAAGTAATAAATTCTAACGGTGAAAGAATTTTGAAATCAGACCAGGAGGGCGATTCTCATGCATAAATAAATGGTCACATGTGTTATGTATCGTCAAAACTATCAAAATTTCTATCCATTTTTGTCAGTTTTGACGATATAATTATCACATTTATCTATGGCACGAGAATCGCCCTCTAGTTGTTTTTGAGTTTATCCGTTACAAACAAAAATAGAAAAATACAAATAAACAAATATTTCCTCTTTTTAAGATTAGTTTTAGATGAAGCATCTAGAGCACTGTGCACAGAGTTAAGTTTACGCGAATCTAATGTTTAATGTTTCTAAATAAATAAAAAATATATAGTAAAATTATGATATTAGGTCTCATTTTCATCTCTTGACGACCGATGTGGCGCGGCGGGCGAAAGTCCGCCCGCGACGCAGGAGGTTGCGAGCTCGATTCACTAGTTTTGTGCCGAGCTAGATTGGTATTGAATCCAGATAGAAAATAGGACAAACGAATCGTTGGTCGTGTCAATTCCTGACAGCTATAATAAAGCGGGATGAGTTGAATAAAGAGCCAAAAAACTTACTTTCTTCCCAGTTTTCAGCTTGCCAAGCTGACACTGTTGTTGACACAGCAGCTAGTACAGTCAGTACAGTCAATAAAATGAATACCTTCATATTTAACTCAGTCGTATTTCACTCGTTAATATGTTTTTGTAAAAATCACCGCATTATTTATACAAAAAATATGCAATTATCTGTAAATAATTTAGTTGTAAAACAATTTTATGGTCTAGTTGTTTTTAATATTAATTAAGTCTAATGAAGTTACAGTTTATTTTGTAATCATAATTTTGTGCAATTACATGTAATTGGTGATAACGTCTCATTTTGTTGTTATTAATAATTTGTCCAAGAACGACGACTGACGTTTGGTTTGGTAAAAACATTTTTGTTTAGTTTTATTTAAAATGCAAACATGATTACATTTTTTATTATTGACCGAGCGAGCGAAGCGTCTCAGTTTTGAGATTACCAAAAAATGCTTTTGGTCCGTCGCGTCGTGCAGTTAGTCAGTCTGTCCGGGTGTTTTTGCCTACTGGTCGCATTTTGCAACAGATCTGGTCGAAACTTGATCAAAAGGTATAAAGGTATAAAATAATTTTAAAATATCTATACTTACATACATAATGCAGGAAGTCACTTAAGAATTAAATGCGTATTTCAAAGATTTATTTCCTTGTGATTGGGTCCTACCATGAGCTAAAATGTGTTGAGTTTCAACTGTTTTTATACTCAACTGAGAAAACTGCTACAATAAAAGCACAAATTAAGAACACCTTCTGATAGATACAGAGTATGTATAGACTCTTGAACTGCAGTGATTATTCAAAGTCAAAAGAACCTTGTTTAATAAAAACCAAGAATCACTTTAAAACGTCTTAGGTCTAGGTGAATTTTCGCAAGTTCCAACCCGTCTATGCGCCCACGCCGATAAAGGACTGGCAACAACACCAACTGAGTTCTTACCAATATCAAAGATATGCTGCTATAGCATATCCTTGATAATGGTTTCGATTCCGAGTAGAGTTGGAGCACATTCGGTTCAAACTTTTAAAAAAATCAATCAATTACGAGTAGTAATAAGTTTTTTGAGACAAAAGTTGGTAACTCCGTTTTTGTTTCATCTCGTGTCAAGCGGAAGGTTGTGGATTCATGTCCTGCCTGAGGCAAAATAATTTAACTCCAGTACGACCAAAGTTAATGTACTACGTAGTACGTACTATGACTTTGACACCAGCCAGAGGTATGACAGACAGTGACAGCAGGAGCAACCAATGTTGAATTCCCTACAAATTCACCATAGCTCGCCAAACGTAGTGCTTACATTCTCTTGGGCTCGCCCGTTGAGTTACCGCCATATAAATAGACAGCTTTTTTTAATAACTTGAGACGAAAACCTCTTATTAGAAAAAAATTAATGAGGTTTGTACTTTTTTTTGTACTACTAAAGTGGTAACCAAGCGTACGGCCCACTTGATGGTCAGCGGTTACCGTAGCCTATGTACGCATGCAAAATCATAGATATCACTTGCGTGTTACTACCCTGGGACGTTAGATGGAAAGTCTCATGTGCCTGTAATTTCACCGGAAACCATACCCTTCGAACCGGAACACAGCAATGCGAGCATTACAGCTTGGCGGCAGAAATAGGTATGGTGGTAGTCCTTCACCGGACGAGCTCTATCACAAAGAACTCTACTACTCTTCAAATGTATGTTTTAATTTGAAATTCTTCGAAAGCACCGATTGGGTAGAAAATAGTGACAAGTAATATTGGGTAACTCATTAGCTGTTCTATAGGACTGTGACGTCACAGGACTGCTAGAACATTTTTGTTCCAGTAGTTCTATGGTAGAACTGTTAAAATAAAAACTGTCGTATTTTTACTATAGAACTAATAATACCTTGTCAATAGAACTGTTAATTGCAGCTAAAATAAATCGATCTGGTTATGTATATCAAAATGTTTTATTCCAATAGAATTTGTAATTTTCACAATTGTTAGTGCAGTATGTTTGATGTTTAGAGCTAAAAGGTTTTATTATTTCTTTTAATATCTTCTAATTATAAATTTGAACGCCCGACTTTATACACAAACTTCTTTCCCCTAGTTGTTTCAATCTCATCAGTCAGGACTCTATGATTCATTGTTTCGACTGTGATTTATTGTCTGTCAGTAAGCGTCAGTTCACACCAAGACGCGACGCGACGATGCTTGAAGAGGCCAGCCCTCGCGGCGTCGCGCTGCGTCGCGCGGCTCCACGAGACGCAGCACTGCTCTTGCACGCCGCGCAAACCGGCAATGCACCTTGCGGCGCGATACGTCGCGCTACGCCTCGAGGCGCAGTGCTGCGTGGTGCAACGGTATTCTGAATTCTCAAAATGAAATGTGTTTCTTTTTGTGTTGTAAATAAAGTATATTTTGAGTTGCTCTAGTCGCGTCTCTGTGTGAACTGACGCTAACGTAGTAATCTTTGCATTCTTCAGGTTAGCATACACATGTATGCTCCACACATTGGCAGGCCATGTGGCAATCGTGTGATGTATTGCATCCGATAGCACCTGAACAAAAAAAATATAATTAAACAAAACAAAGTGAACATTTTTTTTTTTTTAATACCACTAAGGTGGCAACCAAGTGTACGGCCCACTCGATGGTCAGCGGTTACCGTAGCTTATGTACGCATGCAACATCTTAAATATCACTTGCGTGTTACCACCCTGAGACGTTAGATGGAAAGTCTCATGTGCCTGTAATTTCACCGGAAACCATACTATAACTTGCCTGAATGAGGCAAAAGCCTCCTATTTATATGAACTTAAGCAGAGCGTTTTAAATTAATATTAATGCTTATTTATCATGGCTCATAAATACAACCAGTGGAACAATCTTCGACTTTGTCCACGCTGATTTTTCCTTGCAAACTTTTTTTTTCTTTTTTTTAATCGTGAATAGACCTGCGTTTGGCCACGATCTCGCCTAGTGGTAAGTGATGATGTGGCCGGCGGTGGAGCACGAAGGTCTATAAGACACCTGTTCACTCTAGCCTTGAAGAGGCCCGGATTATAGTTTTCAGGAAAAACAGAAGACGGCAGAGTATTCCACACATTGGCAGTTCGTATAATAACTGGTTAATTTGTTTCCGCTGCATACTCTTGGAGTTGAGGTTACATACTTTTATTTCATGTGTACATAATCCTCGAATAATATGCACAAATAATAAAGTATCCTGTATACATAGAAAATACCCAGAACACCTGGAACATTTATGCCAAGGCAGGAATCGAACCAGCAACCTCCTGCGTCGCAGGCGGACCTTCGCCTGCGACGACAATTTTTAGACTTTCCATCACTTGGTTATAAAAAGCGTTAACAAGCTATACCACTTAGGTACGTTATGTTTCTTTTTTAATTGACCGAGCGAGCGAAGCGTTTCAGTTTCGAGATTGGCCAAAAATGCTTTTGTCTGTCAGTCAGACTGTCCGGCTGTTCTCGCCTACAGGTCGCATTTTTCAACCAATCTGGTTGAAACTTGGTATGCAGGTTCTATGACCTTATAGAATTTTATTGTTGTCGGAGATTTTTGATAGGAAGGGTACTTTCTCCAGAATGGGGCAAAAAGGAGGCTACTGGATATCTCCGCCTCATAATATATTTTTAGTCATAGCTGATGTTATGTTTTAGTTGGTAACAAAATAAACGTTTTTATTATTATTATATTAAGATTTAATTTCGATAGTTTTTATTTTATTTGCATGGTATTAACTTTCGTTTCATAAAAAAATTGTGAAGATCTGATGAGGAAGTAATTGAAATGGAGGGGTAGAGTAGTAGAGTTCTTTGTGATAGAGCTCGTCCGGGGAAGGACTACCACCATACCTATTTCTGCCGCCAAGCAGTAATGCTCGCATTGCTGTGTTCCGGTTCGAAGGGTATGGTTTCCGGTGAAATTACAGGCACATGAGACTTACCATCTAACGTCTCAGGGTGGTAACACGCAAGTGATATCTATGATATTGCATGCGTACATAGGCTACGGTAACCGCTGACCATCAAGTGGGCCGTACGCTTGGTTACCACTTTAGTAGTATAAAAAAAAAAAAAAAAAAAAAAAGGGGGTAATGTTGGTTGGTCATTTTGAAAAGGGAATTTTGAAAGAAATGTCATCATTTCTATCCAAATTTCATTTGTTTACGTTGCTAAGCGACAATCAAATTAAATACACTTGACACTGGCAAAATTGTGGCAAATAAACCACAGAATCCTTAGACGAAGACTAAGAAGATGCCAACAAATAAACAACAAGAACATTGCAATGTTTATTTGACATACACAGAACACAGGACAGACCGCAGAAATAAAATAAACAAAACAAACAGGTGATGAAATTAACTGGGCGACAGATAAATAGACCTGAAGGTAGAAGTAAGTAGGCAGTAACTGTATACAGGTACCCACTAAATAGCACTAGCTAATTAGTCTCTCCATGCAGTGTGAGTCAAATAGGCCCTGTCTCACCATGATGCACACATGCATGAACATGTGTGACAGCGCTGGTTTTTAGACAGAGCCAAGGCCACACCGACAGCTAGCGGGCGAAGCGAGATGTGGAAAACTATACTGACGTAGCTTGTTTCTAAGGTTTGCGGTGTCAACCAAAGTATGAAAAATATTCGCTCGCTCACTCGCTAGCTGGCGGTGTGGCCTGCGCTTATACAGCTTTTTACGTGCACAGACTTGCAAGTGCAGTCGTTATTGACGCAGTAGCAGCCGGGCCCGCACTCCGCGTCAGTAGAGCAAGCAGGCAAGCGCTTTCGAACGCACATGCATATACCCATAGAACAAAAGCAGCCGTGGGGGCACTGAGCATTACGTATACATCTACGCCCAACTGAAATAACAAAACATTTTTTTTTATATACCGCTACGCTATGCTATGGCGCGTCAGTCGCATTTGCAACGCAATGCGACTGACGCGCCTGCAATGCAATTCCTTGGCCTGCAAAATCAGCGGATATAAACCCGATCGAAAATCTGTGGGGTTTGATGGTGCAGCGGTGGGTAAATAACAACGAGAGGAGCAAAGCAGCTGTTGTTGAACATTGCCGAAGTGTTTGGGTGGGCTTTAGAGGAACCGACATATGCTCTCGTCTTGTTGGCTCAATGCGAGAGCGACTACAAGCTGTGATTGATGCGAATGGCGGATATACTCAGTTTTAGTTATGTTTTGTTTATTTAAATACATTTTACCATAGTTGCAAATTATGTTTACTATTTTATTTACTTTTACTAACTATACATCCACGAGACGGCAGTTTTGAACACGAACTCAAGCCGCATACTCGTAAACAAGATGACACAGCTGTTATCGTTATCTCTTTCATAAGATACAAAGGAACCTAATCGCCGATATTACACGAGCATTCACGAAGCTGTATTATGGGTACTAGATGACTGATATATATTTAATACAATACAATACTGTCACATAGAGTCTACGGAACGCAACTGTCAGAATGACAGTTTTGTTTGTTTGGAGTAAAAATTGCCCCAAATCAATAGCAAAGGTACATGGATCAAACCTTGTCCGGAATGACAGGCACAGCATGTTTCTTTGATGACATAGCATTACAGGGAACTACATATACAGAGTTATTAGATAGAATAAGGAAGGTATTTGAAAAGCTACGAGAATGTGGGTTGCATTTAAATAAGAAGAAGTGCCAATTTTTTCAAAAAGAAGTGACTTACCTGGGACATATGATAAATGAAGAAGGGCTACACCCGACTCAAGAGAAGGTAAATGACATCATAAACAGTCCCTGTCCAACTGACATTTCTTCACTACGGACATTTCTAGGTATGGTGAACTACTATCAGCAATTCATACCTAACATGGCATCTAAACTGAACCCACTATATCAGCTTTTACAGAAGAATGTTAAATTTATATGGTCTAAGGAATGTCAAAACTCATTTGAATCATTAAAGAAAGAAATTTGCAGTGAAAAAGTATTAACACCATTCCAGGTAGACTTACCAGTGACACTGGCTACCGATGCATCCCCTACAGGGTATGGAGCCGTGTTATCCCACATCATGCCAGACAGAACAGAACGACCCATAGCTTTTGCCTCAAAGTCCTTATCAAAAGCAGAAAAAGGATACAGCCAACTGGATAAGGAAGCAGCTGCATTGATATGGGGATTAAAAAAAAATTTTCAATATTGCTATGGAAGAAAAATTACATTGATTATTGATAACCAACCGCTGTCAAGAATATTAAATCCAGATAAGGTTTTACCTACTACAACCGCTATAAGACTAGTGCATTATGCTAATTATTTGGCAGGGTTCAATTATGAAATTAAAGTAAGGAAGACTACAGAACATACAATGAATAATAAAGAGAAACTTACAGATGATGATATATTTTACTTAAATCAGCTCTCAATACTGCCAGTTACAATGAAGGAAATCAGACAAGCTACAGCTAAAGATGCAGAACTAAGACAATTATTACAAGAAATTCAATCAGGAACAGGAAATACATCTAGACTACATGAATTTTCATTGCAAGACAAATGTATATTTTATGGAACGAGGAGTGTAGTACCAAAAGAGCTTCAACAGCAATTACTTCAATAACTACACACAGCTCACACAACTATTCCATAGTTAAGATGAAAGCACTAGCAAGAAGTTATGTATGGTGGAAGAATATTGACGTGGATATAGAGAGATTGGTTAGAGAGTGCAAAACATGCTGTCTACTACAGAGGAACCCGACAAAAGTACAAATACATAGCTGGGAATACCCCAAAGAACCATGGAGTAGAAAAAACTTATACTCTACATTTGGTCTACCTATTACAGTTGTTTCAGATAATGGAAGGCAGTTCCGCTCTGAGGAAATTATGAAATTTTTAGCAGAAAATGGAATACAATCAAAATTTACAGCACCATTCCATCCATCTACAAATGGACAAGCAGAAAGATATGTGCAAACATTTAAAAATAAACTCAAAGGCATGCAAAATGAAAGAGGAACTCTACAGGAAAAACTGTTAAAATTTCTTATGATGTACAGGAAGACAAGCAACAGTACTACAGGGATCAGTCCAGCAGAAATGATGTTTAAGAGATTATATAGAACCAAGATAGATACTACTAAAGAGATACTACTGCAGAAATAGAAATGAAAATAAATAATGAACTTATAATACAAAACAAAGAATTTGAGGAAGGAGAGAATGTACAGATAAGATTTTACGATTGTAACAAATGGAAATTTGGAATGATAATAAATAGAAAAGGAAAATTACATTACGAAGTGAATGTTGATGGTAGGGTGCACGTACGCCATATTGACCAGATAAGAAAAACATCTTGTAAATAAAAGAATGAAAATATTTTACCTACACTACCGGACGACATACCAAGTAATGTTAGAGATACAAAAGTTCCAGCAAAGGAGCAACAACCACCTGAACGGTTACAACAAAGCTCCTTGCCTGCACCTATACAGTCTGAAACAGAACCATCTAACCAGGAGATATCGAAATCTACTGATGAAACTCGTAGGAGCTCTATCATGCTTGAAAACCCTATTGAGGTGCCACCACCGACGCCGCTACCTTCGGTAGAGCCAGTCCGGCGTAGCAGTCGAGTAAGAAGGCCCCCCTGAACGGTTATGCCTATGATATATATATATATATCAGGTAGTCATTCTGACCCTGGTAACTTTCGGCCTATATCAGTATTGCCTACATTTAGTAAAATTTTTGAAAAACTTATTCTTATTCAGTTACAAAGACATTTTAGTATGAATAACTTACTTGATAGTAAACAATTTGGGTTCACAAGAGGTCGCTCAACAACTGATGCCGGTGTTGAGTTGATATCACACATTTTTGAAACCTGGGAGGAATCGCAAGATGCCTTAGGCATTTTTTGTGATTTATCTAAGGCATTTGATTGTGTACATCATGAGACACTAATTAGAAAATTACAACACTATGGAGTTAGGGGTGTTGCTCTAGACCTTCTCACTTCATATCTAAGTGATAGAATACAAAGAGTTGACGTAAATGGAAAGCGTTCTCCGGGATCAGTGGTAACAATTGGTGTACCACAAGGATCAATACTTGGGCCATTCTTGTTTTTAATATATATAAATGATCTAACCGGCTTGTTAGGAACGATCATGAGATTGTACTGTTTGCTGATGACACGTCACTTTTATTTAAATTAAAGCGACAAGAGACTAACTTTGACAAAGTAAACAATGCAATCTCTAAAATTGTAGGGTGGTTTAATGTAAACAACTTATTGTTAAACGAAAATAAAACGAAATGCGTTCGTTTCATACTACCTAATGTAAAACAAAACCAAACTAATATAAAAATAAAAGATGAAAAGCTAGGCCTTGTGGACACCACAGTTTTTCTAGGCATAACCTTAGATAATAAACTGCAATATATCTACATTGTCCATGTTCACTAAATGATGAAGTGGTCTTGTGAAATTGCGAGTTATTCTGCGAACTGCACAGTTTTCTAGTGCACACTTTTTATTTCTATAACTGCACACAATTTGTGGTGTTCGTGGGAAAGAAAAAAAATTAAATAATAAAATAACCATTACTGCATACAATATCTTGATAACGTCTCTCTCTGTATAAACGTATTTTTAAGGTGTTCCACTTTTTGCTTCGTTAGTTCGGCCCTCGGATTATTATGATAGAACTTCACGTACAAGTAAGTTCGTTTAATCATTAATTATGTAATCAATGGCATTGATTTACGAGCGATACAAATAAGCATAATTATACATTTGATTTGAATCGCTTTATCGTAACTCATATAAATATAAGGTAGTAATAATAGCTAACATTCAGCTTATGCAATCGAACCAATCATGAAGCTGTTGTTTATATTCGCGATTTTTGTAGTTTTAACAACGATAGTGTTTGCTGCTGATGTTGATACGGGTAAATTTAGAAATAATTTACTGTAGTTTGTTTTCAAAAACCTTATTTTATTTACAGCACCAAAAAATACCATCACGCTAAAGGAAATATACTTAAATATTGTTTGCAATCTAGAGTTCATCATAGTATAAAAACGCTATTCTGAATAGCAATAATTTGGAACTGTGCTAAAACTATCCTGTTTGAGTAAGCGGTCTTAGACTGTTTTGTCGAATTTACTCACTTATAATAAAAACCTATTATTATAAACTAGACCTAGACTAGACTAGTTTTACCCATTGATGAGTAAACTATTGGGTAAACTAGGTAAACTAGATAGTTTTACCCATTATTAAAGGAACTAAGTTGTGGCAAAATGTGTGCCGTGTGGTTGATAATAGTAACATTATTAATAGTTTTTTTTTCAGATAATATTGCAGCACCTCTCGGATATGAGTGCAGCTATACAGAACGTTGCCCCCGCAGCTGCCATTGCGAAGATGGAATTTGTATTAATAACAACCGTTCTCCACTTGAGTGTGATTTTACACTTTACTAGTTCATGAAAAACTAGTAAAGTTTAACAGGATATCAAAAACTTTAGGAAATAATTTGTTTTTTATTAATTAATAATAATAATTCGTTTAAAGTTACTTGTTTTTTATTATTTAGTTAGACCCCTGAAATTGTATAAAGCGCAACACACACAGCAGGCGTGCGCGGGTAGGGTCAGATCCGCCGCGGGTGTTTTTTGTTTTTATTAGTATGGAAGAGCACTGGTGGTCTAGTGGTAGTGAATCTGCCTTCCGATCCTAAGGTCGTGGGTTCAAATCCGGTCATGCACCAATGGAAGCTACGAAAAATTTATGTGCGCAATGCCAGTGCTCTCATACGGTGAAGGAAAACATCGTGATGAAACCGGCATGTCCAAGAACTAAAAATTTGAAAGACATGTGCCATCCACCAATCCGCATTGGGTCCGCGTGGTGGATTGAGACCCAATCACTCTCACTGGAGAGTAGGCCAGTGTCCCAGCAGTGGGAACATTACAAGGCTGTCATGAGTATGGACGACAAGCGGCTGCCGCGCTTCCTTCACCCGACCTGCGTTCAGTGTGTTGTCATCCTTGACGTCAGTACAAATACAACAAAAAAGACCCGCGGCAGATTTGCCGCGGGCCCGCGCCCGCGTTCTGTGTGTGTTGCGCTTTAGGACAATAATATTAACATCACTAATATGACTATAGTACATATTAAGAAAAGCAAACAGACACAGACCAAGAAGAGGGTGAATAATAAGTTAATTTTATTAATTAGTATTCAGTATCAGTATTCAGTATTATTTATTGCATTATACTTATGAGGGTAATACATGTCACAGGTCTTATGTAACATTAAATAATATCAGAGCAGCCAACACATAGTTATGTACCCAGTAAGGGTTGCACTATAAAATTGAGTAGTAGCGGACCGATTTTAGTATTAATGGATAGGTACCTAGTTTGTGATAATAATAAAATCATTATTTGGGGTAGCAATAAAACCTATCATTCGTTATTTGAGTCACTGAGAAACTGATAAAGTGTAAAAAAAAGCTTTTTTTTATTAGCATTTCTTTTAATTTATTTTCAAAAATATTATCTTTTTCTATATTTTTAATACATTCAGGAACTTTGTTATATATTTTAACAGCCATTGTATTCGGACTAAAATATAGTTCATTAAAATACTACAAAATAATGCATTAGATATAAAAGTTGTCGAAAGCATATGCGAAACAATACATGTTGTGTCTGAAATAAAGAGTTATTATTATTATTAATGACGGTATAAACATTATTTCGGCTTATTATTTCATTTTATGCTTCACTCGCTCGCTCAAGAGTTTTTTTTTATACAACTGAAGTGGCAACCAAGTGTACGGCCCACAAGATGGTAAGTGATTACCGCAGCCTAACCACCGCAGCCTATTGACGCTTGCAAAACCAGAGATATCACTCGCGGGTTGCCACCTTGAAGCATAGATTGAAATCCTCATGTGCCAGTAATTTCATCGAAAACCATACCCTTCACACCGGAACACAGCAATGCGAGCATTACTGCTTTGCGGCAGAAATAGGTATGGTGGTAGTACTTCCCCGGCCTGCGAAGACCCCAGGAAAATTCTGTGCTTCTGGGAGGAGTTAGGCTGGCTTCACGCATAGCCAGCTCCCCACGCACAACGGACCAAATGCGCGTCCAAATGAAAAGGGAGTCCACATAAATAAGTACTTCCCCGGACGTGTTCTATCACAAACAACTCTGCTACTCTTCCTGCCTTCAATCCTCGCCTCGACTTCCGCATATTGTCCTTCTTTATGTATGTAGGTACGCTTAGATTTTTTAAGATGCTGTTTTAATACTCAATCTATACTTATATTATAAAGAGGAAAGATTTGTATTTCTGTTTGTTGTTTGTTATGAATAAACTCAAAAACTACTGGTCCGATTTCAAAAACTCTTTCAACATTAGAATCCTACATTATCCCTGAGTAACATAGGCTATATTAATTACTAGCGACTGTCTCCGGCTTTGCACGGGTGAGGTTTAATTGCACCCGCGCGAAGCTGGGACGGACTTTTATTGTGATCACATTAGTAGGTACATGGGGTGAAAATACAAATCGTGGATCACAATGTGCACCCATTAGGGCATAACAATAGGTGAAGGCAAAGCGAGGTATATTATTAGGTAGGTACAGAGAAATAAATAAAAAAAAAAATATATACTGGACAATCCACACAGCATCATCTAGCCCCAAGGTAAGCTGCTGTTAAACAGAGCTGTATTATGGGTACTAGATGACTGATATATATATAATACAATACAATACATAGATAGATATTTTTGATTATATAATATATAGAAAATACCCAGAACACCCGGAACAAATATTTGTAGATCGTACAAACATTTGACCCGAGGCAGGAATCGAACCCGCAACCTCTGCGTCGCAGGCGGACCTGCGCCCGCTGTGCCACATCGGTCGTCAACGGCAATCGGGCAAGAACGTTTAACTAAATCATGCCTTGCTTATAAATTCTTCTATCTATTGTTAAGTAAAAGTAAGTTCGTATGAGTCAGTGGCCAACTCTGATGACAGAGTTTGTAGGCCGCCCGAAGGCCATGGCCTAACCACTTTGAAAAAGCCAGGACCGACAGAACGTGCCCTCCGAAGCACGGGAGCGCTCAGTTGAATTCGCCACTGACGGTCACCCATCCAAATGATGAGTACGCGGAACAGTGCTTAACTTCGTTGATCTGATTAGAACAACTTAGCCAGCTACGTCACGAGCGCTCCTCTATTGATGAAACCACATTTAAATATGTTGAGTTGTATAGAGGATCTAAGCAAATATACATTCAGAGGGACCAACTCGCCTCGCCATTCTACTAACAGAAGACCTCGCAAGCACAATTTTATAAGTGAATAATGTAGTGCATTTTGAGGAGCTTTTCCGCTAATTACGCTAAAGATCCTCATCAAATCTTCACTAATTTTTATGTGACCAGCATAACCTTTCGAATGAAATAAAAACCATTGAAATAGGATCTCATGCGGTGATATGTAGTAGCTCTTGCCTCATTTGGAAAAATTACAACCCAACCAATCAAAACTCCCCGACGACAAACAGATTCTATAAAGTTAAAGAACCTTTCAATCAGGTTTCAACCATATCGGTTGAAATATGCAATCAGTAGGCAAACACAACTAGACTTACCGACTGACTGACGGACCAAGAGCATTTTTTGGTAATCTCAAAACTGAGACGCTTCGCTCGCTCGGTCAATAATAAAAAATGTAATCATGTTTGCATTTTAAATAAAACTAAATAAAAATGTTTTTACCAAACCAAACGTCAGTCGTCGTTCTTGGACAAATTATTAATAACAATAAAATGAGACGTTATCACCAATTACATGTAATTGAACAAAATTATGATAACAAAATAAACTGTAACTTCATTAGACTTAATTAATATTAAAAACAACTAGACCATACAATTGTTTTACAACTAAATTATTTACAGATAATTGCATATTTTTTGTATAAATAATGCGGTGATTTTTACAAAAACATATTAACGAGTGAAAAACGACTGAGTTAAATATGAAGGTATTCATTTTATTGACTGTACTGACTGTACTAGCTGCTGTGTCAACCACAGTGTCAGCTTGGCAAGTTGAAAACTGGGAAGACAGTAAGTTTTTTGGCTCTTTATTTAACTCATCCTAGTTTATTATAACTGTCAAGAATTGACACGAACAACGATTCGTTTGTCCTATTTTCTATCTGGATTCAATACCAATCTAGCTCGGCACAAAACTAGTGAATCGAGCTCGCAACCTCCTGCGTCGCGGGCGGACTATCGCCCGCCGCGCCACATCGGTCGTCAAGAGATTAAAATGAGACCTAATATCATAATTTTACTATATATTATTTATTTATTTAGAAACATTAAACATTAGATTCGTGTAAACTTAACTCTGGGCACAGTTCTCTAGATGCTTCATCTAAAACTAATCTTAAAAAGAGGAAATATTTGTTTATTTGTATTTTTCTATTTTTGTTTGTAACGGATAAACTCAAAAACAACTGGAGGGCGATTCTCGTGCCATAGATAAATGTGATAATTATATCGTCAAAACTGACAAAAATGGATAGAAATTTTGATAGTTTTGACGATACATAACACATGTGACCATTTATTTATGCATGAGAATCGCCCTCCTGGTCTGATTTCAAAATTCTTTCACCGTTAGAATTTATTACTTGCGACCCGACCCGGCTTTGCATTGCACCCGTGCAAAGCCAGGGTAGGTCGCTAACTAGTGTATTTTAAATTCATTAAATACATTTGATAATCCTTTTCTTCCATTATTCGTATTCCTCATATCTGAGGGTCGTGACCACCTCCGTTCATGATACTCTCTTTGACGATGGTTCGCCATTTTGTTATGTCCTTAGCTACATGCAGGGCATCGTAGACAGATGTGTCCAGTGTGGCGCAAATCTGATCAGACCAACGCTTTGGGCTACGACCTCGCGTCCTTTTTCCTTCCACCTTGCCAGTACAAAGTACAAGTATCTTCGCCCTTTCTGGCAATGTGTCCGAAGAAGTCAAGAATTCGCTTGAGGCAGGTTGAAGATAGCCTTGTTGTAATTTTTATTTGTCTTAGAATAGAAGCTATAAATAAAATTATTTTAATCCTACGCAGGTGATGTTGAAAATGTTGGAAAAAAATGCCAACCTGGATGCATATTAATACTTGGTATTTGTGTATGCTTCCCAACAACTAGAGCTCATGGTGAGTCCTACAGATAAATACAACAACTCTTAATTTATTTATTAATTTAATTTTTGTTTATTATAGTTATATTTTTTTTTAATGTATTAGGATAATGTTGACTTTTATTATTACCGGGACTTTTATTTATTCTAGGACAATTCTCGTGCATAGATAAATGGTAACATGTGATATAATATTGTCGTCAAAACTTTCAAAAATTCTGTCAGTTTTCTTAAGCTAATGGACCCACCCGCTTATAAGTGTGCTAAGTAATATTTAAATGAGGCATTTTCGTCTCAAGTTATTAAAAAAAAAAGCTGTCTATTTTCTTGTCTTGCCAGTAGAGCCCAAGAGAATGTAAGCACTACGTTTGGCGCGCTATGGTGAATGTGTAGGGAATTCAACATTGGTTGCTCCTGCTGTCACTGCCTGTCATACCTCTGGCTGGTGTTAAAGTCATAGTACGTACTACGTATTACATTAACTTTGGTCGTACTGGAGTTAAATTATTTTGCCTCAAGCAGGACATGAACCCACAACCTTCCGCTTGACACGAGACGAAACAAAAACGGAATTACCAACTTTTTTCTTGTTTTATTAATCTTTCCCAGTATGGCAGTAAGGCAGATAGCGCCATCTGTCAAAGCAATCGGAACTACTTTTTTTTTAAAATCTAGAATCGATAACCCCTAATTATTTAATTATTTTGTAGACGGAAACTCCACGCCATCTGTACTAACTCCAGCTGAAAGTAAGTTCTAGAGATGAAACAAAGCTCAATTTGATTCAAATTTATTTATTTAATAATATCAAACATTTATGTTATAAATAAGAATGTTTTCTAAAACATTATGAGTATTAAGAGTAGTAATAAAAGTTTTCTTTAATACTCGTAGGCTCTCATCCGAAAAAGTACGACAATAGCAAGAATCATTTCTAAAAAAGCAATTGATACCCAGTCGCAACCTCCTGCGTCGCGGGCGGACTTTCGCCCGCCGCGCCACATCGGTCGTCAAGAGATTAAAATGAGACCTAATATCATAATTTTACTATATATTATTTATTTATTTAGAAACATTAAACATTAGATTCGTGGAAACTTAACTCTGGGCACAGTGCTCTAGATGCTTCATCTAAAACTAATCTTAAAAAGAGGAAATATTTGTTTATTTGTATTTTTCTATTTTTGTTTGTAACGGATAAACTCAAAAACAACTGGAGGGCGATTCTCGTGCCATAGATAAATGTGATAATTATATCGTCAAAACTGTCAAAAATGGATAGAAATTTTGATAGTTTTGACGATACATAACACATGTGACCATTTATTTATGCATGAGAATCGCCCTCCTGGTCTGATTTCAAAATTCTTTCACCGTTAGAATTTATTACTTGCGACCCGACCCTGCTTTGCATTGCACCCGTGCAAAGCCAGGGTAGGTCGCTAACTAGTGTATTTTAAATTCATTAAATACATTTGATAATCCTTTTATTCCATTATTCGTATTCTTCATATCTGAGGGTCGTGACCACCTCCGTTCATGATACTCTCTTTGACGATGGTTCGCTATTTTGTTATGTCCTTAGCTACATGCAGGGCATCGTAGACAGATGTGTCCAGTGTGGCGCAAATCTGATCAGACCAACGCTTTGGGCTACGACCTCGCGACCTTTTTCCTTCCACCTTGCCAGTACAAAGTACAAGTATCTTCGCCCTTTCTGGCAATGTGTCCGAAGAAGTCAAGAATTCGCTTGAGGCAGGTTGAAGATAGCCTTGTTGTAATTTTTATTTGTCTTAGAATAGAAGCTATAAATAAAATTATTTTAATCTTACGCAGATGATGTTGAAAATGTTGGAAAAAAATGCCAACCTGGATGCAAATTAATACTTGGTATTTGTGTATGCTTCCCAACAACTAGAGCTCATGGTGAGTCCTACAGATAAATACAACAACTCTTAATTTAATTATTAATTTAATTTTTGTTTATTATAGTTATATTTTTTTTTTCATGTATTAGGATAATGTTGACTTTTATTATTACCGGGACTTTTATTTATTCTAGGACAATTCTCGTGCATAGATAAATGGTAACATGTGATATAATATTGTCGTCAAAACTTTCAAAAATTCTGTCAGTTTTCTTAAGCTAATGGACCCACCCGCTTATAAGTGTGCTAAGTAATATTTAAATGAGGCCTTTTCGTCTCAAGTTATTAAAAAAAAAAGCTGTCTATTTTCTTGTCTTGCCAGTAGAGCCCAAGAGAATGTAAGCACTACGTTTGGCGCGCTATGGTGAATGTGTAGGGAATTCAACATTTGTTGCTCCTGCTGTCACTGTCTGTCATACCTCTGGCTGGTGTTAAAGTCATAATACGTACTACGTAGTACATTAACTTTGGTCGTACTGGAGTTAAATTATTTTGCCTCAAGCAGGACATGAACCCACAACCTTTCGCTTGTCACGAGACGAAACAAAAACGGAGTTACCAACTTATTTCTTGTTTTATTATCCTTTCCCAGTATGGCAGTAGGGCAGATAGCGCCATTTGTCAAAGCAATCGGAACTACCTTTTATTTTAAATCTGGAATCGATAACACCTAATTATTTAATTATTTTGCAGACGGAAGCATTTCGTGCCGTCATGGCTGCGTCATTATATCTGGTCATTGTGTATGCTCCACGCCATCTGTACTAACTCCAGCTGAAAGTAAGTTCTAGAGATTTGATTCAAATTTATTTATTTAATAATATAAAACATTTATATTATAAATGAGAATGTTTTCTATAACATTATGTTAAGAGTAGTTATAAAAGTTTTATTTGATACTCGTAGGCTCTCATCCGAAGAAGTACGACAATAGCAAGGATCATGTCTAAAAAAGCAATTGATACCCAGTCGCTTGTTGTTGCCAGATTCTGGCAACTGATGATGAAATAGGTATGGCGCTTTGGCACCATACTTATTTCTGCCGCCATGCAGTAATGCTCGTATTGCTGTGTTCTGAATCAAAGGATACCTGTGAAATTACTGACTCATGAGACGTTAACCTGACTGTATCGAATAAAACGCCCATCTCAGACGACACCGGGGGAACGAAGAGTGGAGAGGGATGCTTGGGTGGAGCGTCATCAGTCACCATATCATCACCAGTTTATCGATGTTGAAGTTGTTGAATGATGACTGAAGTACGACAGTATAGCGATAGTGGCGTAGTACGAGGGCAAAAATACTCAGCCTATGACAGCATCGCTACAAAAAGTTAAGAGTAGTAGAGTTCTCTGTGATAGAGCTCGTCTGGGGAAGGACTACCACCATACCTATTTCTGCCGCCAAGCAGTAATGCTCGCATTGCTGTGTTCCGGTGTGAAGGGTATGGTTTCCGGTGAAATTACTGGCACATGAGGCTTTCGATCTTAGCCTCAAGGTGGCAACCCGCGAGTGATACCTCTGGTATTGCAAGCGTCCATAGGCTGCGGTAACCGCTTACCATCTTGTGGGCCGTACGCTTGGTTGCCACTTCAGTTGTATAAAAAAAAAAAAAAAAAAAAAGTTGTTGAGAGTGAGAGCCGAGTGGTACATAAATAAATGTTTTGTTATTTCAGTTGGGCGTAGATGTACACGTAATGCTCAGTGCCCCCACGGCTGCTTTTGCTCTATGGGTATTTGCTTGTGCGTTCGAAAGCGCTTGCCTGCTTGCTCTACTGACGCGGAGTGCGGGCCCGGCTGCTACTGCGTCAATAACGACTGCACTTGCAAGTCTGTGCACGTATAAAAATGAAATAAATTCTCTCTGTCTAAGAACCAGCTGTCCCATGTTCATGCGTGTGTGCATCATGACATCATGCTGAGACAGAGCCTATTTGACTCACACTGCATGGAGAGACTAATTAGCTTCTGGTAATTAGTGGGTTACTTACCTATACTACCTGTTTACTTATCTATCTTCCTGCTGATTTTGTTTTTTTGTCTATTATATTTCTTATGCCTTGTCCTGTGTTCTGTGTGTGTCAAATTAATGTATTTCATTGCATTTCTCTTGAAATAAACTAAATTCCTGAATTCAACTGCTGTTTTTTACTGTTTTAAATCTATTGGCAAACGAAGTAAGACAACATGGTTGATTTGTTGGTATATTTTATCTATAACCTTATTTATTTTAAAGATAAAGATAAAGATATTTATTTGCAGTGAATATGGTAGATAATACAGTTGTTATGTATGTATTATAATTAACATTTAAATAATTTTATACTTAGTGAGCTCCGCAAATACTTCGCAAGTAAACCGCAAACGGAAACTAATATAAAACTACATAGTTTCATTTCAACATCAGGTTCAAGTTAATAAGTTATTTACCTAAGCATCTTTCTAAATAGCTACCACCGCTATGTGACTGTGCCGTAAGGAATATTAAGTAAACACATACTTACAAGGATGAGTGCCTGGTGCCAGTGGCAAATCTAACTGAGCTTATCTCTTTTGCATTTATTGATCAAAATATTATCAGGCTAAGAGTAGTAGAGTTCTCTGTGATAGAGCTCGTACGGGGAAGGACTACCACCATACCTATTTCTGCCGCCAAGCAGTAATGCTTGCATTGCTGTGTTCCGGTGTCAAGGGTATGGTTTTCGGTAAATTACTGACACATGAGGCTTTCGATCTTAGCCTCAAGGTGGCTACCCCCGATACCTCCGGTGTTGCAAGCTTCCATAGGCTGCGGTAACCGCTTACCATCTTGTAGGCCGTACGCTTGGTTGCCACTTCAGTTGTATAAAAAAAAAAGGTCTATTACACATTTTAAAATATTATTAGATTAATATTTTATAACTTACTAGCAGTCCGTCCCAGCTTCGCGCGGGTGCATAGAAACCGCACCCGTGCGAAGCCGGGGCGGGTCGCTGGTAATAAGCATAGCCTATGTTACTCAGGGATAATGTTTAATTATAATGGTGAAATAATTTTTGAAATCGGACCTCTAGTTTTTGAGTTTATTCGTAACAAACAAAAATACAAACATACAAATCTCTCTTTATAATATTAGTATAGAAGTATAGATTATGAACACTATTAATTATTAATATAGCTCTCACTGGCCCCATGACGCGTAACTGAAAATTGAGAGTAGTAAACAAGTAATTATTTTATCATAATTTTGACCCGTGAATAATTGACATACCAAATTTACATACACATTTATAAAATTACTCGTGCATAAATTATAATCGAACTCAAACTGCAGCGCCCTTACAGGGTTCATGTACCTGACAAAAAAACATTATATTACTAAGACCTTATACAAAATTGTTACATGATGCAATAAATTGAAATTGAAATTGAAATTGAAATTGAACTTATATCCTTGCCGGATCGCAATACCGCGCCGAAATGTGTTACTTCACCTAAAGACGCTAGTGTAAAAAAAAACTATCGCGTTGACGGCCCTGTATAACGGAAGGACGTTATATGACGGCTCCGCTAAACAAGAAACCAAAACTCGAGCTAAGTTTGCTCTCCACTATATCAAGTGAAATTGAACAACTTTACTCATCGAGCTAATATTTCAACAACTTGGTTTCTCATTTCCTTACTTGAGTAAGTTAGCTGGACATTGCTATAGCCATCTCTTAGCAAAGGTTTAACTACGAACCGGACCGTACCGAACGGAGCGCTCGGAACGTAGCTGGCTAAGTTGTTCTTAACAGATCAACGAATTTAAGCACTGTTCCGCGTAGTCACCATTTGGATGGGTGACCGCCAGAGGCAATTTCAACTGAGCGCTCCCGTGCTTCGGAGGGCACGTTAAACATGACAGAGGCCTTCGGGTGGGTTAAAAACTCTGTCACCAGAGTTGGCCACTGACTCATACGAACTTACTTACTGGACCATGCGATCGACAAAGGATATCATATATTGATAATTTACTTGTGTTGTTTGTTAATAGGATGCACTTAGTTTTCTGGGTTTTACGAACTAAAATACTTATTTTGTTTTGATATTTATTTGACGACTACTTTGTAAAAAAAAAAAAAAAAATGGCATCTCCAAATTGTGTGCCCGAGAGAATATAAACACTATGTTGTTTTGTGCACAGACAATAAAGTAACATAGATTATGTAAATTAAAATCAAACAACTTGGTAAACGATAATTGGAAAAGTAGTATACCTACGAGTAATTTAACTGACAAAACGGGAGCGGCAAAGTCTGATGTATGTTTGTTAATGTTTGTTACGCCAGTTATGTTTATGATGACTCTTTTTTTGTTTAGGTCACCTGGTGGTAGGACTCTTCAGCAAGAGTCCGTCTTGGTGGGTACCACCGCAGTGTCAGATATTCTACATCCGAGCAGTAGTGTGCAAACTGCACTGTGTTTAGGTTTGATGGGCACTGTAGCAAGTGAAATTACTGGGCGAAAGAGACTTTACAACAATGTCTCGGGGTGATAAGCGCAGTGCAGTGCCACGCAAACACTTAAAAACTTTAAGCTTTGGGTGGCACTGCATTTGTTATAGTCAGGCATGGTGTTTAACATCAGGCGGGCGTCTTGATTGTTTTGTCACTTACTGACATAAGAAAAAAACTTAAGTGTGAATCGTGACTAAAGCATCGATTTAATAAACATTTTATGAAATCTTGATTTGTAGCCAAATTGATAAATCGATATATTTGCCACAATCTTTATAATACCTACCATAGTTATGATAAGCAAATAGGTGTACCTAACGTTAATTAAGCATAAAATTGTAATAACTTAATTATTTATAACGAATTGTGTCCTTCGTATATAAAGAGAAGTTTATTTGTAAAAATATGGTAGATAAATATGAAGCAAATTTGTGTGGTGGCTGTTTTAGCTGCTTTGGCAGCGAGGATTATGTCTGAAGAACTGGCCCCGCCCCTTGACCCCGCAACTGTAACCAAAACCAAAGAACCCCCGATACTCCTATCCTTCAGAACTCTATCGCAAGCCGCAGAACCCCTCTCGCTCCCATCCCCCACAACTGCAACCAAAACCAAAGAACCTCCCACACTCCTATCGATCACAACTCTATCGCAAGACACAGAACCCCTCCCGCATCCATCCCCCACAATTGAAACCACAACCAGTACCACGGCACAACCCCCGCACCCATACCCCACAATTACAACTACAACTAAAACCACGGAACAACCCCCGTACCCATCCCCCACAATTAAAACCACAACTATAACCACGGAACAACCCCCGCACCCATCCCCCACAATTACAACCACAACTATAACCACGGAACAACCCCCGCACCCAACCCCCACAATAGAAACCACAACCATAACCACGGAACCACCTGCGTCCCTACCTCCCACTACTTTAACCACAACCATAACCACGGAACCACCTGCGTCCCTACCTCCCACTACTATAACCACAACCATAACCACGGAACCACCTCTGTCCCCACCTCCGTCCCCACCTCCCACTACTTTAACCACAACCACAACCACGGAACGCCCTTCTCAAGAACTCGGAGACTGTCCTGAACCTGTCCGGCCCAGTAAGTACCCAGTCCTTTTTACTGAGTGTCTTCATCTATACTATAATAATAATAATAATAATAATAATATAAAGAGAAGACTTGTACATTTGCATTTTTGTTTGTTATGAATAAACTCAAAAACTACTAGTCTGATTTCAAAAATTCTTTCACCATTAGAATGCTACGTTAACCCTGAGTAACATAGGCTATATTTATTACTAGCGACCTGCCTTGGCTTCGCACGGGTGCGGTTTCATTGCACCCACGCGAAGCTGGGACGGACTTCTAGTTCGAAATAAACAGGCGTCTGATGTCTTACTGATTTGTGAGTTTATTAATTTCCGATATTTCGGCACAGTGTATGTAACACTTATACGAAACTTGACAGACTGCTTGAATGTGTTCCGTCCGGGAAAGTACCGTATGGTGGTAGCACCATACCTATTTCTGCCGCCAAACAGTAATGCTAGCATTGCTGTGTTCTGGTCCAAAGGATATGGTTTCCGGTGAAATTACAGGCACAAGAGACGTCTCAGGGTGGCTCACGAGTGGTACTTCTGGTATTGCAAGCTTTTTACTGAAGTTTCGTGAACTGCAAATATTTGTTCCGATGTTCTGGTTAACCCAAGCTAAGCAGAGCTTGTATTATGGGGTTGTTGTTGTATTAAGTATAACAGTCATCTAGTAGCCATAACACAAGCTCTGCTTAGCTTGGGGCTAGATGATGATGTGTGGATTGTCACAGCGTTATCACTTCACTACTTATTATAAAACAAAGTCGCTGTCTGTCTGTCCCTATGCTTAGATCTTTAAAACTACGCTACGGATTTTGATGCGGCTTTTTTTAATAGATAGAGTGATTTAAGAGAAAGGTTTATATTTGGAATATAAACTAATTATTATTATCAATTAATACAATTGAATCTTTGTCGTAGAGATTTGAATTTTAGGGTATATACGTCTTGCTGCATAGGGGTGTACCTACTAAGAAGGGATATACTGAAATTCAACCCTTAAGGGATGAAACGGTATAAAAAAAACTGTATGGGAAATCGTATTCCTGATACAAACAAACTTGAATATTCTTTAATAAATTTGATAAATGGCTGTATTAAATTGTTTTCAAAACTACCTCTAAAACGGGGTCTAGATAGTGTTAAAGTTTGTATGGAGTTTTTGTAACGCGTCGTTCGATTTGTTTGAAACTTAGTATCAATATTTTTTACGACAAATAATAAAAGTGTGAGAAAAGGGGTACCAGTGGAAAAATGTTAAGAGTTAAGACATTAAATGTAATGTTTTTTAATTAGATATATGTCACAAAGACACACGCAGGCACGGGCACGGGTGCTTCAGCGATGTGGACGGCACTTGCAGATGTCTACCGATTACACCACCAGAAAAACCAAGTAAGATAATAAATTACTATGTTATCTATTACTATTATTATAAAGGAAGCAAGGGTCATGCCAAAATAAGCGATAGGAACCCAGCCGGTGTTGTTGCCAGCTCTTTTACGGCATGACGCGTTGGAACTGGCGTTAATTTTCCTAGCTTGTAAGACGTTTCAAAGTGATCCTTGTTATTTTGTTGAAATAAACCACTTTAATTTTAAATTTGAATTTTGAAATAAGGGGAAAGGGAGGGGGGGGATTTTGTATTTTTGTTTGTAACGAATAAACTCAAAAACTACTCCATACCATGAACTCTTAGAGCGATTCAAATTAGGACCTAAACTGAAATGTCAAAAAATTTTGTACCATGAAATTAAATTATTGAAGTTAGGGTACAAAATTTTTTGACAATTCAGTTTAGATCCTAATTTGAATCGCTCTAAAAGTTCGTGGTAGGGGGGCGGTCCGATTTCAAAACTTTTTTCACTATTAGAATGCTACATTATCCAGTATCAAAGCTATATTTTATGTCCACCTGTGCGAAGCCGAGAGGAGCCACTAAACGTTGGTTTTAGCAGATCAACAAAGATAAGCACTGTTCCGCGAAGCCATTGTTTAGATGGGTGCCCGCCAGTCGAAATTTCAACTGAGCACTTCCGTGCTATGAGGGATACGTTAAGCAGTTGAGCAAAAGGCCTTTGGGCGGTCTATTAACTCCGTCATCAGAGTTGGCCATTGACTCACACAAGTAACTTAAACATCACCATGACAGCCTTCTAATGTCTCATTGCTACTCTCTTGGCTATCTACTCTTAAGCGTGAGTGATTGGGTATTAATCCACCACGCGGACCCACTAAGTAAGTTCGTATGAGTCTTTGGCCAACTCTGGTGACAGAGTTTTTGACCCACCCGAAGGCCTCTGTCATGGCCTAACAACTTTGAAATAGCCGAGACCGACTGCTTAACGTGCCCTCCGAAGCACGGGAGCGCTCAGTTGAATAAGCCACTGGCGGCCATCCAAATGATGACTACGCGAATCAGTGCTGATCTGTTATGAACAACTTAGCGCTTAACTACGTCACGAGCGCTCCCCACTAATTGGTGGATACATGTCTTTCGAATTTTAGTTCCAAGATATGCAGGTTTCCTCATGATGTTTTTGTCCATCGAAGGTATCAGAGCACTGGCACATATACATACTTGGCAATCACTCTAATTTTTTAGCTGTAAGTTCACAACTATTTAATTGTCCCATTATCATTATGATTTTTCTTTTTAGTTTTAACTAAATGCCGATCTAAGAGGAAATGCCCCCGTGGTAGCAAGTGCATCAAAGGCCTTTGTGTTCCTGGTCACGGAAGAAGAGCGCTGAAACACCACTGACCCTCATTGTTACTCTACCTTATTGATACTCTACCTCCTGTTCTGTAGCCTTCTATCTCCGAACAACCAGATAAAGAGATCGTCATCATCATCATGACCGCCTTCTAATGTTCCCACTGCTGGGACACTGGCCTTCTCTCCAGCGAGAGTGATTGGGTCTTAATCCACAACGTCCTCGTCCCAATGCGGATTGGTGGGTGGCACATGTCTTTCGAATTTTTAGTTCTTGGACCTGCCGGTTTCTTCGCGATGTTTTCCTTCACCGTACGAGAGCACTGGCATTGTGCACATAAATTTTTCGTAGCGAAAAATCCATTGGTGCACGACCGGATTTGAGCCCACGACCTTATGATCGGAAGGCGGAGTCACTACCACTAGACCACCAGTGCTCTCAGATAAAGAGATGCAAGCTTCAAACAGTTTAATACACGCTCCAAAAATGGAATCATAAGTTAAAAACTTCTCGTAGTTATACTTTATACTAGTTTGTGTCTACTTAAATAAACTTGTTTTAGTACCTGTAAATAAACTTTTTTGAGTATTTACCTATAAATCTGGGGATATAAATCTGTAAATCAAGTTATTAATATGAATACTAAAAGAGTGCTCTCAAAATAAGTATAGTTCTCACAGCGGATCTCGGCCGTCGTGAAATTAGCCGTTTCGATGCGCAATGGAGCTTTTTCAAATTAGATAGTATTTGAGCATCACAAACGTCTCACAGCGGATCTCGGCCGTCAAGAAATTAGCCGTTTCGATGCGCAATGGAGTTTTTTCAAATTAGATAGTCTTTGCGCATCACAAACGGCTAACTTCACGGAAGCCTAGATCCGCTGTGCGAACTATAATTTTTTACGCAAAACATTTTGTTTAGATCTGAGTTCTTTTTCAAATTGGATAGATAGTAAAGTAGGTACGCCAATACCATCTGAGTGTGAACCAATTTGAATATAAAGGAGGTAGGTTCGTATATATTGGGACATTGGATACTGGAATTTGTATTAGAATAGTTAAAAAGCTGTCAACTATTATTTATCATTATTGGAAATCGCCTAATAATTAACGATTCGAGCACGCGCGCATCATATCAGATATAGGGGGTCATTGACACGCGCAGGTCATTGACGCACAGGTTATTGACACGCGGTTCATTGACGCGCCGGTCATTAACATGCACTGCGCGCTGCCCTTTCAATTTCCAACAAGGATAATTAATAATTGATTAGAAAAGCGTAATCGACTTACTCGAGATTTTTCAGAAAAAATCTTAAAAAAAAGGTACATAATATAGAGATCGCAAGCTGTCACGCGCAACATAACTTGAAAAATCAGAGTCCAAATAAAACAGTAATTTTCGAGCTTCGAGCTAGTCTGTGACAAAGCTCGTCCAACTTCTTGCCAAGGTATTAGTAATAGCTACTTGTAATATGGCAGAGAGAAATCAACTAGAATGGTTTGTCATGAAAGTCATTGTATATTAACAAACTCCCAAACTACAAACTACTAAGAAATAACAATAGATACTGCACATAAAGTTACAGTCGACGATCGTCGGCCCATTTAACTGCGCATAGCAAAGTTAAAGTGAACGCTTTTGAAATAGCGTAATCAATCTTACGGCTCACTACAAGAGACTAGGTTGCACTGCACTGCGCTCATCGCCCTGAGACGTTGATGCGATTCTTTCGCTCAGGGGGGCGATTCTCGTGCATAGATAAATGGTCACATGTGATACATATCGTCAAAACTGTCATTTTTTTTTTATACAACTGAAGTTGCAACTAAGCGTACGGCCCACAAGATGGTAAGCGGTTACCGCAGCCTATGGACGCTTGCAATACCAGAGGTATCACTTGCGAGTTGCCACCTTGAGACTAAGATTGAAAGCCTCATGTGCCCGTAATTTCTCCGGAAACCCTTCGCACCGGAACACAGCAATGCGAGCATTACTGCTTGGCGGCAGAAATAGGTATGGTGGTAGTTCTTCCCCGGACGAGCTCTATCACAGAGAACTCTACTACTCTTACTACTCTGTCTAGTGGTGGTGTACCCGCCTTTCAATCCTAAGGTCGTGGGTACGAATCCGGTCGTGCACTAATAATTTTTTTATTCTAAAAATGTATGTGCTTTATCAGAGCTTTCATACGGTAAAGGTAAACATTGTGAGGAAACCGGCATGTCCAAGAACTAAAAATTCGAAAGATGTCATCATCATCATCATGACAGCCTTCTAATGTTCCCACTGCTGGGACACTGGCCTACTCTCCAGCGAGAGTGATTGGGTCTTAATCCACCACGCGGACCCAATGCGGATTGGTGGATGGAAAAATGTGCTATTTACCAATTGGGTCGATTTGGAAGACCCAATCACTCTCGCCTGAGAGTAGGCCAGTGTCTCAGCAGTGGGGACATATAGAAGGCTTTGATGAAATAAAGAAGACGGCCGTCGACCCCCAGCTCGCCGTCTGAAGAACCGCGCCTTTAGTTCTGAGTTATACAACGCTAATCCGCCGAGTTTGCTTATAAACCTGCAGTGGGATGTTCTCATCGCTGACTGACGCGGCCGCTGTGCTGGAATGCTTGTACTTTATTGCAAAGTTTGGTGTACATGTACAGTTGTACAGTTCATAAATAAGGATGTTGTACATTACGGACTGGTTTTTCAATCTTTAGTCAACGCAACCAAAATTTGAGTAAAGTTTAATATATGAAAAGTTTTTTTTTTGTTTTTAAGTTGATTATTATATCAATTCTTTTTTTTTTTATACAACTGAAGTGGCATCCAAGCGTACGGCCCACAAGATGGAAAACGGTTACCGCAGCCTATGGACGCTTGCAATACCATCACTCGCGGGTTGCCACCTTGAGGCTAAGATCGAAAGCCTCGTGTGCCAGTAATTTCACCGAAAACCATACACCGGAACACCGCAATGCGAGCATTACTGCTTGGCGGCAGAAATAGGTAAGGTGGTAGTCCTTCCCCGGACGAGCTCTTGATAGAGCTTGATAGAGCTCTTGATAGAGCTTTTGATTTAAATTTAATTGAGTAGTAGAGTTCTCTGTGATCAGAGAACTCTACTACTCAATTAAATTTAAATTCAATTATATGAATTATTTATAGTGGATTTTTTTTTATAAGATAATTTTTTAACTTCATACCAGCATCGAGGTTCTACCACCGTACCTCACGTCAGCGGAACAAGGCTCATCCACACCTCATCGACACGTGGGTATCTCGCACAACACGCTTTACGAGAACTTTTCTTCCCTATACGTGCAAGTTGTGGAATGGGCTTCCTTCCGCGGTCTTTCCGTTGAGCTACAATATAAAAAGAGTCATCCAGGGCAGGCAACGCATCAACTGTGCTTCTGGTGTTGTTGATGTCAATAGGCGACGGTAACCGCTTACCACCGAGAGCACCGGTGGTCTAGTGGTAGTGACCCCGCCTTCCGATCCGAAGGTCGTGGGTTCAAACCCGGTCGTGCACCAATGGATTTTTCTGTTCGAAAAATTTATGTGCGCAATGCCAGTGCTCTCATACGGTGAAGGAAAACATCGTGAGGAAACCGGCATGTCCATGAACTAAAAATTCGAAAGACATGTGCCATCCGCCAATCCGCATTGGGTCCGCGTGGTGGATTAAGACCCAATCACTCTCGCCTGAGAGTAGGCCAGTGTCCCAGCAGTGGGAACATTAGAAGGCTGTCATGATGATGATGATGAACCGCTTACCATCAGGCGGGCCGTAAGCCTGTTTGCCTCCAAATGACATAAAAATAAATATATATATATAAGATTCCACCAACATCTGGAATAACTATTCCGCAAAATAAAAAATGTCAACTACAAGGAAACTGTCAGTTTACTCGAGAATAACTAGACATAGACATAGACATATTTTTATTTGCTATTAAGACACGCATATACAGTACATACACAAAAAAAAGAAGAAAATCAGCAGTACTCGTAACAGCAACAAATGACGCTGTCATGTACTTGTGTGCCACAACAGCAAAAAGGCGTCGACTCAGCATTGTGCCTCGCCACTAGAACTAGAAAGAAGCTAGGCGCTGATATTCTGTCGATACCTTTAGCCAACTACGTTAATTTTCGCTTTTGATTTTTTAATTTTGATTTTATTTTTTGCCATAGACAATAATCGCCAATAGTTTGAAGTCGATGTCCCGCTGCGACCAATACTGCAAAGGTTAGAGGTGTTTGGAGAGATTTGGGGTAGACTTTGACTACCTGTGGGACAAAAGGATAAAAAAACACTAATTACGTAATGAGAATGAGTATATTGTGTGAATACTTGTAGTAATTAAGTTACAAAAAATCGCGTAGTGTCAATCAATCTCCAGTTGCGTAGTGGTGGTCGTGCTAGCATGCTCCGTTCTTGCGCTTCCTCACTCCGGCACAGAGCAACCTGAAATAATAGGGTTTGACACACATCAAGCCAACTTCTCATCATGACAGCCTTCTAATGTTCCCACTGTTGGGACACTAGCCTACTCTCAAGCAAGAGTGATTGGGTCTTGATCCACCACGCGGACCCAGTGCGGATTGGTGGATGGCACATGTCTTTCGAATTTTTAGTTCTTTGACCTGCCGGTTTCCTCACGATGTTTTCCTTCACTGAGAGCACTGGCATTGCGCACATAAATTTCGTAGCGAAAAATCCATTGGTGCACGACCGAATTGACCACCAGCCATGAACTCTTATAGCGATTCAAATGAATGGATTTATACCATGACGTGATTGTCTAATGGATATCATGATACAAAATTTTTTGACAATTTAGTTTAGGTCTTCATTTGAATCGCTCTAAAAGTTCATGGTAGGGGGGCAGTGCTCTCGTAAAAGCCAACTTTTACCGCTTTAAAATTCTGAGGGTTTTTCAATTTGAAATGAGTGTGCGCATGCTATTAATCCAGCGAGGATCTGGTACAAAAAGGGTACCTCGAGGATGTGGAAGGTACACGATATCGAAATAATCGCGTGCCTTAGCCCTTAGCTTCAGTGCCGGTGAAAAGTGCCGTGTAGTGGCAAACTGGCGACTGGGTTGGGGTAAGTAAAACCGGTGGGAGGTAGGGAGTGGCCGTTCTGTACCTACGCAGTACTTATATCTGCCCCCATACCATGAACTGTTAGAGCAATTCAAATGAGGACCTAAACTGAATTGTAAAAAAAAATTGTAGCATGAAATTAATAATTATTTTAAGTCATGGTACAAGTTTTTTGACATTTCAACTTATGCTGCCCCCCTCTGGCATTGGAATACGTCCACTCACTTGCAGTTGTTGCTGTATGTCCTGCCGTCGACGCCGCAGACCGGCGCGAACTGAGCCGGACACACGCACGGCCCGGCCGCCGCCACGCCCATCAGGGATCCCAGCATTAGGATAATAGCTAATACTGCAATTATTGACATCTTTTATAACAGCGCGAAAAGTAAGCAAACGCAGCACTCGATGTGCGAGTTTTTTAGTACTTCCGAAGGTACGGACAAACTATGGCATAAAAATGATCACTTTTGTAGGCGCGCAGCTTTACAATAAATTACCCTCAACCATAAAAAATACGGACTCACTTGCTGTTAATATAACGTTAGGTGTTCGAAAATTACTTTTAAATTTGCTACTTAGTTGTAAAAAACAGACGAAAAATCTCTAGTACTATTCCGCTTAACCTTTTAACTGATGAGGTCACACAGTTACCACAGTTAACCTCAAAAGAAAAATATCGACACGTGTTTCATCCCTCCACGGGACATCCTCAGGATCATCGACTTGTTCTCCGGCAGTCGTGTTGCTCCGTCGAGCGCTGGAGCCAAAGTAAGATTTTTCGTCTGTTTTTTATTTTGTAATGGATTTCCGCAAAGTAACGCCTGAATCTATCAACTACTTAGTTGTGTTGGTAAAAATTATATAATATTTATTAGCTTCGAAACGTCAACATTAATGACAAAATCAAGTAGTAAATAATAATTTCTAACCACTATAGAGCACCGGTGGTCTAGTGGTGTAGTGACCCCGCCGTGGGTTCAAACCCGGTCGTGCACCAATGGATTTTACTGTCGAAAAATTTATGTGCGCAATGCCAGTGCTGTCATACGGTGAAGGAAAACATCGTGAGGAAACCGGCATGTCCAAGAAGTAAAAATTCGAAAGACATGTGCCATCCAGCAATCCGCATTTTCCGCGTGGTGGATTAAGACCCAATCACTCTCGCTGGAGAGTAGGCCAGTGTCCCAGCAGTGGGAACATTAGAAGGCTGTCATGATGATGATAGTTTCTCTTACTCTTTACATGCAACAGGAAAAATGTACTTACCAATGAGGAATTTCATTTTGCAAATAACGATTCCACGAGTGAACAAGTTGTGACTAGCAGAAAGTCATCATCCTTTTATTTAAATACCACACTCAAACAAACACATATACAAGTCCCACACATGCACACATCCTACACATGCACACAGATAGGACACGAACTTTGTACCTACAGTCAGCAGCAAAAATAGTTTGTTTTAGGTTAAGTTTGTTAGTATGTTCTTCTCTTAAATTCGTTATATTCAATGGTACCTAGGTAATAATTAAGTTAAGCACGCCTTTTTTTCTCTACCTACCTTTGAGGTTGGCAGGCAGAAAATGCTGTTAGCATTAAGCCCACCTTTTGTACTGTATATTCTGTGCAATAAAGAATTAAATAAATAAATAGGTCATAGCACGTGTCTTTATAAACCACAGTACAGTTTTTTGTGATAGAGCTTGTCCAGGGAAGTACTACCACTGTATCTTTTTATGCCGCCAAGTTCCGGTTCCCTTCGTATTCGAGAACCTTTATTCCGCGGTTATCGGTTCTACGAGCTTTATGGCCTGCCCAGGGCCCACTACCACTGTAAGTTGTTAATTCTATTAAACGACATCATCATGACAGCTTTCTAATACTCACTGCTAGGAGACTAGCCTACTCTCGAGCGAACGTGATTGGGTCGTCATCCACCGCGGATTTAATGTGGATTGTCAAAGTCAAAGTCAAAGACAAAAATGGTTTATTTCAATAAAATCACAAGGATCACTTTGAAACGTCTTACAAGCTAGGAAAATTTACGCCAGTTCTAACGCGCCCATGCCGTAAAAGAGGCACAACACCGGCTGGGTTCCTATTGCTTTTTTAGCATGAACCCTGCTATTGTTATGGAGCAAGCTTTTTTATCATTGGTGGATAGACGGACATGTCTTTCGGATTTTTAGTTCTTGGACATGCCGGTTTTCTCTCGATCTTTTCTTTCACCGTCTTGAGAGCTGGCATTGCGCACGTAAGCTTTCTGAGTTGAAAAAATCATTGGTGCATGACCGGTTTCAACAACTTGTTAACAACTTTAGGCCTTCAATGTACCAACGGACATTGAAGTTTTAGTTTTGTTGTAAAAATCTTGCTCGTGATTTCAAGGTGTATACTTTTTAGGGTACCGCACAAGGAATGCTACGCGTTAAAAGCTGCAAAAAAGCCGTTTTTTAACCTATTTAAAAAAAGAGGTTATCAATTCAACTGTATGTTTTTTTGTGTGTGTTTGTTACGCGATTTCTCCGTCAATACGACCGATGTGGTGCAGCGGGTGCAGGTCCGCCTGCGACGCAGAGGCTGCGGGTTCGATTCCCGCCTCGTAACAAATGTTTGTACGATCTACAAATATTTGTTCCGGGTGTTCTGGGTGTTTTCTATGTATAATAAAAAATATCTATCTATGTATTGTATTGTAATAAATATATATCAGTCATCTAGTACCCATAATACAGCTCTGTTTAACAGCAGCTTACCTTGGGCTAGATGATGCTGTGTGGATTGTCCAGCATTATTTATTTATTTTATTTATTTAATATGAATTAATTTTGATTATTATTTTTGACAGGTAGATTATGTTCCATTTTAAAATATATCAAAAACGGTTCAGTATTAACTTGCAGCGCCCTTACAGGGTCCATGTACTCACCTGCAGCAATACTATGATACACCTAAGCTGAATGTACATTGAGCATGAATAAATGAAATGAAATGAAAAAAATTTTACGAATCCTACTAATATTATAAATGTTATAGCCTGTGTGTGTGTATGTTTGTTTCTCAGTGACGACTTAACCGATTGTGATCAAATTTGGAATGTAGATGACTTAAGTCCTGGAATAACACATAGACTATTTTTTATGACCACTTTATGATAGAGGCAACTGTCCAGCGGTGTTCCGCTTGCTATTTGATTCGCTGATAATAATATGATGATGATGATGATTTAGTATCTAGGTTGTGCGTAATTATAAATAATGTATAGAGATGTAGACAATCTCTAGGTACTGATTTAAAAAATATCATAGTAAACTAAGAAGGAAAACCGGCGGGAATTCCCAGTAAGCGATCTTTTCTAGGTGCCTTGCTAAAAATAAGATTCAAAACTTGTTTTAAGACGATGTTTATTAAGTAGAGTTCTTTGTAAAAGAGCTGGTCCGGGGAAGTACTACTACCATACTTATTTCTGCCGCCAATCAGTAATGCTCGCATTGCTGTGTTCCGGTGTGATGGTTATGGTTTCCGGTGAAATTACTGGCACATGAGGCTTTCGATCTATGCCTCAAGGTGGCAACCCGCGAGTGATATTTCTGGTATTGCAAGCGTCCATAGGCTGCAGTAACCGCTTACCATCTTGTGGGCCGTACGCTTGGTTGTCACTTCAGTTGCATAAAAAAAAACTTATACATATATTATGGTATACAGAGTGATTTTTTTAAATGGGACAGTATGGGGAAATCCGAATCTAAAGGAGATAGAGGAAAAGTGTCTAAGGAGATATTAGGTGTTTTTTTATGTAAACAAATTTGGCTCGTTCAAATTTGTGGTCAAGCGTGAGTTGTTCTTAAAAAATTATAAAGTTGGTAAATTTTTTTTTTGACGCGGATCGACTCTGTTTCATGTAAGGATTATTTCATTGTTTGGAAAGAAAAAAATCTGAACAGCAGAAGTTGGTCAAATTTAATGAAAACTAATCTTCATACAGTTGGTTTATTACTTGAGTAAATGTTCGATGTGGCCGCCGTCTTGTCTTATGCAGGTACGAGCACGCTTCAAGACACTTCTAGTTGAATTTAAGAGAGACTTATGGTGAATTGTGTTTAAAGTGTTGTAAACAGCATCTTTTAATTCTTGTACGGAGTTGTATCGGGATACATAAATTCGACCCTTAAGGTAACCCCATAAGAAAAAATCTAATGGCGTTAAGTCGGGCGATCGTGGGGGCCACTTTATCGGCCCATATGTACCCATCCAACGGTTTGGAAACTGCTCGTCCAAACATAGTTTACTTGCCCTACTGTTGTGGGCTGGTGCACCATCTTGTTGGTAGATTATCTTACCAAAGTTCCTTAAGCTAATAGTCTCATCCACTAAATCTGCAGCCATGTTCAATATTTCCTGATATTTTTCACTATTTAGCGTTCCTTGGTAAATTTTGATAGCAAAAATTCTGTTATGTAATATCGCACACCAACAATTAAAAGAAAATCGGATTTGGTTGTGGGTTTCTGTAGTTCTTAGCGGATTTATTTTTGACCAGTAATGGTTATTTCTCCTGTTGTACATGCCATTGTTCGAAAAGTTGCATTCATCAGTCCAAATAATAAATTAGGAAAACATCTATTTCTAATAGTCTGAGCCACATACCAATTACAGAAATGTAACCTGCGGTCTTTATCTCCAGGTAGTGTAGTAACGCTTGTACAAATCGACCTTCTATGTAACACTTGTATTTATGAGCCTTCAATATCTTCCTTACAGTTGATTTATGAATACCGATAGTTTCAGCTGCTTCCCGTAACGAAGCTTTTGGGTATGCTTCAAAATATCCCAATACGGCAATAGTTATAAACTCACTATTGACTATTGTCGGCCTTTTACGCTTAGGCTTGAAACAGCCTTCCTGTCTTAGGTTCTTTATTAAACTATCAAATATCTTGCGATTCGGTACTACACGGTCAGGATAGCGTTCTTGATACCACTTAAGTGCATTATCTCTACTGCGATAATTAAGAAAATACGCCTCAATCAAATCAACTTTATGTGAATTAGTTAACGCCATGATGAATAAAATTACAAGCATGAACTGATTGGAAACAAAATCACAGCTGCAGAAATAACTTACGTTCCAAATTTGAATTCTTTTTTTTATAATTTAAAGACTATCGGTTGCCATGATGTTTACGAAGATTAAAAAAAATGTTCTTCTCTTGAATCATCTGGAGCTCTTATCGATTATCAAAATTTAAAAATGGAATAATTTTAAATATTTTTTTACACGCCTAGGCACTTGTAACAATATTAAAAGGCGAATACTGCAACTGTATGAAGATTAGTTTTCAGTAAATTTGACCAACTTCTGCTGTTCAGATTTTTTTCTTTCCAAACAATGAAATAATCCTTACATGAAACAGAGTCGATCCGCGTCAAAAAAAAAATTGACCAACTTTATAATTTTTTAAGAACAACTCACGCTTGACCACAAATTTGAACGAGCCAAATTTGTTTACATAAAAAAACACCTAATGTCTCCTTAGACACTTTTCCTCTATCTCCTTTAGATTCGGATTTCCCCATACAGTCCCATTTAAAAAAATCACTCTGTATATCTACTTGTCTGAAGTACATAATCTGTCTGTATTATACAGGGTCATTCATTATCAACCTGACAAACTTACGGGATAGGTTCCACACATAAAAAAAAATATATGTACCTATAATAATTTTTTTTATGTATATTTTGTCTTAAAACCCCAAGTAAACAAAAAAAAATCGATTACGTTTATACGCTCAATTAATATTTATCATTGTTGGGAATCGAGTTAAGCGACGTAATAACGAAATATTCGAGTGTGCGCGCCCCGTAGCGGGTCAAGGACACGCGCAGGTCAAGGACGCGCGGGTTATTGACCAGCTGTTCATTGACGTGGGTCACTGACACGAGCCGAGTGCTGCCTTTTCGATTTCTATTAAGGATTACTAATTATTAAGCAGAATACGTAATTTTTTTTTAATTATAAAAAAAAAACGTTTAGAAAAAAAAAAGTACAAGTATTTTTTTTTATGTGTGGAACCTACCCCTTAAGTTTGTCAGGTTGATAATGAATGATCTTATATACATCTGATGTAGTGCATGGGACAGGTTTTAGAAGAAGTAAACTTGCCCAGCACCTACATCACACTATACTAGATTACTTTTTTACTCTAACAGTAATAATCCAAGCTGGAGCGCTCGTGACGTAGCTGGCTAAGTCGCCCTTAACAGATCAACGAAGTTAAGCACTGTTCCGCGGGGTCATCATTTGGATGGGTGACCGCCAGTGGCAATTTCAACTGAGCGCTCCCGTGCTTCGGAGGGCACATCAAGCATTCGGTCCCGGCTTTTTCAAAGTTGTTAGGCCATGACAGAGGCCTTCGGGCGGCCTAGAAACTCTGTCACCAGAGTTGGCCACTGACTCATACGAACGAACGAACGATCCAAGCTAAAATACCTAAATACCTGGTGGTAGGACTCTTCAGCAAGAGTCCGTCTTGGTGGGTACCACCGCAGTGTCAGATGTTCTACCTCCAAGCAGTAGTGTGCAAGCTGCACTGTGTTTAAGTTTGAAGGGCACTGTAGCAAGTGAAATTACTAGGCGAAAGAGACTTAACAACAATGTCTCGGGGTGATAAGCGCAGTGCAGTGCCACGCAAACACTCAAAAACTTAAAGCTTTGGGTGGCACTGCATCTGTAATAGTTAGGCGTGGTGCTTAACATCAGGTGGGCGCTTTGATTGTCTTGTCACTTTCTGACATAAAAAAAAAAAGCTTTTCATGTTTTTGCGCGAATTGAGGCCAAAGATATTGGTAGGCTTAAACTTCATAAATCGAATATACAATATATTAATATACTTAATTCATATTAATAGTAGAAAAGCGTTTTACATGGGCAAATAGAGAAACGAGTTATTTAGTGTTATTTAAGACAATTCACACATATAGTTCTGAAAACCTGAAATTTGGTAATGTACCCTACATTTATATATTTATTGTGGTGTAGGGGTGCACTAAGAAAAGATTTCCCTTCTCCAAGGAACATCGTCATCAACGAGGCTCTTGCATTTATACAATGCAAGCTGGACGTGATGGATCAAGTCAGTCTGACACAGATCCTAACATCCAGCTACACCGAGGCTCAAATCGTTGACGCGAAGAAGGTGCTGTATGAAACATCTGCAACCACCATCCGCCTGATAACGAGGCAAAGAGACGGGCGCGGCAAGAAGGACATCGAGGACATATTCAAGGTGTTCCTGGAGACTGACCCTGATGACCTTCCGACCTACGTGATTCGTGACGTCTCCCGTCTTCCTCCTGTTACATGGGACCACGTTGACGTGTCCTGTGTCCTTAAGAAGATAAACCAACTCGAGGCTGATGTCACCAGCATCCGAGCCAAGCTGGAAGTTTCGGAGAAAACGGTCTCCGAGTTAAAGCAAGAGCTTGTGACGTTGCGCAATAAAAATGCAGCGCCGACGATTTCGCCGGAGTCAGCGCGAAACGTGACCGCGCGGCGCGGTGCCACCCGACACCTGACATCACCGGTCAGCAATATTGTTGAAGCGACGACGCCTGACACCGATTCGCAGGTTAATGACCGCCCGGCTCCAATCTCGGCATCTGGGATGTCAACGAAGAAACCTGCGACGATTGTGCCTTCTCCTGCTCCACGTGCTCATCAGCAGAAGAAAAGTTACGCACAAGTGTCTCGCCAGCCTCAGCCGCCGCGCCCAGTGTCCAGCGCTGTGCTTCAGCGAATGAGTCACGCGAAACTCGTAGCGCAGAAAGTCGATGAGAACGGCTTCACCCTGGTGGAAAAGAAGCATCGACCGAAGCGCTCTCGCAACCAACGCGGAACTGCTCCCGACTCATTGCAGTCGCTGCAGGTGGTGGAACCGTCCATCGGAATATACATCTCCCGACTGGACCCGACTACTACCGGGGATAAGATTCTCTGGTATGTGAACGAGAGAGTCCGCAGTAAGCTCAAGCAAGTTCCGGAAGGCCTTGTGCTTGGCTTGAAGCGCTTGGAGTCCAGTAGGGCAACTAACTTCAAGTCCTACGTGCTCCAGGTGGCTGCCAAGTACAAGGAGATGTTCCTCGAGTCTGACTTCTGGACAACAGGAATCGTATACCGTCGCTACAGGGAGGCGCGACCGACTAAGAAAATTCCTTGACTTTTTATTAGTGTGGTTTAATTTTATATATATATATGTATGTTAGTTTTAAGGTATATATAAATATGGGCCTGTCATAAGTTATGTACTAAGCCTGAAATAAAGATTATATTATTATTATTATTATTATTAAATAAATAATGCTGGAAAATCCATACAGCATCATCTAGCCCAAGGTAAGCTGCTGTTAAACAGAGCTGTGTTATGGGTACTAGATGACTGATATATATTTATTACAATACAATACATAGATAGATATTTTTTATTATACATAGAAAACACCCGGAACAAATATTTGCAGATCCTACAAACATTTGTCCCAAGGCGGGAATCGAACCCGCAACCTCCGCGTCGCATGCGGACCTTCGCCCACCGCGCCACATTGGTCGTCAATATTGTTACTAATGAACCTTGTACACTGTTTCGAAATAAACTATTTTGATTTTTGAGGGGTGCATAAAAAAAAAACTCCCGAAATTCAACTCTAGACGCAGGAGGATAATAATCGTATAAAATTTCAACGCGGACAAAGCCGCGGGGCATTCCACTAGTTGGTATATTACAATAGTTTACTACTATAGTTGCTAGTGTAGTTGTAATGGATTTCTGTTTAGACACACAAAAGTTACATAAAAGCCAATTAATAATTGCAACAATATTTGAATTCTTTTTAAAATTGATTATAATTCTCAAACATAACAATGTACGGAACTAATTATAAATAATTAAAATACCTCTGCATTATTGCTTAAATAACATTATATTTTAACTTGTTCAGTTGCAGACGTGATTTTACTGAAAAATGAAATTTATTTTTAGTAAGAACGTAATTAAATATTTTTTACTAGCGACCCGACTTTTCACCGGGTGTTTTAAACGGATTATTCCCATCTGTCACCTTGTTTTGTCCCCTAAAGGTGACAGATCGCACAAAAAAGTGAGATAACACGCAAGTGATATTATAATGTTGCATGCATACATAGGCTACGGTAACCGCTGACCATCAAGTGGGCCGTACGCTTGGTTGCCACTTGCCACAAAATTCAAAATTCAAATTCAAAATTCAAAATTCAAAATTCAAAATTCAAATTCAATATTTAAAAATGTTCGCTTTGAAACGTTTTACAAGCTAGAAAAATTTACGCCAGTTCCAACGCGCCTATGCCGTAAAAGAACTGGCAACAACACCGGCTGGGTTCCTATCGCTTTTTTGGCATGACCCTTGCTATTGTTATGGATACCAAGACTAAATACTACAAAACACAACACTACTTCATCGGTTCTAGAAGCTTCTTACTGGAACGTTCGCTATCAACAATGATTTGTTTCAGTTTACGCTGTGGCGCTGATGATACTGACTAAGGCAAAGGGTTTTGATCCGTTTTGGAATTCCCAATCCAATGGTTATTATAATCCGTATAAAGAATCACGAAACCAGTGGGATCCTTCACCGTTGAAGGGACCAGCAGGCTATCCTCAGTCGCAGTTTGAATCTCCCATACAGATGTGCATGTGCCCCGCAAACTATCAACCCGTCTGTGGAGACGACGGCATCACATACAACAACAAGTGCCTGTGAGTGTCACTGCAACGTTACCACGGGCTAGCTGAGGACTCGACCTCGGTATAGCGGTGCGCGACTCGCACTTGGCTAAAAAGCAAGTGGTTGTCGGGTTCATTCTCGCTACGGGACAAGAGCTGACAAATTATCTGCAAATTGCAATTTTTATACTCGTACTTTCTGATGCAAGCTAAGTTGTAGGCTTATCATCTACATCAACATAATATTGCAGTTCATAGCTGGATGTAGATCTTTCCCAAGGCGCTGCACTGAGCCTGACCTATGGCTCTTCTCAACCATGTCCCGCCAGCTTCACCGTCGATAAACATTTCGTGCGGGTTGTTCAAAAATCGGGAGCAAAGAATAATTTCTACCTCCAACTACTATTTCTGCCGCCAAGCAGTAATGCTCGCATTGCTGTGTTCCGGTGTGAAGGGTATGGTTTCCGGTGAAATTACTGGCACATGAGGCTTTCGATCTTAGCCTCAAGGTGGCAACTCGCGAGCGATAAAAAGTTATCAGATCTGTTGTAGAGCCAAGCTTCTAACTCTACAGGACCTAACTTTACAAGCCATTACTTCACAAACTCAAAGTTAAGTTACAAAGGAACTGTACTTCTAAATTCAAAATAAACATCTTTTATTTATCTTTAAGAATCATCACGAGAGATTCAAACATATTTTCATCGTTTTAGCGACGTTACTTGCATAAACCCGAAATCATCCCATTCCCCCCATGTAAATAAAAGTGGGGACGAGCAGGAGACTTATTCGCTATGACTAAACGTGGGCTGGTTACGATATCTGCGTGGAATCGTTGTTGACGAGCCACGTTTTAGGGCTCGTCTGACTGTTTTTTGAAGTCAACCTTTCGATAGCGAAACTATCGCTATTGAAACAACACAGATACGGATAACAATATTACAATTTCACACCATGGCACGTATAGAACACGTTACTAAGTTATTGGTACGGAATCTTCTAGGTCATAGCGAATAAGCCCCCAGGAAGGTTTAGACCTGTTACGCACTAGGTGGAGGGCGGCGCGATCGTAACACCTGGTGACCCCTGCTACTTGACTTACTTAGATATCTGGCACCGTCTATAATACTATATATCTTTGATCGGGGTATTAAAATAAGAGTTTGTTTCAGAATATGCTGCGCGGTCGGCGCTAGGGGCAGAGTATCAATTGTTTACAGAGGCCAGTGTAAAAACAGACCAAACAAGTCAAACAGCATACTAGGAAAAGAGAAAATGAAGTTTTTTTTGTCTGTGTAAACCGTTCATGTTAGGACGCTGTGAGTAGACGAAAGGCCATGTGTTCTAAACAAAATAAAAATACTTCGGAACAAGCCACGACTTCAATTATTTAATATAGATATCTTCAGTCCATTATTTACAGTTTCTAGAAAAGGAAAGCATGATAGCATTTTATTTTCTCGATAAATTTATTGTATTAATAAGTATGACTGTTGTATATTTTTGAACACTGTGTTATAAAAGTAATAAGAATATCAAAACGGGACTTACTATAAATGTTAGGTAATATATTTGGATTATTCCCATCTGGGCACCATAGCCTGCGTGGCAAGATAAAGCCTATTTTTAAGTTAAATTTTATATTGTTTTTAATAACTCATTGGTCATGAGGCCAATCTTTATAAAAATAACTAAATTGGCATTACGAAGAAGAAGAAAACAACTATAGCAGACGACGCTTGCGAAAAAAAACATAGATTTGAGATTTTGGACAAAAAATACATTTTTTTTTGGTCGAACAATTTGACTACACTTTCTTTGATCGTAAAATATAAACAAACTACTTATGATACAGTTGAGCCATTACAAAGGCCGTTACAAACGATCTATAGATAGCTTAACTGATCTTAGTCACTACCACAAGTCACTACGAGCGTACCCAACGTTGTCGTAAAGAGTTATTGATACTAAGCTGTAAATAATAGTAGAAAGTACGTTATTTGTTCGAATAAAATATATTTTGTGAACGTAAGTTTTGCATTTCGCCAATTTTGAACCATCTTTAATACAAGTGAATTTCTTCATTAAGCGACTGTAGCAATTTATTATTTCTATGGACTGTTTCGGCATTTTCCTCTGTGTCCGAATTCTCCACCAACGCACTTCAAGCTAAAATAAAAATAAATTATAAACACTGTAATTATTATATAAAATAATCAATAAACCGACTTTTGTGGGCCAATTAGATAGTACAAATATTTCTTCCAGAGCGGGAATCGCACCCGCAACCTCCTACGTCGCAGGCGGACCTTCGCCCGCCGCGCCACATCATCCTCATAAAATTGACAATATCCTTTTATTATTCTCGAATCTGATATCTCTGTGCTTAAGCACTGTTTCGCACAGTCACATTTGGATGGGTGACCGCCAGTGGCATTTTCAACTGAGCGCTCCCGTGCTTCGGAGGGGCTTTTTCAAAGTTGTTAGGCCATTACAGAGGCTTTCGAGCGGCCTAAAAACCGTGTCACCAGAGTAGGCCACTGACTCATACGAACTTACTTTTTTATGGCCCCCAGATTATTAACTGTCAAGGCCAAGGATTTGTGTATTATGTATGACTGTTTTAATTTAATTTAGTTTAGTGACTAAAGCTTAACATATTAATTTTTAAAGAACCAATTTCATAGTGGCCTAGGTCTTAGTAACACCATAGAGAAATTGGAAAAAAATATAAAACTAACATTATAATACAATTTTATTTTTATGTAGACAAACAAAGTTCTATATGAAAAATGTTTGTTGCGTTGATTTTCTTAGAACGGGAACACTGGAGGTCCGCCATGACAGCTATTAGCCAATGATCGTGACGCATCTTGACTTTGACAGTACCTAATAACCCAGTTGTTCGTTAAACCCGCCATGTTGTTTTGCATTGTGTTGCACGCCTTCACAAAGATACACTTACATAAGATTGTGAAAAAAGCTACAATAAATTAAATAAACAGCTTAAAATGGTTTCTTTATTGAATATCTAAATATCTAGACCTCTACAAAGGACCTAGGCCCGGCTCCATACATCGAGAAACAACTCCTTTATTTGTATATTAAGACTAATTATTATTTCGATAGATTTAATCTGTTAAAATTATTATCATATATAGGTATAGTATTTTATATTAATATACCTATCATTTATTAGATACATTATTATTTTAAGACCCAATCACCCTCGCCTGAGAGTAGGCCAGTCTCCCTGGGAACATTAGAAGGCTGTCATGATGATGATGATGATGATTATTATTTTCTGTTAGTAGGTACTTTAAGTGACTTATGTTATAATTATCTTTAATTATGGTAATTGGGATAGATCTCGTTTTCATTAAAATAATTAAAAAAACCAATAACATCAATTTACCAGTGGTAGGACTCTTCAGCAAGAGTTGGTGGGTACCACCGCAGTGCCAGATATTCTACCTCCAAGCAGCAGTGTGCAAACTGCACTGTGTTTAGGTTTGAAGGGCACTGAAGCAAGTGAAATTACTGAGCGAAAGAGACTTAACAACAATGTCTCGGGGTGATAAGCGCAGTGCAGTGCCACGCAAACACTTGAAAAATGTACTGCACTGCATCTGTAATAGTCAGGCGTGGTGCTTAACATCAGGTGGGCGCCTTGATTGTCTTGTCACTTGCTGACATGACAATCAAGGCGAAACTACTTACAGGCACGGGTTAGAGTAAGTACAGCCAGTGGCAGAACACACAGGGTCATAGTGGTAAGTACAAGCGCAGGAGCCTTTAGGGCATTTATTGCTTGCTTCAGCTGTTGAAGCTACTGCTAAAAGCAATAGCAGACCTGGGAATGGTAAGTCGCGATAATTGTTTATTTCTATACAACTAAAGTGGCAAGCGTACGGCCCACAAGATGGTAAGCGGTTTCCGCAGTCTATGTACACGCAAAAGCAGTACAACGCTCTGCGCGTTCAATACAATAATGCCTTCAGGGTGCTGATGGGGCTGCCCCGGTTCTGTAGCGCGTCAGGGATGTTTGCAGACGCGCGAGTAGACTGCTTCTACACAGTAATGCGTAAGCGCTGCACATCCCTGGTGCGCAGGGTTCGGGCCAGCTCCAACAGCATTCTGAGGATGTTTGCTGCTAGGTTTGATTGTCACTATTTGAACCATTGCTGTATGGTGCATTTAGTGACGGGCAAATCTAGGTTAGCAAATTAATAAATTGTGCCTAGCCTAATATTAAGATGATCCTATGATGATTGAATAAATAAATAAAAAATAAATTATATGTGCGCTTGCAATACCAGAGCACGGGTTGCCACCTTGAGACGTAGATCATAAGTCAGATGTGCCTGTAATTTCACCGGAAACCATACCCTTTGGAATGGAACACAGCAATGCAAACATTACTGCTTGACGGCAGAAATAGGTATGGTCCTCCCCCGGACGAGCTCTATCACAAAGAACTCTATTACTCTTAAAACAACTTTTGGTATAGTTATTGTCATCATTAGGTACAACCTTCTAATGTCCCCACTGCTGGGACTACTCTCGAGCGAGAGTGATTGGGTTTTAATCCACCACGCGGACTCAATGCGGATCGGTGGATGGCAAATGTTTTTCAATTTATAGTTCTTGGATATGCCGGTTTTCTCACAATGTTTTCTTTCACCGTATGAGTAGTAGAGTTTTTTTGTGAGTGTTCGTCCGGGGAAGGACTACCACCATACCTATTTCTGCCGCCAAGCTGTAATGCTCGCATTGCCGTGTTTCGGTGTGAAGGGTATGGTTTCCGGTGAAATTTCTGGCACATGAGGCTTTCGATCTTAGCCTCAAGGTGGCAACCCGCGAGGGATACCTCTGGTATTGCAAGCGTCCATAGGCTGCGGTAACCGCTTACCATCTTGTGGGCCGTACGCTTGGTTGCCAATTCAGTTGTATAAAAAAAAAAGAACTAGTATCGCCCACTCGTACATGTTTCGAATAGAAAAGTTTATTGGTGCACATGCGGGTTCGAACCCACGACCTTGGGCTCGGAAGGGGTCCCTACCACTAAAACACTTGTGATCTTCGTTATTATAGCTATTTAAAAGTTATGAAAGTATAGACAGCTAAGTTTAAAAATAACTTTACCTGCAAAAATCTTCATGATTAACGAAGTAAAAAATTAAATAAAACTGATACGACTCGCTGAAAAGACTTACATTTTATACTTAATCCAGCGGATATCCATAATGGGTACTAAGCATTAAGGTGCGTGCACACCGAAGCGACTAAGCGGACGCGACACAACGCGACAAGGCGCTGTAAAAAGTATTGTACAAGACTACCTGCTTTAAGACGATATGAAGTTCGCTTCTTCGGAAAACTAGTCGGCTATAAAAGTTACGGTAAGATAGAGAAAAGTCCCAGCAGTGGGAACGGGTTATTCCCGATGACCACTTCTTTTCTTAAAAAAATAAAAACTTTTTTATTAGACCGAGCTTACTACACACTCGATGAATTTTTTTCGGATAGAGTCAGTGCCGCTGACGACATTGATCCCACCAACAAATGAATAGGTAGTTCAATAGGTAATGGATGGCCATTAGGTAAGTATAATATTTATTAACTATATAAGGTATGCATGTCACAAATTGACCTTTGTACATAAGTGTACTATTTTTTTTTTATATACAACTGAAGTGGCAACCAAGCGTACGGCCTACAAGATGGTAAGCAACCGCTTACCATCTTGTAGGCCGGTAACCACCGCAGCCTATGGACGCTTGCAATACCAGAGATAACACTCGCGGGTTGCCACTTTGAGGCTAAGGTCGAAAGCCTCATGTGCCAGTAATTTCTCCGGAAACCATACCCTTCACACCGGAACACAGCAATGTGAGCATTACTGCTTGGCGACAGAAATAGGTATGATGGTAGTCCTTCCCCGGACGAGCTCTATCACAGAGATCTACTCTTTGATTTTATGTAAATTATCAATATTTATCAATGTATTTTATGTAATGTGAATTTTAATGACCTGTAAGATGTTATTCTTATAAATAAATAACTGAAACTAAAACTGACCCCCAGATTGCGCCCCCAGGCCGAGCGCCCCCACTAGAGGCCGATGGGATACACAATAAAATATTAGTCTAAGAAAAAGGTCACTCCGTGATAAAAATTGTCGCGTCAGTCGTGTTGGTTGGGTTAGCAGCTTTAACTTAATTTCAATTTGAGATTACTTAGTTTCCTTTCTGACTCGTGTAGGGTAAAGTTTTATCAGAGTCGGATAGCGCGATGCGTTTTAAACGCGTTTTACCGCAATGCAGATAAATAAGTGCTTAACCCGTCCATTGTTTTCTTTAAGTCTATTTTTTTTTTTTTTTTTTATACAACTAAAGTGGCAACCAAGCGTACGGCCCTCAAGATGGTAAGCGGTCACCGCAGCCTATGGACGCTTGCAATACCAGAGGTATCACTCGCGGGTTGCCACCTTGAGGCTAAGATCGAAAGCCTCATGTGCCAGTAATTTCACCGGAAACCATACCCTTCACACCGGAACAAAGCAATGCGAGCATTACTGCTTGGCGGCAGAAATAGGTATGGTGGTAGTCCTTCCCCGGACGAGCTCTATCACAGAGAACTCTACTACTCTTATCTGTGTCTGTGTGTGTCTATTATTGTTTATGTTGCTTTGTAAATTAAATAATATTATTATTAGGTATTTTTAGTGATTGTATTATTACTTATTATTATTCCCGCATAGGCCTGTTTAGTCATGAACAAAAGTGTTCAACCTCTGGATGTTCCTTAACCTGACGCCACGTGAATCATTATTTCAAAAGTGTTTTATAGTTTGTTAGAATTTTTTGATGAATGTGTTTAAATTTAATTTTAATTTTTATAATAGGTAATATAAGTACTAAGTGTACCATTTTTGTCTGTGCTACTAGGTGCTACATTGTATTATTGTGTGTAAACAAACTTTATGCATATTGTACGTCCGAAAAGGGCAAACTGTTGGACTATTTTTGTATTTTTAATTTTACCATCTTACATTTATAACAGTTTTACAATAAAAATATTCTTATTCTTATTCTTAGATGTAAAGGCCAGTGATGATGTGATGATGATTACTTATTTACTTATCTATTTGAACTAGATATATTAACTTGCAGCGCCCTTACAGGGTCCATGTACTCACCTGCAGCAATACTATGTAACACCAAAGCTGAATGTACATTGAGCATGAATAAATGAAATATGAAATATGAAATAAAACGGAGGTAATTATGAACCAACTAACTCAAACGCCTCAATGCAGTTATAAAAAATTAGTTTAGGCGGTTTCGAACCACAAACGAAAATGACCACTTTTATTGATGTACATTGCTGCTTGACTATGGAACACAGTAATAACGCCTGAGTGCAAAGCGATCAATGGTGTAATAACTCATTTACCTACTATAATGAATTATCCAAGTGTACTATTTTGTATTTGAGTAGAATAAATTATTTTGATTTGATTTGTTATGACAGATTTGAAAACGTAATGAAATACAAGGCTAATCAGGAAAAAATGTAAAATCTACACCTGACTTTACTAGTGGCATTTTTTTCTTTCCACGCTCCACCTCAAGGTAACTGTGTTCCAGAGGTTTTATTTCTTTCCATGGTCCACCTTATTACACCTGGCTGTACAAGGATAATTTTTGCTTCCTTGGTTTCGAGAGACTCGAGAACGACTGAAACGATTTGGCTGAAATTTAAAACATAGATAGATAGACCGGGAATAGGACATTTTTATCCCGGTAAAAGTACGGTTCCCGAGTTCCACGCAAACGAACGCGAGTCGCGGGCAACATCTAGTAGGTATTACATAATATAAAAAAATGCCTTTGTCTTTCTTTCAAAAAAACCACTAACCTTTTCCTGCTTGTGATCCTTCCGCATAGAACCTCCATGGCCGCCTGTGCTCTGCACCGTATTCATTTCAACAATACAATAACAACTCACAATAACAACTCACAATAACAACTCAACAATCAACAAACAACAAAATGGACATCGTCCGCTACTGAGGCACTTCACTTCACTGTTTCACAGCACATTTAACACTAAATAAAATGTTTATTTGTATAAACCTAAAAAAAATAATTTTGTTTAAAATTACGGTCCTTCAGACGACGCGCTATGATAAAACTGTCATCGCTAATATAATATAGTGATAATATCGTTGTATTCGTATAGTTGTCATACTTCGGAGGGCACGTTAAACAGTCGGTCCCGGCTTTTTGAAAGTTGTTAGGCCATGACAGAAGCCTTCGGACGGCCTAAAAACTCTGTCACCAGAGTTGGCCACTGACTCATACGAACTTACTTACCGTCATCGCTACGAGTATACAGCGCGTTTCGGCTTGTAACATTTATAGTTTTTTCTTGCGTTTAAATCTTCAAAATACAAAACGGTATTTAATGATTTTTTTTCTCAATAATAGGTTATTAACTTTAAATTTAAATATAATTATATAAAAAAAATCGGTTTTAATCGAGATCAAAACGAAATTAAGTAAATTAAAAAATCCCTGGGATAAATTGCAGTTTTGATGTAGGATGTTGATGCCTTATCTAGGATAATTTGATTTTAATTTTATATCGCGCCGCGTGAAGGTCTCTATAATCTTTAACTTTTGAGATAAGTTCAGTAATTTAAATATTATCCCTGGGTCAAATTGTAGTTTTGTTGTAGATGCTTTCAAATTTGATTTTAATTATGCGTATAGCGCGCCGTGTGAAGGCATCTTTATTTATTAACTTTTGAGATATTAAAAGTAAATGTCCATTGCTAAGACTCTCTTGTGATACAGAAACTTATGTAAATATCCACCATTAGAGGAATGAATGAATAAATGAAAATAAAAGTATTTTCATTTATTTAAAGTTTTGTTTTTGCTCTAAAGGCGTACAATAAAGATTAGCCTTTAGAGCAAAAACAAAACTCATTTTACTATTTTAGTGCAACGAACGGTATTTTTGCCTGTGTAAGAGATGCCATTACTAATAGGACTCTACAGCAAGAGTCCGTCTTGGTGTGTACCAGCGCAGTGCCGATATTCTGCCTCCCAGTAATGATGGATCGAAATTTTTAATCTTATTATTTAAAACATATCCAAAAACTATAACATAAATATTTCTTAGATATTATATACTAAATTTAAAGAAAATAATGTCTTTACGATATTCTATAGTCACACTATTTTAATCTATTAGATTGATTTCGTAGTGCCATGGAGATAAAGAAAAGCTTTTTAGATCAAATCAAGCAACCCGCCTTTGCTTACATGGGTGCCTTAACTTCTTCTTGAATAAGCTTCTATACATACATACATACAGAGGAACAGATGGCGAGAAGATAAATTGCTTTTTAGGTAAATAATTACGAGTCATGTTTAGCCACGTGTCAGATCACGACAGACAGGCGACACACCCGTTAATTTACTTAGTTCGTTAGCAATTACTAAATGTTCCATTCAACGAAAAAATCTCGTCCCAGTTTTAATATTACAAATTATGCTGTCAGTCTGAGCCATTTTCTTTAAGAATTCGAGAACTTTTGGAAGGTTTCCAGATACTTTGTTAGCTTCATTATACCTTTTAGCAATTTTGATAATGTCAACACTGCTAAAATATATGGCGTATGACGTAGTAATAAGCATTAAAATTTTATGATTTAAAAAATACTCATGAATGATCCGCGACGCCCGCGACTGATCCGCGCTGACTTCACTCATACAAACCTCTTCCTTCGTCCTGTAGGAGTTGAAAGGAATTCCTTTCCTAAATAACAAAATCTGTTTCTCGTAAAATTATTTTTTTAGTTATTTAAAAAGCCGCTCCGTGCTGTCACCGGTGACTTCCGGTCGCGTGACCACTTACAAATAGGTTTATGCTAATACGAGATCACTTCCGGCTAAACTGCCAGCCAGTAAGTATACTAAATCTACTGTAATTTTGGAATTTACCGGTGAATTAGGTTGCAGTTTTCGTGGTATTTGAATAATGCACGGTCTGGAAATTTATGTTCAACTACAGAAAATAATATAGCTCTTAGAACCAATAACCGGTAATAAAGGTTCATCGTAATAGTCTCCGAATGTTCCCACTGCTGGGACACTGGTCTACTCTCAAGCGAGAGTAATTGGGTCTTAATCCGCCACGCGGACCCAATGCGACGACACATGTCTTTCGAATTTTTAGTTCTTCGACATGCCGGTTTACTTACGATGATTTCCTTCACCGTATGAAAGCACTGGCATTGCACACATACATTTTTCGTAGCAAAAAATCCATTGATGCACGACCGGACTCGAACCCATGACCTTAGGATCGGAAGGCAGGGTTACTACCACTAGACCACCAGTGCTGTTAAAATAATGGTTACACATAAGTGATATCTAATGTTGCAAGCGTTACGTTTACGCTACGGTGACGCCTTACCATCAAGTGGGCCGTGCGCTAGGTTGCCTCTTCAGCAAAAAAACTGCCGCCAAATTCACAGAAAAAAACTCAAAATGACACGAGAAAAACAACTAAAATTGTGAGGACATTCGTATTGGCAAAATGACCGAAAAAAACTCTACTTTGTCCGCTTTATAACTGCGAGAGATAACGAAGAGATGTAGGCACTTTCGCTATCAGTGCAAGTACTTAGGTACTGTATTAGGGTTTGCAAAACCGGGTATTTTTCGGTTTTGAGTGTTCTTTTAGGTGATAGCGATGCGGCCATTTTGTTGTAAACGTTTGACAGATCGTAAACGAAACGAAACTAAACAACGTGTTTTCTTATTTGACAACGATACAATTTGTTATTGAGCGAAAAAAAAACTGCAATTGAAACTAAATTAGAGCTGAAACCAAGAGGTTTGTGTCAAAATCCTCTTTAAAAGTCCCCTTAAAGGGGATTTTGGGAATTTTAGTTATAAAACATTAGTGGAATCGAGGCCGATGCAGAATAAGAGCTTGGCTAGAATACCATTTTATTCGTGATTTTGAAAGTTCGTACTACTACTTAGATTTACTATCGGTACCGGCTTTTTCATATAAGGCGTAGGTTTCAGGCGGTCTATGGACTCCGTCACCAGAGTTGTCCACTGACTTATTCAAATTAACCAGAAAAACCGGAACTCTGGAGATAAAAAAACCAATTTACGTAGTTTTCAAAAACCGGAACTCCGGAATTACGAAAAACCGGAATTACGGAGTATTAAAAAACTGTAAGTTGGTATTTCAAGCCCTAGGTAACTACTTATGACAGACGTTATTGAATTGATAGCGGACCGCAAACTTAGGAAATAGAAACTGTTTCGCATGGTTTGCGACCTTCCCTCAAGGAGTTTTCTTTTTGACTGAAATAGGCTTTTATTGTCTTTTTTATTTTTTAATTTTTATGATCAAAAATAGCATCATCATCATCCTCGTACTCTTAGTAAGTAATAAGGGCACTGGTGGTCTAGTGGTACCCTACCTTCCGATCTTATGGTCGTGCATCAATGGATTTATCTATTCGAAAAACTGATGTGCGCAATACCAGTGCTCTCATACGGTGAAGAAAAACATTGTGAGAAAACCGGCAAAAATTCGAAACACATTCATGTGCCATCCACCAATCTGACGACCGATGTGGCGGGCGCAGGTCCACCTGCGATGCAGAGGTTGCAGGTTCGATTCCCGCCTCGGGACAAATGTTCGTACGATCTACAAATATTTGTTCCGGGTGTTCTAGGTATATTCTATATATAATAAAAAATATCTATCTATGCATTGTATTGTATTAAATATATATCAGTCATCTAGTACCCATAATACAGCTCTGTTTCACAGCTGCTTACCTTGGGGCTAGATGATGCTGTGTGGATTGTCCAGCAGCATTAAATCTGCATTGGGTTCGCGTGATTGATTAAAACCCTATCACACTCACTTGGGAGTAGGCCAGTGTCCCAGCAGTGGGAATATTTGATAACTGTCATGACGATGACAAGTTTTGTATTTTTGAAACAGACTGATACCACTTTGTGCTGATTACGAAGTACATTTGAAACAGCTCTGAGAATCGTATTTTGATTAGGTCGATAAGGGCGATACCTACTGTTATGTATTCCACGGTTCAATGCTGGTTTTCAAAGATATTGCCCGCAGCAACCGCTTTCAGAAGTTTTCTCCAATGAGAACCTGATATAAAGAGATAGTACTTTTGGGTTCCGCGCCACAGGATCTAATCATGTTTTTGCTTTATTTGAGAACTCAGTTTAACTAAATAAATTCGTCACAACGAGACATAGATAAAGGCTTTTGGGGTATTTTTTTTTTATAATACTAGCCGTACCGCCGTTTTGTTTCATTTCATACCTTCTCTAGACTCTTACAAATATTTCAATAACAAAATTAGCTAAATCGGTCTAGCCGTTGTCGAGTTTTAACGAGACCAACGCACAGCAACTTTTTTTATATCAAGGAAAGAGAAAGAAGATGTGTTTAGTTAAAATGTCGTGGATGTAAGTTAATAATTATAACAGATTTATAAGTTGTACTAATACTGATTGTACAATACATAAGTACATAACATACAATACATATTATAATGTTTGTTTTTCCATAATAAACAGAAATAAAATAAAAGCTCATTCGCCCAGTTATTGGCTTTCGATTTTAGCCTCAAGGTGGCAACCCGCGAGTGATACCTCTGGTATTGCAAGCGTCTATAGGCTGCGGTAACCGCTTACCATCTTGTGGGCCGTACGCTTGGTTGACACTTCAGTTGTATAAAAAAAAAAACACACCGGAACCAATATTTGCAGATAATGCAAACATTTGTTCCGTTGGCATACTACTGCTTGGAAGCAGAATATCGGGCACTGCGGGCTACTGAGAAGGACTCCTGCTGAAGAGTTCTACCGTTATGAAGGTCTTAAAACTCCGTCACCAGAGATGGCCGCTAATGAATAACTTCTTTAGATAGTGTAAAACATAATCGTTTCCTGCCGTCTGTCTCTATGTATGTATGTATGTTTGTGTGTATGTACGCTCATATTTTCAAGCTTTGTATGCAACAGATAGTGTAGTATAAAAATGCTAATTTGAATACACTGAGTAGACACTTGTCTTGTGGTAGAACATAGTGAGCCTGCTTTCTGATTCTAAGTCGTGGGTTTGATCCCGGTCATGCACAAATGGGTTTTCTATTCGTTAAAATGTGCGCAGTGCTTTCAAATGGTGAAGGAAAACGTATCCCTGAACGGAAATACACCATAAAAACATATTAACATATTATTGAAAATATTATTGGTGTTTAGTTATTTAAGTTGTTTAATATTTAGTTTTTTATACTGTTTATTTTCCGCACAAAAAAAATTCACCATTTCTTTTAAACTTTAGGAACTGATTTTTTTCTTATTTTCAAATCGTTCACTCAAAACTACTGTTACATCTAAGATTTACTAATATAAAAATACGAAAGTAATTCTGTTTGTTACGTTAACATGGCTAAACCGCTGCTGGACCGATTTGGATAAAATTTGACACGGAGATAGTTTAAATACTGACAAAGGACATAGGACACGGACAAGTAAAGTTCGTATGAGTCAGTGGCCAACTCTGGTGACAGAGTTTTTAGGCGGCCCGAAGGCCATGGGCTAGTTTTTATGTATGTACCGCGCGAGCAAAGCCGTGTGCAACAGTAAGTTATTTATAAAAATTTTAATTTTAATAAATTAACCCTAGGAGTAAAAAAACTGCGGCACTGTAACGAATATTTTGACAAATAGATCTTAATGGTGGATTTTAAACTGCAACTTATATATGTAGAGATTTGGTTTGAGTCCTAGCTTTGGCGAAGGATAATAAAATTTATAGTTATTTAAGTATTCATGACAGCCTTCTAATGTTCCCACTGCTGGGACACTGGCCTACTCTTAGGCGAGAGTGATTGGGTCTTAATCCAACACGCGGACCCAATGCGAATTGGTGGATGGCAAATGTCTTTCGAATTTTTAGTTCTTGGACATGCCGGTTTCATGTTTCCCGATGATTCCCGATTCCCGACCCACGATGTTTTCCTTCACCGTATGGAGAGCACTGGCATTGCGCACATAAATTTTTCGTAGCGAAAAATCCATTGGTACACGACCGGATTTGAACCCACGACCTTAGGATCGGAAGGCGGGGTCACTACCACTAGACCACCAGAGCTCAATAACATTGAAATATACCGCTAAACTTCCACTAATCCCAATCAGCCTCGCTTGAGAGTAGGCATTAGAAGGCTGTCATGATGATATCGCAAAACTTTAAGTTAGTAGCGTTCAAGAACACTTTGTGAGAAATAAACTAAACATTTACATTCAATTAATTCATGTTGTTTATCACGACACTTAGAACAACACTAGACCACAACACAACATATCCAACACGCAATAAACAACCTTACAAAACGGATATTACAGTCTATTTTCATCTATTAGATTAGAACCACCTGTAGCATTGCGTAATTTTTTATCGCTTTTTTAAATTTGTTTATTTTATTGTAACTGGCCAGTGATTTTTTCGATTTTAAAAGTAAGAGATCGCAAGAGGAGAGTAGATTGAGGAGAGAGAAAAGACGTGCGTCTCCTCCCGAGGCCCGGCGTGCACTGACGAGTAAAAGGATGCGGATTTTCATCCAGACCAGTTGGTGGATAAATCTAGATGGAATTTTTTCAGGGCGTTTTTAATTGATGCTTACTTCGGTGGACCTTTTTAACGCTTTTTGATTGAGGTTGGGTAAAGGGTTTGACCTTCTAGCAAATAAGAGCTATTTTGTATTCATGTCAAAAATAGAGTTAGGAAATACTTAATCTTTTTTTTAAAGTCAGCAAATTTACGAAAAAATCAAGTCATTCGCCTGATGTATCTCGTCTGACTATAACGGTGGTGGTATCACACAAACCTTTAAGTTTTAAAAATCTGCGTGGCACTGCACTGCGCTTGTCACCGCGAGAGGTAGCTATTAAGTCTCTTTCGTCCAGTAATTTCACTTGCTACAGTGTACTTTTAAAAGCTAAACATGCAGTAATGCTTTCACAGAATATCTGGCACTGCGGTGGTATAGTTCGCACAACGGATCTAGGCTTCCGTGAAGTTAGCCGTTTGTGATGCGCAAAGACAATTTAGTTTGAAAAAGCTCTATTGCGCATCGAAACGGATAATTTCACGACGGCCAAGATCCGCCTTGAGAACTATACCTACCTAGACAGACTCTTGCTAAAGAGTACTACCACCATGACAAAATACTTTTAACATTAGTTATGCCTCAAAGTGATAGAAAAAAACGTGCTAAAAACGCTACTGTTCCGCGCTGTAAACGCGTTTGCTATTATTTCATCACCATCATTACTGGCGCCTTATTAGATTTAGGTGACAGTTCAATTTGCCACGATTCGGGAAATGGGGTAATAAACAAGAAAATTACTTCAACACCTGCCTTATACTTAACAGGGGGCTTAAGCGCTAAATGTTTACGTTTTAACTGAAGTGGCAACCAAGCGGCCCACAAGATGGTAAGCAGTAACCGTAGCCTATGGACGCTTGCAATACCAGAGGTATCACACGCGGGTTACCACCTTGACGCATAGATAGAAAGCCTCATGTGCCAGTAATTTCACCGGAAACCATACCCTTCACACCGGAACACAGCAATGCGAGCATTACTGCTTTGCGGCAGAAATAGGCATGGTGGTAATCCTTCCCCGGAAGAGCTCTATCACACTCAGCGCGGACTAATTTGGAAACCCCTAACAACAGGCCTATCTTATGCCCCTATTCACTGTTTTTTTTTTTTTTTGGCTTGCTTATTACTGTCTTTCGGTACATAATTGTTAAGTATATTATAAATGTGTATTCATTGAGCGCTGTTTGTTGTATTTGTGTCCAGAATAAATGTTTTTTTCTTGCTTTCTTTCTAAAGAACTTTGTGAACACAAAAAGAACCCTTTTTGTGCCATCAGATAAAATTGTATTATTTTAAATTACGCTAGGTAAATTAAGACAAGAACAGATTATTCTTCCTTGAGGTACACCATATTCTTTACAATCTATTCAAACCTTTATAAGTAAGTAAGTTCGTATGAACCAGTGGCCAACTCTGGTGACAGAGTTTCTAGGCCGCCCCAAGGCCTCTATCATGGCCATAACAACTTTTAAAAAGCCGGGACTGACTGCCGAACGTGCCCTCTGAAGCACGGGAGCGCTCAGTTGAAATTGCTACTGGAAGTCACCCATCCAAATGATGACTACGCGGAACAGTGGATATATTACAATAAAATTCGTGTTCGTTTTGCGAACACGCCACCCGTATATTTGACTTGAATTGATTGATGTTGGTATATTGAGCTGTCAGCGTTATTTAATTTTGGTGTGAGCTGCGCCTCAAGAGGTACCGAGACAGTATATGACATCCAGAAGTTCACGTTAACACGTTTAGTCACTTAGCTACTTTAAATTCTGACTGACATTAAATTTTGTCTATCTCGCCGACAGAAACTACGAATCCTCAATGAATTATCCCCGACCGCAGGAATCAAACCCAACATCTCTCTCACAAAAATGTATCAAAAAGCTTATTATAAAATAATTGATTATTTAGATAATGAAAAGGTTTGGGACGAATGTGCTCCAACTCTACTCGGCATTTCATTTCATTTCATTTCATTTATTGATTGCTTACATGTACATAGTTATTATATAGCTTAGTTCTAGGGTAGCTTAGGTCAAGTACATGCAACCTGTTGGGCACCGCAATGTCATCACATCATATTAAACTTTTAATACTAACATAATCCAATTATATCGCATTGCTGTGTTCCGGTTCGAAGGGTATGGTTTCCGGTGAAATTACAGGCACATGAGACTTTCCATCTAACGTCTCAGGGTGGTAACACGCAAGTGATATCTATGATGTTGCATGCGTACATAGGCTACGGTAACCGCTGACCATCAAGTGGGCCGTACGCTTGGTTACCACTTTAGTAGTATAAAAAAAAAAATATATATATAATAATAATTATTAATTTATTTATTCAATCATCATAGGATCATCTTAATATTAGGCTAGGCACAATTTATTAATTTGCTAGATTTGAAACCTAGATTTGACCGTCACTAAATGCACCATACAGCAATGGTTCAAATAGTGACGATCAAACCTACCAGCAAACATCCTCAGAATGCTGTTGGAGCTGGCCCGAACCCAGCGCACCAGGGACATAGAGCATTATAAACATAATCATATTAATCATCATGATCATAATCATTTATTGTTTGCGAACCTAGGTAACATAAAATGGTGGTAATGCTAACATAATGAGCTCTAGATCCTGCCATTTGGGCATACAAACATTTACAAACATTACATTTAAAAATAGTTTAAATTTACACAAAACAGTAATATACATAGAGGTAGATAAAAATAATAATTTAGCAAGACGTAAGTAACATTATTAACAATTAATAAAAAATAATAAAAATAATTATAGGTTTGCATCGTAGTCAATGTAAGTCATTATTATAAATGTCATTAGGTTATCAAAATATAAATGTCAATTAATAAGTATTATGTAATTTAGCCACAACTTCACTTATCAGGCGTCCATAACAATAGCAAGGTTCATCCCAAAAAACGATACGAACCCAGCCGGAGTTGTTTCCTTATTTCGCGGCATGGGCGCGTTGGAACTGGCGTAAAGTTTCCTAGCTTGTAAGGCGTTTCAAAGTGATCCTTGTGATTTTATTAATAAGCACTTTTGACTTTTCTCAAGCTGCGATGCGCCAAAAAAAATTAAGTTTTTTTGTGCACTTTTGTTTTCAAGCGGTTGCAACCGTTTATAATGTTCAGGATACACACTGTGTTGACTAAACATTATTAAGAAGCGAGATTGCTTCGGTTCGCTCTACGGGAGAAAGGTTTGCATGCTCTGCAAACACAATAAAGCCCATTTACACGAGTAAATAAGTGAATGCAAGAATTGCCTTGTTAAATCGATTTCGGAACAAATATTTATTTTATTTTTATTTTATTTTGTTCGGAAAACAAACATAAAAAACTAAAAACTACTTAAATAACAGCAATAATATGTTTTACATTTTGCTCAAAAATCAATTTGACCAACGATTCTTGCATGCAATATTTACATGATGAAAATAGGTAAATACAATAAATTTACAAAAAAAAACGCTTTATTAAAAATGTTTTGGAGAGATTTGGGAGACCTTTCTCCACTCAGTAGAACGAGATAGGTAAGAAAACCTACTGATTTCTTTGTACTATGCACATATCAGTAACTCCACATTAAGCAGCACTCTAGCTATTTGTCGATGTCGGTGGATTGTCGGTGGATTGTCGGTGAGTTAGCGGGAATGGAAGGAGGTATTTGCTGAGTACCCAATCAAACACTCAGATCGCGGTGAGTCGATGATTTGTTGCTTAGGAAGCACTTACAGTTTGAGATAAGCTACAATTTTAAAAGTAGTAGAGTTCTTTGTGATAGAGCTCGTCCGGGGAAGGACTACCACCATACCAATTTTTGCCGCCAAGCAGTAATGCTCGCATTGCTGTGTTCCGGTTTGAAGGGTATGGTTTCCGGTGAAATTACAGGCACACGAGTCTTTCCATCTAACGTCTCAGCGTGGTAACACGCAAGTGATATCTATGATGTTGCATGCGTACATAACCGCTGACCATGAAGTGTGCCGTACGCTTGGTTGCCATTTTAGTTGTATAAGTAAGAATACAATTTTATTATTTACTGGCTGTTGTCCGCGACTTCGTTCGCTTGGAACACAGGAACTATATTTTTTGTACTAAATTCTCGGTTATTAAAATATCTATGTTTTAGATTTTAGCCAAATTGGTTCAGTGGTTATTGGGTTGGAAAACAGACATCCAAACTTTTGCATTTATACTATTTGTGTGCTAGAGACACGCCCTGGCTTTGCACGGATGCCTTAACTTTAAATCACTCTATCCTTTGAGGAAAACTGCAGTAAAATCGTACATACAAATAAATAAATAATGCTGGACAATCCACACAGCATCATCTAGCCCCAAGGTAAGCTGCTGTTAAACAGAGCTGTTATAGGTACTAGATGACATATATATATTTAATACAATACAATACATAGATAGATATTTTTTATTATATATAGAAAATACCCAGGAACAAATGTTTGTACGATCTACAAATATTTGTTTGGAACCGAACCCGCAACCTCTGCGTTGCAGACGGACCTGCGCCCGCTGCGCCACATCGGTCGTCAACGAAGAGGGACAGATGGCTTTGTTTTCTTTTACATCACACTAATTATCACACTATCACACTATCACACTATCACACTAACATTATAAATGCAAAAGTTTAGATGTTTGTTACTCTATAACTCGACAACCACTTAACCGATTTGGCTGAAATTTAAAACTTAAATATTATAGATAATGATGAAGATCACCGGTGGTCTAGTGGTAGTGACCCCGCCTTCCGATCCTAAGGTCGTGCGTTCAAACCCGGTCGTGCACCTATGGATTTTTCTGTTAGAAAAATTTATGTGCGCAATGCCAGTGCTCTCATACTGTGAAGGATAACATCGTGAGGAAACCGGCATGTCCAAGAACTAAAAATTCGAAAGACATGGGCCATCCACCAATCCGCATTGGGTCCGCGTGGTGGATTAAGACCCAATCACTCTCGCCTGAGAGTAGGCCAGTGTCCCAGCAGTGGGAACATTAGAAGGCTGTCATGATGATGATGATAGATAATGATTGGAAAAAGAACATAAGCTCCTTTTTATCCCCGAAAAAAGTCCGGTACCTGAGTTCCACGTGAACGAAGTCGCGGGCGACGGCTAGTTTCAAATAAATATGTAACAACCATTTATTGCCACACCCAAAGAACAATAAAGAGATAAATAAAAGTAGCAGGTGTTATAAATTAGATAAATTATTTAAATTTATTTCTGCGAAAGTTACAATATTTATTTTAGTTGGATCCTTGCTTTGGGCTTTCAATTATCAAAAAGATGTAGTAGCTGATGCTTATTCACACTGTTCTCACGTGTGAACTGGAAATAAAATTATAAGACGCCACTAGATGGACCGATGATATTAAAGTGGTCTTCATGTCACTCCTTCAAGGAGGCCTAAGTCCAGTTGTATAGACGTCTAATGGCTGGTATGATGATGATTATTTAAACCATATTCTTCTTCTTCTTCGTTTATGGACTCTGTGGCATATTTGCCACAATTTTGCCAGTGTCAAGTAGATGAGTTTGATTGTCGAATGGCAACGAAAACAAACAAAATTTGGAAAGAACTGGCGGCGTTTTTTTTTCAACATTCCCTAGGAAATCTTTATAGGAAATCCTTTGACTAAATTACAAACCAAACCCTTCCATTTTAATTATTTACACTTGCGATAAATAAACAAGTTAGATTGGTTAAACTGCCACCAAAACGCAATAAAACTCAAAATAACACTAGATAAATAATTAATTTAGGAGGACCCATGTTGTTCTGACAAGATAGTCAACGACATTCTTAAACGTGGTTGTCAAACGCTTGTCAATAACCAATAAAAAAAAAACATATTCATAACTGGCGAGTCACTCACTGACAAGTCAGAGGTGACGCAAACCGAATTATTAAAATTAATTAATACAACAATTAAACTTAGGGCGCGTTACCACGGTGTGCTTTCTAAAAACAACAATTTATTTAATAAAATATCGAAAATAATCATTTATTAATGATAAAACGAACTTACCTGTATGTGAAGTTCTATCATAATTATGTGAGCTGCTCAATTCGAAGCGATTAATATTGACTTGTAGTACTGTTTCGTATTTCCCGGCTATTATCACGAATATTTTAAAGAAATAATCTGAAAATAAAAAATTATACCCCCACCAATGCCAGCCCTGCACCGCACGATCGCGTCGCTAGGCCGTCATTAAGTTTAAAGCATTAGGTACCTGTTTTATTATCATAGATTAGTCTACATAATCTATGATTACATGGGATAATAAACAAGATTTGACCATAAAGGGAGGGAATTTAAAAAGATACATGGGAGGGTTATTATTATTAATCGCTTCGAATTGAGCAGCTCACATAATTATGATAGAACTTCACATACAGGTAAGTTCGTTTTATCATTAATTATGTATTCGCTGCTCAATTCTCGCGATTAATATTGACTTGTAGATGTTTAAAGATGTCAAAATCTAGTTTATACCCATCTTTTATTATTTAAGTTCTTGATAAATTTGAAAATGAAACATGTAAGTCCTTACTTCACCAACATTGGTTGTATATTGTCAATAATATATTTCGATAAATATATTAGCAAATACAGTAGTAAATACCTATGGAAAGTAATCTAATATTATAACAGACACATTTTCTTCTAAATAATGATCACTGCAAAATCGAACGGCCAAAAGAATCATTCTGGTTACTTAAAATATCACGATTATAAAATCTTGCGAAAACGGATGAGGACGTGCTCCACCCTGCGGTTTTACGAATGATGTCCACATTTACTCCAACAGTTTTTGCCTTTGACGTAGACGCGTGTCGTGTACTATGCGCAGTATATATGCTTGTGTCGATGCCGCTCTTGTGGAGTACGTCCTTTATCCAGTGACTCAGTGTTTGACTAGTTACTTTTGCATGAGGTTTCTTGAAACTAATGAACAAATTTTCGGACTTTCTTATTAATTCAGTTCTATTTTTATAACAAATCAAGGTTCGTGCAGGACAAATTTGAGGTTTTTCACTATAATACGGCAATTTTAACAATGGTTGATAAGCATTTGGCCTGGAAGTTTTTATCAATTCTGAAATTTTTATTATTATACAATCAGGATCTAGTATTATGTTCTTTATTTCAATCTTCGCTAAAGTCTGAACCCTGTGAGCTGTTACAATAGCTAACAATGTAATTAGTTTTTTAGACAATAATTCAAGGCTTATCTCTTCATTGGGAAACATTTGTGATAAAAAATTAAGCACAATATCTACATTCCAAGTAAATTCATATTTTGGCTGTGGTGGACGGGTTCTAAAAACACCTTTCATGAATCTAACAATTCTATCATCGTTTAGAACGGTTCGACCCAAAACGCATGATAGAGCCGATTTGCAACAATTGAGACTCCCATATTTATAACCTGAGTTGTATAGTTTGGTTAGAAAGTATATAATATTTGGGACTGATGCAGCTAAATAATCTAAATGTTGAACTTCACAAAAGTTGGACCATTCTTTGTAATAACAATCGTATTGTTTTTGGGTATTTGGGGCTAATGAGTTAATCATTATATCTATAGAAGATGGGGGGACACTTCTTTTCAATAGAGCTTCCCGGATAATATTGCTGCAGCCAGGGTAAGACTTTTGTGTAGTTTGTGATGTGACCTGGAATCATTAGAAATTAATAATTTACTGTTTGGGTTAAAGTAGATAATCTCTGATACTACTAGTTTTTGGAACACCGGGTACCATGGCTGGGTAGGCCAATTAGGTATAACAACTATACCTTCAGCTTTGTCAGCAATTATTTTATTGAGGGTTTTAAGAATAATGGCAAAAGGTGGAAATGCATAAAAAAATAAATCATTCCATTTCATCGTAAAGGCATCAATGCAAAATGCATATGGATCTGCTTTCCATGAGACGAATTTATCGCATTTAGTATTCGATCGACTAGCAAATAAGTCTATTTCTGGGGTTCCAAATCTTATCTTAATTTCTAAAAATGCATATTGAGCTAGCTCCCATTCGGTTTCAATCTGTGATTTACGCGACTCAAAATCGGCAATAACATTGTCATGGGATCGAATATAAGATGCGTAAACAAATATTTTTCTTTCCTCACAAAATTCCCAAATTTTTCGAGATACTTCGTTCAAATGAGGAAACTGGACGCTACCCATTCGATTGATGCATGATACAGCTGTTGTATTATCTACTCGGAGTAAGACCTGTGTATTACAAATATCTTTTGCAAAAATTCTCAAAGCGAATAGTGCTGCTAACAGTTCTAACACATTAATGTGATACCTCTTTTCTTCGTCTGTCCAGAATCCATTTGCTTTTTTATCGATACAAGAAGCACCCCACCCTGTTAATGATGCATCTGAGAACACCTCGAGGTCGTAATTAGGGTAACGAATAAGACATGACGATTTTTTAATATTTTTAAGCCACCAATCAAAATCTTCTTTAAGTAAATGACTTTTCACTTTCATAATATTATCATAGTTTTCACTGTTACTTAAACTCAAGAACTTTTGTCTTTCAAATATTTTTGTGTGCAACCAACCGTACTCAATTCCTGGACATACTGATATTAATAAGCCTATTAACTTGGCAAATTCTCGAATTTTACACTTATTCAAAACTTGAAATTTTTGTATTTCCTTCATTATTTTAATACGTTTCTCTTCAGGTGGTTGCACGCAAAAACTCTTCATGTCTAATTCGAAACCTAAAAATTTGCATGTTTGTTTGGGATTCACAGAACTTTTATCATAGTTAATTATGAACCCCAAGTTATTTAGGAGACATATAGTTTCATTTACATTTTGTATACATTTGCTATATGATGTGTCGATACACAATATATCATCAAGATAAATCGTAGACAACCAACCATGTAAACGCAAATGTTCCATGACAGGTTTCATGATCTTTGTGAACACCCAAGGACAGGTGTTAAGACCAAATGGTAGACAACTAAATTGGTAGTATTTTCTATCAAATTCAAATCGTAAGTATTTCCTATGCTTTTGGTGTACAGGTATCAAAAAATATGCATCCTTTAGGTCGACAGATGCTAGATAACAATTTGGGGTAACTATTTTTATTGCGGTTCGCAGGTCCTCCATTTTGAAATGCGGGGGTTTAATATACTTATTCAACCTTTTTAGATTTAAAATAAATCTTTTTTCACCATTAGGTTTGTCTACCAGGAAAATGCTAGATAAAAAATCTCCCTTAGTTCTATTACACAGAGAAATGGCACCTTTATCCAAAAGTTTATTGATTTCGGTTTGAAAAGTTAAGAAATCATCTATACTGTTAGGCTTATTTTTAGGGTGGTCATTTTGTGTTGGTAACGCAGTAAAAGGTATTTTATAACCTTGAACCCAGGAAAGTACATTCGGGTCATTTGTGAGTTTTCGCCAGACACGTAAAAAATATTGCAATCTACCTGCAGGCTTAGTTACCTGAGTATCTACCCCCTCCTCTGGTTCTTGTATTGGGCATGAGGACGACTGGCACGCGATGACGTTATTTTGCGTGTTGTCTCGTTCCGATGAGCCGTCGATGAGGAGCCCGCAGACCGATGAGTTGCTGATGTCGTATTCCGATTCGCATTCTGATGGTTCGGCTGCGGTCGTTTCCAGTTTAAATGGTTGGAGGAGTTTGCAGGTCTATTATTTTTCGAGGCAGGCTTTTGTTTTGCTACATATGATTTTAAATCTTGACTTGCACTATTTATAGCTTTAGTAGCTTTTAGACTGTCAGGTAATGATTCTCCGAAGAGGTGTTTATCTCGTTTTGATTCTTTTAGAGTATCCTTCAGCTTATTATTCAGAGTCGAAATTAAGAAATTTCGTCTTAGTTTCGTATCTATGTAGTGCGAATCACATAGTAAACGTGACGCATTACTGACATGCTTTAGTAGCATTTGGTTTGTATCCGATATTTTTTCTGACACCAAAATGTCCATTGCGCTTGTTAAAGCTGATAAGGCTACTCCTACCTGACCCTGTCGTGCAGCTAGAGAAGAATCTTTTTTCTGTAGAATCTCCGATGTTGCAGCTTTCACCTCGGGATTTAGGATTGGTGCTTTAAAAAACTGGCAGTTGCCAGGGATTGGATATTCCTCTACTAATTTATCTTTTTGTTCTTTTTTCAAACCATTTTGAAGTATATCGATCAGCCTGGCCGCAATATCATTGTGAATATTCTTTCCAACAACTGATTCTTCCTTTGGCGCATCACCAAGCAGTGTTAGTATTTCGCTATCCAAATGTTCCGAGACCACCGCAGCTGCTTCATCATTTTTACTTGTCTCAGTTGCAGAAGACGCTGACGGTTCCATTGTTACTTCATCCACTGTCAGAGATGTAAGTGGTAATGTGGTTTCATTGTCTGTAGCAGATGCTTCAGAGGCCTCAATGTTATTTTCCTGATCATCACATTGATAGTATGGAACATGTTCACCGATATCTGAATCTGAAAAGTAGTAACATGGGTGACGTCAAGAAATCCGTGAAGGAAATGGCCCCGAAAAACCATTCGCATCACTATTTAACGCCCATTTGTTTAACGTAGATAGGTAGGTACATAAGTACCATATATTAGTATATTAAGTATCATATAGTATCGAACATTGTATGCTATCTATATACTGGTAGGTACGAGAAGGTAACAGTCCCGTGCGTACTGTTCGCATCTCAAGTTTTATTTTTATAAGGCAGTTATACTTATAGGTAGGTAAGTAGGTACACATGATCAGTGTGAGTGAAGGTAACAGTCCCAATACGTACTGTTCGCATCACAAAATACATACCTACCGGTCAAAACCAAGATCCCTACTTTTTGCTTCGCCGTAGTCGGGCATAAATAAGAAGGTAGGTTAGCAAACAACGCATACCGCGCGGTACGTAGTGACAGGTTATAAAAACTAGGTACAGTGTCGAACTTTGTACACTGCCTACATGTTATGTCAACTAATTACTTAATCCTATACACACATAGGTACATAGAGGTATTGCGTTATGCAAGCACATCATAAGACAAGGATAAAAAACCTTAAATCGAGTAGGTAAACAAAAACTCACCAAAATCTGACTCCGAACTTGTAGAACTTCGACGACGTTTTTGTAGTTCACGTTTTAGCTTTTTCAATAGATGTTCACAGTTATCGCGATCTCTGTGTTTTCGCTTTCTTCCCATTTTTATAGATACGTTAGATATTGGAATCCTAAAACACTAGCTGAAATCCTACTAAAAACTAAGAAGAACGGTAAATTTATTTTACGTGAAACAGCCGGTACCGCACGAAAACAGATAATGACGGCCTAGCGACGCGATCGTGCGGTGCAGGGCTGGCATTGGTGGGGGTATAATTTTTTATTTTCAGATTATTTCTTTAAAATATTCGTGATAATAGCCGGGAAATACGAAACAGTACTACAAGTCAATATTAATCGCGAGAATTGAGCAGCGAATACATAATTTAACAACACATGGGTTATATATTATACTAACCTAACTCTTTTTACTTATGTATATCTATTTAATTTTGCTGATCATGCTGCACAAATTTGTCCCGCAGTGGGGATTAAACCCGCACCGCCTTGTTTCATAACCGCGCCGAGGTCGTCAAGCAAGCAAGCTACGACCACTTTGTATTACAACACCTTTTTGAGTTGTATTTTATGTTCAGGTTGGAAGATACACAAAGTATGTTTTATTAGGGTTCCGTAACCGTTCGGAAAATATAAAACTTAGCATAGATATTTTCACATTTCAGTTATTTTAACCGAATAAGTTCTTGTAGAAGTATTTTTAATATCACATTTTAGTAACTTTAACCGACTTACAAAAACGGGGTTCTATTTTCGAGAACTATTTAGTCTACCTTATGTTTAAGGCCCTGAGATGATGAAACATTGGAAACGAGACGTTTGACTTTCATAAAGTAAGTAAGTAAGTTCTTAAGAGTCAGTGGCCAACTTTGCTGACAGAGTTTCTAGGCCGCCCGAAGGCCTCTGTCATGGCCTAACAACTTTGAAAAAGCTAGCACCGACTGCTTAACGTGCCCTCCAAAGCACGGGAGCGCTCAGTTTAAATTGCCACTGGCGGTCACCCATAATTCATAAAATGACATGATTTTTTAACCGCCAAAAAACGGAAGAAGTTCTCAAGTCAACGCGTGTATATTAAAATATGTTTTTTTCTAAAACTACGCATAACATCAACTTTAGCAATTAAATAAATAAATTAAAACTGCCAATAGCTTCAGTAGAATGTAATCCCAACAATGGGGTACAGGTTCGATTCCCGGTACGATTTGCAAACATTTTCCAAATATTAACACTCGTAAAATTTAAATGGCAGCTCGCATATAAAGCAAAAACTCTACACATGTTTTAGTTCGTAAAAGTTTAATCTCACGAGTTAAATTGCTGAACTCTAAGAGCAACAATAAGCGACATGCCAAATATTTCTGATAAAATATTAAACTGTAAGCATTGTAGAAGTATGAACACGTATTATTACTATTAGTATTTTAACGATTATATTTTTTGGACTAATTATTCATAGACGTAATTAAAACCTCTGTTAGCTTATGTGTCTTTTAAATCAACCATCGTCTATGTTTACTGACCACATAACATATAATTATTAGTTCTTTGCACAGAATGGCCACTCCCACCGGTTTTGCTTACCCCACAACGGTCGCGAGTTTGCCGGCACTGAAACCAAGGGCTAAGGCACACGTTTATTTTGATTTTGTGTAAGTGCGTAAGTAAAGTGTGCTGTCTCGCTCTTGCTATAATTGGGTGGGGCCAACCATGACACTTACACATACAACGGCACCGTATACCGTACACAAACCATGCATCTAGTAGTTGCGAGGGGTTTGTCTCAACATTTTATTGAGATTGTGTGCATTTTAAGAGTGTGTCTTGACAAAGGAATGACAAGTAAGACAATACTAGTAAGCCGCTGAAATTACAGTTTGTTCTATGAATAAAGGCTATCATAGCCTGCTGTCACTACTCTGTCAGGTTGTACGTGAAATATTCGCACACAATGTATTAAAGCTCTGAACACGAAATAATTTTTTAAAAACTTTAACTCATCTGTTTTTTATTACGCTTATTTGCTTTGTGCAACGTTTTTAGCTACGATTACATAAAATTAACTAAATTCCAGTGGCTTAAAGGTTTATTTTACGATTCGTCAACTCACACCAGTTGGGACAAGATTCATGGTGTAAGTAGACGAACGACTCAATTTTTTTAAATCTAGCGCACTTTTTTTTAAAACCCATCATAGTCACCATTCATATTATTAGAAAGTAATTATATAATAAATAAATAATAAATAATGCTGGTCAATCCACACAGCATCAACTAGCCCTAAGCTAAGCAGAGCTTGTGATATGGGGATGACTGATATACTTAATACAATACAATATATAGATAGATATTTTTTTAGTCAACATAGAAAACAAATATTTGCACCTTTAACTAATATTTTCAGATCATACAAACATTTGTCTCAAGGTGGGAATCAAACCCGCAACCTTCTGTGTCGCATGCGTACATTTGCCCGCCGCGCCACTTTAGTCGTCAAATAAATAAATTACTTACTTTCTTACTTGCTTACTTTAGTTAACCATAATATAATGCTAAAGTAAGTAAGTTCGTATGAGTCAGTGGCCAAATCTAGTGACGGAGTTAATAGGGCTGATTGGTGGATAGAAAAATGTTTTTCAATGTTTTAGTTCTTGAACATGGCGGTTTTCTCACGATGTCTTTCTTCACTGATTGCTACACTTTTTGAATACAAACATCATTGACACACGACGGCTTTGTACTTTTAGGTTTTTAAGGTCAGTCTGAGAACTTTTAAAGATTATTGAAATGGTGACTGCACTGGACTGTGCTTAGTCCAGCAACGGCAAGGTCACACCTTGTTTTGGCGCAGTACGACAAAGGCGCAGTTACCTACCCTATGTAAATGATAGCACGCAAAAAGCTAAGCAGGCACGCATTCAGAATATCTAAGTGAGTTTGCTGTACAGTCAGCGACTGAAATTTATACAAATTTATATATAAAGTTATACAATAAAATTTCCAGATAAAAAACCTCGGTGGCGCGCTGGGAGAGTGCCCGGTTGAAAAGCGAGAGTTAGCAGGTTTGATCCCTGATGCGGATCAAATGTTTTTATTATTTATTAAACAAAAACCACAGCACTTTGTAAAATACCAAGTTTTATAGAAAATCTTAAAGCCATGACGGATTAACATTTTGTTCTTATACTTTTAAGCGTTGTGTAAAAATTTCTGCCGGTATTATCTATCATTTACTAGCTGTCGCCTGCGACTTTGTTTGCGTGGAACTCGGTAACCATACTTTTCCAGGATAAAAAGTCGTTTATGTCCTATTCACGGTCATTATCTATGTTTTAAATTTCAGCCAAATCGGTTCAGTGGTTGTCGAGTTATAGAGGAACAAACATACAAACTTTCGCATTTATAATATTAGTGTGATTTATTGCTACTATAATCTTTACATACGTTTGCAAAAAATAAATAATTTATGATTTTTTATGAAAATCAGTATCACTTCAGGCGACAGAACATGAAAGAAAAGGAAGAATGAAAAAGAAAAATTATTTATTGACACACACATAGAAGAAAATTAAATACAGAGATAAAAAAAAAGTAGGCAAGTAATGATTAATGTCGTTTTTAAAAAAAAACTAAATTATTTGTAGATTGTAACGCTGACTGTACCTGCTTGTTACTGTTTATTTCTTATTTTATTAGGATCGTTATAAAATAACCGGTGTTAAAGTAACTGAGTCAAGTACTTTGGTTTGTACAATTTTTATTATTATGGCAAATGTTATTATGGCAAATATTTGCATAATCAGCAAGTTACAGACGACCAGAGACTGTATCTGAAATAATGCTTAGGTTCATATGAGTGAGGCCAACTATGATAACGGAGCAAGTAGGCCGCCCGAAGGCCTCCGTCATGGCCTAACAACTTTGAAAAAGCTGGGAGCAACTGTGCTCTCCGAAGCTCATGGTACTCCAAGTTTTTACTAGATACCTAAAGTTTTTAAATCATTGTTGTTATGAACATAATTAATTATTTACCGTGACACAATAGTGCATGTTACTGCTTTAACATATCGAAAATAAATAATACTTACAAATTCGGTGTGAAGGGTATGGTTTCCGGTGAAATTACTGGCACATGAGGCTTTCGATCTTAGCCTCAAGGTGGCAACCCGCAAGTGATACCTCTAGTATTGCAAGCGTCCATAGGCTGCGGTAACTGCTTACGATCTTGTGGGCCGTACGCTTGGTTGCCACTTCAGTTGTATAAAAAAAAAAAAAAAAAACATGGTAAAAATTAAGGTTGAAGCGCTCGTGATGTATTTTTTTTTTTTAATAATGTTGGACAATCCATACAGCGTCATCTAGCCCCAAGCTAAGCAGAGCTTGTGTTATGGGAACTAGAATATACTAATACTATACAACACACAGATAGATTTTTATTATACATAAAAAATACCCAGAATACCCGAAACAAATATTTGCAGAGCGTACAAACATTCGTCCCAAGGCGGGATTCGAACTTGCAACATGCGTCGCAGGCGGACCTTCGCCCACCGCGCCACATCGGTCGTCAATATTATTATATAAGGTATTTGTTTATTAGTGCGCGATATTCAAGGAATATAATCCACAAACAAAAAAAAAACATGTACTTTTTTATTTCTTATAATTTTTTTGTAAAAAAAAAATTACGTAATTCTACTTAATAATTCGTTTTCCTTGTCGAAATCGAAAGGGTAGCGCTCGGCACATGTCAGTGACCCGCGCGTCAATGACCCGCTACGCTAGTCAAAGACCCTGTATATTTTTAACAATGATGATGTATTTCATTAGCTGTTCAACCGTGTATTGTAGGCTACTTTCAGGTATTGTAACGGATGTGCGGAAGCCTCAAAGGTTCCTTTGACTGCTTTGTCTGTAGTGTGTTCAGGAAGTCTTTGAAACTTTAGCGCTCATAACATACTACTTATTTTTAAAGTTTATTTCAGAGCACCTTCTTTGTCCTTCCCATAAACCAATAATAAATAAATAAAATATTTGCGTACGCTAATTTTACATAAATATCAATCTATGTATTGTATTGTATTAAGTATATATCAGTCATCTAGGACCCATAATACAGCTCTGTTTAACAGCAGCTTACCTTGCGGCTAGATGATGCTGTGTGGATTGTCCAGCACTATTAATCAATAAATAAAAAATATAATAAAATATAACGCTATAAAGCACAGCGTATTGAATAAGCATGTTACATACTCACTATGCACCTAATCTGCGGAGTAGTAACTGCAGCGTTGCAATCCGATGTTGTTCGACTTGTACAATGCGACTGTCTGATCAGCAAATTATATTTTACCTAGATTACCGGAACGCGGCAATTACGGAAGCATGGTGTTATATTTCCAGGATCTTCAGTGGATGGGTAATTTAATTAATACACACTTGTACTTCAGATCACGGTTGTTTTATTTACTAGGTTTATAATATTGTAAATTACATCGTTGCCGTTTATCAAACATAACCCCAAAAGTAAAGAACGGAGTGAGTGGACTGAGTATGAAAGAATGAACGACCACAGGCTAATTAGGATTTACAACACATGGCGTCATTCTACACTGGGTACTTGCATCGACCAGACGTAGTCTCTTTAGTTTTAACTTAGAATATTTTTACGTAACTTTGTACGATTTTTAATTAAACTCTTTTAAAAGTCTTTGGTTTTTTTTAAAGCCATCGATTGTGGCCAACGTAATTAGCAGATAGAATACTTTTATATTTTATTTTTGTAAATACTTACTGTAATGTTAGATAGAGTGTCTTTCAAATCGGTAATATTTTTTAAAAATCTTATTTCAATGAAAAAAGACGATTTTTTTCATTAAAATAAGGATAACAAAAAAAAACCTAGCAAGCTGACCAAGCACTAAAATTAATTTTCTTTTGTAATGTAACGATTTAGATTGAACATACAGACCTGGAACAAATACTTATTTAATTGTTTTGTCCTGCAGCAAGGATAGAACCAGTATCATCTTGTTTCTCACCATGCCACCAAGGATTTATAACATATTTTCAAAAAACATATGTACGCAATGCAAGTGAAGGAAAACATCGCGAGGAATCAGACTTCGGTTACTTTGTCGGTGCCAAAGCGAGATAGCTAGATATAATTAGTTTTGTCAAAAGTTATGTTTCTTTGCGGTGAAATCTAGAGAAAGTTTTGAATTACTGTAGTACATAACTACCTTGTATTTGGTGGTCGTTATCTAGCAACAACTGTTTAGCGGTGTTTGATTTTGAACCTTAGGTCAAATACAATAAGTAATGAACTTGCTTCAATTAATCTTGAATGTTTGCTGAGTTATGACACCCATACATTATTATATTTTTTCACAGAAATTAAATCAATGAAAAAAAACTCAAATTTAAAAATAAACAGAATAGACAATCATACTTTTTTTAACAACCTTTACAATAAAATCTTTTTCAGTTATAAGTTAAAATTACGTAAACATAAGCCTGTTATTAGTCATCATCTAAGCTCCTAAACTAATGTTAGTACGTGGGTGGATCTCCTCAAAATATTCTTCTTTATGGAGAAGAATATTTTGATATTCATTTATAAGTTTACGAACCTGGTGCCAGAGCTCCTAATTTAAGTAAGGAATAAAATTATGTCAAAATTAAACTATTTTATACGAAAGGCACTTCAAATAACCCAGTATTATTAAGTAAATAATTTTTTTTTTTTTTTTTAAATAGTAAATTTTTTTTATTAAACAAAATAAAATATGTACATAATTATATTACATTACAAAATAAACAAAAACATATGAAACAGTTGAGCCATCTAAAGACCGTTACAAACGACCTATAGATAGCTCAACTGATCCAAAATAAGTAATTATTTTTTTCGATGTTGGACTATGCAATAGTGTGTTGGCTGATCCAATGTCTGACGTAGCCCAATACATGTATATTTTAGTAGATAATTATTTTAAGAGTTAAGTTTTTATTTCATTTTTTTTTCACTCTTGTTATCTAGTTTAAGTATCTATAGTTTAATTAACAACTTTGTAAATATTACCGATTAGGCGGTGTGGTCGCTCAGCAACAAAGCCTTTTTTTTTATTCAATAAATAAAAAATAAAAAGTAATTATTTTTATTATTATAGATTTTTTTTTTTATTGGTTTTATTTCCATCTGTGTATCTCACAAAAAAAAATGTTGTTGTTAACATTTTATATCTTTTGAAAACGTATTATAACATTAATAAGTACCTATTTATAAAATATCTATCTATGTATTGTAATTGTATTAAATATATATCAGTCATCTAGTTACCCATAACACAGCTCTGTTTAACAGCAGCTTACCTTGGGGCTAGATGATGCTGTGTGGATTGTCCAGCATTATTTATTTATTTATTTATTTATTTATATTTGTATCAGTTTGAAGCTAAAGTCAAATCAGCCTCTAGAATAACAAGAACAAGTGAAATGTAATCAAGCTCGAACTATCTTTCAGGAATTCAGGATAGCAAAAAAGAAACTATCGTAGCCTCGATCCGGCCGCCACTTCCGGTTGTCGGCGGAAATACGTCATTACCGCAGCGCACGTCATTACGCGCATTTAGGTCAACTTCGCAGTGAGGTGTTCTCATAGACAGTCTTCAGTCATCATCAATTTATACCACATTTAGAGCACTGGTGCAGTGGTAGTGACCCCGCCTTCCGATCTTATGGTCGTGGGCTCGAATCCGAACGTGCACTGAAAGATTTTTCTTTTAGAAAAAAATATATGCGCAATGCCAATGCTCTCATACAGTGAAAGAAAACATCGTGAGGAAACCGACATGTCTAAGAACTAGGAATTCGAAAGACATCCACCAATCCGAATAGGGTCTGCGTGGTGGGTTAAGACCCAATTACTCTCGCTTGAGAGTAGGCCAGTGGCCCAACAGTGGGAACATTAGAAAGCTGTCATGATAATAATGTGGTAAACTAAACTGTTGTTGGTCCTATCACCTAGTGAAGAGTTACTATAAAATAACAATATTATGATGATCAGTAGTAAATAGATTACCTTATGTTTACATGAGGGCAGTCAGTGGGCACTTACCTGAAAATTGTAAGATTTTCTTAATAATATTTATATCAAAGTTATACCAAAGTTACATCTTAGTTATATGACGACCAATGTGGCGCGGTGGGCGAAGGTCCGCCTGCGACGCAGAGGTTGCGGGTTCGATTCCCGCCTTGGGACAAATGTTTGTAGGATCTGCAAATATTTGTTCCGGGTGTTCTGGGTGTTTTCTATGTATAATAAAAAAAATATCTATCTATGTATTGTATTGTATTAAATATATATCAGTCATCTAGTACCCATAATACAGCTCTGTTTAACAGCAGCTTACCTTGGGCTAGATGATGCTGTGTGGATTGTCCAGCATTATTTATTTATTTATTTATATCGAAGTAATACCAGAGTTATACCAAAGTTACTCCTAAGTTTTATCAAAGTTATCGATGCCCAATGCTATTTCCAACTAAACTGTTTTTGCGCATCACTTATAAGCCTTACAACAAATTTGACAAAGCATTCTTACATGCTATTATTGTATTTTATAAATAGGCCATAAATCCACGAGATGGAAAAAAACAGTTTTCAAGATATTTTACAATGTACATTTTCAAGTCGCAATAAATCTTTCAGTGACGTCAATATTTTATTAGATATTCATATTGTGTGAACTCGAATATTTTCCTCTTCAATAGAAGGCTGAGTGCTTCACTACAAACCAGCTGTAACGGAAAATGAGCTTTATCTAGTTTTATTTTAGACTCAATTGACAGTGATGTGAGTCCAACACACACATGATCATCATGGCTTGATGTTAAGCACCACGCCTGATTATAACAGATGTAGTGCCACCCAAAGTTTAAAATTTTTAAGTGTTTGCGTGGTACTGTACTGCGCTTATCACTCCGAGACATTGTTGTTAAGTCTCTGTCGCCCAGTAATTTCACTTGCTACAGTGCCCTTCAAACCTAAACACAGTGCAGCTTGCACACTACTGCTTGGAGGTAGAATATCTGACACTGCGGTGGTACCCACCGAGACGGACTCTTTCTGAAGAGTCCTACCACCAGTTAAAATATATAAAGGTTATCTAAACATTTTGCAAATCATGTAAACATATATGTCCCGCATCGGGGATCAAACCCGCAACCTCTCGCTTCTCAACCGGCCACTCTTTCACTGAATTAAAAACATACGCTTAAAACGTTTTTTTTTTCAGATGATGCATTTTGTAATGTTAAAGTAAGTCAGTAAGTTCGTATGAGTCAGTGGCCAACTCTGATGACTGAGTTTCTAGACCGCCCGAAGGCCTCCGACATGGCTTAACAACTTTGGAAAAGCCGGGACCGACTGCTTAACGTGCCCTCCGAAGCACGGGAGCGCTCAGTTAATATTGTCACTGGCGGTCACCCAAATGATGACTACGCGGAACAGTGCTTAACTAACAATGTAAGTGAAACCATTCCTTATATTACTACTATTATTCCATGAGCACGCCTGAAATAGAAGACCCAGGATATAGACGGGCATTCTCATCGGGCCATTAATAATATATGTCCTGGTGAACCTTACGGAGTGTGAATTTATAGCTTCCTTTGAACACTCTTGCTTGACCGGTATGTGTAGTGTTGCAATACAGTGGAGTTATTAATAACTAACTATAATAATAATGCTGGATAATCCACACAGCATCATCTAGCCCCAAGGTAAGCTGCTGTTAAACAGAGCTGTATTATGTGTACTAGATGACTGATATATACTTTAAATCTACGTCTCAGAGTGACGTTTTATTTTATTATACATAGAAAATACCCAGAACACCCGGAACAAATATTTGTAGATCGTACAAACATTTGACCTGAGGCGGGAATCAACCCGCAACCTCCGCGTCGCAGGCGGACCTGCGCCTGCTGCGCCATATCCATATCGGTCGTTTTGATAGTTTGAAGCTAAATAAACAAGATCCTTATTTATAAAAAACTATAATAATTATTATCTGTTAGTTAATGTCACAGTATAGACTACGTACATAATGGCCACTCTCTACCTTCACCGGTTTTACTTACCTACCCCGATCGATATTGGCGGCACCACACGGCACCTATTGCCGGCACTAAAACTAAAGGCTTTCAGGCACGCGTTTATTTTGATTATGTGTAGGTCCAAGCGCGTGCATGCCAGCGCGAGCGAAAGTGTGCTATTTCGCTTTTGCTGTAATTGGGTGTGGCCAACCATGACACTCACACATACAACAGCACCGTTTACGTACACAAACTATGCGTGTGGTGATTGCAACGTGTTTGCTTCATACATTTTATTAAGAGTATCCGGGGTGTGAAGTGTAATGTCTTTCAAATGCATAATAAATTTTTGTTCATTGAAATAAGAATGACTAGAAAGACAGTACTTATAGCAAGCTACTAAAATGGCAGTTTGAATTATGAATAAGAGTATTAGATAGCGCTTCCGTGCTTTTAATTACACGTTAAGTTGGCAGTCTCACTTATAACCCTTAGGTCATGACGGAGGCCTTCGGGCGGCCTATAAACTCCGTCACCTGAGTTGGCCACTAACTTAAATAAACTGACTTTTTTAGTGAATTATCTCTAAAGCTTGCTTGATATCTCTCTAGAAGTATTACAACATTTGCTTTGCACTCGAGTAGTACTTGTACTTTGATGGATAACACTGGTTATTGTAAGGTGGTTCGCCCATCTGAGACCGAGTTTTATTTATCTTTGCACTTCTTTCGCATTGCTGTGTTAGGGTGGTTCCGGTTCAAAGGGTATGTGTTTATACAAAATATATCTGGCAACACTGCTGGGAGGAAATACGGCAGGCAACACTGGCTGACTGTAACAGCGTGGCGCACGCGTCGATTTATTTTAATTGATTTCTATATTCCTTTAATTTCAACTTGTATGGTTTGGTACATAATTAAACCTAAGTAAATCATTTACTTGGCGTATTATTTGAAGAGGACCAAATACCCAACAGTATAGTTTCCCGTGAAATTACTCGTGCATGAGACTTATGATCTACGTCTCAGAGTGGCAACGCGCGATTGATAAAGCTATAGAAGAGTAGTAGAGTTCTTTGTGATAGAGCTCGTCCGGGGAAGGACTACCACCATACCTATTTCTGCCGCCAAGCAGTAATGCTCGCATTGCTGTGTTCCGGTTCGAAGGGTATGGTTTCCGGTGAAATTACAGGCACATGAGACTTACCATCTAACGTCTCTGGGTGGTAACACGCAAGTGATATCTATGATGTTGCATGCTTACATAGGCTACGGTAACCGCTGACCATCAAGTGGGCCGTACGCTTGGTTACCACTTTAGTAGTATAAAAAAAAGCTATCACATCGTCAATTATGAATTGTGCTCACACAGTTTTTTATACCACTAAAGGCGTGGCAACCAAGCGTACGGCCCACTTGATGGTAAACAGTTACCGTAGCATGTGCATGCTTGCAACATCAAAGATATCACTTGCGCGTTGCCACTCTGAGACTTAGATCTAATGTCTCATGTGCCAGTAATTTCACCGAAAACAGTTCCTTCACACCGGAACACAGTGCACCGGAACACAATGCAAGCATTACTGTTTGGCGGCAGAAATAGGTATACAATTCAATTCAATTCAATTTTTATTTCAACCATAGGGACTTTATAATAGAACACTTAGTTACGTAAGAAAGTAGGTACATAATAATATTTTTTGCAGCTGTATAGGGGCTTTGTCAATGTCAAGATTAAGTAGGTACTTAAAATATAAAAATTTATGGTATGTATATTTATTTAGAAAACAATTAAATATAACATCATTACAGTAGAACCAAATCAATGTTATACCTACGATTTTGAACAATAAATTGTAGCTACATAAATTTATGACATAATAAACATAGGTACTTACAAAATATTAATTTAAGTTTTCAATAACAATCTGTGCTATTTCAATGAGTTCCGGCAGGCTATGGCAAAAAAATCTGCATTATTATCCGCTAAGACATTAAGTAAACTGATGGCTCGTGACATTGGGGCAAACATGAGCAAGTTAGTTCTAGCCTGGGGCTGGCTGAGCATGGTGGTATGGTATATGGTAGTTCTTCCCCGGACGAGCTCTATCACAAAGAGCTTTACTACTTACGGTTGATGCCAATGCCGATGTTTTGGTTGTAGCGCGTGCTCCGTGTGTTATTGGGTCGAGTCACGTCACTTAGATAGGCAAACCACCTAACGTAACAAGGCTTATATTGTATGCATGAGGGCCCCCACTGCGTACATAGACCATATGTATAAACTGGTGTAATATATAATATATACCACTGTAGGTAGAACATTTACCTACTAACTATGAATTTGTATAAGCAGATTCTCACGTCACTCAATATATCTCAATATAATTTTATGGTGTAAATGACGTTTCAAAATGATCCTTATTAATAATATAAAAAAAACTGTTTTAAATATCTTGTACGCTTGGAAACAAGGTTGAATTTGGCGCTAAGTTGTCATGAAATGTCATATTTCAACACTGTCAATTACCAATTGCGTTCAAGAGTATGGTCCCATGTTATGAACAACAGCTAGCTACGTCACGAACGCTCCTCGTTACAGTGTAGATAAGTAAGTAAGTTTATTGATGAGTCAGTGGCCAACTCCGGTAAATGAATTTATAGACCGCCTAGAGGCTTCCATCATGCCATAAGTGCTTCAAAAATCAAATAAACAACTGTGTTTTTGTATTTGATTCGTAACTCGCCGCTTGCCCCGAGATTGCATCTGGTGAAGCCGCGTCATAATATTTTTTTTTCTGTGCACTCATATACTAAGCTATTTTACCTCACTATCTACCCTATCTACTGTTTTAAATGTCACTTTGTGCTGTCCTAGCGAGCTGTCATAAATAAAAACATTTTCTTTCTTTCTTTTCTTTCTTTCAAAAATATATTCTCATTAATATTGGTTTTATCAATTTGTTTTGAAAAATTCAAGGAATTTTTTCTCGCGGTCGCCTATCTTTAGATAAACGACGACAGTTTTTCTCAAAGCCCAACGATTTATCCAAGAACTTGATACGCGCAGATTAGCGTCCGCGTTGGCCTTAATCCTTGTTCACCCCCCCTACAGCTACACCCCCTCACCCCCTCTGTATTCAAGAATTTTCAAGACTGCGGTGACTCATCACGTACGTCAATTGAAACTAGATTCATAAGCTCTAGTGACGTAGCTGGCTATGCTCTTAACCGATCAACGAAGTTAAGCACTGCTCCTCGTTGTTACCATTTGGTTACCGCCAGTTACAATTTTATTTTAACTTAGCAATCCAGTGCTTCGGAGAGCACGCTAAGCCGTCGCACTTTGCTTGTTCAATTTCTTGTTAGGCCATGAAAGAGGCCTTCGGCTGGTCTAAAAACTCTGTCCTAGAGTTGGCCGCTGACTCATACAAACTAACTAACTTTACGCGCGCTCTTTGGAACCGACTGCGGAATCAATATGATATATGGTATGAAATGCACGGAATTTCGATCCGTAACTTCGGAAAATTGTTTCTGGTGAATCTGTGAGCAATTACAGCCGTTAGAGAGCGTGTGCTGCTTTTCGAAGAATCCTGGATTTACACTCTCTGTGGTAAGCCGCTTCCACGCTTTAAAGTCTGTTCTGTTTAAAATTTTGTTGTCTCAAGTTACTTTTTAAATAAGTACAAGTAAAAAATATATTTATTTAATCATATCACAGGGATCATTTTGAAACGTCTTATAGCTAGGTGAATTTACGCCAGTTCCACGCATCCCAGCCTTTGGCAAGTCTATGATGTATTACGGATGGCTAAGGTAGTATAAGGAGCAAAAGGATGCTGGTTCGATCACAATTTAAAAATAAAATGTATTAGTGTTTGTGTGTTTATCTACTATAATAAATTTACAAAAAAAAATCTATCTGTTATCTGGTCTTAAAACAAGCTTAGTTTAGGACTAAAAGGTGCTTTAAAAAATGTACGCCAATATTTTATTTATTTAAGCTCTGCCTATGTAGCTTGTGAAAGTTAGCCAATGATTTCCACGTGAATTCACCAAACAATTTTCTCCAATGCTAGCGAGGTTTTAATTAAAAAAACTCATCAAAAGTGGCTTTATCCACTATGAAATATGATTGTTGATTCTCCAAACTGGATGTACTATGTGAGCTCGACGCACGATACAATATTTTCCACTCTTGGACATTCAATTCCTGTGAAACTGTTTTTAAATATGGATTTCACAGAAACCATTTTGATAGCGGAATCGATGTATTCCAGATTAGCATAAATTAGCATCACAACGCTTAGATTTTTTCATTTCAAACTTAGCGTTTGTTGAATTAAAGTGGAAAATATAATGCATTTCGTAGCGACATTTCTAACGGCCGCCGTGCGATCCGGATTAAAAAAAACACGATCTAATAAATGTTTTAAAAAAATATTTACTGTAACTATTGATAACTAAATTTAAAAAAAACATTTTTAGGGAACAGAAGAAATAATTATTACCAAAGTTATTATTCATTATTATAATAACGTTTCTGAGATCCAAATCAAAACGGCGTTTTTCATAATTATTATGTAATCAGTTTTTTTGCTAATTTTATGCTTTTGTAAATATTTAGTTTTGATTCTTATCTGCTCTGAAATAGATGCACAGTTTTTTGGCAGGTATTGTCCCTAGTCATTATCGTCATTATTAACAAGCCTTGTAATGATCCTCTGACTTCTGAAACATCGGGCTACTCTCAAGCAATAGTGATATCCTTACACGTAGCGCCTGTTCATGTGCATTATGTATGCAACAGCATAAAAAAACATCGCAATATCGTTTCGCTTCAGTCGACATTTACCTGATTGCTTTTTAACTCCAGTTTCAAGTTCGCAAATTTCCATTTCTACGTGTTTTCACAAAAAGCTTCTCTGATGAGAACCATTTCATTTTCTGTTACAACTACTGTAATCAAATACGCTGTAAACGAATTTAGTTCATTTCGCTACGACGGCGGGACGAGTGCGGGGCGGGTGCGAGGCGGTCGCGGGTTGGTTGCGGGGCGGGGGTGAACAAATTGCGTTAACCGAAAACTGTTTAATTCCAACGATTTAATGAACGCGGCGTTTGAGGCCATGAACTTGACATCTAAGATTTCAAATATAGTATTTATATAAATAAGTGTGCTAACAAAAACGGTCTGCAATAGATAATTACAAAGTAAAAATAAAGTCGCTCCCCGCCATTTTTCCCTTTATATTATGTATGTATGTTGGAGAGCACGAGTCCCTAGTCCCTACAGGCCTTGGGGTAAGGTGCCATAGCACAAAAGCCACTGAAAACACAATAACATGTGTTAAAGTAAAGATCACGAAAAAAACAGCAATAGAAAATGACAATGACATAATTTATTATTTCAGAACCAAACAGTTCATAACTAATAATAATAGAATATTAAAATTAGGACTCGGAACGTTTGTTCAACGCTGGAGCAATCCGTCTTGAACAACGGCTCACTCGCTTCTGAGCTCTGGAAGGACAGGTATTCGCATTTATACAATTCGGCGCGGTACAAGTCGGGTGTGTTCGGTACGACCGGTCTCAAAGCAGGTGCGGCGCGCAGGCAAGTATATAGCAAGATGATGTTTGTCGCTCGCGCCGACATGTATGTACGGCTAGATCTTTTAAACTACGCAACGGTTTTTAATGCAATTTTTATCAATAGATAGAGTAATTCAAGTGGAAGGTTCAGATGTTATTTAAGAATCCATGCAAAGCCAGGGCGCTAGAAAAAAAAATTAAATAACCTCCTGGCACAGTAAAACAAACTTTTATTCCTCTTTTTCGTGGCCAAACCTGAATAATGCCACCAAATTTAATTACCGTTCAGTAAAATAAAGGCTCTGCCGAGCCATGTTTAATTTATATCAAATGATGACTTAATCTTTCGTTTTAGAACCGGAACGAACATAATTAACAGTTTTGTGTTAGATTGAATTTTAATTACTTATTTTCAGATTTAATTAACACCTTTTAAAGATGACAATATAATCAAAAGCAGCGGAATAATCAATAAGTCATTAGCAAAAGGTTCATGCTGGAAAATAAACCTCCCTTACAGGCAGCTTTATTCAAAACGTCGCAAAGCACTTGCTACAGCGTAGATGGTCTACGACGGTGTAGAAGCTCTACGCTGTTGACTACATTCGACACTCTAAAGACCATAAACATTTTAACCTCCTTTCGCAATTTGACTTGACCTTGACTCGTAGGCAGGTAACATTACTAAAATACATTAAAAAAAGGTTCTAAAAGCACTTACGAAAATTTAATAGGAGATCATTTTCTAGTCTCTAGCTAGAACTTACCTAAGTACTGTTAAAACTGTGCTTTTGTAGTCAGTCAGGCGTACCGATTTTTATATTAAAATTGAAAAAAAAAACAACTATTGTGCAAATATTTCGTTGGCAATGAAGTCGGCTACAAATAACATTATCACGAATGGGTACATCGGAAATACACGAAAAAGAACCGTAAAATTATTTCTCAAACCAACAATGAGGATCAGTCTCTATACGCCATCTACTAGAAAGTTCTTGAAACTCAAACCCTTGAGAAGTGAGTAAACCACAGACTACTAGGATGCTTGGAGTAAACTAAGGGATAAGCTAAGTGGTTTGTTAGTTCACCTAATCGACAACAGATGGCACTGAAAGTGGTACAAAGCTCTCACCGATAGGTGGCAATAGCGTACTAGTCGGTTTTTTATAACAATCGTGGTTATAAATTAGGGCGAAAGGTACCCTAATAATTATTTTTTAATTTTAGGAAAATTTAAGCATCTACACGGTTTAATCATTGCATGGGGTTAGTGTCAAAATACCCTTTATAAGGGAATTTTGGTAGTTTCGGTGTTATATTGGTAATAATTTGTTACCTTACAGAGCTGACATACAGTACTTTTAATAAAAAAATAAACAAAAATTGCATGCAAGAAAGAATTTCTTTGTCATTGATTTTGAAGCAATTTATCTCTAAGAACTCTGAGGCAGTCACCCACCCAATTAATGTTAAAAGGAACCACGCTGATAACGTGTCATTCTCGATCAGTGATGAATGCACCGAGACGTGAACCAAGACAGTCTGCGAGAGTGAACCAAGGGGATGATACCGCACCCGTCACAATCGTCAGCTAGATCTGATTTCCCGAGGGGCGGCTCTATCGCGCGGAGCATCGTCCTTGCCAGGGCTGTAGCCAAGATCTGGAGGCCGATTCTCGTGCATAGATAAATGGTTACATGTGATATATATCGTAAAAACTGTCAAAATTTCTATACATTTTTGACAGTTTTGACGATGTATATATCACATGTGACCATTTATCTATAGCACGAGAATCGCTCTCCTACATAAGCCTTGTATTTTTTTTTTTTATAAATAATGCTGGACAATCCACACAGCATCATCTAGCTAGCCCAAGGTAAGCTGCTGTTAAACAGAGCTGTATTATGGGTACTAGATGACTGATTTATATTTATTACAATACAATACATAGATAGATAATTTTTATTATACATAGAAAACACCCAGAACACCCGGAACAAATATTTGCAGATCCTACAAACATTTGTCCCAAGGCGGGAATCGAACCCGCAACCTCCGCGTCGCAGGCGGACCTTCGCCCACCGCGCCACATTGGTCGTCGTATTAAACGCATTGCAACGATTGCATCGTCTCGGAGTGATAATTTTCTCAAACCTTAGATGTTTATTTATTTTGGAACCCTGTTAACTTAATGTAGGAGGAGGGCGTTGATATTTGCGACACTGTGTTTTACTCCTGCGGATACCATCGCTTCCATTATGTCCGAATAAAGGAATAAAGATATTCGTATGTAATATAAAAGAGCAGTGTAGTGCCACGCAAAAACTTAAAAACTTTAGGCGACTTCAGGCGTAGTGCTTAACATCAGGTAGGCGCCTTGATTGTCTTGTCACTTGCTGAGATAAAAAAATATATATTATGTTCTAAACTTTCAAAGGGAGGCCTTTGCACAGCAGTGGGACAGGGCAGGCTGACAACAACAACAACAACAATGTTAAGATAAAAAACAGACGAAAAATCTCTAGTACTAATCCGCTTAACCTTTTAACTGATGAGGTCACACAGTTACCCCAGTTAACCTCAACAGAAAAATATATCGACACGTGTTTCATCCCTCCACGGGACATCCTCAGGACCATCGACTTGATCTCCGGCAGACGTGTTGCTCCGTCGAGCGCTGGAGCCAAAGTGAGAATTCGATGCGACAACCCCACTACAACAATGTTCTAAGTAAGTAAGTTCGTTTGAGTCAGTGGCCAACTCTGGCGACAGAGTTTTTAGGCGCCCGAAGGCCTCTGTCATGGCCTAACAACTTTGAAAAAGCCGGGACCGACTGCTTAATGCTCTATGCCCTATGATAAGATTAATGTGCGACATTAGTGTATAGTATTAAATCAACAAATCAAAATAGCTTGTATCTACTCTCATCATTGTGACAGATTTCTAATGCTCCCACTGGCTGGGACGCTGGCCTACTCTCGAGCGACAGTTGTTGGGTGTTTAGTGGGAATTTGTAGTTCTTGAACATGCCTATTCCTTCACGATAGTAGAGTTCTCTGTGATAGAGCTCGTCCGGGGAAGGAATACCACCATACCTATTTCTGCCGCCAAGCAGTAATGCTCGCATTGCTGTGTTCCGGTGCGAAGGGTATGGTTTCCGGTGAAATTACTGGCACATGAGGCTTTCGATCTTGGCCTCAAGGTGGCAACCCGCGAGTGATACCTCTGGTATTGCAAGCGTTCACAGGCTGCGGTAATCGTTTACCATCTTGTGGGCCGTACGCTTGGTTGCCACTTCAGTTGTATAAAAAAAAACCATGTTTTCCTACACCGTATGAGAGTATCTACACTGTTTAATAATTTGTATTTCAAAAAGGTACCTTTTATTCAAAAAATTTGCTCCACGTTGTACCCGGGAGAGCCTTAGGGACAATTCGACTTTCTAAAAAAATTAGGTCGTCTCTTTGAAGGTCATTAGAAAACGATCCGGGATTCCCACCAGCGTTTAGATAAAACTAGCTGCGCCCCGCGGTTTCACCTACTGTTATGAAGTACCTGCTATCAAACAGGAACTTTATTTTTTTCGATGTAAAAAGTAGGTAGTATAAAGTGATATCCTCGATTTTAACCTATCTTTGTGCTAAGTTTCAATAAGATTTGTTCAGCCGCTTGGTGTGATTGCGAGTAACAAATATCTATCCAAAGTTTAGCAGTAATATAGTAAGAAGTAAGTAAGTAAGTAAGTTAGTATGAGTCAGTGGCCAACTCTGATGCTAGCTGCTCGAAGGCCTCTGTCATGGTCTAACAACTTTGAAAAAGCCGGGAAGTAAGAAGGAAACGCTTGTGACGTAGCTGGTTAAGTTGTTCATAACAGATCATTTGGATGGATGACCGCCTCTTTGGAGGGCACGTTAAGCCCCGGCTTTTTCAAAGTTAGGCTATGACCAAGTTCTTCAGGCGGTCTATCGACTCCGTCACCAGAGTTGGTCACTGACTGCTAGCTAGGTCAAACAGGGTCCACCTACCCCGTGCTTATCCTGAATTCACCCCTACTGAGTACCCAAATCGACTGCAAGTTAGATACATTTCGAATGTAGTTATGTCAAGGAGATAAGGCTTATATTGGGAAACGAGGACACCAAACGAGGCACTTAGGTCCCACATTATTTTGTAGTGCTCTTAAAATGAAATGGATTCAATCAGCTACAAAAGCATCTGGGATTTCAAGACTTGTTAAGTTTTTGTGGTAATTTACTCGTCCAGGTGAATGAACACATTTTAATACAAAGAAAAAATATGCTAAAAAAAACAAAAAAAAACTAAAATAAATGGTATAATAATATTTTTTTTTTCTTTTTCTCGCGCCACGACCACCGACCCAGCATATTCCTGCGACCGCTTTATCGATCCATCGGGGGGCAGTCCTACACTTCGTTTTCCAATTCGCGACCGTCATTTGAGAACCTATTCTCAACTGTTATCGGTTCTGCAAGCTGCCACTGCCACTTCTAGTTACTTATTCTAATGCAATGGCAAATGGCATTTCACTTGGCATATTTGCTCAAATATTTTTTTATCACACTAAACTTTGTTATATACTTTCATAGACTTGCTTTTGTATTAACCGACGACCTCGGTGGCGCAGCGGGCGCAGGTCTGCGACGCGGAGGTTGTGGGTTCGATTCCCGCCTCGTGTCAAATGTTTGTACGATCTACAAATATTTGTTCCGGGTGTTCTGGGTATTTTCTATATATAATAAAAAATATCTATCTATGTATTGTATTGTATTAAGTATATATCAGTCATCTAGTACCCATAATACAGCTCTGTTTAACAGCAGCTTACCTTGGGGCTAGATGATGCTGTGTGGATTGTCCAGCTAATTTATTTATTTATTAACGAAATAACGCAAACATATTTTGAGCAATTATGTCAAGTGCGGAAAAACCATTGTCCACATCAAATATGAAACAGTTATATAAACTCGCAAGTTTTTAGAGGAGTTTCTAGAGAGGTAAGTTTGCGAGCCGCTCATCCGATTGATTTAAACTTTCTCCCAAGTGCACTGAAACAGAGGATAGAGTTGAGAAAGTTGAGTGCACGAGTTATAAGGAGGAATTAATATTAATTTTCCCCGACAGAGAAGTTCCGAGAAAAACGGTAACATTTTTTTTAATAAATATTTACTGAAGAATTTTATAATAATTCTACTTAAATAAAGTCTGAGAATAGTGGCAAAATGTGAAATTAAAAACTGCAGATTGTGCTGCATGAATTGTCAAGCATTTTTTGTTTATTTAATATCTATAAAAATATAGTGCCATTCATTGCGTCTGGCAATTGAGTTAGAAGCTTGACAATAATATTTTAATACACTCTAAGCTCACATTCTTAACATTTGGTATAAATATCTTCGGCCGTTACCGAGAAAAAGGGGTTGGGGTCTTGACAGATAGACAGACAAACAAGTGATCCTATTATCTTATTATACAATAATAATGGTTTCTTATTTTTTGTTGATGCACTGAACCGTAAAAACAATTGTGTTGTAACAGTGAGCTCGTGACGTAGCTGGCTAAGTTGTTCCTAACAAATCAACGAAGTAGCAACGTGTGCTCTCCATTTGGATGGGTGACCGCTAATTACAATTTCAGTAGAGTGCTTACGTGCTTTAGAAATATTGTCATACAATTCGTCTTCATTTTTTGAATTTGTTATGCTATGACGGAAGCCTTCGAGTGGGCTATAGTCTCATACAAACTTCCTAAGTCAATTATTATGACGCAGTCACTCTCGCTTGAGAGTACGCCAGTGTTTGAGCAGAAAGAACAATAGAAAGCTGTCGTTATAATACATTCAACAACAATCTTACATTTAGTAACCGGTTACCATAAAATGGACCGTGCGATTGGTGGCCACAAAAATAATAAAAATCTTTAGATAAAATTATACAAACGCTTTTCAATAAGGCTAAGGTACATGTAGTGTAACATACATACACGGCACACAAACAGGTACATAACCTTTAGATAATTTGACCCAATTGGAAGGGCATCGAGCACTCTGGTCACGTGGGGATTTAACCGAAACTGGTTTTTATATAACCTTGGTTTTATCTAAAATGGCGACCGTAATGTAACAAATAATGATAGTTCTAATCCTTGACCGAGCAAGCGAAGCAATAGTTTTAGTTTTATTTGAAAGGTTACCCATTTATAAGTCGCGCGGGGGTTACATTAAGTTAACCTGCCACAGCCAGTTTGCATGATCTGCAAGTATTTGTTCTGGGTCTAAGTGTTTTTATGTATTACAAATATGTATTAATAAAAAAAAACATCTGATGTTAAGCACCACGCCTGACTATTTCAGATGCAGTGCTACCCAAAGCTTAAAGTTTTTAAGTATTTGCGTGACACTGCACTACGCTTATCACCCCGTGACATTGTTGTTAAGTCTCTTTCGCCCAGTAATTTCTATTGCCACAGCAACGTTAAACGTCTGTCGCGCGCTCGTGTGAAACTGTGGAGTTCTATCAGTTTTCTGGTTTCTATAATACAAGCTTGCTTTTGGGGCTACATGGCGTTGTGGGATATAAATAAATAAATAAATAAATACCTAGGAACACATGTGTTCCACCTAGTGTGGGGCCCAGATTGTGTGTGACCATATGGATGTGTGTGGTGTGTTGTGTTATTTACAACCACCAATAGCGGTGACCGCTTTCTAAGTGATCGTGGTCCGTATAATCTCTGGATTACAGAAAACGAAAATCCACGACTTTGATTAAAAATGATGACGGAACGTATTTTGTGCGATTTTACTAAATCAAAAGTCCGTTGCGCAGTTTTAACTTTACTGAGTTATTAAAGCTCTGATTATATTTAGATGTTAGGTTTAGGCAAACCAAATAACTCAGACGTCTCTCCATTTAAATTTTTAGGGGCGTGGGGTTTATTATATTATTAAGAATTATTGTTATCTACTTATTATTATTATTTAAACTCAATTTAATGTTTAGAATAAGTAAGCCTAAGTTTAGGTAATTTCAAATACGATGTATTTATTGTTAATAAAATAAAATGAAATTGAAATAACTTTCCATTTCGATTTTTCGCACAAACAGCGGGAGCTATATCAAAGACTTACCTCATGTTCCGGCCCCGCACATCTTTACAATTTGCTGGGAGGTGTCTAACTCAATTGGTTTGGCCATAGCTAGCTAGTTTAGGTATTCCTCGCGACATATAAAAATAAGTACCAAAGACGCAAACATTGGCTATATCAATATATATATCATAATAGCTACAAATTTCCAAGTTCAGTAGACGGATGCCCTTATTTGTAAAATAAACAATTTTTTTTTTTATACAACTGACGTGGCAACCTAGCGTACAGCCCACAAGATGGTAAGCGGTTACCGCAGCCTATGGACGCTTGCAATACCAGAGGTATCACTCGCGGGTTGCCACCTTGAGGCTAAGATCGAAAGCCTCATGTGCCAGTAATTTCACCGGAAACCATACCCTTCACACCGGAACACAGCAATGCGAGCATAACTGCTTGGCGGCAGAAATAGGTATGGTGGTAGTCTTTCCCCGGACGAGCTCTATCACAGAGAACTCAACTACTCTCGTTTCATGCCTTTTATTATTTACTAAAAACATTTATAAACTGCTTTTTATTTCAGTTTACAGATAAAATAATATATTAAATTTTAATATTGTTCGCAGTAAAGCCAAGCTATAAAAAATAGTGTGTTTTTATGAAATCACGTTAAAATAAAAACAGTATTGTGCAGACGTGTGCAGTTATGGCGCTTGTTCATGGACATAGTTATTACCCTATTTTAGGTACATTGACATTGCTTGTACCCGGATCTTGATAGGACACGTCCGCTCTCGTCAACAAGCGCTCATAGACTGACACGGCAATACTAGACAATGCGCCTTAGCAATTATGGTGACAGACCTTGAAAGCTCCATAGTGTTTCATGCACAACTGACGATAAAACCGGCACCGTGGCGGATAGAAACGGTGTCGTGAACAAACGCCCTTATCCTGCGACCTCATTTGTCTACATTATCTCCGTCATTTATATCGTTCAGTTGCGCGTTTTTGACAGGGGGCCTACTCTTGCGGACAAAAGCGATATATCGTGACAGTTTTTGTAGTTCAGCTTATGTCCGTAAATGCTCTGAACACCGTTACACCGGCATAAGTTGAACTACGATATTTGGCACGATTGTCATTTGTCGGTTCCAAGAGTAGACCCTCAGACATCGATATGGTTCGTGTCAAACACTTTGAGTCTTTGGACACTGGTTCTTAGAAAACAATTGTAGCACTTGGTTATTTTTTTTTTCGTTATTATTCTTGACAGCATGACATTGTTTATATTCTATTAAACAGCATGACATTGTTTCTATTCTATTGATTATTTCTTGCTAGTTGACATCACAATCTTATTATTTACGATTACGATTAGCCTGTTGTGTCCCACTGCTGGGCAAAGGCCTTCCCTTGATCTCTCCAGTCATCTCGGTTTTGAGCCAGTTGGAGCTAAGCTTATTATTATTATTTAAATTTTAAGGTTATTTTGTGTAAACTTCAATATTGCATTGACAAAGGTCAAACACATTGTCCCTCTAATATTTAACTGTCATCTACTTATCTACTTCTATACATGTATTTCAAGCAATAAACTTTGAATTTGAATTTGTCCTAGAGAATAAGTCAAATTGTAGTTTTGACTTATTCTCTAAATGGATGGTCGAATTTAAAATACGCCGCGTTTGCTAAAAACAAACCAGATAAATCAGACGCTTCTCTGCTAGTATCATAGGGGTGAGGGGTTACATGGGGAGGGATCACGCGGCACTCGGCAGGTGCCAAAACGTGCCTGCCGTCTGATAACTGCGTCATCCCCTTTCATGCACCGCGCCGCAGCCTCGCATGTAGGCCTCTGACTTATTTGATTTGTCTTAAAGTTATTTGATTCGTGCCTAGTCAATGATGATCTTTAAGTCCACCAAAGCTATGCAGAGCAGTGTCGTGCGTTTCAGAGATGTATGAGGGTCTACTCTTGAAAATGAAAATAATAGTGGCAAAATCATAGTTCAACTTAAATATGACGGTGACAATAAGTTCAGAGTCTATAAACCACGTAACCTGTTACAATAAATCGCTTTTATGGTGTATTCCCGTTGTACCCATTAACCGTGTCCCCGTTAATAGGGACAGTGGGATTTTAATAAAATTATTTAAAAACCCCTATTGTCAATATCTATTCATGGGAGAGTAACATTTAAAAAAAATAATTTTAAAAAATCCCGTTGTCCATTATGACCCTTTGCTAAGCTAATTCGCGTCGTTTAGCTCAATTTCACTCAAGCCCGCTCTTTCTATACTCTAAATTTTTTATAAATTTTAACAGACGATGGCATTTATTAAGAACTATAATGATGGTAAAGATAAACGCTCCACGTTTACCATAATCACCATAATCCGAAGTAATACGAAGTCGCACCACTTCTGTCTTTGAATACGAGAGTAAAACGACGTAGGTACTAAAAATAAAATCGATTTTATCCAAGCAGTTACGGATATCTAATAAAATTTTAAAGCTCATAAAAATCTAGCTACTTGGAATAAGAGCGTGGAGCGAGACTGCGAGAAACATTTTAATGTGATGCATTTCACTCTCGCTTTTGTTTTTTGCATCACTAATGCTGATTCAATAAAAGGTTTGAGTGATATTTCTATTAACGTAACTGATGTATTCACATCACTCTTGAACAACACAACCAATGAAAGAATCGATGAACTCAAAAAGAAATTAGAAATAATAAACAATCATGTAATAGATAGTGATAAATTAGCACAGTTGCTCTTGAATATAACTAAAGAAAGTGATCTAAATGAAACTAATTTCTACAACTCACTGAGCGAAAACGATCATTTTAGATTTCTATTAGAAGATGAACCTAAGAATCTGTATCTAAAACTAAAGGAAAAAATAAACAGAGACGATATTTTGAAAATTCTAGCTGAAAATAGTAACAATAGTGAACTAGTGAAGAGCGCCAGAAAATTTATGGATGAAGACCATGTTTTTAAAAACGACGAAGATGTTGTTAATGAAGTTGTTGATAAGCTGATAGCTGAGCAACCCGTCGACAATCACAAGTTCAACAGTAATGACACTGAGAGCATCTTTTGGGGTAAGATACATCCTTTATGAAGCACTAATCTTAACATCATTAGAGTTTAAATAACATTTATTTATTTTATTTTACTTTCGTAGGAAAACCAACAGCGGATACATATTTATATAATATCTTATGAGAAAACAGGAAGCCAATAATAGGTTCTCACGTTTAGAATACTTATAGTGAAAGAACACGAGCTACTCGCTTAAAAACAATTGTAATATTTTGTGGAAAATAGCTTACTAAATTAACAATTGAAATACGAAAATGAAAAACATAAAATGTGGTAATTTACATTTTCATATCATCATCACCAACAAAAAGCTCTCTGCCTAACCGCTGTCTGGCGGAGTTTACACTCGTGCAGAATAGATCTAAATCCATGCGTTTGCACAGCTTATTAAAATAATATAATTCGTTCCAACTACACAGTTTTTCCGGACCAATACAATTTAAGAGTCTTCAAGGCAGTGAACAGGTTCTTTCTAGGCAAGCGTGCTCCATCATCGACCACACCATCACTTATCATCAGGTGAGGTGGTGGTCCAACGCTTGTCTATAACCAATAAAAAAAAAAGAAAAAAGAGTTTTTTAAAAATACACACACCAATTTTTAGGGGGTGAAACCTTCTAGCTAAATAGATTCTAGACGATTCTTTAGGAAAATTAAGTGAAACTGTAGCCTAAATTAAAAGTAAAAAGTAAACTTCACTCTCACAGCTTCACGTCACTCTCGTTCGAGAGTAGTCTCCCAGCAGTGGGAACATAAATGAAGGCTGCCATGAAGTAAACATAGCGGCTCGCTAAGTATTGTTTTTCCTTGTCATTATTATCCTTCAATCATATCAAAAGGAGTTAAGAGTGTAAATAAAAGTTTACTATTATAGTGCAAGTGTTAGTGAAGTGACACATGTAAAACACATGAACAAAGTGCTTCCCCTTAAATAGAGACAGTAAGAAAAGTGTTAGTGGACACATTCTTAGCAATAACTTTATTCTATAAAACTAGGTCAACGTCAAATTACTGATTATTTTTTTATAAGGCTAGATTGTATTCTTGGATTCATTAATATTTATAAAATGGTTCAGAAAAAAAAAAATGATTGGGACTAAAACATATGTTCACAAACATATACTTTTTATCTCAAAGTAAGAACGTTTAAAAAAACTAAACTAACTACTCCTGCTAGATCCAGAGAGAGAGCTACAGGACCTTCAGGACCACCGTCAAAGCGCAAGGCGTATCTTCAAGGGTGAGCGTACCACCGTCAGATACTACCCCTTCATGGCGTCCGTCCACGTCATGGGGCGGTTCTGGTGCGGTGGGGTTGTGTACTGGCATGACCTCGTGCTGACTTCTGCAGCGTGCTTGCAGTTGTAAGTTGGGTCACAGTTTTTTTTATACAACTAAAGTGTTAACCAACGGCCTACAAGATGGTAAGCGGTTACCGCAGCCTATGGGCGCTTGCAATACCAGACGTATCACTCACGGGTTGCCACCCTGAGACGTAGATCGAAAATCTCATGTGCCTGTAATTTCACCGGAAACCATACCCGGACTGGAACACAGCAATGCACAAACGTTACTGCTTGGCGGCAGAAATAGAAATGGTGGTAGTCTATCGTCGAGCTCTATCACAAAGAACTCTGCTAATCTTTTTTTTATTATTTATTTATTGAAGAAAAAAGTTCTTTCTTTATCGCTGAACGACCACCGCCCAATTGGTGGTATTTACAAAGTTGTTAGGAAAATTATACTTAAACTAGGCAACAAGAAAAAAAGTTATTTAAAAACTTAACTCATAAAATAATTATCTACTAAAATAAACATGTTTTGGGCTACGTCAGACATTGGATCAGGCACACTGTTGCATAGTCCAACATCGAACACTAAAGAATTACTAAACATAGTTCGCCTGTCAACGGCAGCTATTTCTTAGTTACCTTATCTAAGTGCGGTGTATTGGGATCTAATTACGGGAGCAAGTGACAACACGGTGACTGATGCACAACTGGTTTATTGAGACGCTTACACGCAGTATTATAGAATTAACCTAGCCACATACTTGAGGGTAGGTAGGTATACCACATTATCCCCCTCCCATAAAAAGGAATTATTTTATGCTAGGTAAGTATTACAATTAACAGATACTCCATAAAACTGCTTAATACTTACTATAAAAAAAAAAACAATAAAAAAAAACTAAAAATAGGTACACTTCTACCCTTATCCAAATAAAAACAAAAATATATAAACAATAAATTCACTTACAGATTATGAGACACGTCTATAGATGTGACTGCACTATGAATAGGACTCTATTTTGCACGGTTGCCGATAGGCGCCTATACCTACTGTACTGGGCTACCTTCGCATGATTAGTGATTAGTCTGAGTCAAGAGCGCAATACCTATTCCTGGGTTGCATGTTTACAAAACCGGACTCAACATCCAGACCCGACTGCTCGCCTTGCTCGGCGGGACTAGACATTGAGCTCTGAGTCAAATCAACCATGTCATCTGCTTCTTCATATAGCGGCGAGGACGCCGATGTCTTCGGTTCAGGAGAAGATGGCGGAGTCGGAGTTATGCACTCAGACATGTGCACATTGGAAGCACCCGACGACGTCATTCTCTCACTATCAGACACGTCACATTCATCAAATATTGGCTCGTATTCGTATGTGTTATTATTGATGGGCCTTTCGCTATCACTAATGGGTAATTTAAATATTTGATCAATATGACGCCTGTGGTTTTCATTATTACACTGAATTAAATACATCAGGTTTCCGATTCTTCTTGAAATTAGACCTTTTTCCCAAACTTCTTTGTTATTTCTCCACTTTTTAAACATAACTACGTCTCCTATCGATACATCTCTTTGCTTGCCTCCAAATGTTTTTATGTGTTTTGATTGATTATCGATAACAATATCTTTCGTGCACGGTTTCACTAAATCTAAACAAGACCTTAATCTACGTCCTATCAACATTTCGCTAGGTGATTTCTGGGTCGTGCACTGGACCGAATTACGATAATTTAGTAAAAACCTACTCAGCGCAACGTCAACAACGATTCCTTCGTGTGCGGCTTTCTTTAAACATTTCTTTACTAAACCGACTGCGTTTTCAGCGGCACCATTGCTTCTGGCATGTCTGGGCGAAATTAGCCTATGATTTATACCATTTTTTACCATAAAATCAGAAAACTTTTCGCTTATAAACGCGGGCCCATTGTCTGTGACGACTTCATGTGGCAATCCAAATCGCGCGAAAATGTCTCGTAATTGCTTTATCGTTATATCTGCGTTAGTTGAACTGACCTTGCACACTTCTATCCATTTAGAATGAGAATCAATAACAACCAAATAATGACTATTTGCAAATGGACCTAAATGATCAATATGTAACCTGTACCACGGTTTGGTAGGCCATGGCCACGGTACCAAGGTGCTTCTCACCGGATTGTCTCGCTCCTTCGCACACACTTCGCACGAGCCGCACAACTGTTCTATATCTTTATCTATATTAGGCCAATAAATGTAAGTGCGTGCGAAGGACTTCATTTTAATGATACCCAAATGACTACTATGCAACTCTTTCAACATTAAGCTTCGTAAGCTTGTAGGTATAATTACCCTATACCCGAACAATAAACATCCATGCTCCGACGTAATGTAATCTTTTCTGTTGTAAAAATCTTTACATTGATTAGGCATATCTTTATATGCAGGCCAACCATGCAAAACGTAACCAAATATTTTGTTCAAAATTACATCTTTTTTTGTTTGTTCAGCTATTTCTTTGAAATGAACTGGTTTCGGAGCATTTATGAAATTAATCACCGATTCTTCCTCTAAATTCTCTCTGCTACTACGACTTATCTCTTTTAAATTTTCATCAACCTTGATTGTGGCAGCTCTCGACAAACAATCGGCTACACAGTTGTCTCGGGATTTAACACACCTGATCGTGTAATTATACTCGCTTAGAATGATCGACCATCGTTGTAATCTACCGGCCATCATTAAAGGAATACCCGTTTTTGGTCCGAAAATAGAACACAAAGGCTTACAATCGCTCACTAGAGTAAAATGTCTGCCATAAACGTATTCATGAAAACGTTGTACTCCGAAAATGATAGCTAAACCTTCCCGACATATTTGACTGTAATTCTGCTCGGCGGTCGACAGCGTACGGCTGGCGTGCGCCACGGCGCGAACCCGCCCGTCCGGCAGCTCGTGCCCGAGCCACGCGCCCACTCCGCGCGGAGAAGCGTCGCAAGATAACACCAAGGGGAGATCGGGGTTAAAATGGACCAGCACATCGGAATTTTTCAGCATTTCTTTTATTTGCAAAAAACCCTTTTCACATTCATCCGTCCACAACCATGCCGTATTTTTTTTTAACAACGCGTATAAAGGTGCGATTATAGTACTAAAACTTTTGACAAATTTTGAATAATAGTTTATAAGACCTAAAAACGCCCTTAGCTCGCCTACGTTACTAGGGCGTTCCGCTGCAAGAACGGCATCAACTTTTTTAGTTTCGGTGTGTAACCCTTCCGCATCAATGATATGTCCTAAATAAGACACCCGTTTTTTGAAAAAGCAACATTTTTCTTTACTGATCCTCAAACCACAATCATTCAAAATTTTAAATACGTTATCCAAATTTTCGATGTGCTTCTCCCTAGTCTCCCCCGTGATTATTAAATCATCAACGAACACGGTTACGTGGTTTAATTTAAATAAAGAGTCCATAACCCTTTGGAATTTGTTCGATGCTGTTTTAATTCCGAAAGGGAGCCTGTTATAGACAAAATTTCCCTTGTGCGTAACAATTGTACATAGCTTTTTAGAATCCTCATCTAATAAAAATTGCTGATACGCACTTTTCAAATCAATCTTACTGTACGTCTGTCCACCCCTCAAGGCAGAAAACAGATCCTCAATCCGCGGAAGGGGATATTTATCATCGCTTAATACCGGGTTAACAGTAACTTTGAAGTCGCCACAGATTCGAATGTCGCCCGATTGTTTTTTAACGGGCACTATAGGCGTCCCCCAGCCGCCGACGTCCTCGACCGGGCTGATGATGCCCTCGTCCTGCAGACGCTGCAGCTCGGCGTCGACGGCGGGCCGCAGCGCGTGCGGCACCACGCGCGCGCGCCGCCACACCGGCACCGCGCCCGGGCACACGCCCAAGCTAATGGTGCCGCGATTAAACGTGCCTATGCCGGACTCGAATACATTTTTATATTTACGCACTAGTTCGTTCAAAACGTTTTCGTTTTCGTCGCACGAAATGTTCGCTACAATGGGCAAAGATATCTGTAACTCACGCATCCACTTCCTTCCTAAAATAGGAGGGCAAGTACCGTTATCGATAACGTACAATTTCGAAGTAAACAGCTGATCGTTATTGACGACGTTGACCGGCATGGTGCCTACTGGCTTAATTTTTTCGCCGCTGTATACGGTCAGAACCTTATCAGATTCGATCAGCGGTCTACCTTTATACAGTTTGTTATAGGTATCTTTAGAAATTGCGCTTACCGAGGAACCGCTGTCAACCTGCATGTTCAACGTAACTCCTTCCACACTTAACTGACAGTACCAAGGCCCGTCGGATTCCTCCGTTTCACCTAGCCGATACAACGTGGGAGATTCCACTTCTCCTTCCGATTCACTGCCGTCCACTTGGAAAAGCCGCGCCTGGCCTCTTTTATTACGACACATATGACTTATGTGGCCTACTTTATCGCACTTATAACAGGTGGCACTTCTGTAACCGCATTTGTCGGACGAATGCTGCCGCGATCCGCACCGGTAGCACCGGTCACCGCTGCCGCTGCTGGCACCGGGCGGGGGAGCGCGCGCCGCGCTGCCGCCGCCGCTGCCTGTGCGCTGCGCGCCCGCTCGGCCGCCGCGCGCTGCTCCGGCGCTGCCGCTGCCGGATCGTACTGCGTACACTCCGCCGTGAGATGCCTCTCCGGCGTTACCCTTGCCGCCTCCCAGCTTGGCTTCTAGCTCCGCCGCCTCCAACGACGTGGCTAAAGTCACCGCCCTCGTGAAACTGAGCTCCCGCTCGGTCAGTAATCGCTGTCTGTACTTCTCGTTCCTCAATCCATAAGTAAATTGATCTCTTAAATTTTCCTCCAGCGATTCCTGCCCTTTGAACTTACAGGTCATCGCTAATTTTTTTAACCGCAATAAATATTCATTAACCGTTTCGCTTTGACTTTGTAGACACGCTCGCAATTTCATACGTTCCGCCATATCGCTAGCTTTTGGGTTGACGTGGTTTTCTACGATGTCAACCAGCTCGTTAAACGATTTCTTCTCCGGCTCCGCGGGGCTGCACAATACCGTCATGAGGTCGTACGTTTCATTTCCTACCAGCGTAATGAGGTAGGACGTTTGAACCTCCTCCTTTATGCCGTTTACTAAAAAGAAAGCTCGCACTCTTTTAATATAACTATTCCACGTATCCGTATTTACGTTAAATTCACTAATATTTCCGATTGCACGCGTTTGGTCCGCCATTTTGAACCTCCTCTTCGCCAATATGCGGTGTATTGGGATCTAATTACGGGAGCAAGTGACAACACGGTGACTGATGCACAACTGGTTTATTGAGACGCTTACACGCAGTATTATAGAATTAACCTAGCCACATACTTGAGGGTAGGTAGGTATACCACATAAGGATCAAAGTTAAATCAAAGTTAATGTTGGTAAAGTTATTTAAAGTTTTTAATCACAATAAGAAAACAGACGTCTGATAATAATGGATGTTAACCTCTTTTGAAAATTATGCTTACAATGTAAGGAGTTATATTATTATATTAGTAATATTTATAATAATGTAAGAAGTAGCGTAATTTTCGTAGTTACAATAGCATCAATTCATGATATTTTTAGTAGGGTCGAGCAGGAAACTGCATTCCTTAATAAAATTTAGTAGAAAAGAGCGGGAAAAACTTTATATTCGTGGGTACTCGTTTAAATTTTAATATGAGCGTATGAGCAGGTAATTTTTTTTTCATTGTTCCCAGTAGAGACGAGACGTGGTAAGCGAAAACCCTAAAAGTAAAGTTGACCTATCAATAAAAAATAAATAAATAATGCTGGACAATCCACACAGCATCATCTAGCCCAAAGGTAAGCTGCTGTTAAACAGAGCTGTGTTGTGGTACTAGATGACGGATATATACATAATACAATTCAAATACGTAAATAGATATTTTTTTATTATATACTAGCCGATCTGCCCCAGCTTCGCACGGGTGCAATGAAACCGCACCCGTGCGCAGCCGGGGCGGGTAATAAATATAGCCTATGTTACTCAGGGATAATGTAGCATTCTAATGGTGAAAAAATTTTTGAAATCTGACCAGTAGTTTTTAAGTTTATTCGTAACAAACAAAAATACAAATCTTCTCTCTTTATAAAATTAGTATAGATAGAATACCCGGAACAAATATTTGTAGATCGCCAAATTGGATCAGTTATACTTTGAACTGGATACTGAACTCCTCAACGTTTGCTTACAGGATGCACAACAACCGGTTCTTCCGCGAGAACCCCAAGGTCCTCCAAGTGAGGATCGGCAGCAACCACAGTAGGGTCGGCGGAGAAGTTGTCGATGCTTTAGAGGTAGGTTATCTAGTTAGCTTAAGCCATAAAACCTATCAACACAAAGGTTGTCTGGTAGAGATTGCTACTAAGCGATAAAACTGCGCATTGTTATATTGATATTTATATGACTGTTACAGCAATGGGAGCATTACAATATAATAAATTATATTATCATCTTATAATATTATTTATTATAAGATGATTTGTTATTTATATTTTGTACAAGAATTATTATTATTATTAACATAAACTTGACTTAGTATGTAAGAATCTTGAATTTTGTGAATTGTGTAGTCTTTAATTAGTGTAATTACACTAACCAATTGGTTCGCGCCGTTTAAAGTAAATAAATAAATAAATTACTGCTTGGCGGCAGAAATAGGTATGGTGGTAGTCCTTCCCCGGACGAGCTCTGTTACAAAGAACTCTACTACTCTTAAGTCTTCGTCTTCCCTATTCAGGTGTACTTCCATCCCAGTTACAACCCCAAGACCCTCCGCAACAATATCGCGGTGATCCGTCTCCGTCGGCACCTGTACTTCAACTACCACCGCATCCCGAAGGTCATTGACATCTCCCACAGTGCTAAGTCCGTGCCGGCCACAGCCGAGGTCTTGCTGCTGGGCTGGGGAGTTACCAAGGTAAGACCAGCTTCTGTACCTTCAATGACTAATAAGTTCGTTCGTTCGTTCGTATGAGTCAGTGGCCAACTCTGGTGACAGAGTTTCTAGGCCGCCCGAAGGCCTCTGTCATGGCCTAAAAATTTGAAAAAGCCGGGACAGACTGCTTAACGTGCCCTCCGAAGTACGGGAGCGCTCAGTTGAAATTGACACTGGCGGTCACCCATCCAAATGATGACCCCGCGGAACAGTGCTTAACTTCGTTGATCTGCTAAGAACAACTTAGCCAGCTGCGTGACGAGCGCTCCAAGTACTACGCTAATAAGTAAGTCTATGACTGGTGCTTAGCGCAGTTTTTTTTCAATATTCTATTTGTGTTTTAGAAATGTTTATGTAGCTTACAGTATAAAATACAAACTTATTTATTTTTACCAAATTGAATGAATCATGAATCAAAACACTTATTACCAAAAAACACTTAAACAATTATTACACGGTATTCCGTCCTAACCTACGGTGCGCAGACATGGTCGCTGACTGAAGTACAGAAATCCAAGCTCAAGATCTGCCAAAGGGTACAAGACAGCCAGGCTTAAGTGGGACTGGGCAGGCCACGTTACCAGAATGTATCCAGAAAAGTGGGCTCATGTAGTAACACCATGGCTGCCTGAGGATGGAAGGCGACGTAGGGGTCGGCCGCGAAAGCGCTGGCGTGATGACCTTGACGTTTTTGATGTAGACTGGTGGGATATTGCCAAGGACAGAGATAGATGGAAGGAATTGGGGGAGACCTTTGCTCAGCAGTGGGACACAATAGGTTGAAAAAAAAAAAAAAAACTACGCCAGGTTAGATTCGACCAACTCTTGGAACAACTATTCCACGGAATAAGAAATGTCAAATACAAGTCAACTGTTAGTTTACTCGCAAATAACTGCGATTTACTCGGAGAATAGTGTTCGAGTTTGGTCGAATCCAACCTTAGAGTATTTTAACTTAAAAATAACATATTTTACAGCTTTAATACAATAAAGTAAGTTAGTTTAGTACAATGGATGGTTTTGTCGCTCAGAAGCGATTTCTTTTAGAAAACTTTTGGATAGAGAAATTCAAATTGATGAGGCACTGAGACGGTCGCTCATCTTTGATAGAAACGCACCCAAAAACCTGCCTGCCACCTATTTCCAATATTTAATTTAATTGCCGGTCATTTAATTTTGTTATACTTTGCTAAATTACTTGGTGCGACTCATCGTGTCGATATTTAATTAATTTCTTTACATTCGCATGTCTTCCTGTCCTCTTGACCTTTTCTCTCGATGACTCTATAACTTTCACACAAGATTTAAGCAAACGCTCCCCGGGATAGCGGTGTATGTTTTTTGACGGACACATTCGTAATATAATAGAGATTTTTGTAAAACTACTGCAAATAACTATCACTATAACTCAAATTTTTGAGAATTTGAAATTTGAAATCTATGAACTGATCAACATTTCTCCTGCGCACCGCCAAGGAATAGAATTCTTTGCCGGAGTCTGTGTTTTCCGATACTTATAACCTGGGTGTCTTCAAGTCACGAGTGAATAGATTGCTCTTAGGCAAGCGCGAGATAGTGGTCAAGCGCAAGCCTATTGTGAATAATAAAAACAAAACTATCGCTAGACCACCGTAAAGAATATTTTTTTTTTGTGTGAAAATATATACTGTATGCAATACAGTTGTTTAAAATTACAGTGGGTTAGTATGACAGATAGTAAAATATCTTAAATTTTTTAAAATAATCTTGCTGTGACAATAAATTTATACAAAATCGAATGAAAGGCCTCATAATAAAGTTAACGTCAACCCTACACGATCGCGTGAAGCTTGCGTGTGACTTGCGAGAAGCTTGCTTCTGACTTGCGTGAATCTTGCGAGCCTCGCTGCAAGTCAACCGCATGTACGCATCATAGAATAGCGGAATCGGGCCCGAAAACCAGAGCAGCAAAAAGAATCAATACTACACTCGAGAGCAATGAATCCGGGTCACTCAAAGAATCCAAAAAATCTCGGAAAGTAAGAATGCTAGGTTAATGCAATAAATTGTATTTAATAGACAATTTAATACTCCTTAAATGAAAGTTAAAAAAATATGAGTCACCATACATTTTATTTACACAAAATTACATAAAGAAAAAAAACTGCTGATCTCTCCTTAAAACAAAAATAGGAAACATGAATTTTTTGAACTTTATGACGATTTTCTTGAATTTCAATACTTCGTATTACCTCCTCGTGCTTCCATTACTGCGTTTACGCGGTTTGGCATGCTGTACACCAAGTTCCTCATACGATTTTGGGGAATATTCTCCCATTCCTCTGTGAGAGCAATTTTGAGCTCAGGAAGCGTGATTGGGGGAGGGTTTCGTTGTTTTACGCATCTCCCTAGCTCGTCCCAAGCATGCTCGATCGGGTTGATATCCGGGCTGCGCGCTGGCCACTCCATACAAGTAATGTTCATCTCTTGAAGGTAGTCATTCACAATCCTACCTGTATGAGGTCGGGCATTGTCATGCATAAATATAGCATCCTCACCCAAATTGACCATAAATGGACCAACGTGTTCGTTGAGGATTTCTTCCACATATCTTACGCTAGTTAAAGAGCCGTTTTCTATGATCACCAGCTCTGTGCGACTTTCAGAGGAAATTCCGGCCCACACAAGTACAGACCCACCACCGTAGGCTACTTTTTCTTCGATGCATGCTTGCTTGAATCTTTCCCCTGGTCTTCTATACACTCTGTGTCTTCCATCGTGCTTGTAGAGCATAAATTTTGATTCGTCGGAGAACATAACTTTCGACCAATTCGATTTTCGAATTTGATCGATTTTTTGGATTCTTTGAGTGACCCGGATTCATTGCTCTCGAGTGTATATGGTTGATAGATTCAGGCGTTACCTTGCGGAAATCCATTACAAAACAAAAAACAGACGAAAAATCTCTAGTACTATTCCGCTTAACCTTTTAACTGATGAGGTCACAATATCGACACGTGTTTCATCCCTCCACGGGACATCCTCAGGACCATCGACTTGTTCTCCGGCAGACGTGTTGCTCCGTCGAGCGCTGGAGCCAAAGTATTTTTCTTTTGAGGTTAACTGTGGTAACTGTATGACCTCATCAGTTAAAAGGTTAAGCGGAATAGTACTAGAGATTTTTCGTCTGTTTTTTGTTTACTATATGGTTCTTTATTTTGGCACTCTACTCAGACCAGCCCCCCTACCATGAACTCTTAGAGCGATTCAAATTAGGACCTAAACTGAATTGTCAAAAAAAATTGTACCATGACTTCAATAATTATTAATTTCATGGTACAAAATTTTTTGACAATTCAGTTTAGGTCCTAATTTGAATCGCTCTAAGAGTTCATGGTAAGGGGGCTGCCCCCCAGATAATTATACTCAAAGTAGTATCTATAGTATGACGACTGATGTGGCGCGGCGGGCGAAGGTCAACCTGCTACACCGAGGTTGCGGGTTCGATTCCCGCCTTGAAACAAATGTTTGTACGATCTGCAAAAATTTGTTCCGGGTGTTGTGGGTATTTTCTATTTATAATAAAAAATATCTATCTATGTATTGTATTGTATTAAGTATATCAGTCATCTAGTACAAGGAAAAGCCTTGAGCGGTTATTTATTGGACTGGTAACTCCATCTTATCACTTACTGAAAGATCTTTGGACGACTTTGAATCCACGCACCCTACTCTCGTCCGAGATTAAGGATCCAATCACCAATCCTTCTCAGATTGCGATCAGCTCAATACCAGTGCCATTTCGTCGCGTCTCTTACCGAAGGGTCATCTAAGGCGATTCTATGATCCAGCGCAAACCGTCTCGCTCTAATTTTCTGAATTGTAATAAGCGAAATTCGAAAAAGTCAAACACGGAATGTAATTTAATATATTACTAGATTAGAACCAGCAAGCTGCTAAATTGTCGATAGAATATGATCCATCGTCAAAAGATTTTTAATTAGTAGCTTGCAATTTTTGGAATATTAAGGCCCATTTACACGGTTCTATAATTGCAATAAATGCCTTGATAAATCGATTTCAGAACAAAAGTTGGACGTTTTGCTCCGTAATCAATTTGACAAAGCTATTTTTGCATGCAATTATTGAACCGTGTACCTGATGAAAAAAGTAAGATCGTATGAGTCAGTGGCCAACTGTGGTGACAAAGTTTTTAGGCCGCCCGTAGGCGTCTGTCATGGCCTAAAAACTTTGATAAAGCTAGAACACACTACTTAACGTGCCCTCCGAAGCACCATGTAAATGTAAACTATAGAACTTGAAGAAAGGAATCCGGCGAATGTCTTTTTGAAAATACCAATATAGAAAAACAATGTAAAAATGCAATAATGACTTTATAGAATGGTTCCAGCAGTTCCATTGATAGGGATCTTTATACAGCAATTAAACTACTGGTACTTAACTTTTATTTGTACTGTAGCTATGGATTTTTTTCCAACTAGTTCCATCATAGAACTAATCAATGGAACAACTGTGATTAAGTGATGTTTTTCCATAATTTCAGAATTTAAAATAAATTGCTAGCACTGTGTCGTAGAATTGATATAATAAATCGACAGTACATCAAAATGATGACCGTGCTGAATGCTGCTTAAAACTGACTGACTTACTGTTGTTGTCTGAAATAAAATATTTTTATTTTATTTATTTTATTATTTTTTAAAATAAATTTGATCTCTTAATTACGACTAATAACATCATAACGGCAAATTACAATGAAACGCAAGTGAAACGCGTGACGTATCTGGCTAAGTTGTTTATAACAGATCAACTAAGTTAAACACCGTTCCGGCTAGTCACCCACCACTTGGATGGGTGACCGTCAGTGGTAATTACAACTGAGTCAAACGTTAGGCGGGCTGTTAACTTTGTCAATAAATAGTTGGTCACTGACACCATACGTATTTACATAAGTAACTTGCATTTACACAATAATATTAGATAAAAATGTTTAACTGTTGTTTAAGATGTTTGTGTGAACAAGCCTTAATCGGCCGGGCGATACTTCATCAATGTTGTATTACGAGCTTCAGTAACTTTGATCAAATTCTTAGCTTCGTCCGACCCTTAGTGCCTTTACACATGCACACGCCATCTTTGACTCTACTTGGGATTCCTTTATATTTTGATTAATCGAACCAGGTTAGTGTCAAAATTCCCTTTGAAATCCCTTTGAAAGGGGATTTTGGGAGTTTTAGTGTCAAAATCTCCTTGGGTATCGAACCAGGTGAACTGCCCATCAATTGCGTAAAACGATTTCAATCGATTTCACTTGGTTTCAATCCAAAACTGACGTATTTTGTATGAATGTGGCAGCTTATTGACAGTTCGCTGATTGAAATCGGATTGAAACCGAGTTAAATGGAGTCGATCTACGCGGTCCTAAGGTTTAGTAGTGTGCTTGGTTTCAAGTTTAAGTTTTTTCAAGTTTCGAGTTTATTATAAAAATGTAACATTACAGAATATATATCTAAGGCATTACATTCATCTTAATTAATAATTACACACATCAAATTCAACACACAGCATAATACATATATAAAAAAGAAAAAAAAAACAAACAAATAATAGCAAAATTGGCAAACTTAATAATAATAAATGTCTATAACAAATATTTTTTTATAATACAGTTTAGCAATGTATTTAATAATATTACGATCTAGCCTTACGTTTAGGCTAATGAGTAATTTAATGTTGACCTAGTTTTATAGAACAAAATTATAATTAAAAAAAAAACTTTTTCTAATTAAAAAAGATTTTAAAATCAAACCAACTGGAAAAAAAACCGCGAGCGTAGCACTAGATTGGTCATTTGTCATTAAAGCATTCTGGTAATACTTGTATCAGTTGTATCTTCTGAACAGCACCATGCTGTTGTAATTTTTTGCCACGAAAGTAGCAAACAAGTGTACGGCCCACTTGATGGTAACCAGTTACCGTAGTCTATGTACATTCAACATCAGAGATATTACATGCGCGTTGCCACTCTGAGACGTAGATCTTAACTCTCATGTAATGATGATGTAATTTCACCGAAAAAGCGGAATACAGCAATGCGAGGAATAATCTAGAATGACTGCTTGGCTGCAGAAAAAGGTTAAGTTATAGTTTTTCTCCGGACGAGCTCTATCACAAAGAACTTTACTACTCTGAAATTGTAATAAAAAAAAAAAAATAGCGATAATTATTTTTGTTAATTTATATCGCTCTGTGCTTCTCTTTCGTGCACACATGAGAAAACAAAATAGTTCACTCCTTAGAAACGTTTCGCCAGTTGCCACGTTTACAAACTATGCCATTACGTCGGTATCCGTGTGTATGTACACAGGTGCGTAGGGTCAGTGTCTGGGGAAAACAGTTCGAATAGCAATCCCGTATCTTATGAAACTTTTTATTGTAACACTCCACTAGAGCTGGTAACATTTACAGTTTTTTTAAGTTTCACCTCTCAATTTACAGATAAATCATCATAATAAGTTCGAAGAGTAGTAGAGTTCTCTGTGATAGAGCTCGTCCGGGGAAGGACTACCACCTATTTCTGCCGCAAAGCAGTAATGCTCGCATTGCTGTGTTCCGCTGTGAAGGGTATGGTTTCCGGTTAAATTACTGGCACATGAGGCTTTCGATCTTAGCCTCAAGATGATACCTCTGGTATTGCAAGCGTCCATAGGCTGCGGTAACCGCTTACCATCTTGTGGGCCGTACGCTTGGCTGCTACTTCAGTTGTATAAAAAAAAGAAGACGACTTAATAATGGCATCTCTGGTGGTTCACCTAGTGGTAGGACTCTTTAGCAAAAGTCCATCTTGGTGGGTATATCGCAGTGCCAGATATTCTACCTCCAAGCGGTAGTGTGCAAGCTGCACTGTGTTTAGGCTTGAAGGGCACTGAAAGTGAAATTACTGGGCGAAAGAGACTTAACAACAACGTCTCGGGGTGATGAGCGCAGTGCAGAGCCACGCAGAACTTAAAAACTTTAGCTTTGGGTGGCACTACATCTGTTATGGTCAGGCGTGGCACTTAACATCAGGCGGGCAACTTGATAGTCTTGTTACTTGCTGATATAAAAAAAAACCCTCTAAAAATGCCATGATGCATATTTTTTTGTATTTTAGTCGTGTCGGTTTGTGTCACGTAGATCATCATCATGACAGCGTTCTAATGTTCCCACTGCTGGGACACTGGCATACTCTTGAGCGTGAATGATTGGGTCTTAATCCACCAGACATAATGCTAACGTAGACCAGTGAATGGAATTATTCCCATGTGTCACCCAGCTTTGTCCACCTAGGTATTGCAAGAAAGGGTATAGAACTTAATTATTAAAATAATGCACAGATGTCGCAGAAGATGGCGTATGAACCAATTTTCCTTCAGAGAAAGTTCCTGCCTATCTACCCCAATTATTTCTGCAAAGAAGTGTACGGAGAGTAAGTATAAATTGAGTAATAGAGTGAAGTACGAGCGAGCTCAATTTCGATTATCATTAGGTACATACAAAATACATTTAATTATTTTCTCTTCAAAGGGGATGTAAGGATTTTTTCAGTCAATTTCCAAAAACCGTGTCAAAACCCCCTATAAGGGAATTTTGACACTAAGCTAAAACAGTTGAGCCATAATAAAGACTGTTACAAACTATCTACTATGACGACCGATGTGGCGCAGCGGGCGCAGGTCCGCCTGCGACGCGGAGGTTGCGGGTTCGATTCCCGCCTCGGGTCAAATGTTTGTACGATCTACAAATATTTGTTCCGGGTGTTCTGGGTATTTTCTATATATAATAAAAAAACATCTATCTATGTATTGTGTTGTATTAAGTATATATCAGTCATCTAGCACCCATAATACAGCTCTGTTTAACAGCAGCTTACCTTGGGGCTAGATGATGCTGTGTGGATTGTCTAGCATTATTTATTTATTATTATTTATTCTAGTCAACGCAAGAAATTTTTTTTTTTTTTTGCATTTTCAATAATTATTGTTTGGTTTTTTCAGTAAGTTCATAACAGACACGATGTTTTGCGCCGGAACGTTAACAACGGGAGAAGGAGCGTGTGACGTAAGTTATAACTATTTTACTATCCAGACCTTAGTTTTTTTTTACGTACCACTAAAGTCGGATGATAAATAATAATCAATAATGCTGGACAATCCACACAGCATCATCTTGCCCCAAGCTAAGCAGAGCTTGTGTTATGGGTACTAGATGACTGATATGTACTTAATACAATACAATAATACTTAGCACTGTAAACTTCTATCATTTCTGAATAAATAAATCTTAATAAATACATAGATAGATATTTTTTTATTATACATTAAAATACACAGAACACCCGGAACAATAATTTGCAGATCGTACAAACATTTGTCCCGAGGCAGGAATTAACCGCAACCTCACTCCGTGTCGCAGGCGGACCTTCACCCGCTGCGCCACATCAGATAGATCTGACTAAATGAAGTGGTTTCGGCATAATACCAGCGTCTATTATTCTAAGTGGACATAATGCTGAGTCGAGGCCGTTTTGCTGCTGTAGCACACAATATACCTAGATTGATCTGTTTTACAAACTTATTTTAAGTAAATGTAATGTTATCCTTTTACTTTTTATCTATCTGTATAATTCAAATTATTTATAAATGTGTCTGTATTGTGTGCTAATGTGGTAAATAAGTGAATGCCTATATCTATATGTCTATGTCTAGATAGTGTAGTATTTTTTTTTATGAAGTGTTGAAACGGGTTTAATATCATGAGCGATTCGAACTGCGCTGCTAATCACTCAAGTATTACATGTAAAAATCACAAAGCAGCAATGCTTGAATTGCTGTGTTCCGGTATGAAGGGTATGGTTTCCGGTGAAATTACAGGCACATGAGACTTTCCAACTAACGTCTCAGGGTGGTAACACGCAAGTGATATTCTACGATGTTGCATGCGTACATAGGCTACGGTAACCGCTGACCATCAAGTGGGCCGTACGCTTGGTTGCCACTTTAGTTGTATAAAAAAAATTTTTAAAAAAATGTAAATAAAACGAATTGCGAGATGGGTAGACGACATAGTGAAAGTCGCGGGCCGTAAGTGGATTAGATTAGAACAGGATCGTGGTAGATGGCACAAACTAAAGGAGGCCTATACCCAGCAGTGGGTGAAGTCAGGCTGTGGATGATGATGATTGTGAAACCAATCACACTGCAGTGGTTGGAGCGGTGTGAATCGCCCAAGAACTTTGTAGTGCAGTATTTTTCCAACCTATTTGATGTTCCTTTAGCATGATGCCGGAGGACCAGCTATCCTGGCGGGCAAGCTAGTCGGCATCATATCCTTCGGGCCCACCGTCTGCGGGTACCCCAACGCGCCTACCGTCTTCACCTTGGTCGGAGCCTTTGCGGATTGGATTGAAACTGTCAACGAGACCGTGAGTTTATTTTTTACCACACTGAGGCGTTTCCACCAGGGATGAACCAAAAGAATCACTTAATTAAAGCTGAACAGAGCAAGTATTTGAAGTGATTCTTTTGGTTCCTAACAAACACATCCTCGCATATCTCTGGTAGGACCTAAAGCCACATGCCAAAGCTGGTTAATTTGTTTTTAAAGCCTAGAAAGAAATAGTAGGCCAGTGTCCCAGCAGTGGGGACATTAGAAGGCTGTCATGATGATAATGATTGGATGCCAAGCTCGCTCGTCTTTCAGTACTCAATATACTTAGTACTTACTCTCCGTACACTTCTTTGCAGAAATAGTTGGGGTAGTTAAGCAGGAACTTTTCTCTGTGTCAGCAGTGTTCAGTGTGTCAGCAGTGGGAATGTTAGAAGGCTTTTTTTTTTTATACAACTGAAGTGGCAACCAAGCGTACGGCCCACAAGATGGTAAGCGGTTACCACATCCTATGGACGCTTACAATACCAGTGGTATCACTTGCGGGTTTGCCACCTTCAGGCTAAGATCGAAAGTCTCATGTGCCAGTAATTTCACCGGAAACCATACCTTTCACACCGGAACACAGCAACGCGAGCATTACTGCTTTGCGGCAGAAATAGGTATGATGGTAGTCCTTCCCCGGACGAGCTCTATCACAGTGAACTCTACCACTCTTAAAACTAGGCTGTCACGATGATGATTGTATTCTGTTCATTAACTTCAACTCCATTTTCAGCGACAAAGCCTGATTTTCTTAAATAATAACTCCATTTCCACAGATGCCAAACTACTACCGCGGTAAGAAACGCACCACCACCACCACCATCAACCCTCTGGTGGAGTTCTTCAATAACTGGGACCCCTCACCGCAGAAGATGGCAACAATAGGTTTGGAGCCGTTTGTGCCGAATGTGCAAACCCAGGCGCCATTACCGCTGGACCCCGAGATACCAGGAGTACCCCTCAGGAGCCGGGGTCAGGGGGCGGTCAAGGAGGTGAATGATGACGGGATTCTCAGGGGGGTTAGAGATGATGAGACGGATGAAGGCTGGAGTATCGGTGATAAATAAATGATGACCTGTGACATGTTTTTAATATATAAATAAGATATAAATAAGTCTTTTTTTTTAAACATGTGCTGTAGATTCTGGTTTATTTCTGTTTCATCCCATTGTTTCAACCCGCATTCTTGGCACTTTCAGTATGGCGGAAGTGTCATAACTTTGTGTCATATGCCAACTTCCTGCGCCTGCTTTATTGTCATAAGTCCATGGAGTCCAAACTTTACATTGCAACTGTATTGTTTACAATTTACGAGTGTAATTTCAACGAGAATATGACCCCTATCATTTACGCCTTTAAATAACTGCTTTCAATAAATTGTCTTTTAATTAATTGACTCCCAGAGCAAAACGTTTAACATTTGAATAACTAGTTTAATTATTGTATGCAATTATAACTGTATTGTGTCACTCACATAACGCCTTTGTTATAGTCTCACATAACGACGTAGTTTTTATCTTTTCAATAACTTTTTCATACGAGCGAGTAATTTCACCGTGAATAGCGCTCATTATTGCAACGTCTTGCCTTTTGTTCCTCTTCCGGGCACTCTACGAACAAAAAGCACACTTCCGCTAGCAATATTAAATGTAAATTGGTGATTCAAACCGGGTTTGATAGAATATAACAGAATTTAGTAGGGTACAGTACTTATAAATAATAAATAATAATAAATAATGCTGGACAATGCTGCTGTATAACAGAGCTGTGTTATGGGTACTAGATGACTGATATATATTTAATAAAATACAATACATAGATGGCCTTGGCCTTCTATGTATTGTATTGTCGTTGTATAGTCGTTGGGAGGTAGGGAGTGGCCATTCTGTACGTAATAATATCTGTTCTGTGCCGAAATGTTAGTCTAACATTGTTTCAATATTGCTTCTGAGCTTGGTTACTCACCCTGATCGGTGGTAAAATAAGACTTCTGGAAAAGTACCAACAAACTGACAGTTGAAAACAATTTAGCTAGCTCGGCCAATTTCTATACTCAATACTCAATTCATTTATTGCTCTCATTTGGTTAGTTCATTTACAGTTGTTATATAACAGGTAGTAGTTTCACATATGAACCCTATAAAAGGGTATGACAAATGGGGATAGGCTGAAGTTTAAATAAGTAGGAAGTAAGTTCATTTACAGTTGTTATATAACAGGTAGTAGTTTCACATATGAACCCTATAAAAGGGTATGACAAATGGAGATAGGCTGAAGTCTAAATAAGTAGGAAGTAAGTAGATAAACTAAGTAGATACTTCATTTATTGTAAGGCCTTGTAATAAAACCCGTAGCTTAAGTTTAGTAAAACTAGTAAGTTATATAGTGCTGTCTCAGCACTCAGCGTACACACATAACCACAGATAGCCACGTACTGACTAGACTCATCAGTTTCGAGCAGTTAAACGTCGGTTTCAACCGGTTGTTACCGGATATGGTAAGGTTGCCACAAACAGACAATTATCTGTATAATATATATAATTGGTTTACAAAGCGGGTTAATAGTTATTATTGTTTTTATAACACTAAGGAATTCCGAGTTTAGTCCAGTCCAAGCGGGATATGTCTCGATAGCTCAATCGGTAACACCGGTGGTTGCGGGTTCAAATCCCGCTTGAGGCGAAATCATTTTGGGATATTATAATCTAAAGCGAGGTAAGTTGATCCTAACCGCTCCTAGAACAATCATATGAACTCTTTGTGATAGAATTAATCTGACGAAAACTACCACCATATTTATTTCTGTCACCAAACAGTAATGCTCGCATAGCTGTGTTCCGGTTCAAAGGTTTGGTAACCGCGGTCACCATAACAGTGGTATTGAATCATTATTTTTATTAATGCAATGTGGTAATTTATAGTTAGCTAGCTAAAGCTTTAGGCTGGTTTTTTTTGTATGTCAGCAAGTGACATGACAATCAAGGCGCCCACTTGATGTAAAGCACCACGCCTGACTATTACAGATGCAGTTCCACCCAAAGCTTAAAGTTTTCAAGTGTTTGCGTGGCACTGCATTGCGCTCATCACCCCGAGACATTGTTGTTAAGTCTCTTGCGCCCAGTAATTTTACTTGCTATAGTGCCCTTAAAACCTAAACACAGTAATGCTAGTGCCAAAAAACAGACGAACACTTTTATGTTTACGTTTGTTCTCACATCATACGAGTATGGTGTCACGTTTGAAATATTTTTATATATTCCGCTGCGGAAATTCCGAGCGCAAAGTACAGTTCCAGTTTCATCCGAAACTAAAACATCACTGAGCGTGCAGAGAGAGACGATACGCTTTTTTAGAAATTCGAGTAGAGTAAAAGTAAAGTAAAGTAAAAAATATATTTATTCAATAATATCATCGCGGCAGACCGCGGCGGAGATGGAGAGACGAGATCGATGCCTACCTAGAAGATTGGTACACAGTAGCTCAAAATAAAGATAAATGGAGAGAAGAAAGGGAGGCCTTTGCCCTGCAGTGGGACACCACAGGCTAATAATAATAATAATAATATCACAAGGATCATTTTCAAACGTCTTAAAGCTAGGTGAATTTACGGCAGTTCCACGCGCCCCAGCCTAGAAGAATCTGGCAACAAACTCGGCTGGGTTCCTAGCTTTTTTTTATGATCCCTCTTCATCATAAAGCTTCAGTGTGGTGCCAATCGAGGTAAGGCTCATAATTAAGAGCCAAGTTCTTAGCAATACACGCTACGCTTGATGAGTACACATTATTAAGTAATTCTAAATAATCACATTGCAAGTTCAAAATAATTCTATAAATCAAATTCAAATTAATAATAAGAGTAGTATTCTTTGTAGAACACGTCCTGGGAAGTACTACCACCATATCTATTTCTGCCACAAAGCAGTAATGCTTGCATTGATGTGTTCCGGTGTTAAGAGTATGGTTTCCGGTGAAATTACTGGCACATGTGGCTTTCTATCTATACCTCAAAGTGGCAACCCGCTAGTGATACCTCTGGTATTGCAAACGTCCATAGGCTGCGGTAACCGCTTACCATCTTGTGGGCCGTACGCTTGGTTGCCACAACAGTTGTATTTAAAAAAAATTGCAATAAAATCACAAGGATTACAAGCTACTCGTATGTGAAAACATATGGTATCACCACTCGCTCTAGCCTGAAAAATCTGCTAACAAAAACGAAAACTTTAACCTACGCATCAGTAAAATAACTGCTTGCGGCAGCGCTGGCCAGTTCAAACTAGTTCAGGGCAGCCCTAGTTCCGGTTAAAACCGGTTTGCACCGGGTATGGAAGCACACACCATATTTATCGTCTCTCGTAAACAGTGAGTGCGTTTGGAATTTAAAAACCGTGGTTTGTGCGGGTCATTACGTGGTTTATGTGTAGAGGTAGATTTAGGAGTAGAGTTCTTTGTGATAGAGCTCGTCTGGGAAAGTACTACGATACCTATTTCTGCTAATATTAATGTTTGACTGGCGTATGAGCACTGCAGTTGATCTAGTGGTACAGACCTTGTTTTTAAATCCGAAGCTCGTGGGTTCGAATCCGGTCGTGCACCAATACAATTTTCTATATGATAAAATTATGTGCGCATTGCCAATGCCACCACAATATCTCGTACGGTGAAGGAAAACATCGTGAGGAAATTGGTGTGATGACTGGGTTCGAACCTGCGACGAGCACGAGCACCACAAAGCTACCAGTGCTTCTAAATACCACCGGTCCCATGAGTTTTAATCCCAGTTTTCTTATTGGCTGGAAAGCAAGTGGGTTCTTAAGTAAATACAGAACGCAAAGCTTACATTTTTAATATGACTCACGCGTTTGAAGTACTTACCTGCAAATGAGAAAAGTTTGGATTAGTTCATTGAGTAGAGCAAGTAAGGCCTACGTCTACTGAAGCGTTGTTATGCAAATGCGTTGGAGACGTGCTGCATGATTAGAAAATTCAAGGCTTAGACTGCACAGGATACAGCAGTCCTCAAAAAAAATTTTTTTTTTATTTATTTAATTATTAACATCATCATTATCAACCTTATCTTAATAGGGTAAAAACTTAATATGACAGAGGTATTTACTCACATTTAGTTAATTATTATCGAATAAAAGTATGTTAACTCCATTACCAAAAAATTTGAAAAATCAATTAAAAAATTAAATCAAAAATACTTCAATAAAAAAATTAAAATAATTATATACCGCCTTAAATTAATGAATACTTTTGTGATTCTGAAGAATAATGAGCAGCTCTTACAAATTCACTCAAAGAACATTGAAATAAATACTCTTTGCTACTAGATTTAGTGTCTGAAATGAAAGAAAGAAAGAATGAAAAAAGAAAATACATTTATTTATGGATACAAAGGCAAAGGTAATACAAAGAGCAGGTACATTTTGAACTAAAAATTACCACATTGAGCCCCATATTCATTCCAAGTATTTGTTTGATAAACATGGCACAAACATGTTGCCGAGTTTAACATAGTTGCTAAGTAAACTCTGGTGTTGAGCAACAGTTGTGCAACAAAATGAAATCAAAGCACTTTTATCTGTTCACCGCCCTGCGCGAGTAACTAAAAAACGGGTAATAACTCATTGCACGTACAATCCGTGAGTTAGCGCTAACTTAAAACGTTATCGTTACGTAACTTAGCAAAATGATTAAGAGTAGCAGAGTTCTCTGTGATAGAGCTCGTCCGGGGAAAGACTACCACCATACCTATTTCTGCCGCCAAGCAGTAATGCTCGCATTGCTGTGTTCCGGTGTAAAGGGTATGGTTTCCGATGAAATTACTGGCACATGAGGCTTTCGATCTTAACCTCAAGGTGGCAACCCGGGAGTGAACTTCTGGTATTGCAAGCATCCATAGGCTGCGGTAACCGCTTACCATCTTGTGGGCCGTACGCTTGGTTGCCACTTCAGTTGTATAAAAAAAAAAAACCCTGCATGATGGATGACGCTACAAGAGACAATGGCTTTAACAAAAAGGGTTAGATATTTAGTACGCAATCACCTCTCTGTTCCGCCTCGGGACGAAGCTTGGAGATAATGCATTTTTGATAGTATTTTTGAGTTAGGTATGACGTACATAATGCTGATATGATGCTCGCATTGCTGTGTTCCGGTTTGAAGGGTATAGTTTCTAGTGAAATTACAGGCACATCAGTCTTTCCATCTAACGTCTCGATGGTAACACGCAAGTGATATCTATGATGTTGCGTGCGTACATAGGCTACGGTAGCCGCTTACCATCAAGTGAGCCGTACGCTTGGTTGCTGCTTTAGTGGTATAAAAAAAACTGTCATCTTACTTCAGAACATCTAACTTTAACCTGTAGAGTTATTACGGAACTCGGTTGCAACCCTTAATAATAATAATTGGGATCAAATTTGTGAGATCAAATGATAGTTACCCGCTGCAACGCGATTTCTTCTTCTTCTTCTTTTCTTTTATGGCCTCTGTGGCTAGTTTGCCACAATTTTGCCAGTGTCAAGTGTATTAGTTTGATTGTCGCTTAGCAACGTAAACAAACGAAATTTGGAAATAAACGATGACTTTTCTTTCAAAATTCTCTTGGAAAGTCTTTGACTAAATTACCAACCAACATCACCCCTCCATTTCAATTACTTACACTTGTGATATGTAAACAAGTTAAATTGGATAAACTGCCACCAAATTTACGCAATAAAACTTAAAATAACACGAGAAAAATAATTAAAATGGGAAGTCCCATGTCGTTTTGACAAGATAGCCAGAGACAATCCAACGCGATTTCAACCAGCAAACTGTCAATAAGTTGTCATGTTCATACATGATACGTCAGTTGATTGAAACCAAGTGAAATCGATTGCAACTGAATTACAAAATTGCCTCTCTATATACTATAACTCGGTTGCAATCAATTTCACTTGGTTTCAATCAACTCTATCGTACTCTAGCTCAAATGACATTACCTCGATGTCTCTATCATACTAATTTATAAATGCGAATGTTTGGATGTTTGTTAAAAAGGCGGACAAAACAGATTAATATAATGTGATTACTGTCAATTACGTACAAATTATAATAGTTCAACATGACTTAAAGTAAGTAAGTATGAGTCAGTGGCCAACTTTAGTGACAGAGTTTCTAGGCCGCCCGAAGGCCTCTGTCATGGCCTAACAACTTTGAAAAAGTCGGGACCAACTGCCTAATGTGCCCTCCGAAGCACGGAAGCGCTCAGTTGAATTTTCCACTGGTGGTCGCCCATCCAAATGATGGCTACGCGGAACAGTGCTTAACTTCGTTGAGTTTTTAAGAGAAACTTAGCCAGCTATGTCACGAGCGCTCCTATATAACATAACACTCCCAACTTACTTAGACACTGACTATACTCTAGAGAATGGTTTCCCCTGCGTCGCTTTGCCACCACGTCGCTAATAAACTATTGTTATGCTAATTTAATATAATACTAATTGTTACCTCAGATCAAATGTATTGTATTGTAATGCTATGTAATGAACCTGTGTACTTAGTTATATACTTAACTATGTTATTATTATTTACGACGACCGATAATACACATTATGCATTTGTACACGAGTTCCAACAAATCGACCTTTTTGCTGACAATCTATAGATTGTCAGCAAAAAGGTTGGTTAATTAGAATCTTAAAATTATTCTTAACAAAAAGTTTTCATTTAAGATAGTGTTTTGGTCGAAATACTGTAAACTTCTGAATAAATAAATCTAAATACAATACAATACATAGATAGATTTTTTATTATACATAGAAAATACCCCTACAAACAAACATTTGTAGATAGTATAAGCAATTGATCCGAGGCGGAAATCGAACCCGCAACCTCTCAACTCTTAACCGGGCATTCACGATTAGTAATATAATTTTGAAGAACAGAGCAAAAACAAATTTTAATTGCGCGAACAAATTGGACCTAAATTGTGCGTGTGGCAGCTCATTACTGTTTGATTAAAGTGACGTGATCAAAGCGTTTCTATTGAGCCCCTACTTGCACTCTAGTTGGTTACGGTGATTGCATAGTTAAACTATAGGTTAACCAAATAGATCAGTTTCCCTGGAATTTAACAGCGGGGAACGGGTGGGTTTTTTAACTATCATGGTTATTGACGTATTTTCTACTACAACCCACAAATTAAGGTAAATATCCTGCTAAGTGAAAATGATACACAAAATAATTATGTTCCAATTATTTGCCCTGTCGTTATTATGACAGGGCTCTTTTGTGTATCATTTTAAAATAATATTTTTGAAATTTAAACAATTTCAATATTAATAACAGTAGGGTAGTTATGTAACTGTATTGCAATCAACTTCAATAATAAAACATGTCAATAAACCGTCATGGCGAAATAAAATTTACAGTTTTTAATTAAAACAGACAAAAGTTGGATATAATATTAGTTTATCAAAGTTTACATTCACCATTACAAAATAGCTTAACTCGAGTTAAGTTAACTTGAAGAAACTGGTTGTGACAATCTTAAAACTCATTCAACAGGGGTGAAAAACATTTAAGAAGATCGTTTCACCCCAGGAGACACGCTTTTGTCAAATTCTACGTCTCAAAGTAAATTCTTTACTCCTCTCGTAAAACACTCCGTAAACAAGTAATCCTCATCTTAATTCAAGCACCAGATGCAGGAATTACAAGCTCTTTGTGAAAGTGGGCTTAAAGGCTGGAATACTTTCCCCCCTTCCAACCCCTTAGATCAGGAGCTAGTGGTGTTTATGTTATCTCAAACAATGTTTTGATTGAGAGGAAAACCACTGTATTCTGGCATCAGTAAAAAAAAATTTGATTAGTTTTTATTTAAGTTCAATAGCTAGTTCTGTTTGTCATAGTACCTACTAATGTCTACCAAATCTTAGTAACTAATGAACTTATATAAGCTAAATAAAGTTAGTCTTAGTTAAACTTATACAGTGAATTTTACTAAAATTTTAGTAAAACTAGTTTACTAGAATTTTAGTAGGTATCCATTTTAAATAGTTATCTTTTAAACAGATTTTTTTAAGAGTTCAAACTATGCTTTAAACTTTAAAGTAAAAAAAAGATCAACAGCTTCCGGCCTACAGGTATTACGTTGGGAGTTTCAGTATTCCAGCATTTTGTGATTTGACAAGTTGACGTTTTGTGCATCGACTATCCAGCGCTAGTCGAACTACTGTTCCAGTTTCCCAATATTCCATTAAATTGAGCATCGGCCAGTTCTGAGAATCAAAACGAGAAGGGGCCTAGATAGTAGTAAATTAAGTTCGTATGAGTCAGAGTTTTTAGGCCGCCTGAAGACCTCTGTCATACAACTTAGAACAAGCCGAATAGTTGAATGGCCGATTGGTAAAAGGTTAAAGTGCATTCCGAAGCACAGGAGCGCTCAGTTAAAATCACCACTGGGGGTACTCATCCAAATGGTGACTACGCGGAACCGAGCTTAACTTCGTCTCTGTATCTATTAAGAACACCTTAGCCAGCTACGAGCGCTCCTATAGATGGAAGTAAACATGCATAGTATAATGTGCTACATGTCATTAAACTTAGGGTGCTAATGGTAATAATAATAATAAATTTTCGGACGTTTTAACACAGCATTAACACCAACTAAACAAAGCTAAGAACCTGAAAACTAATAGTATATGTATACAAATTATTCTATCTGAGTTATTTGTATTCTTTGACTAATATATATATCTATCTATATATTGTATTGTATTAAGTATATATCAGTCATCTAGTACCCATAACACAGCTCTGTTTAACAGCAGCTTAACTTGGGGCTAGATGATGCTGTGTGGATTGTCCAGCATTATTTATTTATTTATTAATTTATTAATAACTAATTATTGTAATTAGCGAATAAAGACAGAAATAAAATAAGCCTGTAAAAGTCAACCTTGTTCCATATTATCGTAATTAACTATTTTGCTTTCATAAATTCATAATTTAGGCTCTGCTAATCTAAGCTTCTAAGTTAAAAGCACTGGTGGTATTTATTCATTTATTCATATTTATTTATTGCTTAACATTCATCATCATCATCATATCAGCCGATAGACGTCCACTGCTGGACATAGGCCTCCCCCAAAGAGCGCCATGACGACCGATTTTGGGCCTTCACCATCCACCGACTTCCTGCGACCGCTTTAATGTCATCGGTCCATCGAGTGGGGGGCCGTCCTACACTTCGTTTTCCAGTTCGTGGTCGCCACTCGAGAACCTTTATTCCCCAACGGTTATCGGTTCTGCGAGCTATATGGCCTGCCCATTGCCACTTCAACTTACTGATTCTAAGAGCTATGTCGGCCCACCAACCGCCTCATTTGATGTTTTTGAGAAAGTAATGGAAGAGGTAATGTTTAAAATAGTATCAAAATCAAATAAACAAACTATTGTTTGCGGTGACTTTAATGTAAACTTGCTTGAAACATACTCTTTAAGTACCAGAATAACTAGTCTATTTAAATCATTTGACCTTGAACCATTATTTATGGAGCCCACAAGAATAACTGCCACTTCGGCTAAATGTATAGATAATATGTTTTCTAATGTAAAAGTATTAAGAAAAAGTATAATAAGTAATATTAAATCGGACCATCTTGGTCAACTTATTCATGTAGAAGCAAGAAACAAAAAAAAATTAAATAGAAAAATAACTTGTATTCCTGTGACCATTGATCGATTGGATAAAGTAAAATTTAACCTTATTTCTAGATTGCCTGGTTTATCATATAACTCTCATAATCCAAATGACTCGTATAATCTATTTTTTAATGAATTTAATAAAGTATTCAATTCGATTTTCACATCCAAGACGGTTACGGTATCAGGCAGTTCAAAATTTTGTGAGTGGGCAACAGCTGGTATTCATAAAAGCAGGCAAACCTTGTATGAACTTTACAGCGAAAAACAATACAACTTTAGTGAAGAGTTTAAAGTAAAAGTTAGAAATTATTCAAAAATTTTTAAAAGCGTTTGTCAAGTTGCAAAATCACTATATTTATGTTCAAAAATTAAAAACAGTCAAGATAAAATTAAAGCTACGTGGAAAATTATAAATAATGAGACTGGAAGAGTCAAGACTCAGAATAATGTTTTCAATTTAAATATTAATAATAGTAATATTAAGCATGATGATGAAGTAGCCAAAGCATTCGAAAAATTCTTTACTGATATTCCAGTTTTTACTACAAAATCTTTAAACTCTTCTCACATAATTGCAGAGTCATTGTTAAAAAATAATGTACCACAATGCAACATACAATTACATTTCGATTATGTAAATAATAATGATATTATCAAAGCATTTAAACTGATAAATGTAAAAAAAACCGCTGATCTCTGGGGCATTTCTGTTAGCGTTGTGAAATCATTCATTGAAATCATTGCACCCGACCTAGCTTTTATATTTAACCAATGTATTGACTGTGGTGTGTTTCCTGATTTAATGAAACATAGCAAGATAACACCTCTTTTCAAATCAGGTAGTCATTCTGACCCTGGTAACTTTCGGCCTATATCAGTATTGCCTACATTTAGTAAAATTTTTGAAAAACTTATTCTTATTCAGTTACAAAGACATTTTAGTATGAATAACTTACTTGATAGTAAACAATTTGGGTTCACAAGAGGTCGCTCAACAACTGATGCCGGTGTTGAGTTGATATCACACATTTTTGAAGCCTGGGAGGAATCGCAAGATGCCTTAGGCATTTTTTGTGATTTATCTAAGGCATTTGATTGTGTACATCATGAGACACTAATTAGAAAATTACAACACTATGGAGTTAGGGGTGTTGCTCTAGACCTTCTCACTTCATATCTAAGTGATAGAATACAAAGAGTTGACGTAAATGGAAAGCGTTCTCCGGGATCAGTGGTAACAATTGGTGTACCACAAGGATCAATACTTGGGCCATTCTTGTTTTTAATATATATAAATGATCTACCCCGGCTTGTTAGGAACGATCATGAGATTGTACTGTTTGCTGATGACACGTCACTTTTATTTAAATTAAAGCGACAAGAGACTAACTTTGACAAAGTAAACAATGCAATCTCTAAAATTGTAGGGTGGTTTAATGTAAACAACTTATTGTTAAACGAAAATAAAACGAAATGCGTTCGTTTCATACTACCTAATGTAAAACAAAACCAAACTAATATAAAAATAAAAGATGAAAAGCTAGGCCTTGTGGACACCACAGTTTTTCTAAGCATAACCTTAGATAATAAACTGCAATGGGGCCCACACATAGATAAATTGTCGAAGAGACTTAGTTCTGCAGCATACGCAGTCAAAAAGATCCGTCATTTCACCGACGTCGATACAGCCAGACTAGTTTATTTCAGCTACTTTCACAGCATTATGTCTTACGGTATTTTGTTGTGGGGGAGTGCTGCAGATATTAACACCATATTCGTGTTGCAGAAGAGGGCTGTTCGCGCAATTTATAACATGGGTCCCAGAGAATCACTTAGAGATAAGTTCAAAGAAATCAATATTATGACAGTGCCCTGTCAATATATTTATGAAAATCTTATGTATGTTCGCAAAAATATTAATCTGTTTAAAAAAAATTGTGATAATCATAATGTTAATACTAGAAATAAAAATAAACTCGCTGTTCCCACAGTTAGGCTCACTAAGGTCAGTAAATCTTTTAAAGGGCAATGTGTACGCTTCTTTAACAAAGTCCCAAGCGACATACAAAATTTATCAATTGTCAAATTTAAAAACATAATTAAACAAAATCTGTCTCAAAAAGCTTATTATAAAACAACCGATTACCTAGATGATAAAAAAGCTTGGGACGAATGTGCTCCAACTCTACTTGGAATCCATAACAATAGCAAGGGTCATGCCAAAAAAGCGATAGGAACCCAGCCGGTGTTGTTGCCAGTTCTTTTACGGCATGGGCGCGTTGGAACTGGTGTAAATTTTCCTAGCTTGTAAGACGTTTCAAAGTGATCCTTGTGATTCTACTGAATAAATAATTTTTGATTTTGATTTTGATTTTGGTGACCTTGGTTCTTCTACGGATTTCCTCATTACGGATTCGATCGCGTAGTGAAACTCCCAGCATAGCTCTTTCCATAGCTCGTTGGGCGACTTTGAGCTTTTGAACGAGACCTATAGTTAGCGACCACGTTTCAGTGCCATAAGTCATCACTGGCAACACGCACTGGTTATAGACTTTCGTCTTGAGGCTCTGCGGTATCTGTGACGAGAAAATATGCCGTAACTTCCCGAACGCTGCCCACTCAACATTGGTACATAGGATCTAGTAGTGTCTCACCTTCTGACCATAAGGTCCTAGGTTCGAAACAAGTCATGCATTGACTGCACGTTACCTACCATTGTTAATATGTATTATTTGTGTGCTATGATGACCATTATATAAATACTAAATACTAAATTATGAAATAAACATTATCTTAATTGATAAGATAAATGTATGCGTAATTTAATTACGCAATGCCAGTTCTCCTAACCGCTCTCATTTTGTTTGTTATTTTTTATCTCCGTTTTACGTCGCTGCACTCACTTCTTTCAGTATAAAAACAAATAAAAACATCGGCTGCCATCTCGAAAGCCAAGTTATTCATGAAATACTTTAGTGCGGAGTGCAGTGAGGTCGCGCATAATGCTCGGAGCCGGCTCCGTCTGCGTCCAGACTCCAACCCCTCTAACTAGGACAAGGGCAATTTGCTGCTGAATATGTTACCAGGTATGGTGAAAACCAAATTGTCGTCAGAACTGGTTTAATTATGATGGACGATGTGGCGCGGCGGGTGAAAGTCCGCCTACGACGCAGGAGGTTGCGAGTTCGATTCTCGCCTTGGGACAAATTTGTACGATCTGCAAATATTTGTTCCGGGTGTACTGGGTATTTCTACGTTTTCAAAACTTGAAGCCTGGTTTAATTATAATTTTAAGAGTAGTAGAGTTCTCTGTGATAGAGCTCGTCCGGGGAAGGACTACCACCATACCTATTTCTGCCGCAAAACAGTAATGCTTGCATTTCTGTGTTCCGGTGTGAAGGGTATGGTTTCCGGTGAAATTACTGGCACATGAGGCTTTCGATCTTAGCCTCAAGGTGGCAACCCGCGAGTGATACCTCTGGCATTGCAAGCGTCCATAGGCTGCGGTTACCATCTTGTGGGCCGTACGCTTGGTTGCCACTTCAGTTGTATAAAAAAAAAAAAAAATTTGAAAGTTTCGGCATCTCGTAGCATAGCTGGTAAGTTCTCATCAGATCAACGAACACACTGTCACCATTTGGATGGGTGACCGCCAGTTGCAATTTCTATTAACGCTTTTGTGCTTTGGAGGGTACGTTAAGCAAGTATTCTATCGGAAACAGATCAATATCACCTTAACTTTACTTCGGCAACTCACATTCATCAGCAAAATTAACTGATCGTCCTAATTTTATTACATTTCAATAAAACAAAAATCCATTTTCATTTATAAATTCAGGATTTGGGACGTAGTCACGGAATTTTCTCTATTTGAGTATTAATTATCATAATAATATTATGCTAACAATAACAGAATTATAATGAAATATTCGACCTTCCTCACCGCCGGCTATATTTAGCTACGGGCGTAGTTACATTACAGGTAACCTAATACTGCCTTAATTCGACTCCCAGATAATACGTTGCTACGGGCCTCTGGCTACGGAGCTACGAGGTGCTACGACGTAGATGGTCTACGAGATAAGCTAACACAGGGATAAACACAATTTAAAACTACCTTGTGCTCTATTTTTGTGCTCTTTCGTACGTTCTCTTTGTGCACAGTGCTTGTGATCTTAGATCTATGTTGAATTTATATGATGTACGAGTATCCGTCAAGTCATTTTTGTATGAAAAATACAATGGATAGTTTGCATTTGTAAAGAATAATTTAACATCAGAATATTTGTTTTTTCAGCCATGTAAGCCGGATGCCTCCTGATAGGTGAGCTGACATCACCACTCCCTGGATACCTGTGGGACGACGGCATCGGGGTCGGCCGAGAAAGCGTTGGCAGGACGATCTATCTGCATTTGAGAAAGAGTGGAAGGACAGAGGCCTTCGGGCGGCTTAGAAACTCTGTCACCAGAGTTGGCCAGTGGCTCATACGAACGAACGAACTTGGGGGAGACCTTTGCCCAGCAGTGGGAAAGGATAAAAAAAATTGGACATGACCGGGTTTGTACTCACGACCTTAGAATCGGAAGGTGGGGTCACAACCACTAGACCACTACCACTGGTATGCAGTATGCAGTATTGCACTAAGCAGTATTGCACTAAGCCGTATGTTGCTAAATTATAGTGCGCCTGGACCCTCAATTACTCGACTATGAGTAATGGTCTCCGTCGGGCTAAGCCGATTCAAGGCTGCACGATTCGGCTGTCACAGTGAAACAATACGGGAAGAATTAGTTCCGGTTTCAACCGCGCCGATTTCATCCCTTTCATATGCGAGTCGTTCAGCTTCAAAAGGGATTTTGACATTAACGCGCAATACACAGCGGGCGGGCGCGGGTCGGGTCAGATCCGCCGCGGGATATTTTTTGTTTTAATTTTTATGGACGACAAGGATGACATCACACTGAACGCGGGAGCGGCTGTCGCGCTTCACCCGACCCGCGCCCGCGTTCAGTGTGTTATCATTCTTGACGTCAGTACAAATACAACAAAAAACACCCGCGGCAGATCAGCCGCGGGTCCGCGCCCGCGTTCTGTGTGTGTTGCGCTTAAAACTCCAAAATCCCCTTTGAAGGAGATCTTCACTAATTTTGGGGATTTCGACACTAATTGTTTAATACAGAATTACTGCTAGCGTAATTATTTTGTTTTATATTATCTATCTGACCCATTTCGCCGCCAGATGGAAGTGTGGCGAGACTACCAAGGGCATTGCCACGTTGTAATATGAATTACCATGCTATAATTAAAAAAATATATACTTGCTTGCCGGTCGGTCATGCATTATCATGAATTTGAATGTTAGGTTTATGCTTTAGTTTTAAAGTAGGTTATAAAAAAAATCACAAGTACTTAAATATTTAAATTAAGTTTCGCAACTGTTTTGGTAGTCTAAAGTTCAAATTTCAATAAGTCCACTCGGTTATTTTTGTTTTGAGTCGGTCAGATACTACAGCTAAATCGAGTGACGTTGAGTCAGGGTCCTGGCTAAGGTAATTTGTCACATGCCCTCGCCAGATGAGTATGAGTAACTGCAAAGTAAGTTAGCATGAGTTAATAACCGATCCCTGTGAAGGATATATGACTTGAGGTGAGTTGAAATTCCGCCAAAATCTGCTGATATCCGCTTAACACTAAACATAATGAAGCTGAAGTGGAGAGGATGGGTGACTGCTAGTGGTTGAGCGCTTCCGTGGTTCGGGGGGCAAGTTAATTAGTTGATCTCGTATTTTTCTAAGTTGTTAAGGCCTTCGGGCGGCTTATTAACTCCATCTCCAAAGTTGGCCACTGACTCATACACAAATACGAGTATTTGCATTTGCAAATACTTGTATTTGTGTACTCGTATACTATATACTATATTGTATACTCGTATTATTGTTTGCATGATTTCATGCGCCAATGAGGTCGTCAGTTTAAGTTCGAAGTTGTATTTTGTTTTTTTAGCTACAGTAGCGTAGAATTTTTCAGTATTATTGCTTGCTGGTATTCCAATTCAAGAAGCACTAAATGTCATAACAACCAACAAAGGAATATCTACCTTTACATCAATAGCCGTTTGTTCATTTTAATCCACTCGATTAATAGCGGCGCAGCGCACGCGCGAACACCGTTTATGAGCGTTCTAGCGTGAAACGCGACATGCGTTCGGCCAGGCTGCCTGATGGATACAGTCCCTTTTTTACAATGGAACCCACTTGTACAACTGGCCTCTTTGGAAAGGGCTTGAATTAAGCTAATCAGTTGGACAGTTTATAATATAGTCTGTGTTACGGAATTTTTCAAAACAACAGAGTATATTTACGTCAGCTGATAATATGCGGGAAGTTTTGAATTTTATTAAGTAGTTCAAAATTTAATAACATCTTTCTACATATTCTGGTCTCTAATATATAGTTTATATTATATTCGCCCTAAATATAATAAAATATATACATGTCTTGAAAGAAAATATTATTCTAATGGTCAATTCTAAAATGCATCGCGCGCGCAACTCATCAAAACATTCAACTTTTTCTTAATTTCTCCTTCTTTTATTTGGGTGTTGTCTAAGTTTATGTTGCTAATGTTACTGTCAACTTCAACCTGAACGTATCCATATACGTCAATCATAGTTAGATGCTACAGATCTAACAATATTAGTGCTTATTCAGACTGGTAGAGTTGGCAACCAAATTGTCATTTTGGTTGTATTCCATACCAAGAATATTTAGCAGTAAACCAATTTTGGTTGCCAAACTGGTGTTGAGCGGATAGCGAACTTTTTGCTTTCCAACGCTCAATGAAAATAAAACAATTGACTATCGATATAAAGTAGTGATTTCTGTTTTCGTTGTCGAGTCACGTCACCAAAAAAAAGCCTGCATCGACGCTTCAAGAAAAGCCATAAATTTCATAGATCGATTGGGTAAATGTAGATAAACTGGAATCTTTTGTTAATGTACGCATCGCGCTTTATCGGGTTTGAACAAAAAATTGATCCATTGGAGTATCAGCGGAGAGGCGATTGAGATAATAGCTGTCTTAAAACATTATTAAACACATAAATAACTAAAATGGATAGCTGAGACTTAAATAAAAACGTTCATTTTAGCAATTACATTTTCAGCTATGAACATCATACTCGTACAAAAGACGTAAAATCAAAAAACAAAATCTTTTTTTTGCCGAAAACCAAATGTCTTTGCTAAGACAAAAGATGTCCCCCTCTTCAGCCTCACCTTATTTGCACTATTACGCGAGGTGGCCACGTCAGCGAATAATAATTCATGCTGAATATTGATGAGAGATCTCTGGATGCTGCGACAACCCTTAAGAGACATCCCGATAAACCTTCACCGAGACTACTCTCAACGCTTTGCAAAGTGGTTGCCGGCCACTTTGACTTCGTTTCTTGGATTTATTTCGAGTCGGGAATATTTCTTACGAGCTGCGCGGTTTCACCCGCGTTTTTTAGTTTTATGCTATCCCACAAGAACAGTAATTTTTTTCTAGATAAAAGTAGCATATGTGTTATGTTTTTATGCTATCCCACAGAAACAGTCAATTTTTCCGGGATAAACAGTAGTATGTGTTATTCCAACACTTAAGGCGTCTACATTCCACAATACAATCGGTTAAGTCGTCACGAAGATACGTGGTGACAAACATACATACATACTTTCGCATTTATAATATTAGAACTACCTATTATAAATGCGAATGTTTTGATTGATTTAGTTGTGGAGGCAAACAGAATAGCAAATAATTGTTTGTATTCTTAGTTGCCACTATTTGGTTCACGTGAAGGCCGACAGCCAAATAAAAGTTACTGTCTGCCACTGCATAGGTTGGTACTGGGGGCAGATTGTAATACATTCTATAACACGATGACCTACCGCCATGCAGGGGCCGATAAGTGTTGCCATATGCCACTACGTGGGGGTCGTTTGTGGGGGCAGAGGGTAATCAATCTGGATGGATGTTACTCTATCACGCTAAAGGTCATAGCATATTTACACAACTCTGCTACCACCCGACTAATAAAATATCAATCAAATATGGGCTTTAAGTCGTGGCCTTGCGATATAATTTATATTGACAACTTAAATTAGCAGACAGCTCGGTCGGACCTAAGGTCATAGCACATTTATACGACTCTGCTCAAACACCGATCCCACCCAACACCGCCGTAATCTAAAACGACTGCTGGCGGTCCACTCGTCGACAGCTAGCAGACGCCCAGCTGTCCACGCGCCGACCCATCTCGCTTTACGCAATGGACACAGTTTGCGATCGGTTTCCATCGAAGCAACTCGTATATTCTCAACTAGCAGTCAACGTGCGGACACCGCGCCGACCGCTCGTCTACAACGTGTGGCCAGCGAGGCGTCAACGAGCAGTCCGATGGCGGAAAGCTTGCTGACGCCAAGCTGTCTGTTAATTTAAGTTATCAATATAAACTATATCGCAAAGCCACGACTTAAAGCCCATATTTGAATGATATTTTATTAGTCGGGTGGTGGCAGAGTCGTGTAAATGTGCTGACCTTACTCACCGATATTACTAGCGGGTTGACCTTGAGACGTAGATCTAAAGTCTCATGTGCCTGTGATTTCACCAGAAAGTGAACACAGCAATGCGAGCAGTATATCAGTAAATAGGTAAGGTAGTTCTTCCGATAGCTCTATCACAAAGAACCCTGCTACTTTTTTCTATCTTTCTTTCTAAATAATACTTGTAAAAGCAGTGCAGTTCACTCATGTAAGAGCGCCGGAGCGCGGGCAAGCATCCGTATTCATCGACTAACAAGATCCAAAGCGAATACGGGAATATTGAAATTGCTATAATTTGTTAGAGTAAATATTTAGCCAGGTTCTGCCAGCGACTTGGCTTTCTTGGTAATAACATCACACAAAGGATGTTGGTTTGAATCGATGTTGTTTGTACTAAATCGATTTTGAAATGTAATCTATAGATCGAAAATGACACAGTCTACTTTTAGGTCAAAAATCCTTTTTTTTTTAAATAAACAAAAAACGGATTCAAGCTAACAAAATGTTTAAATAAATAATAAAAATAATAATAAATAAATAATGCTGGACAATCCACACAGCATCATCTAGCCCCAAGATAAGCTACTGTTAAACAGAGCTGTGTTATGCTACTAGATGACTGATATACTGATATACTTAATACAATAAGGGAACGCTTCCTACTGGTAGTGATTTGGATCAGTTGAGCTATCTATAGGTCGTTTGTAGCGGTCTTTAGATGGCTCAACTGTTTCATATGTATTTTGTATATTTTGTAATGTAATATAATTATGTACATATTTTATTTTGTTTAATAAAGACGAATAATACCTTAATACAATACAATTTATAGATAGATATTTTTTATTATATATAGAAAATACCCGGAACAAATATTTGTAGATCGTACAAACATTTGTTCCGAGGCGGGAATCGAACCCGCAACCTCCGCGTCGCAGGCGGACCTGCGCCCGCAGCGCTACATCGGTCGTCAAAATCGTTTCGGCAGACTGTGGTGATACGCAACCACTGGGTAAACATACACGACGATATATTTAATGACACGTTTTTTATGATTTATTCATCAAGTACTGAACATTTTGATAAAATTTAAATGGGACTTACTCTGAATATTAAACATTATAATATCCCAAAAATTATTTTGCCTCAAGCGGGATTTGAACCCGCAACCACCGCTTGATACGCGGGCGCTCTACCAATTGAGCTATCGAGACATATCTCGCTTGGACGAAATAATAATTGGGATGTCTTCGGCTCGAAGCGCTCTGAATATTACCTATCAAAAACTCGCAATATAACTAGGTATGTAACTATGCTTGTTCCGGTGGAATCTTCCAACTACATTTTTAAACAGATATATCTTCAACCGATTGAGCTGAAATTTTGTATACACGTTATGTTTGGATGACAATGCATGTGTGACGTCATTCTAAATCCAACATGGCGGAACACCCAAGATGGTGGACTGGTTATTTTTAATAAATAAATAAATAAAAAAGATTTTATTTCGGACAACATGAATCCATAGTGTGTTAGTAACAAAATTTAAAACAATGTGTTAGTAGTAGAGAAAAATAAAACTAAGTAGGTGCTGGGTGTAGAGGCTTAGGCTCCTATGCTGAGGATGATCCAAAAAGAAACATAAGTAGAGTTCTCTTTAGATCACCCTCAACACAAGGCACTTCCATAGCGGTGATGTGAACCTGTCCGCTATGGTCTTCAGGATGCTATTGTGGCTACCCCGCGTTCTGCCGATCAGGGATACAGTTTTTTTGCGATTGATGGCTTGAAAGCCATCAGTATGGTACAGCGCAAACATCCCTGATGCACTACAAAACCGTGGCAGCCCCAACAGCATCCTAAAGATATTATTATATTGAACACGCAGGGCATCTAGCGACCTTTTGGTGTATTTGACCCACAGATTTCCCGTGTAGAAGCTCTGACAATATGCCTTAAAAAGCGTGATCTTCACCTCATCGGTACACCGGGAGAATCTGCGTGCCAACATGTTGCCTCGGACCGCTAGAGCCCTACGCTCTCTCTCAATATCGCCATCATCTTTAAGGTCGTCAGTAATTGCCCCAGATATTTAATGTACTCCTACAATATGGGTATCAAGTGAAAGGACTTGGTAGGAATAATAACGATAAATAAATAGTAAAAATTCTAGCAAAAGTTATAACTAATCTACTAAATGCCAAATGACTTGACTAAAACTTGTTTAGAAAAGTATTTTTTCAAAAAAACGCCTCCGTATCAGTAGTAAACCTGTTCTCATTACAATTCAAAAAATAACACCTATACATTTTGGAGTACAGTTACAAAGGCCACTGCCGATTGATGTGACATGCGCGATTGTAACTCGATTTGTGAGTAGAATGGCCACCAATTTGGCGGCGCTCCAAATAGATTAGCGCACAGCCCGCAATGTACGTCGCTCGCGTATAATTGTCGGCAGGTAAATAAACATAGTATGGGTTTGTAGGTGCTTCTCAAATTATATAAGGGTCACTTATTTATTTTGCTGACTTGTTGACCTTTGTAAGCCTCAGTGGTAATTTTCTTAAGCTCGTGTTACCTGAACACAGTAGTTCAAATAATACTTAAGGATAAAATGTTACCTTTATTCTGGGATGTCTGTTTTCATTACCTACTGTAGAATTTATACAAAAATCAGTCACAAAATTCATCCCATAGTAAGAGTTAAGAGTAGTAGAGTTCTTTGTGATAGAGATCATCCGGGGAAGGACTACCACCATACTTATTTCTGCCGCCAAGCAGTAATGCTCGCATTGCTGTGTTCCGGTGTGAAGGGTATGGTTTCCGGTGAAATTACTGGCACATGAGGCTTTCAATCTTAGTCTCAAGGTGGCAACCCGCGAGTGATACCTCTGGTATTGCAAGCGTCCATAGGCTGCGGTAACCGCTTACCATCTTGTGGGCCGTACGCTTGGTTGCCACTTCAGTTGTGTAAAAAAAAACAGTAAGAAATTATATAAAATAATGAGCTTCGGCACGTTATACCTTGTGCGTTATACAGTCAGTCTTTTGGTTATATATTAGGCTTTGACAGAAGCCTCCGGGCGGCCTAAAAACTCTGTCACCAGAGTTCGGCCACTTACAAGAACTTATTTCCAATCCATCCAAAGGTTGGAAAGGAAATCACTCTTAGCGATAAGGCTGCCCATTGTACTACCTTAAATTTTTATTAGATAAATAGATGGATAAGTCATTTATTTGTATCTCTAATAATAATAAACAGCTTTAGTTTAGTACAATTTTATTTTTGGTGTAGGTATAAAATCTCTCTCTCTCTCTCTTCCTGACTATTTATCCCACATGGTGGTGGGGTCAGCCTTCCTACAATTTTTCTTCCACTTCGCTCTATCCTCGATATCTTTGTCCGAAAATATTAAATATATTATATATATTGGTGTAGGTATAAAATATTGAACCTAATTTTATATTCGGTTTACTCACACTAAAGAGTTCGTATCTTATCTTTAAACTATATCTACAAACTATTATTACGCTACAGCTCGCTATGTCTCTTAGCAGCGAGACAAACCTTAGAAGGTTTGACAGTGCTTCTTCTTATAACAAATATTGTAATCCACATGTTTGAATAAATAAATACAAAAAAATAGTTATTTAACTATTTATTATCTATCTAACTTACTTAGTAACTCAAAAGCATTACTTACTAACCCTGAAACAGTCTAATAACAAACAATTCAACCCTGAACTTTAAACTGAGTTTGTTTATCTCCGTCGGATCGAAGCCTCAAAGCGATGAATTATTAATTGGAGCGAGGGCTCTCTCGATGTCATTGATCTATAGAAATGGCGATCTGCCGGCACCGGCTTTGAACCTACATCTTATTGGTTTCACTGGTTGTTAGGCTATGACAGAGGCCTTCGGGCGGCCTAAACACTTTGTCACGAGTTCTGACTCATACGAACTTACTGGCTTTATCAAAAACCCCTGTTATAATGTTTGATGACCGATGTGGCGCAGCGGGCCATTTCCACTTTGGGTCAAATGTTTGTACGATTTGAAAATATTTGTTCCGGGTGTTCTAGGAATTTTAAATGTATAAAAAAAATTCTATGTTGTACTATCCGTCATCTAGTACCTATAACACAAGTTTCGATTTGTCCAGTATTATAAAAAAAATGTATGTGAAAATTACCTTATACAGGAAAGGCACTTTATGAAGAAGTGACATTAGTGTGTGCTATAATTTTTTTTTTCTTATATTGGGAATAAAACCTGCTCTATCGTCTTAGCCGAAACTTACCCATCTCTCCACTAAAGTTTCTATAATCTATGGTCTAATGACGTTCTGTGGCTCAACGTAAAGCTTATTTCAATTTTCACTTAAAACGAGATATTACCATGATTTGTGAGTTTTATTGATTCCCGATATTTCGGCGCAGTTACATGCACCATGATCACGGGAGAACAGATCCCCCGTGAGTTCTCCCGTGATCATGGTGCATGTAACTGCGCCGAAATATCGGGAATCAATAAAACTCACAAATCATGGTAAATATCCCGTTTTAAGTGAAAATTATGTTAATAACCATGATAGTTTTAAAAACTATAAAGCTTATTTTGATTATATACAGCCTCCGATATCCTACGAGGAGTTTACTACGCTTACTACGCCAAAGCCTGTACGCTGTAGCTGCATCTACGGCGTAGAGGGTATGCTACGTCGGCGCTCATGCAGCTACAGCGTAGAGGCCTACGCGATATTGAGTTCTACGAGGCTGTGAGTAACGGGCTAGCTTTGCCATGCAAATACCGTATTTATTTACATTGAAAGCGCGCACGCGATGAATATTATTCTGTGGCCCAGATATTATCTGGAGTAACTTTTCATCTCTACAGCACTAGTGGTCTAGTGCTTCCTGATCTTAAGGGCGTGTCCGGTCGAGCACAATTAATTTATCAATTAGATAAAATTGAAGTGCTTAATACCACTGCTCTTAAACGGTGGAGGTACACATCGTAAATAACTAAAAATTCAAAAGACATGTCATCGTCATCATCATTATGGTAGCCTTCTGTTGTTTCCACAGCTGGGACACTCGCCTACTTTGAAGCGACAATGATGAAAGACAGTGCAATACATCAATTCAAATTGGGTCCGCGGGGGTTTATAATATAAAAGTAAAAACTAATAAAATTATCGAGAACTATATCACTCATTTAAAAAAAAACAGGTGTTTTAACGTACCGGTATATTCACCCGTTAAATCACCCGTTTTTAAAATGAAACTAAAAAACTACTTTATTTTATAAGTTTGTCTAAATTGGAAGGCTGTTGTTATAATGATGATCGTATAGCATTGTAATAGTAGGAAAGCGGAATAGCTTCCAGTGCGATAGTAAATAACAAAATAAAGCAAAATTTTAGGTTAGCTGGTGCCTACGACTTTGTTTTCATGGAACATAAAACAGTACATTTTTTTCTGGGATGTGCCTGTGTGTTACTCCAGACTATATTTATCTCTGTACCCATTGATGTGATTAAGGAAAGAAACAAAGAAAGAAAAGGATTTATTTGACAGCACACACACACACACACACACACACAACAAACAGAGTAGATACAAACTCTTAACACGTTGTGATTGATACAAAAAAAAAAAAAACATAAATTTTTTCAAACTTTCGCATTTATAATTATAAAGTGTGTTATAAATGTTATTTTGTTAATGTTTTTGACGACCGATGTGGCGCAGCGGGCGCAGGTCCGCCTGCTACGCAGAGGTTGCGGGTTCGATTCCCGCCTCGGGACAAATGTTTGTACGATCTACAAATATTTGTTCCGGGTGTTCTGGGTCTATGTATTGTATTGTATTAAATATTTATCAGTCATCTAGTACCCATAACACAGCTCTGTTTAACAGCAGCTTACCTTGGGGCTAGATGATGCTGTGTGGATTGTCCAGTATTATTTATTTATTATTTATTTTGTTCTGAAATCAGTTTTTAAGGCATTTCTAGCATCGTTTTATATATTGTGTAAATGTTTCTTCTTAAAAAGAACCCTTTAGTAAAAAGCTTAAGTGAGAAAGTTGAGTCAAAAGCGACCAAACAACTGCACTCTCCGCTAACGAAAGTTTTCAAATAATTTCACAAAACTTTGGAATCTCTTCGGGTCGGGTGAAATTCTTTGTCAGTTTAGAAATTAGCGAATAAAGGGCTCTGGCTCAGCAATTACTAGCTGTTACCCGCGACTTTGTTCGCTTGTTGATGTGCTTGTGTGAGAATTGATACAAATATTTCTTATAGGAACATGACAGAGGCCTTTGGGCGGCCTAAAAACTGCCACCAGAGTTGGCCACTGGCTCATACAAACTTACTTACTATAGGAACCGTACATGTTTTGAATTTTTCGGGATTCAATACAATAGCAAGGTATGCCAAGAACAAGTGAAGGAACCAGGCGTGCTTGTTGCCAGACTCACAATTCTAAATATTTATATTCAACAAAATTACGAGGATCATTTACTTAGATGTGTGGAGCAGATATAAAGTCACCTAGCTAAGGTAGATCGGTCTCGGTATTCTTACCAGTTAAACTACTGGGAATTTTCTTTCCAACAAACCACCAATAAAGAAAGCACAAAGTGACATACCTCGACACGCGACACACAAATACCTACTTTAATTTGATGGGAATTGGTTCTATTTTTATTTACCGAACTATATTGTAACGTGTAGAAAGAGCGACTTGTCAATGCAAAGTGTTCAGTAAACGAAAATAAAACCAAAGTATATCGATTTAAAGTCGATATTCCTGTGTCTTTGTCGAGTCACGTTACTTGGTGAATAAAATAAAACCTTATTAGCTAAGCAAAACAGTAACTGGCAGGTTACCTTTATGAGGTAAAAATAACTATAAATAAAGAGGTAAGAAAGCAATCTCATTATAGGCTTCCTTATCCTTAGCAATAAATATTGTCCCGTCGTACAAATAACTATAAAGCTGTGATTGTGCGAGGTGCGCTCGTAAAGCGGCTATATTCGGCTATAACCGGTTATAACTGGTTAGAACCGGTTGAAATTGGTTAGGTCACGCCTTTGTGGATGCTTGGCCATTATTTCGCTATTTGACGCCTTTCAACTTTTGTCACCTTGAGTGTGGGGCCACAGAACATTATATGACAAAAACTGCATGTATATTATATAGTCTTTGATTATTAGTTCGATATTCAAGGAATATGTTATAAAAAAAATTACATGTACTTTTTTTTCTAAACATTTTTTTTTAATAAAAAAAAAATATACGTAATTTTGCTTAATAATTAGTTATCCTTGTTAGAAATCGAAAGGGCAGCGCTCGGCAGTCAATGAACCGCGGGTCAATAATAACCCGCGCGTCCTTGACCTGCGCGTGTCAATGACCCGCTACGGGGCGCGCACACTCGAATATTTCATTATTACGCCGCTTATCTCAATTTCCAACAATGATAAATAATAATTGAGCAGAAAAACATAATCGACTTATATTTGTTTATTTGGAATTAAAAACATAGGTACATTTTTTTTGTGGAACCTGTTTCTTGAATATCGCGCACTAATAATCAAAGACCCTGTATGTAGTAGGTAGGTAAATTCCTGTGGTTTTTTTATGGATAACATTAATAAGAGTATGTTAAGCTCAGTCATCTCGGCACTGTGTGTTCTCGGGTGTTTATGCGTGTCAAAGAAACTTTAAAAATATTGAAATTTGAAAATTACAGGCACATGAGACTTTCAATCTAACGTCTCAGGGTGGTAACACGCAAGTGATATCTATGATGTTGCATGCGTAGATAGGCTACGGTAACCGCTGACCATCAAGTAGGCCGTACGCTTGGTTGCCACTTTAGTGATATAAAAAAAAAATAACATTTCATTCACGTTCATACACTTATTATTGTAAATTACACATGAGTCACCGCTAACTTTGTAGCCTCAATACCATTATTCTATTCCAGCCTTTATTGTCCGCTAAATTGACAGCGACGGCTTTACGATGCAATCTCCTGGCGAGGTGCAGGCTAATGTAGCCGGGCCCTAAGTAAGTTAGTATGAGTCAGTGACCAATTCTAGTGAATAAGTTTTTGGGCCACCCGAAGGCCATTATAGATGTGTTAGTGGCCAACATTGGGGAAGAAGTTAAAAGGCCGCCTTAAGGCCTCTGTGACAATCTTATATAGAACTAAGAAGCACGGAAGCGCTTTGAAATGGCCATAGGCCGTTAATATAATGGTGACCTCACGGAATAGTGCTTATTAATGAGACATTTATTAACAAAATAAAATGTATGTACATATGACATTACATTACAAAATATACAAAACACATATGAAACAGTTGAGCCATCTAAAGACCGTTACAAACGACCTATAGATAGCTCAACTGATCACAATCACTACCAGGCGGAAGCGTTCCCAATATGCTGGCTGCATTGTCACGTTGAATGGCATTGCTGATACGTTGAGCCAGATATGAACCAGCCTTTGGATCACGTTTATTAATAGAGTTAAGAGTAGTAGAGTTTTTTGTGATAGAGCTCGTCCGGGGAAGGACTACCACCATACCTATTTCTGCCGCCAAGCAGTAATGCTCGCATTGCTGTGTTCCGGTGTGAAGGGTATGGTTTCCGGTGTAATTACTGGCACGTGAGGCTTTCGATCTTAGCCTCAAGGTGGCAACCCGCGAGGGATACCTCTGGTATTGCAAGCGTCCATAGGCTGCGGTAACCGCTTACCATCTTGTGAGCCGTACGCTTGGTTGCCACTTCAGTTGTATAAAAAAAAATCTTCTATAAACAAATAGACAGCTACAATCGCCTTCAGCTAAACTTTGGAATTATTATATTGCCATAAATTACATTTTAATCTTAAATTATTTCTGCAAATTAGCCTCCATGATAGGGCGGCCATGCCTCGTGAAAAATGGCGCTCTCTCGCGAGATAAGATCTGACGCTACCAGACTACGCAGTTACGACGAGCCATGTGGCGCAGCGGGCGTAGATCCGCCTGCGACGCGGAGGTTGCGGATTCGATTCCCGCCTCGGGTAAAATGTTTGTACGATCTACAAATATTTGATCCGGGTGTTCTGGGTATAATAAAAAATATCTATCTATGTATTGTATTGTATTAAGTATATATCAGTCATTTAGTACCCATAACACAGCTCTTTTTAACAGCAGTTTACCTTGGGGTTACATGATGCTGTGTGGATTGTCCAGCAATATTTATTTATATATTTATGTATGTGTGTACGCATCCTCCTCCTGCGTTGTTCCTTCATTGCTGAAGATCGTGACTCCTTTGGTGCACTTTGTTGCACTATCTGTCTCCATCGGTTTCTGCTTGCTGCCTGATGGAGAGCCGCACTAACTGGTACGCTTGTCTGTATATAACATCGAACCCGCAACCTCCTTCGTTGCAGGCGGACCTTCGCCCGCTACGTCTTGAATGATCAAGCATGTTGTTTCATAAACTTAATTTAACACCTGTTCTATACATACACATGTTTTTTTGCAAATAAACTATCTTTATCTTTATCTTTACGCCACATCGGTCAACACATAGAAACAGACTTCATTTTATACTATGTAAGGATTTAAATTCTCCAAATCACTGAAGTTAAAGAATGAGAAAGCTTTTACCTAATAGTGCTCGGTTTTTGTTAGCCAAGAACAGGGAAAAAAAAATAAAAATGATCTAGTTTGAACCAAATTGGTACGACGAAGAAGAAGTTATTAATTACTTTGTATTATTTATTTAACCTATAACTAGTTACTACCTGCAACGTCCTAACAGGGTTCATGTACTCACTTGCAGCTGCATTATTTTAGACCTAAGCTAAATGTACATTGTGCAGAATAAATGAATATGAATATGAATAAAAGTTATATATTTCTTCATTTTACGTGGGTCCTACTTAAAGAGATATCAAAGAGACTGATAGATGGTCCTTACTTGTTACCTCAGACTTATACTACAACTTGTATTAGAACTAAGCTTGCTTATATTTATCTGTACTTAAACGTACTTTTCATTCTACGCGAGCAACTTTTACGATCATATTAGCAACATAAAAAGCTAATTTATTAAATGTAAATTGTGTAAAGTATAGCTTCAATCTGTAACATATTTTACTTTTGTGAATATAAAATGTTAGTTTATTACATTTATTCGGAAAATGAGAGATCTCTCCACCAAATCTTATTTACACTTCGCCGTGGGAGTAGCACACGCCCTTAGAATAGGGGTGGCTCAGATTTCAGGTGTTGTATCAAGTAACTGTACATCATCATGGCAGCTTTTTAATGTTCCCACTGCTGGAACACTGGCCTACTCTCGAGTGAGAGTGATTGAGTCTTAATCCACGTGGACCCAATGTGGATGGTCTTTCAAATATTTGGTTCTTAGATTTTTTTTTATTGGTTATAGACAAGCGTTGGACCACCACCTCACCTGATGGTAAGTGATGGTGTGGTCGATGCTGGAGCACGATTGTCTAGAAAGTACCTGAACCTGTGAACACTCTCTGTACAAGTCGGCGAAATGTGTGATACCAATGTCTTGACTCCAACAACCTTGACTACCATATTTGTAGCAAATAAATTTCATTTCATTTCACTCTAGCCTTGAAGACTCCAAAATTGTATTGGTCTGGAAAACAGACCCTGGCAACGAGTTTCATTCTTTACTCGTGCTAATAATGTTTTCCTTTACCATATGTAACTAACTGTACTATTTAGATTATATAAAGACACATAATACATAATTGCATTTGAAGCCTTCATGTCTCAAAACGCAACGATAGCGCGATCTAACTTCCGTACCGATTTATTAGCGCCATCTAGTTCTGTTCTAAGACACTAAACTTCTAATTAATTATAATGAGTGCTCTCAACATCGATATTGGCTGATATTTTACACAACGTCATCTAGCCTCAAACAAAGCAAAGCTATAGGCACCAAATAACTGACTTATATACATTTTATAAATTGGGGAAGACCCTAAGGATAAAATTGCATTATTTTTAATGAGTTGGCCTCTGACTCATACGAACTTACTTTATTTTTAATTATTTCTCATTAAATTATAAGTCCAATAACAGGACAGTTTCCCATCCCTAGTTCGTATAGACACGGGTTTTTATAGTCTGTGGACTGTGAGCGCCCTCTCGTGGCTGCTAACGGGAACGTGGGAACTGTAGCTGCTTGATCAGCTGATGCAGGTACCAGGAGACAGGAGTGCAATTGCGCTAAATATAACGTAACAACAAACTTTTTCTTTTAGTTTATATTTTTCTAATAAATTAGTGTTATTTTGATTACTACTGGTAAATAAGAATCACCCTTTAAAGGGGATATTGGGTTTTTTTTATACAACTGATGTGGCAACCAAGCGTACGGCCCACAAGCTGGTAAGCGGTTACCGCAGCCTATGGACGCTTGCAATACCAGAGGTATCACTCAAAGCTAAGATCGAAAGCCTCATGTGCCAGTAATTTCACCGGAAACCATACCCTTCACACCGGAACACAGCAATGCAAGCAGATGAGAGAGCAATGCTTGGCGGCAGAAATAGGTATGGTGGTAGTCCTTCCCCGGACGAACTCTATCACAGAGTACTCTACTACTCTTTCTACTCCTTGTGTCAAAATTCTCTTTGAACGAATTTTCAAAGAGGATTTAACCTGTTTTTTTGTGTCAGCAAATAACGAGACAATCAAGTCGTTCGTCTGATGTTAAGCGCCACACATGACCGTAATATTTATTTTTATCCACTAAATATTACAATGTAAGTGATTTGTATTTTGACCCTAGTGACTGTAACTGAAACATCTCTGCATAGATTGCCAAACATAGCACGTAGCAAACGTAGCAAACGTAGCACACGTACTACGTTCACGTGAAACTGTTGACTCGGACGATATTTACATGGATATTGGACAACTTTACACGGGAGATGGTCATGGCACTAAAAATCAGTCTCCGTTTATTTAAGACCGTAATTTTATAGTGTCAAAATCAAAAACTGTAGGTTGTATCTAATAAAACTTTAGGTTTTACTAATAATATTTTTTTAAATAAAGTTTTATTAATATTTATTTAATAAAACTTTAGGTTTTATTAATATTAAATTTTTAAATAAAGTTTTATTAATATTTATTTAATAAAACTTTAGGTTTTATTAATAATAATTTTTTAAATAAAGTTTTATTATTATTTATTTAATAAAACTTTAGGTTTTATTAATAATAAATTTTTAAATAAAGTTTTATTAATTTACTTTAGGTTTTATTTAATAGTAGTAGAATGGCCCGTGTCTTTGTCCGTGTTGAGTTTTGAAACTTCATTTTCTCGCCGCTGTATCCAGAGGAATTACCTCTCGAATTTTAAGTTTTTAGGTCCAAAGTTTTTGGTTCTGCGTTGTAGGTCACCTGGTGTTTTACAATAATAAAATGTATCACAAAGATAACACCGAATGACAGACGGCATATTTGTTTTTATTATTTACCTACTAGCGCCCAGGCTTGCTATGCATGCGCATAAACCTTTTTCTTGTATAATAACTATTGATGAAATAAATTCATAGCGTATGTTTTATTTTGAGTTTTAAATAAAACTCTACACTTTTAAGCACGTCATATGACGGTAGCAGATTTTTGAAAGTACCTAAAGCTAGAGTCGCAATTTCTATGCTGATCGGACGTTAAAACTGCAACGGCAGAGTTTCTAACAAGTGTGTTCACAACTCAAAGGATTTTTGCATTTTTAACACCCGACGAAAAAAATAGTGTTATAAGTTAGTAGTTTATTTATTTATTTATATGTTCAAGGAAAACCAACAGCACATAAAAATTTAACAAAAAACATCTTATGCAATAGGTGGCCAATTAGAGGTCTCCACTGATAGAAAATAACTTAAGTTTTAAGCATAAACAAAGAGGAAACAAGCACAAAAAAAATATGGATACTTATCTAACAAAGTTAAAATAGGATAGGTAGCTAAATATTTACCTTACATATAAAAAATTCTAAGATATAAATAAAATAAATAAAATAAAAATAACTTTATTGAGGACACAATTTGCATGGTAATTTTTTTAACATACTTAACATACACATAATTATATAGTCCTACAAATGGCGGTCTTATCGCAAATAGCGATTTCTTCCAGACAACCAGATATATATCTAAAAATACAAACAAAAGAAATAAGAAAATAAACATCTGAGAAGAAAACGCCACTAAGAAGGCTCCTCAGTCTAGCATGTCATGTTCTTTCTGTGGCAAAACTCGTGAACGGATGAACGGACTTGATTACGTTTCTTTAGAAAGGTGTTTTAATCTGTAGTGTTGGAAAGTTCTTAGCTATGTTTCAAGTTTTGCTCAGTTGTATGATAATTACACAATCATTCATTTAACAGTAGTACGAGTACTAGAGTTTTTTGTGATAGAGCTTGTTCGAGGAACTACCACCATACGTATTTCTGCCACCAAGCAGTTCCTCGCATAGCTTTGTTCCGGTTCGAAGGGTATCATTTCCAGTGAAATTACAGGCACATGAGACTTTCGATCTACGTCTCAGGTGGCAAGCATTTACGCGCAAGATATCTTTGATGTTGCAAGCATCGGCTACGGTAACCACTTACCATCAACAGGGATAAACGCTGATTGCCACTATTAAAAAACTAAATAATTACGAAAGGGTAAAATATCTAGCCCAGTTTTATCTTCAACCCGTAGCCTTAGGGCGGACGTTTTTATAATAGGTTCCTCAAAGGGAAATAATATATGAATTGCGTAGAACCTCTATTAAATAAATCCTTGGGATATAAGGTTTCCTGTAAGCATGCGGGCAGTGATAAGACCGCCCAGCCTCGCATTGTACGAAATAGTTGATTTATTACTGACGACCTCAGTGGCATGGTGGCTGTGTGCCAGAAGCGAGAGGTTGCGGGTTCGATGCTCGATTAAACATCTGTTCTTTGTCTGGATGCTGAGGTATTTATAGTAGTCGTAGTTTTTGGTCGTAGGTCGTAGTCGTAGTACTTGTTATTAGCAGCAATTCCCTGTTGGTTTAATTTTCATTAAAAAAACGGGCCCATGGTAATTTTTTTTTTTATACAATTGAAGTACAATTGAAGTGGGCGTACAGCCCACAAAGTGGTAAGCGGTTACCGCAGCCTATGGACGCTTGCAATACCAGAGATATCACTCGCGGGTTGTCCCGTTTTAGAAAAAATATGCTAATAACCATGATATTTTTAAAAACTATGCCCTTTTGTCTAAATAAAATATATATATAAAAAAGATACGGGACAGCAAAAAATAAGATTTTCGTGAACCTACTGATAATACTGATGTAAGAGCACTGGTGGTCTAGCGGTAGTGAGTCCGCCTTCCGATCCTAAGGTCGTGGGTTCAAATCCGGTCGTGCAGCAATGGATTTTTCGCTATGAAAAATTTATGTGCGCAATGCCAGTGCTCTCATTCGGTGAAGGAAAACATCGTGAGGAAACCGGCATGTCCAAGAACTATACATTCGAACGACATGTGCCATCCACCAATCCGCATTGGGTCCGCGTGGTGGATTAAGACCCAATCACTCTCGCTGGAGAGTAGGCCAGTGTCCCAGCAGTGGGAACATTAGAAGGCTGTCATGATGATGATGACTGATAATACAAGAAGTTTCACGAGATAAAACGCAGTATAACAATAGTATGTCACACATCACGTTCATGTGGCAGCTTCTGCTATCCTCTCGTAGTTTCCGGCGCGATATCCGTTTCCGGCCCGCAATAGAAGTGGTAAGCAATGGTGTCTGCGAGTCTGTTCAACTATTACACGTTTTCGATTACACTTTGAGTTGTGTGTGAGAATTATTGAGAACTAGCTGATGCCCGTGACTTCATTCGCGTGGAACTCGGGAACCGTACCTTTTTCCTGGATATATAGGATAGTAGCCTTTGTCGTATTCTCGGTCATTATCTATCTATGTTTTAAATTTCAGCCAAATTGTTTCAGTGCTTATCGAGTTATAGAACACGGGAGCGCTCTGTTGAAATTGACACTGGCGGTCACCCATCCAAATGATGACTACGCGGAACAGTGCTAAACTTTGATCTGTTAAGAACAACTTAGTCAGCTACGTCACGAGCGCTAAGCTGAAAGACCTTAAGTAATAATCCGTGCCAGCCTTCATCACAGAGCCGCAGTGGTACCAACTGCCTTAATAAGAACAAAACAGAACACTTTATTTTTTCAAGATGTCCGTCGCTGTACTGAATCACTCTTTTTGTAGAGTAAGAGCTTACGGCCATATTGTTACATTATAAATACGTGTTATATGATTTATCATCTTTTTTATCTTTGTTTAGCTCTCATACGGTGGTTTCTTCTTCTTTTCTTTTATGGCCTCTGTGGCTAGTTTGCCACAATTTTGCTAGTGTCAAGTGTATTAGTTTGATTGTCGCTTAGCAACGTAAACAAACGAAATTTGGAAAGAAACCATGACTTTTCTTTCAAAATTCTCTTGGAAAGTCTTTGACTAAATTACCAACCAACATTACCCCTCCATTTCAATTACTTACACTTGTGCTAAGTAAACAAGTTAAATTGGATAAACTGCCACCAAATTTACGCAAAAAAACTTAAAATAACACGAGAAAAATAATTAAAATGGGAAGACCCATGTCGTTTTGACAAGATAGCCAAAGACAATTCATACATACGGTGGTTAAAAGTTCCTACTTTATATCTGACATTGTTGACATTTACATTATTTCACTTGACATTATATTATTTTACTTGACATTTTGAATTATATGTATTTAATTTTGTTTTTAATTTATTTGATTTTTGTTTTTATGTTATAAGTATTAGTATTGTAATTAATTTTAATATTTAGTGTAATTGGTTCTAGTTAAATAAATAAATAAAATAAATAAAAAATAAATGATGGCATAATTTTTTCGAATAGAAAAATCAATTGGTTCACGACCGGGTTCAAATCCACGACCTTAGGATTGAAAGGCGGAGTCACCACCACTGACCACCAGTGCTCTCATGTATTTAATTTATATTTTTAAAATGCTGTCTCTTAGTCTTCAAACGGTCGCCATTCGAAGAACGATCTAATTGACTTTTTGTAGCGCCTTCAATCTCGACGAGAAAAGACTTTGCAAGCCAGAGCGAGGCCTAGAGATGCTTTTTTGTGATTATTTCAGAAGCGAACAATTTCCCAAGAAGCTCTTTTGATTTGTTTCCAGCTTTATACAACGGTACTACTGGTTCATTTCGCAACACTTTGCTGACGAGATACACTACATAATAACCAACTCTGTCACCAGAATTCACCAGTGACTCATACGAACTTATTTACTTTTATCATAAATTAAAAAAAAAAAATGTGGCCATGTGACCAATGTGGCGCAGCGGGCGCAGGTCCGCCTGCAACGCGGAGGTTGCGGGTTCGATTCCCGCCTCGGGTCAAATGTTTGTACGATCTACAAATATTTGTTCCGGGTGTTCTGGGTATTTTCTTTAGAAAAAAAAAAAATATCCATCTATGTATTGTATTGTATTAAGTATACAGGGTGGCCCATTCAAATCGGTCAGTATGGGAAAGTCTGAAACTGTAAGACATACGAAGATTTGTTCTTAGGAACCATGTCACCGATTTCGATAAAAAGAAAAACTGCATTCATACAATTAAAAAAAAAGTGTACCCAACTGGGGAATCGAACCCGGTTGTTTTGAAAAAATAAACTTACACTATTTCTATTCAGATATCGTTTGTGTAGGTCTTAAGCAGTAAATATCTCTAAGAAACATAATGTCTAAAATGAATAAAATGCATTTTTTTCACATACTTTAATTTATCATAGTAGGTGTTCAAAGTGACCACCGTTACAATATTCAGCAAGTTCAGGCATGTAAAATTGTCTCTATGGTTGTTTGTACCTCTACTTGTTACATACACCGTGTTATGTATCATGTGGCATTGGCATTGCATTAAACGTTTAAGGAAGTTTTGTTATCTACAGTAATATTATTATCTATTATTGCAACTGCTTACTTCTATTAATCAAACACTAACAATCAATTGAAAAGCCCACTTAAAGTAAGTATGTAGATGTTGTAGATACAGAGACGTGTTAAACCTCATTTGAAAATGGAACGTGTCGGTGTGACTGGCCGAATAGCGATACAAAAAAAAAGAAAAAAAAACTTGAGTGTCAAATGTTTAGGCGGGAACTGAAAATTAAAATCAATGCTTCTGTATTTTTGTGTCGTTCGCTGTGTGGTTGGGAAAATGCGTTTTACAAATTCTGAGCACTTTGATTTATTGGAAGCTTACTTTAAAAACGATAAAAATTGCTAAAAGTAGCCATAGAGTCAACTTTAACGCAGATTCACCACATGAAGATACAAAATGCAATAGTAAGATCGTTACCTAGACGTGTTGAATATTGTATTGAAAAAGACGGTGGTCACAACACCTACTATGATAAATTAAAGTATGTGAAAAAAATGCATTTTATTCATTTTAGACATTATGTTTCTTAGAGATATTTACTGCTTAAGACCTACACAAACGATATCTGAATAGAAATAGTGTAAGTTTATTTTTTCAAAACAACCGGGTTCGATTCCCCAGTTCGGTACACTTTTTTTTTAATTGTATGAATGCAGTTTTTCTTTTTATCGAAATCGGTGACATGGTTCCTAAGAACAAATCTTCGTATGTCTTACAGTTTCAGACTTTCCCATACTGACCGATTTGAATGGGCCACCCTGTATATCAGTCATCTAGTACCCATAATACAGCTCTGTTTAACAGCAGCTTACCTTGGGGCTAGATGATGCTGTGTGGATCGTCCAGCATTATTTATTTATTATTTATTATTATTTTGAGTTTGACAATTATTTCCTCACCACCTGTAAGAAAAACTTTCAAGTAGGAGTAAGTGGAGGAACATTTTTGTTAGCTAGAGACAAGGAGTTCTTGAGGAATCTTCTATAAATAATAAAATATAATAGTATAGAAGAAATATTTATTTTGCGCCACACAATAAACATAAAAATAACAATTTAAGTTAAAAGTAAACTACTAAGACGAATTTTAATAGAATATGTAAAAAAAACAAAACTTTAGTAGAATATGGGTCACCCATATGACTTGGATTATAACACCTAATTTGTAAGTTCAATAAATGCGATTATTTTCAAAAGTATTAATAACTAGCAGTCCTTCCCAGCTTCGCGCGGGTGCAATGAAACCGCACCCGTGCAAAGCCGGAGCTAGTCGCTAGTAATAAATATAGCCTATGTTACTCAGGGATAATGTAGCATTCTGATGGTGAAAGAATTTTTGAAATCGGACCAGTAGTTTTTGAGTTTATTAGTAACAAACAAAGATACAAAAATACAAATTTTCTCTCTTTTTAATATTAGTATAAATAATATAGTTATTTATAAGCATAATAATGCTAGGTTAATTTTTGTATTACGTGGTTTAGTAAAATAAGTAATTAACATAAACCCACCATGCAACGTTAATTTAAATGTTATCACAGCTTTAAACTCGAGATGACAGCCACAATAAGCCAATCACCGATCGACCGAGGTTCATTATTCGTTCAATCGCCCTTTCCATTCATTCATTTCCATTCACTCTCACGGGACGATGGGTAATCCGAGGAATTCGAATTTCATTGTTGAGTGCACTTCATTGTTCGTAATCACTTTTTAGGTTTATAAATCTATTTATTTAAATAAGTAAGATGGTATGAGTCATTTACTCATTGCCCAACAATGGTTTGTGTCAAAATCCTCTTTATACTGAGCTTGAAGCTTTAAAGGGGGATTTGGACACTAAAATTTCCAAAATCCCCTCTAAAAGGGATCTTCGAAGGGGATTTTGACACAAACCCGACTGCAGCAGGGTAGCTATGTATGTATGTACGTAGTATGCGACCCAGTAAATGTTGAGTTTGAGCCTTTTTGAGGCAGACAGGTTATTTATTAGACAGACAAACTCAGACAGACTGCTTAGCTTGAGACTCAATACTCAATTCATTTATTGCTCTCATATGGTTGGTTCATTTACAGTTGTTATATAATAGGTGGTAGTTTCACATATGAACCCTATAAAAGGGTATGACAAGATGGAGATAGGCCGAAGTTTAAATAAGTAGGAAGTAAGTTAGCATTAATTCTCAGTAGGTCGAATACAAATACAACTACAAGTTAGGTATTATTAGTATTATTATTATTTTTAAATTTAATTTATTTTTATTTTTATTATTTATATGACAACATATATTTTAAAATATATGGGACTAGATGATGCTGTGTGGATTGTCCAGCATTTATATGATTTTTTATTTTTTTGTATGGATGCAATCATGCACCTACTATGGTGCCTATTTAGTTTTAAATTTTATTTCTTTTGTTTTTAAATCATGATGAGGATGCTGGTGATGATGATGATAATAATGATTGTTCAATTCTGATGGTTTTTTTTATGCAATTCAAATGGCAACCAAGCTTACAGCCACCGGTTTGCGGTTACCGTAGCCTATGGACGCTTGCAATACCAGAGGTTTCACCCGAGCATTGCTAACTTAAGTAAAAATCAAAAGTCTCATTTGGTTGTGGCAACATACCTTTTAAACCAATTCCCAGCAAGCATTGCTGCTTGGCGGCATCAATGATTTGATTGAAATTTTTTGATAAAAAAATAAAAATATATTTTCTTATTTTTTTTAACGATTTGCCTTAATTAGTAAGACTAATTAATTCGATTTAATTTTTATTTAAATTTTAACAATAATATTATGTGACATTTCTATTTACTACTGTGCATTTTATTGTTTGATGTTTGACATATATTTGTTATTTAAGTTTGGCTTTAAACACTTGTCTGCAAACCAATGCAAAACATGTGTGTGTTTTTAAATAAATTAATATAAAATTGATATAAATAGATAGTGATTACTTCCTCCGACGTGCTCTCTCGCAAAAACTTATTGCGTGACAAATAAACATTTACTTTGTGTAATTTTACAGGTGCAAAACGTAATTCTTTTATTGAAACCCAGCTCAAATAGTTCTTTGAAAAGCTTTTCGAAATATTTTCAGTCATCCCTTTTATTAAAGCTGGCAAAGGTATTTCACCGTTCGGGCTGGATTAGCGGGAATTCGGAAGCCGGGCCGGGCGGGAATCGAGGTCACCTAGAATATGGCGGCTTTAGGTAGGTATTTTATAAAGAGTTAAGCATTGTACCGCGTAGTCATCATTTGGTTGGGTGACCGCCAGTAGCAATTTCAACTGAGCGCTCCCGTGTCTCGGAGGGCGCGTTAAGCAGCTCTTTCAAAGTTGTTAGGCCATGACAGAGGCCTTCGGGCGGCCTAGAAACTCTGTCACCAGAGTTGGCCATTGACTCATGCAAACTTACTTACTTATAGAGTTAAATGAGCTAGCGGCCAATGTGTTTGTAATGACATTGAGCAATGACGCTTTTTAATCAAAATTCAACGTATTCATCATACGTAGCATGTATACAGGATGTAAAAAGACTGCCGAAACAAAAGGGGTAGCACCCCCAAAAAACACCCAAAAAAAAAACTGTCGTCCGAAAGAAAATTAAAACAGGAGAAAGATTTTGTCTACATAAAGAACTGCTCTTTAATTCTTATTCTTTTACATTGGTCGCGGCGACGACGGCGGAGGACAAATGTTTGTAGGATCTGCAAATATTTGTTCCGGGTGTTCTGGGTGTTTTCTATGTATAATAAAAAATATCTATCTATGTATTGTGTTGTATTAAATATATATCAGTCATCTAGTACCCATAATACAGCTGGTTTAACAGCAGCTTACCTTTTGGCTAGATGATGCTGTGTAGATTGTCCAGCATTATTTATTTATTTATTATTATTATTTATTTATTTATTTACATAGAGATAGAACGACTCTTAGTTATATGAGCCTCACCTAGTTTAATTGGCACCACACTAGAGCTTCATGGTTAAGGGATCATCAAAGAAAAAGCTATTTACCTAGTTTAAAGACGTTTCAAAATGATCCTTGTGATATGATTGAATAAATATATTTTTACTTTACTTTACTAAGAACACAGTTTGTTGTTAGATTCTTCTGTGCTGGGTCGCGTGGAACTGACGTGAATTCGACGTTTCAAGTGATCTTTGTGGTTATATTGAATTTTCAATATAACCCATATAAGCCCATTGGCCATTGGAGAGATTTGGGGGAGACCTTTGCCCACGGACGAAACAAAAAAAAAATAAAAAAATTGGCCCCATTTGAGGACGGTGTTTTTTTATACATAAGGAAGATATTTTTTTTAGTTTTTTTTTCTAAAATTACTTACTAGCCTTTAATAGATACATAAATAAAGTTTTTTTCAAAAATTTACAGCTACTTTGTATTTGGGCACAAATGGGTTAATAAAAATTTTAGTAACAGAGCAACAGCAAATCAACTAACAAAAAAATCTATAAGATATCTAGTTTCAATAGTACAAGTTTGGCATAGTTAAGGCCTAGATGGCGCTATATAAAAACGTTCACCACTGTAATTTGTGTGACGACTGATTTGGCGCACCGGGCGCAGGTCCGCCTGCAACGCGGAGGTTGTAGGTTCGATTCCCGCCTCGGGTCAAATGTTTGTACGATCTACAAATATTTGTGTTTATTTTTTACCGGGTGTTCTGGGTATTTTCTATGTATAATAAAAAATATCTATCTATGTATTGTATTGTATTAAATATAATATTAGTCATCTAGTACCAATAACACAGATCTGCTTACCTTGGGGCTAGATGGTGGTGTGTGGATTGTCCAGCATTATTTATTTATTTATTTTTATGTAAGACCTAGACAAATATACAGTTATATAAAACCGTTTAAAATGTCGGCAGTCGACACGCCAGAGTATATTATCTACCAGCAAAATAGCAAACATTCCCGAACATTCCACTTCTTTAATAATTTGTAGTCGGCGTCACTCCCCGGAGCATTTTGTTTTTGACAGTACCCCACGAACAAATATCCAACCACGCGCGCAAAACTTTCAGAGGGTGAAATTAATTTTAACTCCCACATTCAATACAAAAGCTAGGCATTGTATAAGTTTGGCTTTGGTTTAGTGATTTTTTTATGTATATAAATGAAATAACTTTTATTTTTTTGTTTATTTTCAGAACATGACGAGGATGTCGAATCGTATCATAACAGTTACAGTGTTACCCCAGGCTTTAAGTATTAAACATTTGCGAGGCACTGCACTATGCACGCCGTTATTGTTACATTTATTGTAATTTCACGTGCTACAGTCTTTTCAAACTTAAAAGCAGTAATCCTTGCACAATGTGTGAACTTTGAACATTCTGGCTATTTTGCATTCGCAAGTCAAAGTCAGTAGAATTTTATACTTTGAAACGTCTTACAAGCTAAGTGAATTTACGCCAGTTCCACGACCTCTAGCCAAGCAGTAATGCTTGCATTGCTGTGTTCCGGTGTGAAGGGTATGGTTTCCGATGAAACTACTGGCACATGAGGCTTTCGATCTTAGCCTCAAGGTGGCAACCCGCGAGTGATTCTTCTGGTATTGCAAGCGTCCATAGGCTGCGGTAACCGCTTACCATCTTGTGGGCCGTACGCTTGGTTGCCACTTCAGTTGTAATAATAATAATAATAATAATAACTTGGCAACAACCACGGCTGGGCTCCTCTATATTTTTTTTTAAATATATATTTTCACCACGGACTTTTATGGTGCGCTCGGGACGTAGCTGGCTAAGTTATTCCTAACAGATCAACAAAGTTAAGCACTGTTCCGCGTAATCATCATTAGGATGGGTGACCGCCAGTGACAGAGGCCTACGGGCGGCCTAGAAACTCTGTCACCAAAGTTGGCCACTGACTCATACGAACTTACTTTTACCACGTACCTCCAGTTTTTGTATTTATTTACTGTTACTGGGTTCCAAATATTTAAGTTGCTAATTGTAGAGTTATAATATTTATTTAGATAGATACTGCTCAATTTGTGCAATGATAATAATTAGAGCTATATAATTAGAGATCTAAATCTATTTACATCACCTGATAAATCCCTCTTGTCTGCATAACACATAACACAACACACCGGTCTGGGAGTTACAACAATATAGCTATGAACGAGAGTAAACTACAAATTATGAATTGTTTGTTATTATAATATAAATAAGAAAGCAAAGTGGGCAAAGGAAGTAACCGAATGGTACCCTAGAGAGGGGAAAAGAGCAAGAGGAAGACCATTTCGAAGATGGGAAGAAGATTTTAAGACGAGCAGGACCGCTATGGAGGAGAATAGCTCATGATCGCATACTCTGGAAACGTCTGGGGGAGGCCTATGCTGAAAAGCAAAACAATCGTATTAAACTGCCATTACCGATGTCATAGATAATATTATCATAATTTGTAAACTTGGTATAAGATTGTTAAATAAAGGCTTTTGAAATTGAAATGAAATTGAATAATATAACTGTGTAAAAGTAACGAGAAAGGGTAAGGCTAGCGGAGTTACAGCAGGCCAATTTTTTGATGATAATTGCTATTAGTAAAATCTTTATAAGGTCTATCTTCCCTTGTATCTAACAACCATGACGATGTTTTGCCCGCTTTGATGATGCGCTCGGAACATTGGAATTAAAGTACGAGTAGCCAAATGAAAATGGTACCTACCACCTACCTACCACCGGTAAAAAGGTAAAAACAATTATACACAAATAACCGTTTGTAGGTAAATTCAGAAATCTTTTCGCATGGGATTAGCTAAGGGGATTTGTGAACCGAACCAAAACTGCTCTTAAACTTATTCCTAAGCTAAATAGCTTCAAAATGTTAGCAAAACTGACAAAAACCATTTGCAAAATAGCCGTACTTTAATTTAAAGTGTTTTTTTTAAGTCAACAAGTGACAAAACAATCAAGGCGCCCACCTAATGTTAAGCACCTCGCCTGACTAGTACAGATTCAGTGCCACCCAAAGCTTAAATGCTTAAATGAATGCAGAAATGTTACAAACTCAGCTCACACTATTATTAACAGCGATTTACAACAGCGCAAACCGTGGTTGTTACTCTAAGGCTAGCTATCTGCAGTTACACGCGGCTGCACACTGGCAGATATCGCGATAGTTATGGCTAGTGGCTGGCTGCCAGCTCGCTAGCGATAACCGATTATCTGCTATGATAACCATCTATTTAGGCTAAACACGCAATGTAACAAAACGTACAATGATGTGGACTTACTGTGATTACCAAGTTTAATTGCTGGGTGAAACAAGACAAGAGTAGTAGAGTTCTCTGTGATAGAGCTCGTCCGGGGAAGTACTACCACCATACATATTTCTGCCGTTAAGCAGTAATGCTCGCATTGCTGTGTTCCGGTGTAAAGGGTGTGGTTTTCGGTGAAACTACTGGCACATGAGACTTTCGATCTTAGCCTCAAGGTGGCAACCCGCGAGTGATACCTCTGGTATTGCAAGCGTCCATAGGCTGCGGTAACCGCTTACCATCTTGTGGGCCGTACGCTTGGTTGCCACTTCAGTTGTATAAAAAAAAAAATATTAATAACTACGTCTCAGGGTGACCAGTGCAGTGCAGCGCTTCGAAGAGCTTCAAAACCTAAAGACTTAAGTGACTGCTACTGTTATAGTTATGTCTTAACATCTTTGAAAAGCAAAGACTGGCAGCTTAACATAGGTAAATTCTGAAAGACGAAAGCGCTCAGAAAGGCAATTTTTATAATAAAAACAGCGCAAAAAAAAACCACGCTTAATATTAGACGACTGGATTATATACCTATTTGTCCCGTACTAAAGCTGAATCTTAGAACTAAAACTGAAACTTGATAGGAACTGAACTAGAGTCAGAACTATAGAACTCAAACCGTTGTTTATTAAAGTAATTGCCTTTCTGAACGTTTCCTTACTCCAGAGGTACTTAATAAAAACTTTAAACTTAAACGTTAAGCTGTAGTCCTGTTTTTTCGAAGTTGTTATGCCATGGCAGAGTCTTCAAGCAATAACTCATCAGAGTTGTCCACAGACTCACACAAACTTAAATGCTTTTTTTCTAGCACCGTCAGTATAGTGATTGCCGTTATAAAACCGTCGGAGTTAGTGATTAGGTCTGAGCTGGGTGTTGGCAGGCCATCAGATAAAGGCGCGCCGCCATTACAGCTAATTGATTGATCACATGACGCATTTACTACGCGTCAATTACCAATGAGCTGAGAATCTGAGATAGGTGTTGGTGCCTAGTGGTGTGGTGGCTAATCTGGGAGCCATGTTTAGGCCACCATAAAGGTAAACTATAGGTAAAGACATATTTTCTCGTCACAAATACCGCAGAGCCTTAAGACAATAGTCTGAAATTAGTGCGAGTTGCCAGTGATGACTTATGCCACTGAGACGTCGCTGTTCTGTGCGCAAAAAGGTTTTCTATTATAAAAAAATATGTGCGCAATGCCAGTGCTCTTACACGGTGAAGCGAAACCAAACATCGTGAAAAAACCGGTATGTTTAAGAACTGAAAACTTTAAAGACATGTGCCATCCAATACGCATTGGGTCCGCGTGGTGGATCCACTCACTCTCGCTGAAGACGAATGTCCCAGCAGTGGGAATATTAGAAGGCTGTCATGAGGTGAACTAGTGTCACTATAAATACTCATCTAAGTGATACGCTGAACATTATATAACTTAGTTGAACTTCTGAAACGAGCAACGTCACAAGTGAGTAGTAATGAAGTTACAAGCCAGCTCTAGACTAGTTCTGACTAGTCTGATGAACCGCTCGTGACGTAGCTGGCTAAGTTGTTCAAAGATCAACGAAGTTAAGCACTGTTCTGCTTTCCGTTTGGATGGGTGACAGCCAGGGTACTTTTAAGTAAGTGCATTCGTGCATTGGAGGGCACGGTAAGCAGTTTGTCCCGGCTTTTTCAAAATTGTTAGGCCATGAGGCCTTCGGGCAGCCTTTTAACTCCGTCACCAGAGTTGGCCACTGAACTTCCGAAACACGATAAACCTATAAAAACCAACTGAGGAAATGTGTTTGTACTTTTTCCGAGATAAAAAGTAGCTTTGGTCATATTCTTGGTCATTATCTATCTATGTTATAAATTTCAGCCAAATCGGTTTAGTGGTTGTTAAGTTATGGAGGATCAAACAAAGATCCTAATATCCAAACTTTTGCTTATAATATTAGTGTAGTATAGTGAAATGAGTGGAGTAGTAATTATTCTTAGATTATTCAAAAAACTAATTGTATTTTACCAAATCCCTTTCCTTTTAAAAGCCTGTAAAAAGCTCAAATAAAAGATTGTGTTATTTTAGTGTTTGCTTATTGTTTGTGAATACGGCCATCTCAGAACCGAGATCTTTCGTTTTGAGATTGTCAGGAAAATCCTAAGGATAAATTAATTAGTTACTTCATGTTGAGTTAATAAGATCTTGTAAACCAAATCACTGAAGAGCACGTCTGGTGGTCTAGTGGTAGTGACCCCGCCTTCCGATCCTAAAGTCGTGGGTTCGAATCCGGTCGTGCACCAATGGATTTTTCGCTACGAAAATTGTTGCGCGCAATGCGAGTGCTCTCATACGGTGAAGGAAAACATCGTGAGGAAACCGGCATGTCCAAGAACTAAAAATTCGAAAGACATGTGCCATCCACCAATCTGCATTGGGTTGCGTGGTGGATTAAGACCCAATCACTCTCGCTTGAGAGTAGACCTGTGTCCCAGCTGTGGGAACATTAGAAGGCTGTCATGATGATGATGATGATGGTGATGATACCAAATCACGTCTAAATTATAAAATCGTCTAATTACTAGCTGACAATCTAAACATAGATATACTGCGCGCTGGTGGCGCACGGGTGAGTGCCTGGATGAACGAGAGGTAGCAGGTTGGACTTTCACTGTGGGGCAAATGTTTTGTATCATCTACAAATATTTGTTCCAGGTTTTGAGTTGGAACCATTCTATGGGTTATGGGCATAATTCAAAGGGGATTATGGGATTTTTTTTGTGTCAAAATCTCATTTAGACTACCCTTGATGTTTCAAACGGGATTTTGAAAGTAAAATTCCCAACCAGTTTAAATGCCACCTGAGACGTAGATTTAAAGTCTCATGTGCATGTATATTCACCGGAAACCATACTCTTAGAACCGAAACCATATACTGCTTAACGGCAGAAATTAGGTAATTTTTTTTAGTTCAAGTTTTTTTTTTTTTATATAACTGAAGTGGCAACCAAGCGTAAGGCCTACAAAATGGTAAGCGGTTACCGCAGCCTATGGACGCTTGCAATACCATAGGTATCACTTGCGGGTTGCCACCTTGAGGCTAAGATCGAAAGCCTCATGTGCCAGTAATTTCACCGGAAACCATACCCTTCACACCGGAACACAGCAATGAGAGCATTACTGCTTGGTGGCAGAAATAGGTATGGTGGTAGTCCTTCCCCAGACGAGCTCTATCACAGAGAACTCTACTACTCTTGTTTGTACACGGTATGGAGTTTTGAAGTCAGTTTTTTTTTTTTATAAAAAATAATACATGTTAAGTGTAATTACAATTCTTATTGCTATAACTGTACCAAAATTTTACTGAAACTTGTACTGTAGACTAAGAATGGTAATCTTCTACATTCTTCCAAAGGGTTTAGCAGGTAAAAGGGTAAAACATTTTAAAATTAGTAAAATAAACTTGACTCGACTACAGTAAGACAAGTTTTAAGCACGGCTTTACTGGTAACTGCTTTAAGCTGCAGCGGGTAAGTTCTAGAACCTTTTACCTTTAAGTTAGACTTGTTTGTTTATCCAGGTTCTCGGTCTGGTTAGTAACTAATTAATCTATGAATTAAAAAATATTATATTTTTAAAGCGAAATATTAGTCAGGTTTTTTTTTTTTTTCTTACGTTTTTAAATGGCAGTCTGTCTGTTTAGACAATATTGCCAGTGTCAAGTAGTGTCGAATCGGAGAATCTTCGATCAAATTACAAACCAACATCACCCTTCCATTTCAATCACTTACACTTGTGCCAAGACTACGAGTCGTATTGGTTAAACTGCCACCAAATTTACACAATAAAACTCAAAATAACTCGAGAAAAACAATTAAAATGGGAGAAACATGTCGTACCGGCGTGACCGAAGAAACTCAGTCAGGAAATAACTGTGGGCGACTTGCTAAGAATTGTCTTTCTTTGTCCTTCTGTCAATGTAAAAAGTCGATGATTTGAATAAAACATAATTGTCTTTGGCTATTTTGTCAAAACGACATGGGTCCTCCCATTTTAATTATTTTTCTCGAGTTATTTTAAGTTTTAATGCGTAAATTTGGTGGCAGATTATCCAATTTAACTTATATACTTAGCACAAGATAAGTGTAAGTAATTGAAATGGAGGGGTAATTTTGGTTGATAGTTTAGTCAAAGGCTTTCCAAAAGAATTTTGAAAGAAAAGTCATAATTTCTTTCCAAATTTCGTTTGTTTACGTTGCTAAGCTACAATCAAATTAATACACTTGACACTGGCAAAATTGTGTCTAATAAGCCACAGAGTCCATAAAAGAAGAAGAAGAATGAAACATTTTTTTTTTAATATACAATGCTGGACAGTCCACACAGAATCATCTAGCCCCAAGCTAAGCAGAGCTTGTGTTATGGGTACTAAATGACTGATATACGTATTACAATACATAGATAGATATTTTGTATTATACATAGAAAATACCCAGCCCGGAACAAATATTTTCAGATCGTACAAACATTTGTTCCAAGTCGGGAATCGAACCGGCAACCTCCTGCGTCGCAGGCGGACCTTCGCCCGCCGCGCCACATCGGTCGTCATTATCTAACACAGGTTTATGGTACGTTTATAAATAAGGCCCTAAGTTTTCTCTTGTTATGGACTTTATAATAATACGTGGCCGTTATAAGTGCTGGCAAAGCGTATTCCAATTTCAACTCTATTTCAACTAAATTACGTTTAAAATAAATAGGGATACTGGGGAGATAAACTAACTGTGTCAGCCAAAAATTAGCTTTTGAATTGAAAATTTTGCTCAGTATAATTACGAACAAGTCCCTGCTGATTCATTAACTAGTTCTGCTTGTGACTTCGGTCGCGTTTACATGAGTAAGAGACCCGGGACAGAGGCTACGGGCACAACAACTTTACGGTCCCACTGAAGCACAGAAGCTCTTAGATAAAATGTCACATTGAATTGATGCCCACGCAGAACTTTGCTCAATTAGTAAAAATAGCACACACGGCTAAGTTGCAAAGACTTTTTTAGCAGACATTCTTACTAAGTGCAATCTAGCCCCTAAAAATCCGGAGCCCTATTACAAGTTTTTCTTACTGAGCTAGATGGCGGCGATGTTTTTCCGCTGTCGTATGAATGGCTTCAAAAAAAATACATTAAAAGGTCCTTTAGGGCAGGCAAAGCTTCAGCAGTACCTCTGGAGTTGCTGAGGTCAACAGGCGACGGTAACTGCTTACCATCAGGAGGCCGTCAGCCTGTTTGCCCTAAATTTATATATAAAAAAAGATGTCAAAGTCAAAATCAAAATCTTTTTATTCAATAACACCTCAAGGATCATTTTGTAACAATTTACGGCAGTTCCACGCGCTCCAGCCTCTCTTCATCATAAAGCTTCAGTGTGGTGCTAATCAAACTAGTAATGTGTAAAAGTCCTTAACATTTATTATTAACTAGCTGTTGCCCGCGACTTCGTTCGGGTGGAACTAGAGAACGGTACTTTTTTTTGGGATAAAAATAGCGGACATACCACAGACATGGATCTAGCCATGTCTGTGCCTATGTCCTATATCCGGTTCGTTCGTTCGTTCGTATGAGTCAGTGGCCAACTCTGGTGATAGAGTTTCTAGGCCGCCCGAATGCCTCTGTCATGGCCTAACAACTTTCAAAAAGTTTAATTCCCGGTCATTATATATGTTTTAAATTTCAGTTAAATCGGTTTAGTGGTTGTCGAGTTATAGAGGAACAAACATACAAACTTTTGCATTTATAATAGTTAGGTTAGACCAAACTCAAATAGAAGCTGTTCTCCGAGTAAACCGTAGTTATTTGCGAGTAAACTGGCAGTTTCCTTGTATTTTAAAATTTATTATTCCGCGGAATAGTTGTTCCAAAAGTTAGTCAAATCTATTCTTAGTGTGATAGTGTGATAATGTGATAAGTGTGATTAGCGTGATGTTATAGAAACACCCTGACACCTTGGCTTACCGCTTGGCAAAATATCTGGCACTCTACTTGTAGTACTAATATCTACCAGCAGGTTATTACATTAATAGTGGCTTCAGAATTGAGTTCGGAGCATCACCGCGGCCGCCATAGCTGTAACTCAATTCAAATGAATTCCCGAAACTCGTGCATTCGCATCTCCATAACATAATCAACGAACGGTGAGATCGGAGCAATAGTAACTTGTATATCGTGGACTATGAACAAGATTTGCCAAGCGTAAGCAAGTTTACCACTGTTCATTTTGATAAACTTTGCAGCTTGCATTTTTTTATTATATAGTGGCAACCAAGTGATGGTAAGCGGTCACCGTAGCCTAGTACACTTGCATGAGATTTTTTTTATATTTGGTAACTAAGGTTACATTAGGTACTTATGATTAGATTTATTATGATTTTAGATTAATAGTAAATTAAAAGCTAATATTACTATGGCAATAAATATAAATAAATACATCACTTTTGACTTAAAGTCGGTTTATGTTTTTTTATAAAAAATAATTATTAATTTTAATATTTTTTTTCGCAACAATAATACCGTTCACTGTCGCACATAACTAGAAAGAAAGTAAGACAAAAAAAAAGTTATTGACACACTCATAGAAGAAATACAGAGATGAGAGTAGGCTGAAGTACTACTCCAAGATAGCGCTCTAGTCATGTTCGCAAACAATTATACGAGTCAAGGCGTTTATTGTACTGAGGATTTGGTAAGTAGCATTATTTATTCAATGGCGGGGCAGCTGTGCCCGACCGCTGAGTGTACCCCTCCCCCCACCCCACCCCTCTTTAGTAACTGTATAAGTAAGTTGGTATTTACCCCTCGACGAACAAGATATGTTACTAATTTTTTTATAGAAGATAGTTTGATGTATTATTTTATTTTAATTTATTTATTCGGGATTACAAACAGTTTTACATTTATGGTTGAGTAAATGGTAGATATGAAACATGATTGACTTTGATGTTTGTTTGTTTGTGAGAGGTATCACGCCTCGGCTGAACGGATCTTTATTAAAGGACCAATTTCATAGTGGCCTAGAGTCTTTGTAACACCATAGAAAAATTGGAAAATAATATAAGACTAACAGTAACAAACAATTTTATTTTTAAGTAGACAAACAAAGTTTTAAAGAAAAAAGTTAAGTTTCCTAAAACGGAAACACTAGAGGTCCGCCATGACAGCTATCAGCCAATGATCGTGACGCATCTTGATTTTGACAGCGACTAATAACCCAATTGTTCGTTAAACCCGCCATGTTGTTTTGCATTGTGTGGCACTCCTTCACAAAGATAAACTAACTTTAGATTATGAAAGAAGCCAAAATAAAATACATAAACAGTGATAAATTGTTTTTTTAATGATTATCTAATTATCTAGACCCCTACAAAAGACCAGGGCCTGGCTCCATACTACGTAAAACAACTCTTTTGGACAGTTTCTAAAACAAATATTTTTTTTAGAAAATACGAATATCTGTGCTTGTTACTATGCTGGCTAAGCCGAGAGGATGGTGTACCCACCATTAGGTACACCATCCTCTCAGTCAGCGTAGTAACTGATGATCAAGTCTACTTACAGCATCTGCAGTGCACACATCCAGGGTTGGCAACAAGAGTAACCAACTCGCCACTAGGATGCTGTTTATATCATTTTCAATAGATGGTAAAAGCCTTGGTTACCACAACATCTGATACAAAAACTAGTAATTCTTTATCGCTTTCAGTTTTTTTTTTGTAATTTTTTTATGAGACTCATATTACAAGGAGGTAAAACTACTTGTAATTTGAGGTTGCTATTTGGAGATCTTCGGCGAGGCTGAGAGTCGGGGTCAAGGGCGTGGGTCAGATATTTCAGTGCGCAGCGACCGATGGAGACCGCTGAGTAAATAACCTCGTAAGACCCACTTCCATCACACGGATGGTTAAACGACTGCTTATTACTTCGGTCCAGACCTAAACGAACTCCATTAAGTTTTGATTTAGATTCGAAAAAACCAGAACCCAGCCGAGTTTGAGATTCAATGCTGGGCCACGTGGCCTTCAAAGTGATCCTTGTTTTTATAACTTTAGGTTCTCCTATGTAAGAATGCACTAAGTAAGGAATCCTGAAATTAATTTCAGTGGTCAATTCATTTCGCTGCATCTTTTAAGTTTGATTTACATTGAGTCAGTAGCAAAGTCAGTGTTGAACCGCTACTGACTTAATGAAAATGGATTTGGAGTCAGTAAAACGTTGACGGGTCAGTGCTGACTTCAATATTCTCGCGTATACCCTTTGTTAACAGAGGCAGTCAGTTCCAGAGTCAGCACTGACTTCATTTGAAGTCAGTCACTGACCCAACGTAAATAGCACATTAGGAGAAAACTCATTTAAAGTATGCAGCGGCAAAATAAAGTTTGTAAGTACTAAAAAGCGTGGGGCATTCCACTAGTAGGTATATTTATTAATACTAGAAGTTCTGCTAACAGAAGACCTTGCAAGCACAAACTTGTAAAAGTGAGTAATTAATTGCATTTTCACGTTTTCAACCGGCACGGTTGAAAAATTAGACCCGTAGACGAGAACAGACAGACAAACAGACGTTATTTTTTGGCCAATCTAGAAACAGGACGCTTCGCTTGCTTCGCTCGCTTGTCAATTACTTTTTCATTTTCTCAAGACAAAAACACACATCCGCTACCCATCCGACAATCAATTCTGTGCCGCCATGATCGCTTTTTATAACAAAGTGAAGATAATAACTCGTCAGAACCGGATACATCTACCGGAGATGGGACTTATAGAGCCGCCAAGAGCACGGCAAACAGAAAGGGCTGTTTACCATCAATCATTGCCGTTGTAACTCGGCTTCACCACTCACAAAGGACAAACAGACAGCACTGTCTTTCGGAAATAGCTTTTGAAGGGTTTTATATATAAGTCTATGGTACTAAGTGAGGATGACGCAAAATGATATTGAGTAGAAATGGACCGATTAAGGTAAACTATGTAAGTTCCTAATATTATTCAAATTCGTGACCAGTGTGGCGCTCGCTTAGTACTCAGACTAAAGTACTTATAATTAGTCCAGTCAGGGATTCGCCTTAAGCCAATTACTAGCTTGATCCACTTAAACGGTGCCAATGGGCAGCCGACGCTGTGACATAAGATAAGGGATGAAACTTATTCATAACTAATGTAGGTAAAGGATTTAATGACAACAATAACGTCTGGCTTAATTATAACATTCAATAAATTTAGCATTTGAATTTCGTCTTTACATTCGTATTTGAAACATTAACAGGTTTGACGATTAATAAAAATTTTTTGCAGTTAACAAAGCGTAGAATCATAATTAAATGAATATCACCCACCAGAGGCACATCGCGCTAAACATTACTGTAACGGAAACGCGAGAAACTCCACTGAAAAAAATTAAATGAAATGTAAGGCTTTATTTGACACACACAAGTACATAGATCAAATCGAAAAAATAATTTTCTATAAGGAACAATAATCAATAAAACAGGTAGGTAGAGGTAACTAAATACATAAATAAAAATAACAGTAACAACTGCGCAAATAATCACAGTAAAAAACTTTTTCTACAGCGGTAAAGTAAGTAGGTTCGTATGAGTCAGCGGCCAACTCTGGCGACAGAGTTTTTAGACCACCCGAAGGCCTCTGTCGTCGCCTAACAACTTTTAAAAAGCCAGGACCGACGGCTTAACGTGCCCACCGAAGCACGGGAGCGCTCAATTAAAATTGCCACTGGCGGTCACCCATCCAAACGGTGAGTACGCGGAACAGTGCTTAACTTCGTTGGCCTGTTAGGAACAACTTAGCCAGCTACGTCACGAGCGCTCCACGGCTACGCTCTACAGCGGTAAAATACAAACATAATACTTGTGGGGCTATTACGCAACATAATCTTTTCTATATTTATTAAACAAAATAAAATATGTACATAATTACATTACATTACAAAATATACAAAATACATAGGAAACAGTTGAGCCACCTAAAGACCGTTACAAACGACCTATAGATAGCTCAACTGATCCAAATCACTACCAGTAGGAAGCGTTCCCAACATGCTGGCTGCATTGCCACGTTGAATGGCAATGCTGATACGTTGAGCCAGATATGAACCAGCTTTTGGATCACGCGTCGCTTCGACCAGACGCTCGGAAATAATTTTAAAAACGCGGTGAGCCCCGGTATCCCACGGACCCAGGGTCTCCACTCCAAAAGGCTCAAATATGTAGGCTCTATCTAGGCCGGCATATTTGCGCCTTTTGGTGTTCTCCGCACAATCTGCCGCCGCGCCAGCCCTAACTGATGTCCCCGACAGATGTGATGCAACTGTGTTGCAATCCGAAACCTGTCGATAAACCGTCAAATTCAAACAAAAGGTACTACATTTTTAATGTTTAATTAAAACAATATTGGCATTGACGACCGATGTGGCGCAGCGGGCGCAGGTCCGCCTGCGACGCAGAGGTTGCGGGTTCGATTCCCGCCTCGGGTCAGATGTTTGTACGATCTACAAATATTTGTTCCGGGTGTTCTGGGTATTTTCTATATATAATAAAAATATATATATATCTATCTATGTATTGTATTGTATTAAGTATATCAGTCATCTAGTACCCATAACACAGCTCTGTTTAACAGCAGCTTATCTTGGGGCTAGATGATGCTGTGTGGATTGTCCAGCATTATTTATTTATTTATTTATTGTATAATAAACTACAAGCTAGTACTAGCTACAAGAGTAGTAGAGTTCTCTGTGATAGAGCTCGTCCGGGGAAGGACTACCACTATACCTATTTCTGTCGCCAAGCAGTAATGCTCGCATTGCTGTGTTCCGGTGTGAAGGGTATGGTTTCCGGTGAAATTACTGGCGCATGAGACTTTCGATCTTAGCTCAAAGCCGTCCATAGGCTGCGGTAACCGCTTACCATCTTGTGGGCCGTACGCTTGGTTGCCATTTCGGTTGTATAAACATTTTTTTTGTAATTTTATTTTATTTTATAAAGCTTTTTTCCATAAGTAAGTAAGTTTGCACAATTTATTACCAAATTATTAACATGACTCCATACAGTTCCATACAAAACACCAATTATGAACTTGTATTTTTATATCTGGTTCAACGTGTCAGCATCCAGCATGTTGGGAACGCTTCCGACTGGTGTGATTTCGATCAGTTGAGCTATCTATAGTAACGGTCTTTATATGGCTCAACGGTTTTATATGTATTTTGTATATTTTGTAATGTAATGTAATTATGTACATATTTTATTTTGTTAATCAATATTTTTATAACGGCACAGAACAGATATTAATACTACGTACAGAATGGCCACTCCCTACCTCCCGCCGGTTTTACTTACCTCACCCGGTCGCAAGTTTGCCGGCACCTTTTTGCCAGCACTGAAGCAAAAGGCTAAGGCACGCGTTTATTTTGATTTTGTGTAGGTCTAAGCGCGCGCATGCGTGCGCGAGCATGCCCTTCTCGCTCTTGCCATAGTTGGGTGGGGGCACCATGACACTCACACATGCAACAGCACCGTTTACGTACACAAACTATGCGTGTGGTGATTGCGACGTGTTTGCTTCATATTTTTATTGAGAGTGTCCGGGGTGTGATAGCGGTCAGATGATAAGCAATGAATAATATGCTTAAAAGTTAGTGTTCATACATACGTTTTTCATGTACTGATCAAAGTTCCTCACCGCGGTGCGTCCGAGCAGCAGCGCGTCCATCTCGCTCTCCGGCAGCGGTACCACCGCCACCGTGGGCTCCGGGCCTTTTGCGCCGTTCATTGTTCACCCACACTTTCACCCCCCTTTTACAAAAAACACCTGCTTTTACTATGCAGCTTTTGTTCTTTATAAAATCACCCACTTTCACTATACGTTAGCTTCGGGCCCTATGCCAGGGTTATTGTGACTTTGATCCCATCTTTACAAAAAAACAACCACTTTCACTATTCAATTTTCGTTTAAAGTCCCGTTAACTTTTCACCCTTTTTGCAAAAAACCCTCACTTTTACTATAATAGTAGACGAATAATTCGTCTCTCGTTAAAAGTCCCGTGAACTCAGACCTTGTTCATAGTTCATCCCCACTTTTACTCACACTCACCGTCACTTCCGACACTTTCACAATTATTGAGAGTTATACTAACGTGTAACTCTCAAATAACTCCTCTTTTGTCATTTACTGTTATTTATTTATTTAATTTAGTTTATTTACATAATAAGGTCACGTTTAATAAAGTTTTTTTTATTGAACTTTTAAAGTAATGCTAACATTTTAGATCATAATCTAATTTATTACAAGTACGTTGGCACTCAACAAACTTAGTCTAATGCATTTGTGCCATAATACACGTTTTAACACTTAATATCTGTACACTAGAGTTCAAATTGCTTGTCGTGCTTGTATAGAAGGATTTTCACGACTCTACACCTAAACAAATGATATGGAAATACTAAATAAGATTGTACTAAAGTCTAAAATGTATCAAACTCTCTGCCATTCAAAATTGCACTTTGTGTCAGTAACCGTAGAGCGCGATCCTAGTTCATCACAGTTTCGTCGCTCCACGTAATTTCGAGACTAATTGAATTATGTACTGCTCACTGCCCATCACGAAATGCTTCGAATGTATTATTCTTTTAAATTGCTAAAAGTGCTATAAAACTACATTAAATATTTATCTCGGAAAATAATGTTATTGGGAAACACTTTCAATATGTTTCACCCACACGCACACATTAATAATGTCGCTTTTCTTTTGTTTAGCACACTTTAAATAATCTTTTGGTTTGTGCACTTTGAGAAACAAATTCACTATTTTGGTATCTAATCTGATTACAAATTCACTACAACAGGGTTCTATAAATTGTCGAAATCTCCGCCTCTCGTTGATCCCGTAATTCAAACAGTCTTATCTACTGAGATTTATCGGCGACTTCTTGTAAGCACTTCTTTTCGGTTAAATTATAAGATCCATTTGTATTTGGAGACTCTGGGGATAAAGTACTATTTAATGTGGAACCGTTTCGTTTTAAAGCTGCAAAACGAACGCCTTCTGGTGGTTTTTTTTTTTTTTTTTTTATACAACTGAAGTGGCAACCAAGCGTACGGCCCACAAGATGGTAAGCGGTTACCGCAGCCTATGGACGCTTGCAATACCAGAGGTATCACTCGCGGGTTGCCACCTTGAGGCTAAGATCGAAAGCCTCATGGGCCAGTAATTTCCCCGGAAACCATACCCTTCACACCGGAACACAGCAATGCGAGCATTACTGCTTGGCGGCAGAAATAGGTATGGTGGTAGTCCTTCCCCAGACGAGCTCTATCACAGAGAACTCTACTACTCTTAGTGGTAGTTGGTGAGCTTACGTAAATATATAGAGGTTCTGTGATAGACCTCGTCCGGGTTAGTTATACCTATATTTCTGGCGCCACACAGTAATGTTTGCATAGCCGTGTTCCGTTTTCAAGGGTATGGTTTCCGGTGAAATTACAGGGGAGACTATTGATATACGATTAAGTGTGCAATGCGTAAGTGTTAACACTGGTATTCTAAACGTACATAGGCTACGGAACCGCTGAACGGTGGGAGTATTAAGTTAAGTATTTTATAATTAAAGTTGTATTGAGTATGTTTTCTATTAAATTTGAACAAGACATGTTTAAACTGTAATGTATTTTATGAGATTCCTAGTAGACTGTAATTTGTCAAAGGATGAATAAATTAATTTATATTAGTTGGACTAAATCTGTTCAAGCGTTACGAAACTGAGTGGGAACATACCAACACACACATTTTCACATAATATTATTGTGAAATTAAATACATTATTATCAATATACTTTAAGCTAGCGACCCGTCCTGGCTTCGCATGGTTATTAGAATAGAAAAATATTTATTAAACTACACGTGTAAATACTACAAGTGTAGAGCACCGGTGGTCTAGTGGTAGTGACCCCGCCTTCCGATCCTAAGGTCGTAGGTTCGAATCCGGTCGTGCACCAATGGATTTTTCGCTACGAAAAATTTATGTGCGCAATGCCAGTGCTCTCATACGGTGAAGGAAAACATCGTGAGGAAACCGGCATGTCCAAGAACTAAAAATTCGAAAGACATGTGCCATCCACCAATCCGCATTGGGTCCGCGTGGTGGATTAAGACCCAATTAAGATTTTTTTGATATTTTAATTTAGGTATTGTTTTTCATTTAAGATGTTTTTGTTTACTTATATTTTATTATTTTTCTCTTTTTCGTGTGGGTATTTTTAATACTATTCCAACTTTTTTTGGCTTTGTATAAGTCTGTGCTAAATAAACAATTATTCTATTCTATTCTATTCTTTAATCACTCGCTCGAGAGTAGGCCAGTTACCTAGCAGTGGGAACATTACAAGGCGTAGGCCAGTTACCTAGCAGTGGGAACATTACAAGGCGTAGGCCAGTTACCTAGCAGTGGGAACATTAGAAGGCTGACAGATGGACAGACAACTTTGTTTTATATTATGTAGATAATAAAGTGTTTTTTCCTATCCATTATGTTAGCGCAGACGAACTTGGACCCTAATAATGTCGTAGCAATGATACGTAATGTCCGGAAGTAATTTTAACCGACATTTTTACGACTTCTTTGTACGTGGTCGGGTCACTGTTACTGTGATATAGAATACGAGCCATTACGAGCTGACTCGCGCGGCTTCACCCGTTTTTTTGCAGTTTTTATATTATCCCACAGAAACAGTATTTTTTTTTGGATAAAAAGTAGCCTATGTTATTCCAGGTCATAAGCTTACGTTCCAAATTTCATCACAATCAGCTCCCGTGTTTTCGCCATTTTTTTGCTACCCTACACAGTTACAGTATTTTTATGCTACCCTACACAGTAACAGTATTTTTATGCTACCCTACACAGTAACAGTATTTTTATGCTACCCTACACAGTAACAGTATTTTTATGCTACCCTATACAGTAACAGTATTTTTATGCTACCCTACACAGTAACAGTATTTTTATGCTACCCTACACAGTAACAGTATTTTTATGCTACCCTACACAGTAACAGTATTTTTATGCTACCCTACACAGTAACAGTATTTTTTTCAGGATAAAAAGTAGCCTTTGTCCTATTCTCGGTCATTATTTATTTATGTTTTAAAGAACCAATTCCATAGTGGCCTAGGTCTTTGTAACACAATAGAAAAATTGGAAAAATATAAGACTAACAGTAACAAACAAATATATTTTTAAGTAGACAAACAAAGTTCTAAAGGAAAAATGTTTATTGTGTTGAGTTTCCTAAAACGGTAACACTAGAGGTCCGCCATGACACGCCAATGATCGTGACGCATCTTGACTTTGACAGTACCTAATAACACAGTTGTTCGTTAAACCCGCCATGTTGTTTTGCATTGTGTTGCACTCCTTCACAAAGATAAATTTACTTTAGATTATGAAAGAAGCCAAAGTAATTATAATAAAAAAAAAGTGATAAATGGTTTCTTTAATGATTATCTAATTATCTAGACCCCTACAAAAGACCAAGGCCCGGCTCGATACTGCGTGAAACCACTTCTTTCAACCAAATCGCTACAGTGGTTGTCGAGTTATAGAGGAACAAAAATCTGAACAAACATCCAAACGTTCGCATTCATAATATTAGTGTGATGTGACAGTGTGATAAGATTTTATAAAAGGTTTTCTGCACCTCTAGCTTCAGCAAAAACCCAAGATAGCGTTTTGTCTACGTAACGTTACAGACAATAATTTTTAAACTATGGATATAAAGGTGATAACTTCTCTATTGCGTGAGCCCGTTTTGTGATGTTCGAAGACAATTTATTTCGAAACAAACTATTGCGGATCGAAACGGATAACTTCACGACAGTCGAGATCAGTGCCTCTATTACGTGTTAGCCATACTGTACCATATGCTGCAGTATTATATCTGACCAGGGGCCTTACTCTTGAACGCAATTGGTATTAGACAAGTCTTGGATTATGACATTTCATGACAACTTAGCGCCAAATTCAACCTTGTTTCCAAGAGTACAACAATTTGACAGCAGTAAATAAGATTTGGATAGAAAATGGGATTGAGATTGCGTTGAAAAGTAAAGCGCCACACAGAGAGCGAGCGCGGGTCGGGTCGTGTCCGTCGGTCGCGAGTGTAATTTGTATGGACTGACAAGGATGACAACACACTGACACGACCCGACCCGCGCCCGACCCGCGCACGCGTTCAGTGTGTTGTCATCCTTGTCGACATTTATATCACACAAAGAACGGATTATTCCCATCTGTCACCTAGTCGCGGGTGTATTTTGTCTAATTAGTATGGACGACTGGGATGACAACACACTGAACGCGTGCGCGGGTCGGGCGCGGATCGGGTCGTGTCAGTGTGTTTGTAGCGATTCAATATTTCACCACGAAATATAATCGATGGGTCACAACCCCAGCGAGAGAGGTGGTACATCACTAGCAGGCACGTGATCCGCCATTACGGACTTGCTTGACTGTTAGCAATTGTATTTTCTTAGATTAATCTTCTGTATCTGTACCAGCATAGAGACGACCTCGGTGGCGCAGCGGGCGCAGGTCCGCCTGCGACGCGGAGGTTGCGGGTTCGATTCCCGCCTCGGGTCAAATGTTTGTACGATCTACAAATATTTGTTCCGGGTGTTCTGGGTATTCTCTATATATAATAAAAAATATCTATCTATGTATTGTATTGTATTAAGTATATATCAGTCATCTAGTACCATAACACAGCTCTGTTTAACAGTAGCTTATCTTGGGGCTAGATGATGCTGTGTGGATTGTCCAGCATTATTTATTTATTTATTTATTTATTTATTTATTTATTTATTATAGAGTTACACATAATTACATGGTTTTACTAGAAGATTTTCTATTTCATTTTCTACACGGGAGCGTAGATATCTCCCACATGTTGTCATCCTTATCGTCCATACCAATTAGACAAAATACACCCGCGCAGGCCGCTCTTTGTGTGTTTTGCGCATAAGGCCTCTGTTTTAAAAGTAAAATGACAGATGTAACTTTAAATTTTATGATGTAATAAGGTAGCGACATATTAAACTTAAGTTTGTTTTTATTTGTTTATTTATAGTTTGTAGTGTATTTTAGTGTTGTATAGTTTCGAGATTTTGTGTGAAATCTTTTGGCATTAAAAATCTAAAAGTTACGATATTAAAATGTTGTGACTTGTCATTAACTTTAACTTGGCTAATTGCCTAGTAGAAAAGGTCATGGAAAAAAAAAAGTAGCGCCGCGCCGCGTGCAATGATATTTACGAGGCCAGTTCCACGCGCGGGAACTATAATAAAAGAATGTATTACTATTTTTATGATACTACCTCATACCTAAAACTATAGTATCCTGAAAACCAGCGTCCGTTATCTGGCGTCAGGTAACTAGACTTTAGATAGCCAAGATTAAAATCAAAAGCACGCATTTTTTATTCTAGACTTAGGCCCGTATTCAAGATCCATACTTGAGTGTAAAAATGAGTGTGAAACGTGACTCGATCATCGATTTGACATATATTTTCTATGAAGAACTGTCAAAAATTGATGCTTGAATCACAATTCACACTATGTTGGTTCTTGTATACTGGTATTTATCTTAAAGTTTATTTTTTTGTGTTTATTGTGTGGCGCAAAATAAATATGTTTCTATTCTATTCTATTCTATTCAATCTGCCTTGAGTTTGCAATAACTCACGTTCGAGAGTAGGTCACACCATACCACAGAAAATATATCAATTGAAAATTTTGAGAAACTGCAGCTTAAACCGTGAGTAGTTCGCTCCTGCAAAAGTCCAGGTGCTCTCAAACTTTATCGTCTTCAACTTTCACAAAAGCCTTTACTTAGTTATAAGTTTGAGAAACAGCACTAAAGCGACACAGCAGCGCTACAAAATAGACAAGTTTGTAGCAAGTTTTGCTTTTATTAGGCTAAAAGTATGTCACGGTAATGTTATTGTTTTTAGTTTGCTCAGACTGTGTGGGCTGCGCAGTGCTGAGCTATCATAAAAGTGTTAAAGCGATTAATATTCTAATTTCAACTTTAATTTAATTATGTTATGCTTGAAAGTAAATAAAAAGGATTATAAAGTAACTTCGGAAAATACGCTCGACGACAACAGTAAAGCCCCTGATGTATTTGGAGCAACGTCGTTTAAAGTGCTGTTCATTGCTACATAACGGGCGTTATTGTGACAACCGCGCCTCATGAAGACCACAGCTTAATTAGTACCTGCGGTTACATCTCACCACCCCTCGCTGTGGTTACCTACTAGTGATGTCTGTGAGTTGTAACTCCGAAATAATAATAAATAAATAAAGCCTTTATTCTACTGTTTATACAATCAAACATGCTGTGTGGATTGTCCAGCACTATTTTTTATTTTATTTCAAACAATAAACATTTTTAACACTGCTACTTATACTTATTACAATTACTAGATATTATTTAGTTAAGCCTCCCCTAAGTCCCTCCATGTGTCCCTCTTTTGCGCTTTCGAAATCCAGCCCGGAAATACCGAAATAATACCCCATTAATAAGTAAGTAAAGTTCGTGTGAGTCAGTGGCTAACTCTAAAGCTTTTAGACCGCCCGAAGGCTTCTGTCATAGCCTAACAACTTTGAAAAAGCCAAACCGACTATTTAACGTACCCTCCAAAGCGCGTTACACAGTCAGTCACCTTCTTAAAATATGTTAACTGTTAAGTCTAATAAACTTAGTAATATTGTTTGTTCTGTGCATGGAACTAATTCATTGGTTCTGTGTCATCATACGTCATGCCTAACTACATGCACAGCTGTTAGCTGTTAGCGGCAATATTTTGCCGCCCCGTCCTACCTACCTTTGCATTGTATTTTGAACGAGCTATCTACAAAATATGGATTCAAGTTGGTTTATGTACGGCTTATTTAACTTCTTACCTATTCTAATAATCATCCTAGCCGGTTTCGGCTACAGGGACTTGGCTTTTTTTTTGACTATATTTATGGGCTTGGGTGTTTAGCCCGCATATGGCTAATATATCCTAGCTTTGCGTTAAAAGTTCGACCACAAAGAGCGCATGTTAACGTGCCATTAACAAAATTATAATTAATATTGGCAGGCGATCTATTTTTGAGTTGTTCTCTTTTAGCATCTAGTTCTCGCCTCCTTCCTTCTTCAAACTCGTTCACTTTGTTTTGAACTTGACGACTCCACTCAGGTCGTTTTTCAGCGAGAGACTCCCAGTGATGAGGATCTATACAGCATCTCTTCATGTGTCTCTTCTGTACGTCTTTAAAGCGTAGGAACCTCCACGTTTCCAGTTCACAGAAGAAGATGCGTACCCGAGAGGTACACCCGAGAGGGTGTAGTACCTATTCTATACAATTAAAAAAACTGTGAATCCTAGTTTAAGATAAATAAAATAAAATGTTTCGAAAACAACAGATTAAAATCTGGGATAACCAATTTTAAAATCCCAAATTTTTGGATGTGCAGGGTGAACTTTTGTCTTTTGCCTTGAGCCGTCAACTTATTTATTTACATATATATATTACTCCGAATTCGGAGTCCAAAAACAAATAATCTAATAAACACGTCTCTAACTGCGGTCTAATCAGACAAGCGCCAACATGAAAGCAAACCAGAAATTTTTCAACTTTTTACCAGGGCACTGGTTTTTTCTAAGATACGCTGTTTAACAAAGCGAAAGCCAAAAGAGTTTTTCATTAAAATCATGTAGATCACTTTGACGTCGTACTAGCTAGTTATTAGGTTTTTACACACATGCAGTGCAGTGCCACGCTGAACTCAAAAACTTAGCTTCCGGCGGCAACATCAGGCTTGACCGTCTTGTCATTTGCTGACATAAAAAAAAACACGCTTTCTAACAAAGTCTAATTTGAAATAGTAGTATTAAGGATCACTAAGAAACGTCTTACAAGGTAGGTAATAACTTGTTCCGGGTCTGAGTGTCCTAGTACCAGTAATTAAAATTCCCAAAATCTCCTTCAAAAGGGGATTTTGACACTAATCCGTTAAATACCCACGACATAGAATCCTAATGTTGGGTCATTTTGCAAGCGCTTATATAGGCTTAGGTAGCTACTTACCATCAAGTAGGCAGCTTGGTTGCCACATTAGAGGTATAAAAAAAAATCGGCCAGCTGTCAATTTGTTGAGATTTTTACAGCCGTGCGTAAAATGAACTAACTATAATATAGCAAAGTTTCATACAAATTGACAGCTGGCCGATACTATTGTCAAACGAGCTTTTTGTGTTCAAGCTCTTTGGCTGGACAGTTCTGTCGTCATAAGGAAGAAGGACGCATCTAACATTTTTTTTTTAAATGAGATAAATACATATTCGGAATCAGCAAAAACCTACTTTATTTATTTAACTAGAACAGTGCATAACCAATTACACGAATTATTAAAATTAATTACAATATTAATAACATAATAACAAAAATCAAATATTTTAAAAACAAAATTTAATTATAAGATAAGTAAGTAATAATTACATAATAATAATTAATGAATTAATTACGCATCTACTGGCACTTGAATTATCTTCATAAAATAACCACAACCCTAAAATTTTCACTAATAAATGAGACTAAACTGCAATAAGTTTTAGATCACTAAACAAAATAAAAAAAAAAACGTTTTCACGTAAATATTCATTTTCTCCGTTCTTTGTTCTAAGAGAAAAGTCTTTCTTCGTTATGACGTCAGAATTTTGGTTTGTTTAGTGTTTTTTTTATATTAAAAATGAAGAGTAGACAATACTTGTTACACTTAAACATAAACATAGACAGTAACATGTTATAAAATAGACAATGTTACCTCATTTGAATGTTATGTTATGACAGTAGAAAGTGTTCACCAAAGCATAGACAATGAAAATTCGTGAAGTAACACCATGGCTGGCTGAGGGTGGAAGGCGACGTAGGGGTCGGCCGCGAAATCGCTGGCGTGATGACCTTGACGTTTTTGATGTAGACTGGTGGGACTGGGTATTGCCAAGGACAGAGATAGATGGAAGGAATTAGGGGAGACCTTTGCCCAGCAGTGGGACACAATAGGTTGAAGAAGAAAAAAACTCAATAAATTACGATTGGCAATGATAAAACCTGCAACACTGATACAAGCCCAACCCGTCTACACAGATTGTTCTAAAGTCCTTTAATTTATAAATAAAATCGTGAATTTATTCTCTGAAAATATTTTTCAACGTTGTTAAGAAAATTACATAACTTCCACTCTAATAATTTAGAGCCCTTGGGGTGTCTCTGTTTCAGAATTACTGTTTTTTGGGTTGTTACTGTTTTTTAGAAAACTACCACCGTCACCGTTATTGGATAGTGGTGGCAAACAAGCATACGGCTTATTTGATTGTAAGCGGTTACCACAGCCTATAAACGCTTGCTATACCAGAAGTATCAAGCGTACATGTTTATGGCTTGTATTAATCTTAGTATTAAATTTCTTCTTAGCTGTAAGTTTTCCTAAAACTGTAAAATAAAATATAATAAAATAAGACGTAGGTCACTTTTGTGCTTTTCATTTACTACCAGTGGACCTTCAAGCCAAAACATAGTTGCAGAATTGTTGGCGGCAGAAATAGATATGTACTTCTTCAGACGAGCTCTATGCCTAAGAACTCTACTAATCTAACGGTGAAAGCTCAAAATCAGTCACGGCGGTATTTGGGGGAGGCCTATGTCCAGCAGTGGACGTCTATCGGCTGATGATGTAGATGATGACTACTATTACGCTTATACTACCACATTTTTTTAAACAACAAAAGTGGCAACCAAGCGTACGGCCCACAAGATAGTGAGCGGTTACCGCAGCCTATGGACGCTTGCAATACCAGAGGTATCACACGCGGTTTGACACCTTGAGGCATAAATCGAAAGCCTCATGTGCCAGTAATTTCATCGGAAACCTTACCCTTCACACCGGAACACAGCAATTCGAGCAATACTGCTTTGTGGCAGACATAGGTATGGTGGTAGTACTTCCCCGGACGTGTTCTATCACAAAAAACTCTGCTACTCTTGAACACATCACACTTTTTGTTCCGGATTCCACGCAAACGAAGTCGCGGGCAACCAGTACCACTATAAATAGAGTAGAGAAAGACTCGTATCGCAGTTAACTGCTGCTACTACTACTCGTAGGCTGCACTGAAAACCAGCGCTACAGACACATTAAGTCTGTGCTATATAACGGTAGCTACAAACAGTCAGGAACTTGGATTGAATATTTTTTTTAAAAGCACTGAGTTACCTTTTATAAAATTAATTAAATTTGAACGTAAAATGATAGCAATGCGAATACCTGTGGCGGCTACCTCTGACCTATTTTGATTGCAGTATTAGCTGTTGCCCGCGACTTCTTTCGCGTGGGACTGGAACCACACTTTTTCCAGTATAAAAAACTTATTTCCTGTTCCGGTCATTATCTATGTCACTGTAATTGTTCTGAATAAATGCTTTTTATATTATTATTTTCATTTTATTATGTAGGTTTTTAAAGGAGTTGTTTCACGCAGTATGGAGCCGGGTCTTGGTCCTTTGTAGGGGTCTAGATAATTACATAATCATTAAAGAAACCGTTTATCACTCTTTATTTATTTTATTTTGGCTTCTTTCATAATCTTAAGTAAGTTTATTTTTGTGAAAGAGCAACACAATGCAAAACAACATGGCGGGTTTAACGAACAACTGGGTTATTAGGTACTGTCAAAGTCAAGATGCGTCACGTGATCATTGCTAATAACTGTCATGGCGGACCTCTAGTGTTCCCGTTGTTTGTTACTGTTAGTCTTATATTTTATTTTTAATAATCTATGGTGTTACAAAGAGCTAGGCTGCTATGAAACTGGTCCTTTCAGTTAAATCGGTTCAGTGGTTGTCGAGTTACAGACGAACAAATATCCAAACAAACGAAACAAACATCCAAACTTTCGCATTTATAATATTGTGTGTAAGAGTGTTCTGGGTGTTCTGGGTGCTTTCTATGTATAATAAAAATACCTATTTATTTAAGTATTGTATTAAATATATCAGTCATCTAGTACTCATAATACAAGTTCAGCTTAACTTGGGGCGGAAGATTTATTTATTTATGAAAACATCTCCGAGGCGGGAACGAACCCGCAACCTCTTTGTTCTCAACCGGCACTCGGCCACCATGCCACCGAAGTCGTCAAACAAGTATCTAATAATTAAACACTGTTTACATGATAGATCCCTTACATTACAAGTTGGTGTAAACAGGTTAATAGATTAGATTCCTAAGAAACGGCGAGCGTCTTATTATGGCCGTTGGTCACATAAAAATGTTGACCCCCCCAGAGTAGGCCATATTTAAACACCAACTTACATTATCTGTAAGTTTATACTAGTGACTCGCCCTGGCTTTGCGCAAGATCCTTAACTATACTTAGTTGAATTATAATTTATTTATAAATATTTATTCAACTTTAAATTTAAGAAAAAATTTAAGTTGAATAAATATTTTTGTATTTTTTTTTTGTATACTTTTAGACCTGCCTCTTGAATCACTCTATCTATTGATGAAAACTGCATTTCAATTCGTTGCGTAGTTCAAAAGATCTAATTGTACTCATACAAGGGTGGGTAACGACTTTTTTGTATACTATCTAGATATCAATAAAAGCTTTTTAATTTTTTAAAAGATATTGATAGCTTAATATCTCCTATAGGCTTTCGACTTATACTGCTCCTCTGTACTTTTAAATAACTGCAACATGAACTTCGGTAGTCTCTGGTAGCCTGACGGCAAGTAGGTATGTTCATGTGAGTCAGTGGTCAACTTTGGTGATAAAGTTATAGGCCGCCCGGCCTCTATCATGGCTTAACAACTTTGAAAAACCCGGGGCCGACTGCTTAACTTGCCCTCCGAAGCACGGGAGCGCTCAGTTGAAATTGACACTGACAGTCACCCACCCAAATGGTGAGTACGCGGAACAGTGCTTAACTTCGTTGATCTGTTAAGAACAACTTAGCCAGCTACGTCACGAGCGCTCTAACGAGTAATGTCGGTCGACGCTTTGACTAAGATTGTGTTTAAACAGCTGTTGTGATTATAATATTCACCACAGATCACCTAAAATAATTATATTACCATAGATAAATATATTGTGTACGTACCTACAGTCAGTGTGCAAACACTATAGACGACTGATGTGGCGCAGCGGGCGCAGGTCCGCCTGCGACGCGGAGGTTGCGGGTTCGATTCCCGCCTCGGCTCAAATGTTTGTACGATCTACGAATATTTGTTCCGGGTGTTTAGAGTATTTTCTATATATAATAAAAAATATCTATCTATGTATTGTATTGTTATTTTATTGTTATTGTATTAAGTATATATCAGTCATCTAGTACCATAACACAGCTCTGTTTAACAGCAGCTTACCTTGGGGCTAGATGATGCTGTGTGGATTGTCCAGCATTATTTATTTATATATTCATTATTCATTATCAAGAGTCCAGATTAGCCAAGCACATTTTTAATGACCTGTCACTGATAAATTAACAGGTAATCTGTGCCTTCGTACATTGAAAGGACACTGTAACTAGATGAACAGTAGTAGAATTCCTTGTGATAGAGCTCGTCCGGGGAAGAACTACCACCATACTCATTTCTGCCATCAAGCAGTAAGTTTTGCATTGCTGTGTTCCGGTTCGAAGGGTATGGTTTCCGGTGAAATTACAGGCACATGAGACTTTCGAACTACGTATCAGGGTGGTAACCCGTGAGTGATACCTCTGGTATCGCAAGCGTTCATAGGTTACAGTAACCGCTTACCATCTTGTGAGCCGTACGCTTGGTTGCCACTTTAGTTGTATAAAAAAATACCATTTGTAATAAATTCTAAATATTAAGCGTTCTCATGTAAGTGACTGTATTGACTTGAATGAGGATAAATAATATTTAAACTGAAAACTAATCCATCCCTAGGATACCCTCAAACCTCGCTAAGTTAAGTTAAGTAAGAATAGTAGAGTTCTTTGTGATAGAACACGTCCGGGGAAGTACTACCAGCATACCTATTTCTGCCGCAAAGCAGTAATGCTCGTATTGCTGTGTTCCGGTGTGAAGGGTATGGTTTCCGGTGAAATTACTGGCACATGAGGCATTCGATCTATGCCTCAAGGTGGCAACCCGCGAGTGATACCTCTGGTATTGCAAGCGTCCATAGGCTGCGGTAACCGCTTTCCATCTTGGGGGCCGTAAGATTGGTTGCCATTTCAGTTGTATAAAAAAAAAGTTAGCACGAGTTAGCCAACTCTGATGATAGATCTGACAGGCTACCCGGAGGACTAAGGCTCTTTTCAGTCTTAGCAAACAAGCTCCTAAATCAATTATTTCTTACTAGCTGACTCACGCGTTTTCACTTACATTATAACCATATATTTTTATCGTTTAAAATTTTCCTGGACTCCTACAAATGTTTTAACAAAGTTAGCCAAATTGATCCAGCTGTTCTCGAGTCTCGAGATTAATGAACAGATCAGCCAGTGATGTCTCACTGCAGGCTAAACGCCTCCCTACCTTCCTTCCAAACATCTCGATTAAGCGCTAGTGTAGACCAGTCATTACAGTAAGTTACTTATTTTGAATCGGCCCCAAAAACTGTATATACAGGTGAATTTCACGGTTTCAGATTTTATCTCAGCGGCCCTAAAAATACTTACCCTGTTTATTTGATGAAACCGCGGATTGCAGAAAAAACCTTTAGTGCACGTACGTAACCAAGATTGGTAACCAGCTACGTAGAAGGATTTTTTATTAAAAGTTCGTAACCCAGTTACAAAGTAAGAATAAACATTTGTATATCTGTTCTTACTTCGTAACCGGGTTACGAACTAATAATAAATAAATAAATAAAAATCTTTTTTTTTCAGACACAAGTCCATAGGTAAGTACATAATAAAATATACAACAATTCATTAATAAGTTTACTTATACTTATAGCTAATTAGTGATGTGGTCGGTTGGCAGAAGCTAGTTTATATAATAAAATTATGTGTTTCGGTTCTTACTTTGTAACCGAGTTACGAACTAATAATGCAATATTGTGTTTCTATTTGTATTTATTTATTTACTTTAAAATTAAAGATAAGTACACACATCAAAATAGGAAAAATAAAAAAAATACAGATTTTAAGAACATTCCAGTAAACAAAAAAAATATAAAAAAAACTATGTTTCTATCGAGCCTGGATTATGAAATTTGATTTTGTACTGGATTTATATCCTAAGAACAAGTTTACTTCATGTGTTTATTGTTGGGTGTCGTCTCTCGTAGCATACCGACCGACATACATTCAGGACGTATATTGATGATGTCGACCGCAGAATGCGAGGGGACGGATCGCAGCTGGTCCGGCCGTTGCGGCCATTCTAAGAGGGTATTGAGAGCAAAAGCGATATATCGCGAAAGTTTCCGTGGTTTTTTTTATAACAGCATAAGTGACAAGACGATTAAGTCGCCCGCCTGATTAACCACCTGACCTTAACAGATGCAGTGAAAGAAAAAAAGAAAAAAAAGGTTTTTATTCATGACAGCACGATAGGACAGCACAAAGTGACATTTAAAACAGTAGATAGGGTAGATAGTGAGGTAGAATAGCTTAGTATATAATAGGTTCACAGAAAAAAATATTATGACGCGGCAGTGCCACCCAAAGCTTAAATAAATAATGCTGGACAATCCATACAGCATCATCTAACCCCAGGCTAAGCAGAGCTTGTGTTATGGGTACTAGGAGATGACCCAATACAATACAAAGATAGATTTTTGTTTATTATACATAGAAAATACCCAGAACACCCGGGAAAAATATTTGCATTTTGTTCCAAGGCGGGAATCGAACCCGCAACCTTCTGCGTCGCAGGCGGACTTTCGCTTGCCGCGCCACATCAGTCGTCAAGGTTTTTAAGGTGAGTGACACTGCACTGCGCTCATCACCCCGAGACGTTGTTACCTTCCGCCTAGTAATATCATTTGCTACAGTGTCCTTCTTGAAGATTCCTACCACCAGGTGAAATCAGTTTCAGGTTATGTCCGTGAATGCTCCGAACTTAGTAAAGCCGTCTCCGAATTAAGTTGAACTACGATATTTAGATTGCGGACTCGTGGTCACACCAGATTTACACACTGGTGTGACTAACAGGAATTTATTTCACTCGTGGTCACACTACATTGCAAAGGATGGCACTTGACCGAATTAATTATAGTGAAATGAAATGAAATGAAATGAAATATATTTATTTGCTTGAAGTGTGGTAAAGCGGTACAAGATAATAGGGTAGGTTTTCTGTGTCACACACTTCGTCGGAAACGACATGCAAAATTTAAATTACTATTCTAAGAAGCTACTTTACTATAATAATGATATAAATTAATAATTAAACAACCAACATAGCGATAAATTAAAATTTCAGATTAGAATGTCAAGAGTAAAATTATAAAAAAGGAAACAAAAGAATATAAATAATTAATAAAAATAACATTAGCAATAACAATAATAATTTTTATATATGTCAATTTTTATATGTGATATAATTATCACTAAAAACAGGATATTTATCATAATTTGTGAGTTTTTTTGATTCCCGATAAGTTCTCCCGTGATCATGGTGCATGTAACTGCGCCGAAATATCGCGTGTCAATAAAACTCACAAATCATGGTTATCCCGTTTTTAGTGAAAATTATGTTGATAACCAAGATGGTTTTAAAAAAAAATATAGTGATGTCTAAGCAATTATCGTTCGTCGCTTGCCAGAGTAGACCCCGAGTCCGTGATGTGGGACAGAGTGAAAGAACTACTTTACAATATACGCGTGTAAAGAATACATAAGTTTTGTTTATCTACTACTAGGAGTACTAGAGCACTGGTGGTCTAATAGTAGTGACCCCGCCTTCCTTAAAAATTCGAAAGACATGTGCCATCCACCAATCCGCATTGGGTCCGCGTGGTGGATTAAGACCCAATAACTCTCGTCTGAGAGTAGGCCAGTGTCCCAGCAGTGGGAATATTAGAAGGCTGTCATGATGTTGATGATTTATCTCCCAAATTACTCTGTGCAAAGTTTTTACAATATTAAAAAAATAATCTCACTCATCTATAAATGCGTAAGTTTGTGTGTGTGTGAGGGTTTGTGCGTGTTGTGTGTTACTTCCTCACGCTGGACGGATTTGAATGAAATTTTACTTAAAAATAGCTAAGGCGCGTGAAACTGGCGTAAATTCATCTAGTTTTAAGACGTTTTAAAATGATCCTTGTGATATCACACTAATATATAAATGCAAAAGTTTGGATGGATGTTTGTTCCTCTATAACTCGACAACCACTGTACCGATTTTGTTAAAATTTTAAACATAGATAGATAAGGACCGGGGATAGAACAAAGGTTACTTTTCATCACGGAAAAATACAGTTCTGTAGTTTCACGCGAACGAACTCACGGGCAACAGCTATTGATTGAATAAAGAGATGTTTACTTTACTTTACTTACACACTGGATTAACTTATAGGCTGCTTTTTACCCCGGAAATGCCAAATATTTCTGATAGACGACGAAAAAACTGTTTAATCTCGGAAAACACCGCGGGGCGCAACTAGTTATAATATAATGCTCTGATAAAAATCATTCAGTGCATAAATGAAAATTGTTTTATTTAAATTGCTTGTAAGTTTATATAATGCAATAATGTGATCCCTGACTTCGAAAATATGATCGATATGAATATGTCGATAGTATTCAAGATCGGTCGTGGTGACACTTTCATCTTAGTCGTACTTAGGCCTCCCCCAAGGAGGCCTAAAGTCCCTAAGGCCTCAAGTGAAATGTTTTATTAAAATATATTAGATCCAGTGCGATGAAAGGATTCAAAGTACATTATTAGATTCTTTGTTATTTTACGGAAATTTAATAAAGCCTTGTAAAGTAGCGACTTGCTACCCAGTTTCATTTTAATCATTTCGACATAGCTCTGTTTACTATTTACGACTGTTTATTTTTAATATACTTTTAATAGCCGTAAACCTATCATTCTACACTAACTGAACTATTTCTGTATCATTTTAAATTCGTTCATAACTTCATCTCGAAAACCATTTGACTGTTTTAGTTATTCACTCATTTTTATCCCTTAGTTTTAGCACTGTTATTTGATGACAACAGCTCTACCGATGTTTCTAAATTATTTTAAAATCTCTATAATCATAATATAAAACCTAAAATTTATATTTGCATAATTGTTTATTTAAAAGTATAAGGATATATTTTTAATTTTTATATAAACTTATTTTTACTATAGATTGGCAAATAAATTATTCTGATAGTTTGATTATTGCTAAAACCACCGCTGGCAAATGATCTCAACAGCGCTACTGTTGACGCTCCACTGGTAAGTGCAGATACTCACAAACAAAACGGTTCCACATAACATTCACTATCCTAGGGGTGTATAACGGGTATATAACGGGTATAAAACAAGTATAAAAGTATATTTTCGAAAACTTTTGGTCGCGGTATGCAGCGCGGTGCTATGCGTGCGGCCCGCGCCGGAGACTCGCTGTCACTGAGCCCCGGAGCCTTCACGCCAGCAGTTTGTTAGTAAATATAACCTTTGCAAGCTGTTTCAGGGGCTTCGGAATTCGGAGTACAGTGACTGACCACCTGTCTGGTTTGAAACTATCTCATCATTTCAGCCGATAGACCGTCCACTGCTAAAGATCCCCCAAGGAGCGCCATGACGACCGATGCGCCATCACCATCCACCTAATTCCTGCGATCGCTTTAATGTTATCGGTCCATGGAGTGGGAGGCCGTCTTACATTACCCTAATACGTGTAAATAATAAAGTTCAACGGAGTTAAAACGTCAGCGCGGATCAAGTCCCTACAGATACTATTTATATATAATATTAACTCAATGGCATTTTTATTAAGCTCATAATCTACGTCACAGAACACTGAACAACTCTTTGGTACGGCTACTACTTACCATGAGGTTAGTCTTATGCGTGTTTATCTTAGAAGTATAAAAGTCTGTACAAATTCTTAGGCATCATTAACCGCAACATCTTGCTTCTAAGCCAGGTACTCGGCCACCGCGCCTCAAGTCCTCAAGAGTTCATTATTCAAACATTATCACAAACGAACGTACTAAAGTAAGTTGAAGATTTTAGTAATATGTGTGTGATGGTTAACACTATAAAAACAAAAATAACCTAAAGTAAGTTGAGTCGGTGGCCAACTCTGGTGACAGAGTTTCTAGGCCGCTCGAAGGCCTCTGTCATGGCTTAACAACTTTGAATAAGCCGGGACCGACTGCTTAACGTAGCATGTATAACAGCAATTTATTCATTCATGCCAGCCTTCTAATGTTCCCACTGGGACACTGCTCTACTCTAAACCAAGAGTGATTGGGTCCACCAAGCAGACTCAATGCAGATTGAAACATGGTTATGAAATTTATAGTAACTGTTTCTCGACATGCCGGTTTTCTCGCGATGTTTTTCTTCACTTTGAAAGCATTGACATTGCGCACATAATTAAAAAAAATAGATTGGTGCACGATGGGCTTTGAACCCACGACCTTAATCGCTACTTTTTGTTCAGAAATCCCCTGCTGCAGCTAATTTATAAGGGGATTTGCGGACAAAAAGTTCGGATATCCCCTTCGCAGGGGATTTATTAAGGGGGTTTCCGGACCAAGCCCCACTAGACTAGTGCTCGTATAAAACCAGTGATTGTCACAAAAACCATTTTCTGTTCTCCCAAAAAGCCTCAGCTAATAAAGGGACGCTCTCACTGAGCGAGTGGGCGCGGACCTAGTCCTCGTATTATTCTTGTAATTCTACGACGTTTTTAGAGGACCTTTTTTTCGTGACCTACATGAGAATGTACATAATGAGTGTGTTTTTTATGTTTTTGCTGAACTGAGCTTGTTTTATATACACTGCGGGCTATGTTACTAAAGCTTTAGAGTATGTTAGTAAGTAAGTAACCGTAATCTTTGATGACCGATGTGGCGCAGCGGGCGCAGGTCCGCCTGCGACGCGGAGGTTGCGGGTTCGATTCTCGCCTCGAAACAAATGTTTGTACGATCTACAAATATTTCTTCCGGGTGTTATATGCTATAATAAAAAATGTCTATCTATGTATTGTATTGTATTAAGTATATATCAGTCATCTAGTACCCATAACACAGCTCTGCTTACCTTGGGGCTAGATGATGCTGTGTGGATTGTCCAGCATTATACAAAAAAAAAAAAACTTATCCGTATGAGTCAGTGGCCTACTAAAAAAAATTAAAAATAAATGAACTCTGGTGACAGAGTGAATAGGCCGCCCGAAGGCCACCGTCATGGCCTAACAACTTTGGAACAGCTGGGGCTGACAGCATAACGTGCCCATCGAAGAACTTGTTTAGCCACATTTGACCACTTAACAAGATAACCCATTGGTCAATGGGTCAAAATGACTGATATGGTCAGGCGTAGCGCTTAACACTAGGCAAACAATTTGATCGTCTCGTCATTTTTTTTTTTTATACCATTAAACTGACAACCAAGCGTACGGCTCACTTGATGGTAAGCGGTTACCGTAGCTTATGTAACGCTTGCAACATCAGAGATACACTTGCGTGTTGCCACTCTGAGACGTAGACAGATAGATAGATCTAAAAAGCCTGTAATTTCACCGGATACCTTCAAACCTTCACTTACTGATTCATGAGAAGATAGGCGCCAGAGTTGGCACGGTCTCATACCTACTTACTGGTAATTATATAGTTTTAAAAACTATCTAATTACCAGTATATGTTTATTAACATAAATTGCACTAAAAACGGAATATTTACCATGATTTGTGAGTTCTCCTGTGATCATGGTGAATGTAACTGCGCCGAAATATCGAGAAACAATAAAACTCACATTATGTAGTAATTTTCTGCTCAACAGTGAAATTTTTTTATACCACAACAGTTTAGTACTACGTACAGAATGGCCACTCCCTACCTCCCACCTCGCGAGTTTGCTGGCACCGCACGGCACCTTTCACCGGCACTGAAGCTAAGGGCTAAGGCACGCGTTTATTTTGATTTTGTGTAGGTCCAAGCGCGCGCGTGCCAGCGCTAGCAAAAGTGTGTTATCTCGCTCTTGCAATATTGGGTGGGCCAACCATGACACTCACACATACAACGGCACCGCTTACGTACACAAACCATGCATGTGGTGATTGCGACGCGTTTGCCTCATACATTTTATTGAAAGTGTCCGGGGTGTGCCAAGGTGGCAAACTAGCATACGTTTTTACGTGCCAGACTAATGTCGCTAAGTGTAGTATCATTTCAGTGACGATCGCGATAACAAGAGCCATAAACAAGGTTTATTTTTGACATATTTCAGAGTGATATATGGACCTGAGCCTGAGCCCCACTCAGTACATTATGGGACGGATTGTCCCGTAATACGCCTATTTACAAAAGAGCCTCATGTGCCAGGAATGGACCATTTGATTGAGATTTCCTTATCTAAACTCATCATCTGAGTATAATAAATAAATAATGTAATAATGCTGGACAATCCACACAGCATCATCTAGCCCCAAGCTAAGCAGAACTTGTCTTATGGGCGCTAGAATGACTGATAATGACTTAGTACAATGCAATACATAGATACATATTTTCTTTAATAACGTAGAAAATACTTAGAGCACCCGGAACAAATATTTGCAAATCGTACAAACATTTGTTCCAAGGCGGGTATTGAAACCTCCTGCGTCGCAGGCGGGCCTTCGCCCGCTACACCACATCGGTAGTCTGTATCTCTACATAGTAGAAATGGGAATCTGTAGAATCGGGTGTAATCAACATGTATTTCATAAAATAAAAATACTTTGACTTTGACCTTGGGTATAAGCCAAACAAAGTCTTTCCCTCTATATTATGTGTGTATGTAGTTTAAAAGATCTATGTATGTAGTTTACCCAATTTAATGCGGTTTTCATCGCTATAGAGTTATTAAACAGGAAGATTAATACGTATAGTTTAAGCTTTAACTTTTTGGGAGGCTTAACTCCAGTAGCGGACGTCTATTGGCTGATATAGGTATCTATCGTATCATATTGTTGTGGAATGTGTCCGGAATTTAAACTGATTTTTGTATTAATTATAATGAAAATTTGTTTTTGATTGGCAATTGTAATAATGTGTTGGCTTTTCCCTTGTCGGAACAGATCAAGGCATTATCAAAGCTGGTAAAAGTAGGAATTAGATAGAATATTTTAATTTAAGCGCCATTTCGAGAGTGGCATAATCAGTGTGATTAAACCCTCTTAAATAAATAAAGATTTAAAAAAATATGCTCGTGACGTAGCTGGCTAAATTGTTCATAATAAACCGACAAAGTTATTCACTGTTCCAACGCTTCCGTGCTTTAGAGGGTACATTAAGCAGTCGGTCTCGGCTTTTTCAGAGTTATTAGATTATGACGAAAGCTGAATGTCTATTGACTCTGTCACCAGAGTTGGTCACTGTCTCATACGACTTCACTTCATCACGACCGCCTTCTAATGTTCCCACTACTAAGCCACTGGCCTACACTCCAGCGAGAGTGATAGGGTGTTAACCCACCACGCGGACCCAATGTGGATTGGTAGATGAACGAAAGAGGAACTTACAAGTACTTTCAATGTTAACTCGAAGCAAACACAATCGCGGAGCTCCCACAAATTGTATTGACTCTCCGGAGCTTGGAGCCAATGGACCGAATCTAACTCGTTATTTCCCAAGGATCTCTAATGTACTTCTTCACACACGTATTGAATAAGTGTTCTCACAATACGAGAGCGTAAGCCCCTTCCCGACCCAAGGTATAATCACGTAATGAGTACCTACTTTGACTAAAGTTATTTTGTATAGCCTTTAAACGACTTAACTTAACTACCTGTAACGTTTTTTTACTCTCTTTTTCCTACAATTTTTTTTATACCATTAAAGTGGCAACCAAGCGTACTACGGCCCGCTTGATGGTCAGCGGTTACCGTAGCCTATGTACGCATGCAGCATCATAGATAATTATCACTTGCGTGTTACCACTATGAGACGTTAGATGGAATGTTTCATGTGTGTTTCATGTTTAAGAGTAGTAGAGTTCTCTGTGATAGAGCTCGTCCAGGGAAGGACTACCACCATACCTATTTCTGCCGCAAAGCAGTAATGCTCGCATTGCTGTGTTCCGGTGTGAAGGGTATGGTTTCCGGTGAAATTACTGGCACATGAGGCTTTCGACCTTAACCTCAAGGTGGCAACCCGCGAGTGATACCTCTGGTATTGCAAGCGTCCATAGGCTGCGGTAACCGCTTACCATCTTGTGGGCCGTACGCTTGGTTGCCACTTCAGTTGTATAAAAAAAAAACCCTTTCAAACCGGAGCACAGCAATGCGATCATTACTGCTTGGCGGCAGAAATAGGTATGGTGGTAGTCCTTCCCCGGACGAGCTCTATCATAAAGAACTCTACTACTCTTTTATAAGTAATTATTTTAAAAATAATTTTGAATAACCAGCAGATAGATACCCGCTTAGGATGAACCTGTATTTTTATTTAATTATAAAAGCTGCATTAAAATCACGTATATATTTTCCTAGCTATGTGTGTATGTACTCAAGCTTACCAAAATAAAAAGTCCCAACAACGCCATCTTTATACCAACGGCTGAACCTCGAAAGTTGTGCTGAAACTGAAAGCGACAAGCGCGTTTGAAAACTACGTCGGTATTAAGTAACCTAGCTTTTCAAAGATGGCGCTCGTAACCTTTCAACAAAATCAGAAGCAATAAAAAAGTCTCAACTTTGGTAATAAAGTTAACAGACTGCCAAAAGGCCTGCGTCATAGCTTAACTTTCGTTCGTTCGTTCGTGTGTGTCAGTGGCCAACTCTGGTGACAGAGTTTCTAGGCCGCCCGAAGGCCTCTGTCACGGCCTAACAACTTTGAAAAAGCCGGGACCGACTGCTTAACTTTAAAAAGGCGGGACGGAAAGTTTAACGAACCAATCAAGGACACGAAAATGCCACTGATGGTCACCCATCTTATTTGCGACCCCCCTAATGGTGATTCTGTTCGATCATTATTTGCTTTTTAATAACCAAGCTTCGAGTTACCACTGCTGGGACACTAGCCTACTCATGAGCGAGAGTGTTTAGACTCAAGTTGGCTGCTTTATTGCGACCGTCAAATGGCTATTGTTTCGAAGGAAGCTTGGGCGTATCTTTAACGGCAGATAAAATTATTTATTGTTTTTTCCTTTGGAAATATTTTCATTTCATTTTTACTGGTTTTGTAATAATAGGATCATTAAATAAGGAGTGCTTACCTTTTATTTACCTGTAATAAACCATTTAATTTTACGCAATAATCAGCTGGGTGATTACGCAACTCAGTTGCAATTGGATCTTATCAGGGAATTGATAATAAGCTGGTATTATAGGCTGTCATATTCAAACAAAATACGTAACTTTTGTTTAGAACCAAGTGAAATCGATTACAACTGAATTACATAATCGTCCTGATTGTGTTACGCCACTTGGTAGAGATGAAAATAGACATGACAATTGTTAGAGAGATCACTATTAGCACTGAAGCAGGAGAAAACGATTAGAATTTATTTCATCAAGTCTTTACTCTTTTATTTTAAGGTTCTTTATTTGGAAAACTGAACCCTCATAGGATCACTTGCTTGTCCGTCTGTATCTGGCTGAAACTCAAAAATGGCTCTACAATAGTTTCAAAATAATTAACGGATTTGAAGTGTTCGTGGCCAAGAAACTTATTAATCAAACTGAATCTTATTTTCACAATGATGTTTTTGATAAAAGTGTTCAGGATTTTTTATCACTATTGTTTTCTTATATTTTTTTTTTGTAGACCTTTTTTGTCCGTCACAAATAAAATTTTTTTGTTTGTTTGAATAAAGAACCCACAGCCTGAGAGTCTCGCTCGCACATGTCTGCTCGCATTTTTGTATGTTGGTAAATAAACAAATATCGAATTGGGATCCGGCTTACATTGTCTTATTTACAGAGCTGGCTTTTGTGTTATTCAATAAAACAAACAGTGTTTTGCAAAGCGGTTATCTCAGGGTGCATAAGCAAAATGACTCAGTAGGTACTCCAATTTAATTAAGAGCATTATCTCTCTGGGTAGCTATTTAAATCAGTTTATCTATCGATTGTAATTGTAACGCTTTTTAGATGGCTCAACTGTTCTATAACTATGTATTATTTTGTTCACATGGTTTATATATTAAACAACGTGGTAATACCGGCTACAAGTCGGGTACGCGCTAGTAATGATCTGGATCAGTTGAGCTATCTAAAGATCGTTTGTATTCGTATTTGGATGGCTTAACCGTTTCTTATTACATCTGGAAAACACATAGTGAAAATATTAATTGAAAAAAACCTAGCACGTAAAATATTTCATTGCGATATTTTTTATATATTTTTTGCCAGCGTTTTTTATTTATCGGCGAGTTTTATGTTATAAAAGCGCGTGTGGCTGGTTCTGGGTCGTTAGTGCTTCGACAAGGTTCCATTCACCTTTGCACGGTGTAAAACAACAGTACCATTGTGCAGTCATATCGCTGAGCAATCAATATAATTGGTGAACTGCGCGAGTATTGAAAACAAAATACCGGTTTGATTGGTTCTATTTGATGCCTTTTATATTGAACACACAACGATTTTAATGGATTTTTGCATTTTTAATCGACTTCAAAAAAGGAGGTTATAAAAACTCTTGGTACGCCCGCGACAGTGAAACAACGATTTAATGTGAAATTTAATGTGTGTAAAGATGTGTGCGTTATTAGGTTGAAAAATATTTGAAATTATAGGGTGTTATTCATAAAAAAAAAAAATTTTGCGGATCGCAAAGAAATGTCTTATTGAAGAACGACAAAGAAAAACAATACGTAGCAAGCCGCTAAAATAACAGTTTATTTTATGAATAAGGAGGTTAGAAAAACTATTTAACTTATGTTACCTAAGAAGCCTGGAATGCGTTTCGAATAAGGGAAATACTCTGTATTTAGCTAGTTTTAGAAAAAAAAACCGATAAATTTAATATAAATTAAAAATGTACCTTAATTACTGACTTCATAATGTTTAAGTAATGTTATCATTATTTGTATTTACCTAGCATTGAATACGTGAGGTACTAAATAGTATATTGTTTAGAAAATAAGAAAATTCAAGGATTCTTTTTTCAATTCAAGGAAATTATTTTTTTAGTGTTAGTACTTACCTCAGCAGTCAGCCGGTGTGAACCCTTCCCCTTATCAGGCGAGTGTCGGAGGTTCTTCGAGTCGATCTGCACGTTGGTCTGCATACTGCCTTATTTACACTCACACGCTAATTAAGAACTTATTTTAAGTACATTACGGTTTGAATTGATTGAACACTTCACTGAACACAAACTATTGTCTTTGGGATCATACTCGAAGACCTGCAACAAAAAATAATTTTATCTTTTACTATTTTATATGCAAAGAAGAATGCAGTTTGGACACAGAACTATATTTAAGTACAATCATGAGTGTATGTACTTCGCGTGCTAAAAAGACAGGCTAAGTAGGGGCTGAGTAACCTCTTTACTCGCCGCAAAACTCATTCCGCTTCCAACCGGGGGCGATGTGGTGGTGTGCCAGTGCCTAGAATCGGTTTGCCGCGTGCTTATCGATGCTTTTAAATCATTCAGTTTCGCGCGGCTTATGTTTCCCATCACTAAAATACATTTGTATGTAAAATACAAATACGCAAAATGTTACAAACTCGGTTTCCATACAAGGCGACGAACTCTTTCATTCTACTTAAATATAGTTATGTGAGTATAGTAGTAATGAATAGATGGATATTTGTTACTCGATCACGCTAGGACAGCTGAACGGATCTGGATAAAATTTGCCACAGGGATAGATAAGCCTACTTTATTTTTCAGGTTACTAGGCAGAAAATACAAGATTACTTAACTGTGTACATTATCCTACAAAGAAAACCTAAAACCTTAGTGCTAAAAACTCGAAATTTGGAGGATAGGAAGAGTAGTAGAGTTCTTTTTAGATCTCGTCCGGGGAAGGACTACCACCTCACCTATTTCTGCCGCCAAGCAGTAATGCTCGCATTGCTTTGTACTGGTTTGAAGGGTATGGTTTCCGGTGAAAAACAGGCACATGAGACTTTCCACCTAACGTCTCAGGTTGGTAACAAATGATATCTATGATGTTGCAGGCGCACATAGGCTACCCGCTTAGCATCTAGTGGGCATTACGCTTGGTTGCCACTTTAGTGGTATAAAAAAAAATTTAATAGTTTTTCTTATTGTAAAGAGAAGTATGTATTAGGAATAGATATTTGAAAAAAGGATTCTAAGAGGTCTAAAATTAAGTTAATAATAATGAAAATTTAGTGAACGAACAAAGTCGTGGGGTATTTTCCTAGTCTAGTACAACTTGTTAGTAGATTCATCTCACGTAACATGTCCTCAGTATAAAATTAGGTTATCTTAGGATTTGGTTTCTAATATAATGGTCGCAAAGCTTCTCTAAGCTTATATCGTAAGCTTTTACTCGTATAGCTCAATGTTTAGGCTGCGATCCCACCATAGATGTGCGAGGATGTGTAGCAAGGGATGTGTTTGTTAGGAACCAATAGAATCACTTCATTTACTTAGCCTCGCTCTGTCCAGATCGAGTGGAAACGGCTCAGCGGAGCAAAGTTTTTGTGCATGTAAAGAAAATGCACTCTACACATCCTGGCACCGCTCAGCTGCCTCGCACATCTCTGGTGCAAACGCAGCTTTATACGAGTATAGAATTTCTGTGACAGAGCTAGATAGCGTTGAGGGAACACAATTTGACGCCTACACATCTCACAGTATAATTTAAACAGAAGAGGAATACTCTATTCGCCTTTGAACCTAAAATTAAATCATTTTTTTTACCGACGTATGAAAAGGAGGGTATTTTCGATTTGACTGTATGTTTTTTTGTAAATTTCTTGTCTGTCTTTTTTTATTTTAATTCTTCGCCAATTATGAATTGATTTTAATGTTTTTTTTTTATTTGATAGGCTTCAGAGGTTGTTTAAAAAAAATATAAATGACATATAAATTTTATTGTCATTGTTATAGTCCTTTTTGATGATGAAATACCATTAAAAGCGACAGTCAATCAAAACAGGTTTATAGTAATAACCAGGACATGATGAATCGATGGTCCCCTCCCTACTGTCAACGCGCATCACTAGGCAAAAAAGGAGATGGAGGATGATCTATGGTTGTCGTTGAAAAATGAATGATTGTACTTTTGAAAAATATAGGACTAAATAACTTTTGTGGTAATTGTGGTTCTTGTTTCTTCTCTAAATTCTACCCTAACAGATTTCAGAAGCGTGATCTGATGTCGAAAACCACGTCACACGCGCCGGCGAACTGTTCTGTGTCTAATTTTCAAAATTTGCTTAATTTGTGTGTTGAAGAAAAACTTTTGAATTGCGAAAAGACGCTTTGATTGTCTTTTGTTTTTAGTGTTTAGTGCGAAAAGACTAAAGTTTTAGTTCATTGAAGTGTGGTGTCCTTAATCACTTTGATTTGGTGAGCTTGTTCCGTTTACTTTTTCTAGAAACACAGAACACTATTCTAGAACATTCTAGACCTTGGACCTTCTAGAACTTGGACCTTCTAGATGACTAAGAACATCTGAATGTGACTTTGTGTTCAAACTGTACATGCTTGTAAATGCTTATAACTTTTCTTTGTGTGATCATGATCTCTGATCATAAATTGTGTGTACCTACCTTCTGACTACACACTTATACCTAGGTACATTATAAACTGTGTACATAATTTGCATTACCTACTGATTAGCTGAGACTTTTAGACCTAGATATTATAGACTCTACTAACAGATTTAGTAAAGTACTTATCGGTTGGACAATTTTAAAACTTTAATTACTACTCAGAACTTTTGGTCAAAAGAAATAAAATAAATTACCTACCTTAATTAGTTATAGCTGAACTAAAGTAGTTACTGCATTGGACAATTTAAGAATGTTTGTGTAGAAGATAACTAATTAATTTTGTGCTATATTAAAGTTGCCGCAGTGATTTATTTAAATGTTTATTTCATAGTGCAAAGTGTATTGTATACTTACTTTATATCATCATGGGTCGTCATGCTAAAAGATATAATTCAAGCAGGGATTCCTCAATAGATTCTAATGAAGAGAGGACATCGAAGAGAAAGAAATACAGGAAGAGAATAGAAAGAAAGGATAGTAGAATAGAAGCCCTAGAAGGGTTGGTACGGGAGTTAAGACGGACTCAGACTTATGCTAATAATGAGCCTTCGTTGGTTACATTAGTACCAGCGCCATCTGAGACAGCTGAAGTCCCTTTATTGATACCACCAGTTGATGATAAAAGTGCCAATGCAACCACTATCCGTTATGTGGGAAGGAATGATGTCTTACCGGAGTTTGACCCCCAGACATCTTCAGTATCAGTTGAACACTGGATTCGAAATGCAGAAAGCATTGCCAATATGTATGGATGGGATGAAAGAACACTTATCTGCAATTGTACATCCAAGCTGCGGGGTTATGCAAAAGGATGGTATGAAAGACAGGTCTCTTATGATGTAGGCTGGGAAGTTTGGAAACAACGTATTATCAAAGCATTCCCTTTTACAAGAAACAAACTAGACCAAATTAGAGAACTGGTAAATAATGTTAAACCACAAAAGGAGGACCCAATCAAATTTTTTTATGAGAAGTTGGGTATTGGGATGTCATGTGGAATGTCTGATGAGTTGACAACTGAAGCCATAATTGGTACATTAGGCGACAAGATTTTAGAAGTAGGTGCAGTATCAGCTGGATGTCGCGACTCTACTTCCTTATTAAAATATTTGGCGGGTGTAAAGTCATCTTCTGCAATACTGCAACCCTTACAAAATATAGAACACAAAAGAGAACATAAATCAGGGATGATAAAATGTTTTACATGCGGAAAGAATGGACACAAGTCAAGAGTGTGCCGCCAGAGACCACTTAAGATAAATAAAAGCAAAATTTGTACATTCTGTGAACGTTCAGGCCACGAGGAAGCAGATTGCTACAAAAAGAAAAATCAGAGTAAACACTGTACCTTCTGTAACATGAAAGGTCATTCAACAGAGGAATGTAGAAAGAAAGAAAATAAAACAGTTAAAAGAGTTCATACCGTTTGCTCTGCCTCTTCAGACAAAAAGTACTATAAGTCAGTCATAATCAACGGCACACATGCAACTGCTTTCATAGATTTTGGAAGCTCATGTAATACAATGACAGAGGGCTTTTGTAAACAACTAAACCTCATCACCACAAGTGATAATACATTAGTTATTAAAGGCTATGGTGATGCCTTGATCTTACCTATAGGTATTGCCAATGCACACCTGACGGTTGATGGAGTGGAAAAGAATACCGATTTCTACGTAGTACCTGACAAGATTCAAGAGTTTGATGTTTTGATAGGACAACCATTTACAGAGGCTCCAAATGTAATAGTTGTGAAAACATCTTCTCAACTCAACATTTATGATAGTGAAGTAAATATGGAACTACCTAATCTCTGTGCTGAATTTGAAAGGATTCGTCTATACCCACAGACAAACGTTAATCTTAATCCAGGGCCCAACAAAATTCTGGTAAACACTGATCCCATTGTGTCAGGTGTTCTTAAGATAAAACACAATGAACACTGTAAGCCTAGATGTGAAAAGAATATAGTTGGTGAAGAAGTAGAGATCCAAAATGGAACATCAGTAGTTAAAGTGATTAATATGACTAATGAAACCATCACTATAAAGAGTGAGGATTGTGTTGCACGGGCTGAACTGCTAGACCTAGAGAGTAACCTTTCAAAACCAAAGATTGGTAAAACACTGACCACAGACGAAATAAGCTCTTTGAATAAGATGCTTGAACAATTTAAACATTGTTTTTCTGGAGAGGGAATGGAGCTAGGGAATTGTAACATTGAGATGACTATCAAGCTGACAGAGGATAAAGTCATTAATTATAGGCCCTACAGGATGTCATACCATGAAAGGGAAATTGTCAGAAAAAGGGTGGATGAGTTGATGGCTGTTGGTATAGTAGAAAAATCTAAGTCTTCTTATGCCAGTCCCGTATTATTGGTAAAAAAAAAAGATGGCGGATATCGTATGTGTATCGACTACAGAGCCTTGAACAAAATAACAGAGAAGGAGCGATATCCACTTCCAGTAATTCAAGATTTACTGGACCAATTGGGGGACAAGACTGTGTTCTGCTGTTTGGATTTAGCTAACGGTTATCACCAAATAAAAATAGCAGAAGATTCTAAAGCGTATACTGCATTTGTTACGCCTGATGGGCATTTCCAGTATCGTATGATGAGTTTTGGACTTTGCAATGCACCAGCTGTATTCCAGCGAGCTATGTGTGAGATTCTGACTCCAGTTCTTCACAAAACCGCAGAAGTTTATATTGATGACGTAATTTTGTGGGGTGAAAATGTTCAGAAGTGTTTAGACAATCTTGAGAAAGTCCTCAAGCTTATTGCGGACGCTGGTGTTAAACTTAAAATGAGCAAATGCGTTTTTCTTACAGACACCATCGAATATTTAGGACACGAGATTTCTGCTGGAAAACTTCGACCGTCCTCTCACAAATTAGTGGCGGTGAAAGAGTTTAAAACGCCCAGCAATGTTCACGAACTTAGACAATTTTTGGGTTTAGCAAGCTACTTCAGAAAATTCATAAGAGGATTCGCCATAATAGCACGTCCACTTACTCAGTTGACAAAGAAAACAGTAAAATGGGAATGGAAACAAGAACAAACCGATGCAGTAACAACTTTAAAAACAATATTGACATATGATCCAGTACTAGCCATATATAGTCCAAATCGAGACACTCAAATTCACACTGACGCAGCAAAAGTTGGATTAGGTGCAGTACTGTTCCAACGTCAGCCAGATGGTGACTTTAAAGTTGTGGCATACGCTAGCAGACAAACTAGTGTCACTGAAGAGAAGTATCATAGTTTTGAACTAGAAGCCTTAGCTGTGGTATTTAGCATTCAAAAGTTCAAAATATATGTGACAGGAATCAAATTCACTGTGGTCACAGACTGTTCTGCACTTCGGTTAGCTTGGTCAAAGAGAGATCTGTCCCCTCGCATAACAAGATGGTGGCTTGACTTACAGGAGTATGACTTTGATGTGGAACATAGACCAGGTACATCAATGCAACATGTGGACGCTCTTAGTCGGAACCCTGTGGACGTTAAGCATATTGAAGAAAAGGACCTTATAGACTCCTTGCAGGAAGTTGACGAAGAGATACAATCTTTAATATTAAATTTAAAGATGGAGCTAAAGGCTGATAAGCAAAAAAAAAATGGTCTGAGTAAAGAATACAAAATTGTACATGAACGTCTACACCGTGTTGTTGAAGAAGGTATTAGACCGGTTTTACTAAAAAGTGCTAGATGGCACATAATGCAAATTTACCATGATAAAAATGGGCATCTAGGAGGAGACAAATGTTTGGAAGCCATAAGGGCTAAATATTGGTTCCCTAAGATGAGAAAATTTATTGAAAAATATGTTAGGAGCTGTGTTGGTTGTCAATTCACTAAGAAGCCAACAGGAAAACAACCAGGGTTATTGCATCCTATAGAACGAGTAACTGCTCCTTTCCACACACTTCATATCGACCATTTGGGGCCCTTTTGCAAAAGTTCAGGCAAAACATATATATTTGCTGTTATTGATGGGTTCACAAAATTTGTATGGCTCGAAGCTGTTGCTAGTACCAACGCTAAAGGTGCGATTACGGCACTTAATAAACTAGCACAAGTTTTTGGATATCCAGTGAGGATAATAAGTGACAGGGGTAGCGCCTTCACTGGTCGAGAGTTTAAAGAATACTGTAATGGACTAGGCATTAAACATGTACAGAATGCCGTGGCATCTCCAAGAGCAAACGGCCAAGTTGAACGGCTGAATAGGACTATCCTTGCGTCATTAACGGCTTCTATGGGTGATCAGCAAAAAGGTTGGGATGCCTACCTTCCTAAAGTTCAATTAGGCATCAACTCTACTATCAGTCAAGGTACAGGAAAGACACCGTTGGAACTTTTATGCGGGCTACATCCTCGTCTACCCGGTGATATTCAGGGGCCGTTATGCACACCAATAGATAATATATCGATGTTGAGACAAGAGGCAGCTAACAAAATTAAAGAGAACGCTTTACGTATGAAATCACGCTTTGATAAGGGTCGACGTATTGCTAAGCCAATCGCGCTGGGATCCTTGGTCATGGTGGAGCGAAAAATACTTAGACCAGGGCTGTCTAGTGGTAAACTCGTACCACGTTATGCGGGACCATACAGAGTTTCAGCTGTGCTAAGCAATGACCGATACGAGGTCACTTCAGCAATTAAGGGTAAAAGAGGCTATACAAATATCATAGCTCGTGATAAAATGAAGAAGTGGCACTCAAGGAAGATGACTTCCTCTGATGACGAGTGAACTGAATAACTGACTGTAGCACAATTTTAAGCACGACATTGATTATGCCTTCGGGGCGAAACCTCCTATGCCTTCGGGGCGAAACCTCCTATGCCTTCGGGGCGAAACCTACTATGCCTTCGGGGCGACATTTATTATGCCTTCGGGGCAACACCTACTATGCCTTCGGGGCGATATTTACTTTGCCTTCGGGGCGACACCGACTATGCCTTCGGGGCGATATTTACTTTGCCTTCGGGGCGACAGCTACTCTGCCTTTGGGGCGACATTTACTTTTGCCTTCGGGGCTATATAAAGTCTGGCTATGGGTTTTAAATTTTGCCTATGAAGCTGTAAATATTTAAATTTTGCTAACGATTTCTGCTGATTAATCAGAACGAACGCCTTCAAGGGCTGTTGAATATAATAAGTATAAGCCTCAGGGGCTCACAATGGAGAAAAATTAATAAACGCCCAAGGGGCTATTTGATTCTATGAACACGCCTCATGGGCTACCGAAAGATTCCAGCATATACCAGAATGAAAATGGTCCTGACGCCTGTGGGGCTTAGATCAGGTAAATTTAGAATCTAACTTAGTCTGATGCCTGTGGGGCTTAGGTCAGATAAATTTTGATCATTTGATGCCTATGGGGCCAAATCAAGTGAATACACAATTCCATTTTTTTTAAGCCTCCGGGGCATGTTTTTACACTTCAATTCAAGTTATCATTTCCTTGAATGACTTCTTCCATAACAATTTGTTCACAGCTGCCTCAGGGGCTTTGATATACAAGCTGATACCAGAAGTCAACTACTACATCAAAATTGAGTCATGCCACTGGCTCACCCAGAACTCCTGCGGGGTCGCTGGAGAATCAGGAAGGCCGAACTAATAACCAGGACATGATGAATCGATGGTCCCCTCCCTACTGTCAACGCGCATCACTAGGCAAAAAAGGAGATGGAGGATGATCTATGGTTGTCGTTGAAAAATGAATGATTGTACTTTTGAAAAATATAGGACTAAATAACTTTTGTGGTAATTGTGGTTCTTGTTTCTTCTCTAAATTCTACCCTAACAATAGTTTGAAGTAGGTTTTTGTTTTGTATTACAGTATGAAGTCGTTACACGTGTCAACAGCCACGCCTGACAGTAATAGTAAAAAAAAAATCGTTCAGTGTGTGCCTGCGTGCACTACGATAATGTCTCGGGGAGACTCAAGACGCTTCAAAGTGATTCTTGAATAAAAGTCCTTTGACTTTGACTTGAGGAAGTAGTGCTTCTCAGCTGTGAGTGCACTGTGGCGTGCGATATCAATTGAGTGGATGTAAACAAGATCGTAAATATGTATGCGCATAAACCACTGCCGCGTAAGTTAGCGACGCGTCACGCTTGCCTGACCCACAATACTCGCGCCGTGATATAGCGGACGTTATTAAAATACCGCTTCCGTGCTGGAGGGCACGTTTGACAATCGGCGCGGCTTTTTCGAAGTTGTTGGGCCATGACGGAGACCTTGCGGGGGCCTATTGAGTCCGTCGAACGTACGAACTTACTTATATTTTTGCGATCCTTATGGCCCAATAATTTAAAAAGCTAAAGCTGACTGCTTAACGTAACCTCCAAAGCACGGAAGCGTCTGTAACCAGTAGAGGGTATATCGTTAAGTACGGCCACCGCTCTTTCTGAAACGGCGGCTTTATAGAAACACGCAAACGACGGCTATTTGCATTTGATTTATACTGTTCCTATGGAAATTGTAGCACAGTTTGGATTCTGGGGTTTCTGTAGATCCTTACTAACTAACCTTGTTTTAGCTAAAACAATAGTTAGCAGAGTCAAACAATTCATATTTCTATTGATTTGACCGCTAAGTAAAGAAAATAAAAAAAAACCACTGACTTTCTACATAATATTTATGTAGAACTATGGAACGTGGGACTCGGTAATCGTATTTTTTCCAGAAAAATAATAATCTATGTCATGTCTATCTATGTTTTAATCAAATCGGTTCAGTGGTTAGTGACATAATAGAGAAACAAAAATCCATCCAACCAAACAAACAAACATTCAAACTTTCGCATTCATAATATTAGTGTGATGGTGCAGCTGTTATGGCCATGACGTAGTAAAGAACGTCCTAAAATCCGCACCATGTACTAAATTGAACAAAACGATCTGACATAGTAGAACTGCTACGCCGTAGATCAACTACGCCGTAGACTTAGCTACACTGTTAACTTGCTACGACGCAGATTTGAAAGCTTCTGACTCGCTACGCCGTAGACTATTTGCAAAATCTTGAAAAAAAAAAACATTCCACTTATACTTGATTTTCTTTTACGCATAAATAAACATTAATTCCTTGAAGCTTTATGATTTATTTTCCTTACGATGTAATTAATTTATGTCACAATTTACTGGAGTTTTAATAAGAGGTTGTTGTTGCGGGTTGCTCGAGAGGGTGCGACATGATAAGGGATGACAAGTTAAAGTGAATTCAAGCATCTCTAATCTACGAATATTAAAACAACGCCTTCCAATTGAGAGCGTGGAAAAACAAGATTTATCTAAGCATCTTTTTTTAATCTTATTTATCTCTTTTTTATTGTTTCATTAAACTTTGGAATGTTCTTTTGATGTAAGATTTTTTATTATTTAACGTTCAGATTCCATTACATCATTATTATTATAATAATAAAAAATAATAATAATGCTTTACAATCTAGCCCCACGCTAAGCAGAGCTTGTGTTATGGGTACCAGCATTATTTATTTATTAAATTGGCAGAATTTAAATTTAATTTTAATGATGATGAATGTGCGTACTTTCCAATGCTGGCTCTGGTCAGGTTGCGTTAATTTTTATTAACCAGAAGCAGCGTACTACAACAATACTTAATGGGTTACACTCGAGCCAATGTACGGCGACAACATTTTTACGATTCTGTAAGTGATCCTTAAACAAATACTAAACAGAGTTACGTAAAAAGACGCTTTTTTCTCCGATTCTTATACATACATACATTTATTGTGTGTAATACAGAGGCCCGAGAAGGTTTCATGAGGCAGAAAATGTAGACGCACTAAGGTTAAGTGCAAACAAATAAACAAACTGTTAAGTCGAAAAGAAAGAGCGCTGGTAGATCACCAGCGTAGTGGTAGTGATCCCGCCTTCCGATCTTAAAGTCGTGGGTTCGAATTTGGTTGTGCCAATGAATATTTCTATTCTTAAAATGTATGTACGCAATGCTAGTGCTCTAGTGCAATGAAGAAAAACATCGTGAGAAAACCGGCATGTCCAAGAACTAAAAATATCGATAGACATGTATCATTCAACAATCCGCATTTAGTCCGTGTGGTGGATTAAGACCCAATCACTCACCCTCGAGGGTATGCTAGTGTCCCAGCAGTAGAAAGATTAGAAAGCTGTCATGATGATGATGATGTTAAGTCGAAAGTTCGCCTCTGTCGAAGAGTTGGCAACGTGGTGTCCCACTGATAACCAACATTTTAGTAACATTTCAGATCTTTAGAACTTTCCATTGAATGTTGATTATCAGCCGTGTTTTTAGTTTGTGTTTCGAGCTTTATCACAAATAATTTTACTACCTACTCATAAAACATTCTACTTCTTGTAAAATTATTATTGAACTGACAGTTGGTTTAGTGGGCGTTCAATCAGTCATATAGCCCCTCTCTACCGAGCTCAGCTTCGCAGATAGTCGAAGCACCCTATTTTACTTCGAGAAAGTTTATATTAGATTTCATGGGCTGTTTGAAGTCAGTCGTCAAACTTCACAGAACTCACTTTGAGATAACAAGTTGGTACCTACTTATTAGTTTGATTTCACTTTGTTATTAGTTAATTAAAATATAAGTTACTTAACTCTTTGCATAAACGGTTTTACGATAAAAATATTTTTTAAGTTGCTTAGCTAAAGACAAAGAGAAAGTTTGATTTAAAAATTACAAGGATGTTTTTCGAAGTTCTTTGTTGAAAAAAAAAATAATTATTAATTTAACTTTTTTGAAGCAATATTTGATTTACAATGTAAACCATAAAAATAAATGTTAATTACTTGCTGAATATTTATTTCATACAATGATTATTTCATACAATGATTAACAATTTTCTAGTAGCTACAATCTGTAACATAATACCCTGCTCCTTGAGATCCAAAAAGAGAAGAGAGTACTTAAATGGAAACGAATAATTTGTGAAACTTTAATGCTATGCTTGATTTATTGGCCGTGTGTAGCAACAGCTAGTTCTAGGAACAAAATAAGTTCACATAATACTGTGTAACATTGACAGATATTCATCATCATCATGATAGCCTTATAATATTCCCACTGCTGGGACACTTTCAAGATTAATAGAGTTCTTTCTGATAGAGCTCTCTCTGAGAGCGTCTGGGGAAGAACTACCACCATATCTATTTCTGCCTAAAAGAAGTAATGCTCGCATTGCTGTGTTCATTCTGTGTTCGTTGTTTCCGGTGAAATTACAGGCACATGAGACTTTGCATCTAACGTCTCATGGTAGTAGCACGCAAGTGATATTCATGATGTTGCATGCATGCTAGGCTTCGGTAACCGCTCCATCCATCCACCATCCACCATCTAGTAGACCGTACGCTTGGTTGCCACTTTTGGGATATAAAAAAAACACGATTACGCAAAACGAGTTTTGGGTAATCGCTCCAGACAAGTACTAACTTGATGTACCACCTTAATCCATTCTAACGAGTGTGGTCGAGCCTGGCCTTAATTTCACCTTTGTCATTTTCGTTACCTTGGGGGGAAAATGGTCGTGAAAAGCAAATGTACAAAACACCGAGGTAATTCCGTAAGCGTTCCGCCTTACCGATTGTATTCCGGAACATTAAACATGAAAATAAAATATTTCTTCCGTATCTAGCCGTGGCCGCAAATGATTTCATTTAATATATACACCCCCCGCGACTTCGTTTGCTCGGAACTCGGGAATTGTCTTTTTATTTGGTTCATGGTCTATCTATGTTTTAAATTTCAGCCAAATCGGAATGTGGTTGTCGAGTTATAGTCGTACAAACATTCAAATATATAATATCATGTGGGATAGTGGCCAAACGCTTGACTATCAATTAAAAAAAACATACAAACTTTTTCATTTATAATACTTGTAGGATTTGTTCATTTCCCGCGCTCGTAAACGCTGACCGTACGTAAATAACAAGGTCCGTGGCTCCGTCCGTCAGTCCGTTGCCGGCATTATCATAACTGCCATCTTATTGCGGAAAATAAAGCACTCTAAAAACCGGTGGACGTCATATTGCATGCATTGCATGCAAAACTAAAACTTTGTATGATATTATTAAAAAGGAGAATGCGTCTTGCAAGATAAAAGATTCCCTATTACAAGAAAGATGGAAGAGTGCTTCCACTTCTCTTGTTATAAACATATTCGTTAAGATTTAAAATCACACTAATAATATGCGAAAGTTTGCGTGTTTGGATGTTTGGATGTTTGTTCCTCTATAACTTGACAACCACTGTACCGATTTGGCTGAAATTTAAAACATAAATAGATAATGACCGGGAATAGGACATAGACTTTTTATCTCGGAAAAAAAGTACAGTTCCCGAGTTCCACGCGAACGAAGTCGCGGGCGACAGCTAGTTAGTTATAAATATGAGTCTTGATACACTATTGGATTCATCATCATCATCATTATCAGTCAACGCTATCATAGCGCGACCGCTTTAAATCATCGATCCACTAGTAGATTACTCCGGCTATATAACGGTCACTGCTTCTAGAGAACCCGACACATTTCATTTCGTTTCGATAGTACTCAGCTGACTAGCATGCTATTAGGATGGCCATGGTTTTGTCTTTGGATAAAATTTGTAAACCTGGCAGAAGTGAAAGGTTGCGGGATCGATTCCTGCCGCAAAACTGACTTTTCATTATCTACAAATAATATTCCAAAGTTTTTTCGAAGTTGATAGACAGAGGCCTTCAGGCGGCCTAAAAATTCTGTCACCAGAGTTGGTCTCTGACTCAGTGTTATATAGTTCTTTTAGTTCTCGTAGTTTCTAATACTCACGGCACAGGGATTAGTGTCGAGTTTTTTGTTCTGTGTAGAGTCATGACTATGTATGTGACTGTTGTTTTTTGTGTGTTTGTCTGTGTTTTTATTAACACACTAGCAATCTGCCCCGGTTCCGCACGGGTACATTGAAAACAAGCACCCGTGCGTAGCCGGGGCGGGTCGCTAATAATAAATATAGCCTATGTTACTCAGGAATAATGTAGCTTTCTAATGGTGAAAGAGTTTTTGAAATCGGACAATTATTTTTGGAGTTTATCTGTAACAAACAAAAACAAAAAACAAATCTTACCTTTTTATAATATTAGTTTATTTAACATTTTATTGTTGAGTTTATTCGTAACAAACAAAAATACAAACAGGTTATTTTTGTTTTTATAGTGTTAACCATCACACTAGGGGAATACTAAAGATTATAATATCCCAAAAATTATTCTGCCTCAAGCGGGATTTGAACCCGCAACCACCGCTTGATACGCGGGCGCTCTACCAATTGAGCGATACCTCTCGTCAATGAACTAAATTAACTTTAGTCATTGAACAGGCTTGGATAACTGCAACGTTTCCCCTGTAGGTGGAGCTATCGGCGCTTCGAGCCGAAGACATCCCAATGATTATTTCGTCCAAGCGAGATATGTCTCGATAGCTCAATTGGTAGAGCGCCCGCGTATCAAGCGGTGGTTGCGGGTTCAAATCCCGCTTGAGGCAGAATAATTTTTGGGATATTATAATCTTTAAAAATACAAACATTTTCTCTTTCTAAAATTAGTATAGATATAACATTTATTGTTATTGGTATTTAGCGAGCTAATTACCGATACTCCCCTAAGTCGCATCTGGCTGTGACACGTTTCTGGCAATTCTCAGACATTCGTAGAACCATTTGTTATTATCATAGCAAATACGAAAATAGCTGATGAATATTTTTTTCTATTACAAGAATACTTAAAATATAATTGCCATTCAACGTGGCAATGCAGCCAGCATGTTGGGAACGCTTCCTACTGGTAGTGATTTGGATCAGTTGAGCTATCTATAGGTCGTTTGTAACGGTCTTTAGATGGCTCAACTGTTTCATATGTATTTTGTATATTTTGTAATGTAATATGTACATATTTATTAAAATATTAAATTATGACTAATATTAATGTAGATAACATACTTTTAACTTTGATTGTATAGTTAAAATTACAAGATTATAAGTTAGGAACTTTCTAAGAAAGAATTACTTTTTAAGTCAACAAAGATGTTTTGAATGTTTTTCAAATCGCTCGAGGCGTTACTTAGTCCTAACTACCAGAGCAAGTACAAGATCAAACGTTCAGTGGGTTACATATTGAACTATAGTCATTACAACTACTCTCGATTCACCTATGTTCATAATGCATATTGACTACTCAACTTTAATTCACATAGTTTTAATTGAACTTTAATCAATTTTTATCGTAATTATGCGAGTAAACAGCTCTTTAGACGAGAGTCCGGGTTCATGCGTAGCTCGTAGCTGGCTAGCTAAACATTTATTGTCAAAACAATAATCAGTAATTTTTCAAAGGCTTAAAAATAAGCGCTGTAAGTTTTTGTTAACTAACGATAAAAAACCGAGCTACTAGAGCCCTTTACTAGGGTGGTCCATACTGAATTTAATGGTTCATTCAGAATAGTTATCGAGCCTTTCACACCCTATATTATAATCAGCTATAGTTATAATAGCTGGGTACTGTAATGGGTACTTTGTTACAAAGGTTCCATGATATATTTCTTAAGTGAGGTCACCCTACAATTAAACTATTCGCGTGACCATAATAGTTGGGTGCCTTCGATAAATCACTTACTTTAACTTACTATAACTTAATATAGAAAATGAGCCGCTAATGTTTTATTTAGTGGTTCCTTACTTAGCCTCGAGAGACTCAAAAGTGTTATTCAAAACACCATATATATTTCAATAATTTTATCTTTAAATTTAACTTTCTGGCAACAAAGGATCCTACACGATTTACGTACGAGCGTGGTTTGTCTCAGATTATCTCGTAAGTAATATATCAGCGCCCGTTACCTGCGCACAGAATGCGCGATAGTTACTACCGCAACCTCAGAGCAATGCTTGCTAGATTATGTATCTGCTAGTATGAACAGTCATCTATATAAACACTTCGGAAATGCTACAAAAGCTGTTTTTTAAAGTTAATTCGTTATGACAAAACCTTGCTTTCCATTGTATGCTATCCAAATATCTGTATAGTTATTCTTCCTTTTCCTTGTTTTAGTTTTTCAAATACTAAAGTGACTATGAATTGAGGGGTAATCTAACTGTCAACGCCTACAAGAAGCATCTGAGCAAGCTTTCGTAGTTCAGCCAATACCTACTAGCTAGGCGCCTATAATTATTCGCGTCCACCGTCACTTTGTAATTGCACATTGCAAGCATAACTTGTTCCTCATTCCTATTTTCCAAAAACTACTGTAAAGAGGACAATACACGCCTAAATTCAGTTCGGGAGTTTCATTTGTGTTCCCCTGTGCACAATCACTAACTAAGTAGGTATTAATTAACTTCCTTACTAAGTAGGAATTAGTTACTTAAGTAGGTACCTACATTTGGTCTGTATTTTTTTAAGGAAATTAACAAATTTCATTTCATTTCTTTGTTTTACTCTGCAAGTTGAATCCACTATTGCAAAGAATAAAACTGCGAGATTCCGGACTATAGTTTATACTCGTTTCATTTAGCGCCGTGCGTACTGTTATCCTGAGTGGTTAGCCGTAATCTGAGGGCTCAGGGCGTGACAAAGAGCCTGGTCGAGCCCTACACCCGAGGCTCCTCGAAAGCCCTCCAAGAGATAAGTTGTAACGCCGCACTTTGAATTAGGGGGTTTGTAAAGCTTAGCCCAGATCGTGTGATAGTCACCGCAACGATAATAAACGCACCTTTATACATTATCATATCAGCCAATAGACGTTAACTGCTTGATATATGCCTTAACTTTCCTTCAAAGTTCTATGACGACCGATTTTGACCTTAAGGTCAAGGTCCTTAAGGTCGCAAGAAAAAAAATGTAAATATCATTAGAAGAATCGAAAATATCATAAGAATTGGAAAAACAACCGTAGAACCGGGTTCACTTATTTTTTGATTTAATTATTGAATTAGGTTAGTCGTAAGCTTGTATGAACTGGTCTGTGGTCGTAAGATAGAAGCGGTCTCTCCTGCGTTAGGGACGGTAACTCATTTTTTATTTAATTTTTTACAACTGAAGTGGCAACCAAGCATACGGCCCACAAGATGGTAAGCGGTTACCGCAACCTATGGACGCTTGCAATACCAGATACATATATCCACCTTGAGGCTAAGATCGAAAGCCTCATGTGCCAGTAATTTCACCGGAAACGATACCCTTCACACCGGAACACAGCAATGCGAGCATTACTGCTTGGCGGCAGAAATAGGTATGGTAGTAGTCCTTCCCCGGACGAGCTCTATCACAAAGAACTCATGTTCATGCGAACCTTCAATCTAATAAAAGTTAGTAAGTTCGTATGAGTCAGTGTCCTAATCATTATACTGAAAGCTGGTTAGTAGTTTGATGTTCTGCCTGACGAGTCACACAGAGTATCTGAAGCTTCGTGCAGACAGGTTCCTGCGCTCTGGGTGCAACGACCTGAGTTTCTTGTTTTTATTGTAAAAAATTTACTAAACAAAATAAAATATGTACATAATTATATTACATTACAAAATATACAAAATACATATGAAACAGTTGAGCCATCTAAAGACCCTGTATTGTTAGGTTATATTTGCTCATCAGGTAGTTAAACCTACAGCGATCTATCGACGGACGAACGCGTTTGGAACTCTGAACGCTTTTCCTATAAACGACGCCTGACATCTTTCTAGTAATACTCTTAGAAGCTTACCGGACAACTAACCGGTCGTTTCAAATTGATCCTTGTGATTTTACTAAATATTTGATTCGAATTTTAACTCATTATTTAAATCATGTGCCTAGTGTCAACATTCAATGTTATGCAGATCATGTCCTGAAAACTTAGTAAAAGAATCGCGTAACTGCCTGTCGTATGTAATGTAGGCACTCGTGTGAGTCACGTTTGTTTGACATCGTCATGTAAGCTCATACCCGACACTTTATATTTGTATTCTTCACAAACAATGTTCATACAAGGTGGCTCGGAATAGGCCTTCGTGCGTCTTATGCTATCCTGGTACTTTGGGTAAAAATATGTTAGCGATCTATGACTAGTATTTAACTTACGTAAAAGATGAGAGACTCATGGTGGCAATACGCAAGTGATATCTATAATGTTGCAAGCGTACATAGGCTACGGTAACTGCTTACCATCAAGTAGGCCGTACGCTTGGTTGCCACTTTAGTGGTATAAAAAAAAGAGACCAGACCTATAATAATTAATAACCGTTTGATACCTAACGTTACGTCCTATTATTTTCTGGGTACCTAGTAGTTGCGTAACCACAAAGTCTGCTACTTGCCTATGTCAATAGAAATAGGAAATTAATTAAGTAATTTGCTAGTAAACCCCAGAGAATAGAGAACCTAAATTGACGCGCTCCTCAATTCATTCAATCATATATTTGGAGCCAAGCAGCTTTGTAGTACTAATATCGGTTCTATAGCTTTAAACAGTTCTATTCAAAGTGATGTGTTAGAATTCGTCGGACGGTTAGACTAAGTGGTGCCGGTAGCTAGGACATAAAGTACTTAGACTGATTAATTTCTTCAAAATTCAAAATGGTTGTGAGAATCTATACTACAAAGTATGAACCAATTTAATAAGATAAAACTCACAGTAGCCGTGTGAACAGGCTATTTAGTTGTGGAAACGCGTTTTTTTTTATATTATTGCAGATACAAGTCACGTGTCCGATGATAAATGTGATAATATTGTGTAGTTTGTATAGTTTTACGCAAATAACTTTCCACATGAAACAGCTAACGTTGATAGATTGATGTAGGGTGATGTTCTGAGAACTCTATACATTGTGAGACTAAGCTTCATTTAATCGATCGCATTTTTTTGGGTTTAAGACATTATTTCTCAAAAGACCAAGGTCACTTACAGAGAAACGTGTTAATTAATACTAAGTAGGTATTTGGGCAGGTAGGTAGTCGTTCTTTAACAATCTAAATTAGTAAGGATTCTGACAGAAAACCCGTTTGCGATTGTTTTATTGGACGTATATTTAAGAAACAAAATACCGCGCTGTGCCTCTATTCGTAATTGTTTCTTTAACAATCGTAAACGTTAGCGTATCGTCTAGCTGTCAAAATTCATATGGAGTTTTCACAGCGCTTCTATAATGCGTATAATGAACTACTAAATCCCATACAATTTGACAGTTAGACAAAACGCTTACGATTTATAAACAGATTATTCCGGATCATTAAGAAATAATAATAATATGTTTTTATCTGGCTTTTAAATTAAGTAAGTTCAAGAAGACATCATCCAAAAAGGGCGAGGCGAGGGCTAGAAGTGCGGGGATTATTACTACCTATATAAATAATGCATGTCGCTTCTTGCCAACTCGAGCACAAAATTAACGTACAAACTCTTCGAGCGCCCTTGATTTAATAGTCCATCTCAACCACTGGAGTGTGTTTGGGTCATATACCCACAAAAAAGAGGTATGTTTGCGTTTTGCCGGAAAAAGCCGATAACATTAGGTATATTTTTACTACCGTTTGCAATTCAGACTCTGAGCTTAATATCTCAATTTTGAGAAAAGGTTTTGATTAAACTTTTATGAATATTAAAAAATGCGTAAATATTGATACCGACAAAACTATGGAATTCACACATTTAGAGTTTCAAAGTGATCATCAAATTCTTCCTTCCTTCAGTGAAGTTTTTTGACTTTTGGACAAAATTTACGACACTGGCAGCTCATTGACGATTCGTGTTTTTTGCTGTATTTGCCGTATCGTATTTTAACTATATTTTTGATAAACGAGCTTTTTGAGTAAGTAAAAATCAAAATTCGATATCATTGGAACGGTATAAAACGGCGAGAATCGGGTTCCAGATTCGATAGTGAAACGAACAAGAATTTTGTCCTACAAAAGTCACTTCATGGTCATCTAGAATTTTTCCGTCAAAAAAAGTTATACTTTGTCAAAATGTTAGGTATTTATATCTGAATACTTAGATACTTGAAGTTTGCTTAGAGCTTTTATAACGAGGGAGTGAATAACAAAGGAAAGCTCAAGTCACGAAGCTGATGTGGAAGATGAATAATCATCCCCTTGAAGGACTCTTAACATTCAGCGCGATACAATGATATGACATGACCAAAGTTTTGAGGATATCTTTACCTGCGGCTTCAGTCGGATTCAAGATATTTTTATTAAATAAAGTCACAAATCAAATCCTGAAATTTGCTGGCGTAATGACTTGATGACTAGAAGACTAATATTGGAAAGGCAATTTAACTTCTATAGAACATTTTATATTGAGAACGTTTTGCATATTTTATTACAGTAGATGTACACCCAAGAATATTTAGCTTCCAAAACTTCCTGAGCCTAAATGTTTTCGAAGTAGGCTGGTGGGATACTGCCAAAGACAGAGATAGATGGAATTGGGGAGACTTTTGCTCAGCAGTGGGAGACTATAGGTGGACAAAAAAAAGACACACTTTGTCGCTTGAAATCTGTATAGAAATTAAATATAAATAAATAAATAAATACTCGCGGACAGTTTGCGCAACACCATCTAGTCCCAAACTTGACAAAGCTTGTACTCGCTGTTCCCACAGTTAGGCTCACTAAGGTCAGTAAATCTTTTAAAGGGCAATGTGTACGCTTCTTTAAAAAAGTCCCAAGCGACATACAAAATTTAACAATTGACGAATTTAAAAACTTAATTAAACAAAAACTGTCTCAAAAAGCTCACTATAAAACAACCGATTACCTAGATCATAAAAAAGCTTGGGACGAATGTGCTCCAACTCTACTCGGCATCCATAACAATAGCAAGGATCATGCCAAAAAAGCGATAGGAGCCCAGCCGGTGTTGTTGCCAGTTCTTTTACGGCATGGGCGCGTTGGAACTGGTGTAAATTTTCCTAGTTTGTAAGCCGTTTCAAAGTGATCCTTGTGATTCTACTGAAATAAATAATTTTTGATTTTGATTTTGATTTTGTACTATGGGAACCCGGATAACTTAGAGTATTAACTTAATACTTTTTTAACATGTTTCCTTGATATTAAACTATTAACAGCTATTTACCACTTGAATTTGTCATTTACGCTGACGTTTCGAAGCTATTTATAAGCTCTTCTCTAGGAGCACCGCCCGCGACCGCGTTCGACGGTTGTTCGACGGTTGTTCGACGGTTGTTCGACGGTTGTTCGACGGTTGTTCGACGGTTGTTCGACGAATACTTTCCCTATGTTTCCCTAACTCGGAAAAATATTTGTAAATCATACAAACAATTTATGGTGCAGCTGGAATCGAACTCGCAGCCTCTCATTTCTCAGCCGGGCACTCACTGCGACCTAGGTCGTCGTAAATATCGTGACAGCCTTCTAATGTTCCTACTGCTGGGACACTGGCCTACTCTCAGGCGAGAGTGATTGGGTCTTAATCCACCACGCGGATCCAATGCGGATTGGTGGATGGTACATGTCTTTCGAATTATTAGTTCTTGGACATGCCGGTTTCCTCACGATGTTTTTCTTCACCGTATGAGAGCACTGGCATTGCGCACATAAATTTTTCGGACAGAAAAATCCATTGGTGCACGGCCGGGTTTGAACCCACGACCTTAGGATCGGAAGGCGGGGTCACTACCACTAGACCACCGGTGCTCTACTAGACCACCGGTGCCTGACGTACATATAATTACTTGAATATAATTAATTATACATTGACTTGATTTGAATTCATGTTGGAACAAGCACGTACACGTACAAGCGAGACTTGAATGATGTACCGTCGGTAGATACGAGTAACATTGGTAATGTTCGTTGCAAATGGAATATCTATAAATGGAAGGTAACGAGCGGAAACATCAACCACACAGATACGGAGCCGCTTGGGATGAGAGCGGCCCTATTTCACGAATGACAAGAGGAAACACAAGGCCAACGTTATGCCAATACGCGTAGTGGCATAACATTGGTTCTTGCTTAGGGCAAAAAAAATTAAACGAGTACAAGATAACAAACCTTACCAACAGACACATACATAGCCCTTTCATACAAAAACTGAGACGACAAAGTCTCATCCGTCCGATCACCGGACTAAATAACCGGACCACTGGCACTAGACCTACTAAGAACAAAACATGAGCTCAAAACTCCAACTACTAGTACCCAAGGATACATATTTTGACAGTCCTTCATTATGTAATCTGTAGTAATGGAAATCTGTAGAATTGGGAATCAGTTCAATTCAATTCAATTTATTTTTTTCTTCTGGCACATGCACTTTAACACGTCAAAACATTACAATAAACATTGATTTAACAAAAAATAATAAGATTCTAAATGTACTTACTTACAATCTAGTCTTGCAGTCACATAACTAAAATAAACATCACAAATATAATAAAAAAATTACAGTTTTATCTGTACAAACAAAAACTAACAACAAAGTAAAAATGTGATTTAAAATGTTGAAACGAAACTTTGTAGTAATGAGAATCTGTAGAATTGGGTATAATCACCTAAAACTGTCATAAAACCAAGGAAATAATATGCACTACGCACAACCATAAAACCGATGCTTGAGTACTAGAAGCTTAAGTGAGTAAGTTCGTATGAGTCAGTGGCCAACTCTGGTGACAGAGTTTTAAGACAGGGACTCCTAGGCCATGACGAAGGCCTCTGTCATGGCCTAGGAGTCCCTGTCTCGTGCCAGTACCTTGGCCGCATGCTACTTATAGTTTTTGATACTCAGGATACATTAATAGTAAACACTGTTTAAGTGTTTCACGTTTGTTATCAACAAACAACAGCTTAGTTAATGAGTCTACGCGTCACTGTAACTAACTGAGTGTTGACGCGTTATTACTAAATTATAACAACAATTTTGTGTAGTTATAGGTACCACAATGGTGTCGATTCTGTTGTAGCGTTTTATAAACCTAACTAAAACTATCGCGGTCCTTTAAATTGTAATTTATTAGAAAAAGACGCCAACAATTTTAGTTAGTTTAGTTTAGAAAATGTTGCAACAAAGTCAACACTAATGTAATTATATGAATATTTTTAAAGATCGTTTATTACTGAAATGGTTTTTAGAAAACACCCGTCTAAACAAATAATCTTCTTACCTTCTTCTTTTTAAAAATGTATTGCTGTTTGTTAGCCTCGCTAAAACTCGAGAACGGCTGATTTAGCTTATTTTGGTCTTGAAATAGTTATGTGAGTCCAGGGAAGGTACGGTAAGGTGAATTAACGCGAGTGAAACCGCGGGTCAACTAGTCTGCTATAAAGTAAACATTGTTTATTTGTCAGTTTATTGTTGGAATCATAATCATGTGTAACTGCGTGATGTCCAATAAGCGACGCAGTCGTAGGATAATGATCGCTCAAATAATATCGCAATTTCCCGTTTTGTGCCACTACCTACCTACCTACCTACCTTTACACTCAATTTAATGTTTAGATTAAGCGCTTAATTTTAAGTTGAAAATGAAACGATGTAATTATTGTTATTGAATAAAATAAGTTGAAATTACCTGTTCCATGGAAACTATAATTATCATTATTCTGAGAGTTCAAGAGTACTAGTAGCTTGCTTTGTGATTTCGTCGCGGGTCCCAATAGATTTTCTATTAGAAAAAAATATGTGCGTAGTGCTCTCATAAGGTTCGTTCGTTCGTTCGTATGAGTCAGTGGCCAACTCTGGTGACAGAGTTTCTAGGCCGCCCGAAAGCCTCTGTCATGGCCTAAAAACTTTAAAAAAACCGGGACCGACTGCTTAACGTGCCCTCCGAAGCACGGGAGCGCTCAGTTGAAATTCCCACTGGCGTAAGGTGAAGGATAATGTCGTAAGGTAACCGGCATAACCATGAACTAAAAATTCGAAAGACTTATGCCATCCACCAATCGAAATAGAAAGAAAGAAAGAAATTATCGCATCCATCTTTCGTTTTCGATGTAACATTGAACATCTTAAGCACTAGCTGGGTGATTGCGTAACTTGGTTGCAATCCGATTTCAATCAGCGAACTGTCAGTAACTTGTCATTTATATATAAAATATGTCAGTTTTGATAGAAACCAAGTGAAATCGTTTGAACCAAATTACACAATCACCCCTCAGAAATAATGCATTTCCATCGAATTATAGAGTCCAACTTGAAGTGACTTTCTTCATAATATTTTTCCTATTTCAATGTACGTTAGCTTGTAAATTGTATAACGTTCATCGTTCATCACAAAGTCTTCAACTAAAAATAGTCATTTGATTTGATTGGAACCGTGTAGACGCCCCTTTATAAGAAAAGCTTTTCCCAGAAGTAATTTCTCGCGAACTTAATGCGTACCTACTTGGCGCTACTTAAGTATACAAAGATGTTTATTTTTGTCCGACACAGTGGATTATTAGAGAGCAGTATTATCATTATCATAGGCCATATTGGAGGCCTTCGGGAGGCCTATTAACTCCGTCACCAAATTTGACCACTAACTCATACGGACTTATTTTTATAATAGCATACCAAACAGTCAGTCACATATAAGGACTAACTACTATAAATGGTATCACCCAGGTCACAGAATCAGATAACATAATACCCAGGCCTAGAACAAATATTTTTGGATCTTGCAAATATTTGTAGTAAGAGTAGCAGAGTTCTCTGTGATACTCTGTGAGCTCGTCCGGGGAAGGACTACCAACATACCTATTTCTGCCGCCAAGCAGTAATGCTCGCATTGGTGTGTTCCGGTGTGAAGGGTATGGTTTCCGGTGAAATTACCGGCACATGAGGCTTTCGATCTTAGCCTTAAAGTGGCAACCCGCGAGTGATGCCTCTGGTATTGGAAGCGTCCATAGGCTACGTTAACCGCTTACCATCTTGTGGGCCGTACGCTTGGGTGCCACATAAGTTGTATAAAAAAAAATTGTCCCTAAGCGGGATTCAAACCCCCTTTTGTTCCTTCCACACTGTTTGTTCAGATTTAAACACTTGTTAATGGCATCGTGGATTTTATATTAAATAATCCTGTTGAAAGTTATTTTAATTAATATTGATTAAAGATTACTTATACATGTTTTGCTGCCTCGCCATTGTACCCGACCTATAAAACAGGAAGGGCTCGCTATAAACTCTGTTATGTACAAATAGTATATTCTCATTTCACACACATATATTATGGCTTTACGGCTTTGCCCGGGTACAACTTACCCTCCTTTTTGCTTCCTTGCAAAGGGCGGGTACAGTCATGTGCGACTTTAAATGGGATTTCATGACCGATGTGGCGCGGCGCGTGAAGAGCCGCCCGCGACGCAGGAAGTTGCGATTTCGATTTCCGCCTTAGGACATTAATAATGTTCAGTCAGTAACGTGGTTTTATATATTTAGATTGAGGATTATCACGTTGATTTAAGGTTCAATAAAGTTTGTAGATCCCCCTCGTTGTTGTCAATATAGCAAGCTAACTCGAATTAAACTATTTGTTCTTTGATGATTGATTGATCAGGCGATACTTTGCGGAAATCCATTATAAGATAAAAAACAGATGAAAAATCTGATGATGTCCCGTGGAGAGATGAAACACGTGTTGATATTTTTCCTTTGAGGTTAGCTATGTGACCTCATTAGTTAAAAGGTTGAGCGGAGTAGCAGTAGGTAGAGATTTTTCATCTGTTTTTTTATGTTTGTTCTTTGTTTATGGAAGTTATCAATGTGTTGGTAATTTTCAATTTCGCTACGCGTGCTGCTAACTATTTCATGAGCACTTGATTATGTTGCGAACTCGTTAACTAAACTGGTGCTAATGGAAGTTTCTAGTTTTAGATTAACAATAGATTTTTAGGAAAATAAACAACATCCAAAATGGAGTAGAGTGGGGTAGAGGGGGGGGTGAGGTGTTCCACCGTGGGTGGGCATCATCATAAGCTTTCTAATGTTTTCATTGATAGAAATGTGGCCTACTCTCTCTCGAGAGTGATTAGGTCTTGATCCACCACGTGGATCCAATGCGGATTGATGGTTGGCACGTCTTTTGAGTTTTCTTGAACATGCCGGTTTTCTGACGATGTTTTCGATGATTGTAATAATTTAGTAGTGTTTAACGTAGAGGGCTACAAGACCGCATCATCGTACTGTAGGGAAAAAATGATCCGTGGTGGATGTCTTATACTTGTAAAAAATAACATTAAATATAAAAAAAGAGATGATGTTAACATTATGTCAATAGAACAACATTTTGAAGTTTGCTGCATTGAATTAAAAAACGCCATAGTCTTAACAGTTTACCGATCACCGTCTTCAGATTTAAATACTTTTATGGCGAATCTTGAGCAATGCTTAGACAAAATTACAAAACAAAACAGCAAAACCATTATATTATGTGGCGATTTTAATATACGTTTCTCAATGCAAGATGAATCCAAAAATATTTTATCAGACATATTTAACAGTTTTTTACTAAAACAGCAAATATTTGAATTTACAAGGGTAGTCAGAGTAAATGGACGCGATAATCCTGTAAGATCTTGCATAGATAATATTCTCACAGATTCAGATAACGTTGATAATGCTAGAGTTCTACAAGGTATTAAATCTGACCATCTAGCACAAATTGTTGACATACCACTAATTATTGATTCCGTGGTGGCACCGCCACGATTACATAGAAAGATATCAGACTCAAACCTACAACATTTAAAAAATTGTTTACATGATATATTGCATAATCCCGATATGTATACTCAATATAATGTTTATTTTGATGAATTTCTCAAAACAATTGATAAATGTATGCCTGTTACTGAAATGGCAGTCAATAATCATCTTCAGTTCAATAAATGGGCTACAAAAGGTATTTTGGTTTCTAGAGTAAGGCTGTTTGAGCTATATGCACTTCTTAGAACGGACGATAATGCATTACATAGGAATTACGTAACACAGTATAGTAAATTATTCAAAAAAGTATGCCTGACCGCCAAGAGAATGTATCTGGCACAAAGGATTTCTAAAGCTGGAAACAAAATTAAATGTGTTTGGCAGATTATTAAGGAAAATACTGGTAAAAATATAATCTGTGATAGTAAATGTGATAAAATTTATGATAATTTAGGTAAATTAATATATGACAAAGATGACATTTGTAATTACTTTAACGAATACTTTACCAATGTAGCTGTCAACGTGACGAAAACTTTAAAATGCTCTATAAATGACTCTCTTACCTACCTTAAAGAGTTCAGGCCATTACAGAGTTTTGATTTTACACTTAGGCCAATAACATTGACAAAAGTTATAAAAATTATTAGGGCGCTTAAACCAAAAAATTCTAATGATTTCTGGTTTATAACCCCTAACCTTATTAAAAAACTGGAATGTCAAATAGCTACACCAATGATGGTTATAATAAATAATTGCATTAACAATGGTTTATTCCCAGATCAAATGAAGTTAGCTAAAGTGGTCCCCTTACACAAAAAGGGCAGTACCACAACCTGTGATAATTATAGACCTGTTTCTGTCTTACCTAGTTTAAGTAAAATATTTGAAAAGTACATTGCGGAGGAGCTCATGCTCTACCTTGCGGAGAATAAAATTTTAAGTGAGCGCCAATTTGGATTCCAAAAGGCAAAATCAACGAAACACGCCATAATGAGACTGCTTGAAGATGTATTCTCAGGCTTGGAGGGATCACAGAAAACTTATGGGATTTTCTGTGACTTATCCAAGGCCTTTGACTGCGTCTCGCACTCGATATTAGTGGAAAAACTACAACACTATGGCATCCGAGGAAAAGAGATAGCAATTCTTACAGCATATCTAACTAACAGGTATCAGGTAGCTGAACTAAGTGGATGTCGGTCAACTAAATGCAAGATTGACTTAGGAGTTCCTCAAGGATCTATTTTAGGCCCTCTTCTATTTTTAATTTATGTCAATGATTTACCAGTAGTATTTAAGGATATCGATATAGTTCTGTTTGCTGACGATACGAGTCTAATTATAAAAGATAAAGATAATGAAACTGTCAGTAATAAGATACAAAATAGTATAAATGACTTAAAAAAATGGTTTTCAGTAAACAATATGTTACTAAATGTAAGCAAAACGAACATAATACACTTCGCGCTAGGATCACGATCTCACAAACATGCTCCGGATTGTATAGCAGATGTTCTGAATGACCTTAGTATTTCTCCGTCTAACAATGTAAAATTCCTAGGTGTATGGCTAGACAGCAAATTAACTTGGGCAGCACATTTAGAGTCACTGTCAAAAAGGCTATGTTCAGCAACATACGCCATTAAAAAAATTAAAGAGCTGGGAGGTGAAAAGGCGGCACGTGAAGTATATTTTGCCTACTTCCACTCCCTAATGACGTATGGTATAGTGCTATGGGGGACTGCAGCTAATTCAAACAGGGTGTTTGTCCTACAGAAGCGCGCTGTAAGATACATATTGGGTCTTAGACAATCAGAATCGTGTAGAGATAGATTTAAAGATCTCTCAATAATGACTATGACAGGTGAGTTTATATATCAAAATTTAATATATGTAAGAGAAAACATTAAAGAATTGACGACTGTAGGAGAGACTCATAACCACAACACTAGATATAAGGATCGTTCAACTAGACTTGCCAAAATATATAAAAGCTATTATTGTACATCAATTAAATTATATAATAAAATTCCTGTAGAAGTTAAAAACTTGGATGACCATAGCTTTAAACAATACACTAGAGAATGTCTAGTCCAAAAAAGCTATTACAAAATTAATGAAGCTATGGTGGATCAAAATATGTTTATAATTTAAACCTGACATAAATTGTTGACTAGTGCATACTGCTACTGTTCGTTATTTTATCATTTAATTAATCTTGTTTTTTTTTATTGTTTTATGTTTTTATGTTTTTCTGTTTTATCTTTTTATTTTTAACATTATTTGTATCTGACGAAGCTATTTGGCGGATTTTGTTGACATGTAATAATTTTATATGAGTATATTAATACTCGAATCCTAATCTAATTTTGACACTTAAATTTTATCATTTTGCTTTGGATTTTATTTTTATTGAATTTTGTCATTTTTATGACAATACCGAGTATTAATTTTACAAATTACTATTTTTATTTTTATTATCATATTTTGTTAATATGGCAACATTTTAATGACATTTGAATCAATCAATCAAACATATTTTGTTTGTTTTATCTGTGCTTTGTGTAATATTGTTATTTATTTTTTAAATCAATTAATATTAGAATCTTCACTAAATTATTTTAATAAAGTATGACATTAATGTGAAATGCATGCATGTAATTAGACATAAGTAAGTACTTAATTATTTTAATTATTATTTAATTTTATTATTGTAAACCCAAATTGACATATCTAAGTGCATGTACCATGTCGAAAGATAAATAAATGAAATGAAAAATGAAATGAAATCCTTCACCGTGAGAGAGCACTGGCTGACATACATTGTTCTAAAAGAAAAATTATTTGGTGCACAACTGGGTTCAAACCCACGACCTTAAGATTGGGGAATGCGGGAGTCACTACCACTAGACCACCAAAAATTATTTATTTCAATAAAATCACAAGGATCATTTTAAAACGTCTTAAAGCTAGATGTTTTTTTTTATACAACTGAAGTGGCAACTAAGCGTACGGCCCACAAGATGGTAAGCGGTTACCGCAGCCTATGGATGCTTGCAATACCAGAGGTATCCCTCGCGGGTTGCCACCTTGAGGCTGAGATCGAAAGCCTCATGTGCCAGTAATTTCGACTGAAACCATACCCTTCACACCGGAACACAGGAATGCGAGCATTACAGCTTGGCGGCAGAAATAGGTATGGTGGTAGTCCTGCCCCGGACGAGTTCTATCACAAAAAAAAACTCTACTACTCTTGAAAAAACTCTACTACTCTTTACGGCAGTTCCACGCGCCCCAGCCTAGAAGAATCTGGCAACAAACTCGGCTGGGTTCCTAGCTTTTTTTGATGATCCCTCTACATCATAAAGCTTCAGTGTGGTGCCAATCGAACTAGGTGAGGCTCATGCCAAGAATATAAGTAGGTAAGTAAAAAAAGTAAAAATTTTAGAGCCAAGTTCTTTAGCAATACATGCTACACTTGATGAGTACACATTATTAAGTAATTGTATATATCTTACTCTGCGGAATCTGCAATGGTGTGGAGTCTATAAACCTACGATAGCTTATACACTTACCAACATAAGCCAGCCTAAATGAAAATATTTACATACACAGCCGACGGGTTTGGTGGTTTTGTAAGGGTGCCTTTGTGAAGCGTTTGTCGGTTTTTGTTCGGTCCCAGTGTGAAAGGTTCATGACGTTGTTGGGTAATAGAGTGAACGTAACTGTAGGTAGATTATAATATTATTTGTATAGACCGACGTACGATTTACGTACAATCCTTATATGTACAATTTTAAATGCGAAAGTCTGTGTGTGTATGTTTGTTACCACGTATCGCCGTGGCGACTTAACTGATTATAATGAAATTTGGAATGTAGGTGGCTTAAGTTCAGGAATAACACTTAAGCTACTTTTTATCTCGAAAAAAATGACTGTTCCTGTGGGATAGCATGAAAAATGCAAAAATCGCAGGTGAAGTCGCGCGGGTCAGCTCTTGGTTTATAAGTATCTTAATCTTGTAGTATTTTACTAATGTGGTAAGTGATTCCGGTAGCCTTTATAAACGCTTACAATACTAGACGCGAGATACGCGCGTTGCCATCCTGAGACAAAGAAAAATTTTAGTCTGTACCAGTAATTTCACCAGAAGCCATACCCTTTGACCCAAAACACAGCAATGGAGTAATCCTTGGCGACAGATAATCAAATCAAATAAAAAATCTTTTTAGCAAATAATAATATAAGAATCATTTTGAAACGCCATAAAACTAGGCGAATTTACCAGTTCCACGCAATAAATACAGTTCCTAAATACAGTTATATGGTGGTACTTCCCAGCGCGAGCATTTTTTGTGCGATCTGTCACCTTAAGGGGACAAAACAAGGTGACAGATGGGAATAATGTTTTTCTACGTATTTCTATAGGTCAAAGGTGAGGATATAGCTAGTTGTACAAACATGGCACAGCGAGGCCTCTGGGACAGTACCTCTCGCCGCTCAAATCAAACAACCCCACTGAGGACGTGAATGGCGCGAGATGCGATGCTGCGAATGCGTGCCCATTAAAATAGCGATATACTTAGTTGGTCACAGTTATTATTTTTAGGGTGGATTTGACCAACTTCTGGGATAACTATTCCGCGGAATAAGAAAAGTCAAATATTGTAAACTGTCTGTTTACCCGCGAATAACTACGATTTATTCGGAGAATAGTGCCTATTCGAGTTTGGTCGAATCCAACCTTAGTAAGTTTTTTTTATGTCAGCAAGTGACAATACGATCAAGGCGCCCACCTGATGTAAAGCACCACGCCTGACTATTACAGATGCAGTGCCACCCAAAGCTTAAAGTTTTTAAGTATTAGCGTGGCACAGCACTGCGCTTATCACCCCGAGACATTGTTGTTAAGTCTCTTTCACCCAGTAATTGCACGGTGCCCTTCAAACCTAAACACAGTGCAGCTTGCACACTACTGCTTGGAGGTAAAATATCTGAACTGCGGTGGTACCCACCAAGACGGACTCTTGCAGGGTTCTGGAACATGAATCAGCCACTGCATTATCATCATTTATCTATCAACTATTAGCTCAGTATCGCTCTGCTCATGCCCCGCTCCCCGCTCCCCGCTCCCCGCCTATGCCGCGGCCGCATCCAGCTCAAACACGAATCAGTCACAATGGAGGTAATGCGGTCGCAGTGACTCCATTCGACGCGGAAACCCGTCACTCCTCTTGAAAATCAACCGTGAACTATTGCTTTATATCTGCGCTGAGAGAAAATACTTATTCTGTAGAGGTCGTTCAACTGAAGAGTCCTTTGTGATAGAACTCGTCCGGGAAGTACCACCACACAGAGAAGCTTAGAGCAATGCAAGCTCTATCCTACTTAAAGTATTCTTTAATAAATTAGTATTTACTTACCATAATTATAAGCAAATAAATAACATTTGATTTGATTAGATTTAGTGAATAATTGTGCCTAATTTAGATTGTAAGTTAATTAAATATTCATTGTTTTTCTTTTTGTTTCTCATCATACACTTCCTTAGCTATAATCAAATGTGATCATCGATTGTAGTTTATAATGCAATTTCATCGAATATGGTCACCGTATAGTCTCAGAAATAACTGTTTCTATGCTTTTGTATTAATAAGATATCACGGTGACTGTGAGTCAGTGACGCAACAGTTATATTTAGTAAGGTAACCCTACATTTCCATAAGTACTTACCTCTCCTTGGTACATCCTGCTAGATCGCTTACTCATATAACTATTCTCAAACTAATTCCATAAATCACGCTCCTAACGTGCTTGTAATCTATGTGTTTCGCTTTGTACCTACAGAAGTACCACTTACTCTTGTTCCATTGTATCTTGGTGATTGACGTTATTGAAATCGCGAAATCTGAATGAAAAGCACTTTATAACTTTTAAATAAATGTCTGGTGTTTGGGTGAAAAGAGTTTGACAAGCAAAAGTAAGTAAAGTAAGATATTTTTGTTTTAATTTTGATTTAGCATTGTCGCTGGTGGTCAAGTGACCTCCTGTTTTTAGATTCTAAGGTCGTTGGATCAAAACCAGTTGTACAAAGGTTTTTCTATAGAAAAATGTGTGTGCGCAATGCCAGTGTTTTCAAATAGTAAAGGAAGCATCGTGAGAAAACTGGCATGGCCAAGATCCAAAAAAATATCGAAAGACCATTCACAAATCCGCATTGGGTCTATGTGGTTATAGTGGAGAGGCGAGAGTAGACCAATGTCCCAGCAGTAGAAAAGAAAATAAACATTATGGAGCCGTCACATTATCTAAACTAACTTAAATTTGAACCATTATTTAACCAACTATGACAGGACTAGTGATAAATTGTTATTTTGCAACTCAATACTTACTGATTATAGTTATCGCTACAAAAAATAAAAAGGTCACATGTCTATGGTCAAGCTAAAGGGTCCCGCCCTATGTATATTTGACTAAGTAATGCTTAAAGTAATGAGTCAGCTTTATTGTTCTTGTTGATATTCAATTTCTTTGAGATTGTTTCTTTTTATAGCGCGCTTTTTTATGTTTCGTTCAGGCTGCTTAGCGTTTGGGAATCTATTGTATAGCCTTCCGTAGACAAGTGGACTCTATATATTTAATAGTAAACGCTTCAAGAATAAATTATTTAATGTCTTTGAGTAAACGATAGGGCAATGTTTACGTCAATATTATTGTTATTTTGTTGACCGTTTTCGTTTTGAGATAACTTTTACAGTTGGGACTTATTTATAGCTTCTGCCTATAAAACTGGGGTAACAAGCTAAAAATATGTATTGCCTTGGAAACTTTATTACACCGGCCAACGTAAAGAACTGACCCTAAGTAAATACTTTGCCTAATATTTTTCGATAAAAAGCATTTTAATGTAAAGGTACGCTAAAGTTTTTACATTTACGCATAAGTAGGAAAAGTAATATCCTTTTTATTAAAGGTTTAAGCTATGGTGACACCGACGCGACTAAGCGACTCGGTCGCGTGACAGACGTCTCTTTATGTATCCTGTGTCCCAATAAATTTTGTCCGAATCGACATCAAGTCCATTTGACAATTTTATTGTCAGCGTTAACGTATCGTCAAGCCGGCAATATGTATGGGATTCTTGTAGTTCATTTTACGCACTCACTAAAGAGGCACTGTAAAAAATCTCCGCTGCATAAGTTTACGTTACGTTTACGATTGTCAAAAGCTTTTGATTTGTTTTTGACAATCACAAACGTCTCTAAAGCGTAACACACACAGAGAGCGGCCTCGGGTCGGGTCGTGTCCGTCGCGGGCCCGTCGCGGGTGATTTGTATGGACGGATAAGGATAACAACACACTGACACGACCCGACCCGCGCCCGACCCGCGCCCGACCTGCACACGCGTTCACGCGTTTCACTCAATGTTAGCCGGGTTGGCCGTCATTCACAGAACAAATTTTAAATGATTCTAACGTTCTTAAAACAAAATTGTTTTTGCAATGCATTTTGCAAAAACATTTTTGTTTGCATGTTCACTAAGAACCGAAACGCTTCCGTTACGTTAACGTCGACATGAGCCGGCTCAGGCACAAGCTGCGGGACAGTATCCCAAGCGGGGCCGCGGGACAGCGCGCCCGGGCCCCCGGGACTCGCCCGAATCCCGCTATCGAAATACGATCTACAGTAGTTTGACTGCTCACTAATTAAGTTTGAATAATTATGGTTCCTTCTCAATGGTTCTAAATTTCAACTGATAAAATCTTCTGATTGCTCGGTGAAATGCATTTCACAGCGTTCTTGATACGAGTAGCTTAACCATTAATATTATTTATTGTATTAGTAAAAAAAATAAAGACATGAATGTGCCATCCACCAATCCGCATTGGGTCTGCGTGGTGGATCACTCTCGTCTGAGAGTAGGCCAGTGTCCCAGCATAGAGAACATTAGAAGGCTGTTATGATGTATTTGTAAGTTTGTTGATGAATTTAGGATAGATTATACTTTTTATCTCGGAAAAGATGGCTTTTTTGTGGGATAGCATAAACACCGATCTCTGTAACGACTTCACGAATATCGCTGGAGAATCCTGAATGAGTAAAAGTACCGATGGCGAATCCTGCAAGTGAATCTGCGTGGCGCAGCTAGTTTTAGACCTAATATCGTTGCGTTAATGACTGACTGACGCACAACCTAAGCTGTAAGTCCTAGAGACATGAAAGTTAAAAGGTTGGTTCCTTTAGGTGTGGAGAAGTACTAAGAAATTAATTTCCAAAATTTTATAAAAAAAGGCCGCGAATGTGCAGTTTATATGAAAAAACTTAAGCGGACAATGTAGCGGGAAGTACCACTTCTCGTAATATCTCGCATATCTTATGACTTGAATGCTTCATGACAGAGATCACGCACGATTCACGTCCTCACAGTAAAATGAAGCCACGCGCCAAACTTGAACCAGTACGTTCTACGAGCGAGCCCCTCGCTTGTACCACTCACACGACTTGCATCATTCACTCGTTACTTGGCTTTACGTTTCATGACATAACAAGACCGGGTCGTGCTTTTAGGAATGTACTTCAGCTTAGATTCGACGGTTTTTCATTTCAAACATATTTTAGTGGAATTTTACAGTTGAAATGATATTGGAAAGCGTTTCGCGTGTCGTTTACGTTTATGATGGCCGCGTGATCTGAAAAATATTAGAATTATTATTTTGCTTGTTTTTTTTTTAAAAAACTAGATCATCAATCGAAGTAGGTACAGGTTTTTGTGACTAAATACTTATTCTTTCTTTCTCTTTAGTATTATTATTCCGCTGATCTTAGATAATTGATAGATTCAGGCGTTACTTTGCGGAAATCCATTACAAAATAAAAAACAGACAGAGCCAAAGACTTTGGCTCCAGCGCTCGACGGAGCAACACGTCTGCCGGAGAACAAGTCGATGGTCCTGAAGATGTCCCGTGGAGGGATGAAACACGTCGATATTTTTCTTTTGAGGTTAACTGTGGTAACTGTGTGACCTCATCAGTTAAAAGGTTAAGCGGAATAGTACTAGAGATTTTTCGTCTGTTTTTTATTATTATTCCGCTCTAAAGTTTAATTTGCTATATAATAAGCCAGCCATAAAATTGTGACTTAAATACGTTTGAGCACTATAATTTATTGAATAAACATTTGCAAATGTTTTATGAATACTAACTTAGTGGCAGTCCCAGGGCGGTCGCGACGCGTGTCGGCGCGCGACGGGTTCAAGTACCTGTTGCTGTTAAAAGAAATCGTATTTTTTAGAAAATGAGCTTCTTGTTGGAGTAATCTTTGTTGCGGAGAAACAACACGATGTTTTATGAAGAAATTAGTATTTAATTCTTTATTGTTTGTTATTCTGATTTCTCGAGATGTTGTTCTTTGTGTTATTCTTATAGTGAGTTGCCTCCTAGCTCCTACTTAGCTATCTCATGAAGCATTTAAAACTATGAAACAATAAACTATTCTACAAATTTGTTAGAAACAACTTTGACTCTTCGGGTTATTTTTCTAATTTTAAACAATTTTTATTTTTTTGTTCTAGTTCGGTATTCTTTGTGTTAAGTATGACACGATGACGCTTTTCTAATTTTAAACTGTATGTTTATTTAAAAAAATCTAATTAATATGCATGCGTTTTAGCTTATAACAGCTCTGCGGAGTCTATAACGAGTCGTAACGCTAACTTTTAAGGGTCAGAATACACTAAAATGTAATAAGGGCAGATCTCTACATGCATTTAATAGCGGTGTGCATTTAATTGAGCTGCATTGCCTGTTCGAACCCGAGCATATTTTAGCGATCCGTTAGCGACGGTAATTGGACAGGCCTCAATTAGCCGGCTGTGGTGGGTGATAGGAGCAATCACTACGGTCTGCCAGAGAGTGTCACTGCTGCAGTAGGACAGCTTGTATGCTCAAATGACAGGTGCACAACAAAGCTGGTGTTCTAATGGAATGTCTGATAAAGACTAACTGCGCCCCCCAGTGCTACCCGCTTTTTTAACAGTTATTTATCCCACGGGAACTGAACATTTATCGGGAATAAAAAGTAGCCTAAATGCTATTCCAAACTATAATCTATGTCTGTGCAAAGCTTCATATAAATCCGTTCAGCCGTTCTGGCGCTACTACTCTGATACTCCCAACATACTACAAACATACAAACGTCCAACTGTTGCCTTTATTTCCCTTTTATTAGGACTGCTAGGAATTCTGCCGCCAAGCAGTAATGCTCGCATTGCTGTGTTCCGGTGTGAAGGGTATGGTTTCCGGTGAAATTACTGGCACATGAGGCTTTCGATCTTAGCCTCAAGGTGGCAACCCGCGAGTGATACCTCTGGTATTGCAAGCGTCCATAGGCTGCGGTAACCGCTTACCATCTTGTGGGCCGTACGCTTGGTTGCCACTTCAGTAGTATAAAAAAAAAAACCGACATATAAAATGTTCGTCCATTCTTCGAACAGACTCGTGAAGAACTAGTTCTAGACTAGGTAGGAGGGATAAAAGCATTCGTTTGCAAACTTAGGGCCGTGTTTTGAAACTGTAATTGAATGTAAATCGAGACTCGAACGATGGTTTTGTGAGAGTTTCTAGACGCTGTATAAATTATCTTGAATAGATGGCAAAAGCCTAGTTTATGGGGACTTGACGTACATATTTGCTTTTTGTCGCTTTGAATTTGAGTCTCATTTTAAATGTGGGAAAAGAGTCTAGTTTTTGGTTACTCCGTATTTGGTTAAAAATATCGGTTTGGATTTGAGAATTAATGAATGAATCAATCAAATTCATTTATTTCTTATTAAGCATACGTACAATTTATAATTTTTACAATACGTTAGGTATATTGTACGACAAATTCATCAGAACTTACACTAAGTTGATGCAACCCTTAAGAGTAGCAGAGTTCTTTGTGATAGAGCTCGTCCGGGGAAGTACTAATACCATACCTATTTCTGCCGCCAAGCAGTAATGCTCGCATTGCTGTGTTCCGGTTCGAAGGGTATGGTTTCCAAAGTCAAAGTCAAAGTAAAATTACAGGCACATGAGACTTTCCATCTAACGTCTCAGGGTGGTAACAAGTGGTAAAGTGTAATCTTTGATGTTGCATGCGTATATAGGCTACGGTAACCGCTGACCATCAAGTGGGCCGTACGCTTGGTTGCCACTTTAGTGGTGTACGTTTCTTACTGGAGTCATTTGTTCAACTGCGACTTGATACGAGGGGTGTACTTTAGAGTGGAGGGGTGCGGGGTGCGGGGTGGGGGGAAACATTACACCCTCTCGCCGATAATACCTAATTGGTTCTCAACTAATTTACTAAAGCTCGCGCAGGATCAGAGACCGATAGAATGGCTGGGAGTGAGTGTGCGAGCTCGGGGAGATCCTTATCGGTGTCGTGTGGCTGACTGGAGTTGCTATCATCATCATGACAGCCATTCAATGTACCCACTGCTGGGACACTGGCCTACTCTCAAGCGAGAGTGGTTGGGTCTTAATCAGCCACGCGAAACCCAATACGAATTGGTGGATGGCAGTCTTTAGAATTTTTAGTTCTTGGACATGCCGGTTTCCACACGATGTTTTTTTCACCGTATAAAAGCACTGGTATTGCGCACATACATTTTTCGTAGCGAAAAATCCATTGGTGCACGACCGGACTCGAACCCACGACCTTGAGTCCGACCGGCCGACCATCAGTGGAGTTGCTAAGCCACCAAGAAATCTATGAGAAGTAGTTCTTCAAACAGAAGACCTCGCCATCAATGAACAGCTTTTCATGTAATTAATATTTTTCTAATTGAAGGACAAGCAGGAATAAATATGTCTATTTGTCACACTGTTAGTGACGGGGAGACAGATAGAATATTAGTAGAAAACGTTTTATCTCTCCTCTCGTTACTGATAGGGTGACAGATCGCAATAAAAAAAAATGCGATCTCTCATTTATTGCAGTGCAAAGGACCCGACGGATACCACTTTTTAGTGCGATCTATCACGTTACGCGGACAAAACTGGGTGACAGATGAGAATAATTCAAAATAAACAATGAACACTAGAAAAAAAAAATTGTAAACTAAATGGAACAAATAAATTACAACACTTATAAACAATAGCACTTTTGTCACGGAATAACAATGCAAAAAGCACGCTATCCATAACCAGTTTTTGCAATATGACTGCATCGACGACCGATGTGGCGCAGCGGGCGCAGGTCCGCCTGCGACGCAGAGGTTGCGGGTTCGATTCCCGCCTCGGGACAAATGTTTGTACGATCTACAAATATTTGTTCCGGGTGTTCTGGGTATTTTCTATATATAATAAAAAATATCTATCTATGTATTGTATTGTATTAAATATATATCAGTCATCTAGTACCCATAATACAGCTCTGTTTAACAGCAGCTTACCTTGGGCTAGATGATGCTGTGTGGATTGTCCAGCATTATTTATTTATTTATTATCGTAAATATGGCATACCATACCTATTTCTGCCGCCAAGCAGTAATGCTCGCATTGCTGTGTTCCGGTGCGAAGGGTATGGTTTCCACTGAAATTACTGGCACATGAGGCTTTCGATCTTAGCCTCAAGGTGGCAACCCGCGAGACACCTCTGGTATTGCAACCGTCCATAGGCTACGGTAACCGCTTACCATCTTGTGGGCCGTACGCTTGGTTGCCACTTCAGTTGTATAAAAAAAAAATGGCGCACTACGCCATTTACATTGCCGTAGCTCCGAGGCAGAAAATATTATTTACTTAAATATTATTACTTTTTAATTTGCATTTTATAAAAAAAGTATCTAGTAATTTTGTTTTAGCATTTGATGACGCAGTTAATAGGCCACCCTTAGACCTCTGTCATGGCCTTACGACTTCCATAAAGCTAGGACCGACAGCTTAAACCCTCCGAAGCACGGACGCACTCAGCTGATATTGCCACTGGTGGTCACCCATCGAAATGGTGATAACGCGGAACATTGCTCAATTTTGTACAACTGGCGTGTGTGGAATTAGGAATGTGCATAGCTCGTAAAACCAGCGTGTCCGACTTAATCGGCTCCTAACTTAAGACAAAAGCTTTAATTAGCGCGGTTCCAGTCCGGATGGCGACAGCACAGCGCTCCGGTACTTCCGCTTCCGCCTTCGCTAATTGATAACGTCTCTCAACGCGGATCGCCCGGAGATTGACATCACTCCACTGCACACTGGGAGCTGGAGCGCTCGTGACGTAGCTGGCTAAGTTGTTCTTAACAGATTAACGAAGTTAAGCACTGTTCTAGAAACTCTGTCACCAGAGTTGGCCACTGACTCATACGAACGAACGATGCTGGGAGTAAGGATGCTCACTCAAGATCTCACTGTTAGCCAGTTACTGTTCCCACAGATAGGCTCACTAAAGTCAACAAACCTTTTAACTTCTAGAGGATTTGTTAAAGAAGCGTACACATTGCCCAATGTGTAGGTATATGCGCTTCCTTAACAAAGTTCCAAGTGACATGCAAAATTAATTGACAAATTTAAAAACTTTATAAGAAAATAACTGATTATTTAGACTCCTTTCAAGAACTTCAGTGTGTGAGAATCATTACTTGTTTATTTCCCACAAACAAGTGAGTCCTAACAGGCCAGAAATATGTTCTCGACACAAAGTGCTCTAAGAGTTTCCGGTAAGAATTAAACACACTCACTAACTGCTTATAAATGTTTTCGGCAGTTTTCTTAAAGGTCAGGGCGAACCTTTTGTAAGCTGTAAACCTCATCTCACTTCTGAATGGCTACTTTGAGAAGCATAGAATGAGAGCTGTGTAGTGTGGTGAGTGCTGAGGCGACGGCGGGCGCCATCGCGCCGCGGTGTCGGCGGCGCTTGGTGCCGCTATCTCGTCCCCTGAATGGTGTATGAGATGCATGTGACGGTGACTGTGATTTTATCAAAATCTGGGACTTTCTCAACTGCTAGATTATAGATGCTGATTTATAGATGATTATATGATGATTATACCCTTGTTCAGTATAACGAATGATAGGTCCTAGTTACTGCCTCAAGAATGATTTTACTATTATCACAAACTAGGTAGTAATCTATCCATTAATACTACTCAATTGCATAGTGCAACACCCTTACTGAGTACATAACGATGTGTTGGCTGCTATAACTTTCATAATGATGCAAAATGATACTGAAATAATGAGATAATGTAAAAGTTATTTAGAATAGTGATTGGTTTAAAAATTAGGTTTATTAGGATTTGATTAAGATAAGGAGGCGATTAGTAATACTTGCTTGGGAAAAATCTCTATTCTGTAGACCTTGGTGTAGACCGTGGTCTAGTCTTTAGAATAAAATTATTATTATTATTGTGGTTTTGATTTTCATCAACTCGGCTTATCTATAAAGCCGGAAATTAAAAGACGTGCACGGGCCTAGGCCAAGTGCGCATCAGTTAAAAGGTGATGGATTTAAAACACCGGAATGTAATGTCTACATACGTATTATGTACTTGTTTATTATTATTTTATACAACTGAAGTGGCAACCAAGCGTACGGCCCACAAGATGGTAAGTGGTTACCGTAGCCTATGGACGCTTGCAATACCAGAGGTATCACTCGCGGGTTGCCACCTTGAGGCTAAGATCGAAAGCCTCATGTGCCAGTAATTTCACCGGAAACCATACCCTTCACTCCGGAACACAACAATGCGAGCATTACTGCTTGGCGGCAGAAATAGGTATGGTGGTAGTCTTTCCCCGGACGAGCTCTATCACAAAGAACTCTACTACTCTTTAATTATCGTAGAAGCATGACATTAGAAATTAGAATAGAATAGTTTATCAAAGTTTATGTTGTGTCACGTTTGTAAGGTTGAACTTAATACAAGTAGATAACATTACGAGCTTTACTGCTAGAAAGAAGTCATGAATTATACACAAAAAATCTGTTTGTCTACTAAACTGACCCGTACGTAAAGTAAAAACCTACTTTATAAAAATTTGCTCGACGATATGAAAGAGGTCAAATCTCGATCTGAAAGAGCGGTCCCTCCTAGATTCACAGAATGAAATATAGAAAACCTATCGGAAAGTTTTCCATTACTTTGAGCTTAACCTGCAAGTAATATATCCTCCGGATCGAGGCCACCTCTTATCACCGAGACGGAGCTTCCTAACTCAGCAGTTATTTGATATTGTTACCAAAATAATTCCTATATTTTCAGAGTAAACTCAAAGTAAAAAAACGCATAATTTTATTTTCGGGAATACACGTTATTTTTGTTTGAAGCTTGGAATCTAAACGTCCGAACTTAACACGTAGTCTGTTTTTGATTTAGCTAAAGATTTTTAAGAATTTCACTAATAGTTTGTGAGTTATATTATCACTAGCTGTCGCTCGCGACTTCGTTCGCGTGGAACTCGAAGATCCTTGGTTTTTCCGGGATAAAATATAGGCTTTTTTTTTTTTTTTATACAACTAAAGTGGCAACCAAGCGTACGGCCCACAAAATGGTAAGCGGTTACCGCAGCCTATGGACGCTTGCAATACCAGAGGTATCACTCGCGGGTTGCCACCTTGAGGCTAAGATCGAATGCCTCATGTGCCAGTAATTTCACCGGAAACCATACCTTTCACACCGGAACACAGCAATGCTATGTTCTATTCCCGGTCATTATGTATTTATGTTTAAAATTTCAACCAAATCGGTAGAGTGGTTGTCGAGTTATAGAGGAACATACATCCAACATCTAAACATCCAAATTATTTTTTTTTATTAGTGTGATTTATTTAAAAATTAGGAATAATCTTAAAATTGAATGTCGGTAACTGTCGGCTTAACTGATATACCGGTGCGTGAAAACAACTTTTTTTTTATAACCTTTTTTTTTTTTTTTATACAACTGAAGTGGTAACCAAGCGTACGGCCCACAAGACGGTAAGCGGTTACCGCAGCCTATGGACGCTTGCAATACCAGAGGTATCACTCGTGGGTTGCGTCCTTGAGGCTAAGATCGACAGCCTCATGTGCCAGTAATTTCACCGGAAACCATACCCTTCGCACCGGAACACAGCAATGCGAGCATTACTGCTTGGCAGCAGAAATAGGTATGGTGGTAGTCCTTCCCCGGACGATCTCTATCACAGAGAACTTTACTACTCTTAAATAATCTCTAAAACATTATCCCCAAAATTTATAAATGAAGAAACGCAATCGACTGCGATAGTAAGAGTTTTTAGCGTCGTGCTAGTTAGTGCTAAGGAGATTATCGAACCAAGCCGCTATTTTATAGTATCTGTTTCTTGCGTCGAGTAATCTCCTACTTAGTTTACTCAAGAGTTAATAATGTGTATCCTACAGATGTTAGTACACCGTACAGTCGCGCAAGATACTGTTTTAACTTTTTTTTTTTAACCTGGTTTTCTACTTTCTTGAATGTTTCGCATTTTCAAGGAAATAGGACTGAGGTGTTGTGTTAGTTATGCAGTATGTAGTGTGCAGTGTAGTGCGTGATTAGCGATCCCGCGGACAAATGTTTACATGTTCTGCAAATATTTGTTCCAGGTCTGGCTGTTTCTATGCATTTACAAAAAAAACTATCAGTTATTTATCTGCTCTACTAAGTAAGTAAGTTCGTATGAGTCAGTGGCCAACTCTGGTGACAGAGTTTCTAGGCCGTTCGAAGGCCTCTGTCATGGCCTAACAACTTTGAAAAAGCCGGGACCGCGAGCCCTCCGAAGCACGGAAGCGCACAGTTGAAATTACCACTGGCTGTCACCCATCCAAATGATGACTACGCGGAATAGTGCTTAATTTCGTTGATCTGTTACAAACAACTTACAACAGCTACGTCATGAGCGCTGCTCTACTACAAGCTTTGTTTAGTCTGGTGCAAGAAGGCGCTGTGTTACACACACATATATAAGGTCATTCATTATCAACCTGACAAACTTAAGGGGTAGGTTCCACATATAAAAAAAAATACTTGTACTTTTTTTTTCTAAATGTTTCTAAATATATGTTTTTTTTATATTGAAAAAAAAATTACGTATTTTGCTTAATAATTAGTTATCCTTGTTAGAAATCAAAAAGGCAGCGCTCGGCACGTGTCAGTGACCCGCGCGTCAATGAACCGCGGGTCAATAACCCGTGCGTCCTTGACCTGCGCGTGTCCTTGACCCGCTACGGGGCACGCACACTCGAATATTTCATTATTACGTCGCTTAACTCGATTCCCAACAATGATAAATAATAATTGAGCGGAAAAACGTAATCGATTTTTTTTTGTTTACTTGGGATTTTTAAGACAAAATATAAATAAAAAAAAAAAATTATAGGTACATATATATTTTTTTTATGTGTTGTCAGGTTGATAATGAATGACCCTGTATAATCCTTACATTATAAAGTCCCGCCGTCAGCGGTCTAATTGTAATCAATTTAAAGAGTAATTCAAGAGGAAGGTATATAGCACTCGTGCGAAACCGGGGCAGGTCGCTAGTTATCAATATAATATGAAGTGGCACGGCAAGTCTAGCCAACTGTACTTCCTCGGCTGGCAACAATTACGAGCCAACTATCAACTTTTGATTAATGCTTATTTACTTTGGTAATTGGAAAAGAGAACACTATAATTAAATAGTGTTACTGGTAGGAATAAACGTATAACAATCAGAACTTTTAACTTTACTTTTAATTTTCAGTATAAAAGCCAATCCTAATCCAGGCGATTTGATTTGATCTTTTGATAAATAACTACCGGTGTGTTTTTTTTTAAATTATGTTACCTCTAAACATATTGTAGTAGAATGTTGTAGTAGAATGATGTATGAAGAGTAGTAGAGTTCTTTGTGATAGAGCTCGTCCGGGGAAGGACTACTACCATACCTATTTCTGCCGCCAAGCAGTAATGCTTGCATTGCTGTGTTCCGGTGTGAAGGGTATGGTTTCCGGTGAAATTACTGGCACATGAGGCTTTCGATCTTAGCCTCAAGGTGGCAACCCGCGAGTCATACCTCTGGTATTGCAAGCGTCCATAGGCTGCGGTAACCGCTTACCATCTTGTGGGCCGTACGCTTGGTTGCCACTTCAGTTGAATAAAAAAAAATAAAAAAATGTTACTGTTGGTTTTTAGTGTTTTTAGTTGGGGGTTAACAATGTTGGAAAAAAAACTTAGTAGAAGAGTAGTAGAGTTCTTAAGAGTAATAGAATTCTTTGTGATAGAGTTCATCCGGGGAAGAACTACCACCATTCCTATTTTTGCCGCCAAGCAGTAATGTTTTCCATTGCTGTGTTCAGGTTCGAAGGGTATGGTTTCCGGTGAAATTACAGGCACATGAGACTTTCGAACTACGTCTCAGGGTGGCAACCCGTGAATGACACGTCTGGTATTGCAAGCGTCCATAGGCAGTGGTAACCGCTTACCATCTTGTGGGCCGTACGCTTGATTGCCACTTTAGTTGCATAAAAAAAATATTAAAATCGTGTCGTGGCCAGAAGAAGTTTGCATAAAAAATTCAACACGACTAAAGTTCTGTTCAAAAATGAACCTAGCCTAAGATAGTTTTTAAGCTTCACTAACACTATTGGACTACATGTTGTCTGAATAAATAACTATATTATTATTATTATTAAAGTCGCGGGGCATTCCACTAATTTGTAGTATTTATACAAGAACAAAATCATTGAGCACAATGATTTTGTTCTTTTTCTTAGACTTTATTTATCTGTTAAGTTTAAACTTGATTGCGCTACTTTGTTTCTTTGTTGATTTGCCCTGTTTTTCTCCCTTTTCAAAGTTAGTGGTCACCCCACCCCCATTCACCCGTTCGACAAGAGTGGTCGCGCCGCTAGGGCGCGCGGCGAGCGCTAACCAGTCGAGGCATCTCGTTACAGCGTTGCACTTGCAGAGTACTTTTGCCACAGATCCTCAAGTCGGTCAATCTTGCGGTGATTATACAAGGCATATTGTAAGGAACACCAAATCATCAAAAAGTAAAAAAAACAAAGTGAAATTACTGGGCGAGTAACTACAAGCGCAGTGCAGTGCCACGCAGAACTTACTGCAGCGGTTATGGAAAGCCTCATGTGCCAGTAATTTCACCATACCCTACCCTACCCTTCACACCTGAAACCATACCCTTCACACCGGAACACAGCAATGCGAGCATTACTGCTTGGCGGCAAAAATAGGTATGGTGGTAGTCCTTCCCCGGACGAGTTCTATCACAAAAAACTCTATTACTCTTTTTTTTTCTGGTTGCAATTAAACTTGCTAAACGTTTATTATTTTTGTTGATTTCTTAGCAGGGGCGTTGCTAATTTACTGCTGTCAAATTTTTGTTCGCAATAAGGTTTAATTTGGTGATAAGTTGTCATGAAATGTCATATTCCAATGCATATCTAACACCAATCGCGTTCAAAGTAAGACCCCGGGCGTGGCGCGCGCGACGTTTGCTGATATAAAAAAAGTTCTTTTGCATAAAGTGCGACACACATTTTGTTTCCACAATGTCCACATTGTGGGCATGTTCAATTATTTCCATGTGTCCGGTGAACTGCGATCCGTCACAGTCGGCCGCGTCCCGCCTAATGGCACCGGCCGAGCGGAGCATGCCCACACAACACACATGCCCAACCAGTACATCTACTTTAGCATTCCGTGTCGGAATTACAGCATAGCTTTGCTCAACAGTTCCTAAGAAATCAACAATAATAATAAACGTTTAGCAAGTTTAATTACAACCAAATTCCAAAAATTGTTCAAAACGAGTTCAGATGAATAAAGTGATAAATCTGAAAGAGTATTGGGATGGGTGATCATCACTCATCATGTAAATTATAGGGATCTGGGTTGAATCCGAACATTACTTACGCGGAATCTTTTCACACTTTAGCTTCCTTCGCTACATCAAAAGTTCTGTTGATAGCCACAGACGCCATTATTAAAAGAAGAAAAAAAAATCCTAAGCTAGCATTCCGGCTTGACAACCGCGCTGCGTGAGAGGCGCATAAAGCTGAGCTACTGCCTGCAAGTTGTAAGTGTGCGTATGCTCGCGCGAGGGCAAATGGCGGCATCCATCATCTCGCCCATCAGCGGTGGATCAGCGCTTTGTTTCACATTTCAATGAGCAATACACGAACGCACCGTTGTCTCTCACTGAATAGCAGAGTCGGGGAAATGGATTTTAAATGACGAAAGTAGATTTACAACTCTTTGTGATGAGCTCGTTCGGGGATGCATATTTCTGCCGCCAACCAGTAATGCTTGCATTGCTGAATTCCGATTTGTAGGGAGTATGGTTGCCGGTGAAATTACAAACACATGAGAAATTAGATTTTTATCTTCACCTCAAGGTGGCAGCGCGCGAGCGATATACGTCTGATATTACAAGCGTAGACTATGACAACCATTTAACAGTGCGTGCTATTTCACCACTCTAGTCCTTTCTATGTCACTTATTTTGTAAAACTGCAAGTAAATTGAGAAACTTCATGTTTGATTTAATTTTTTTTGGCATTGGCATTGGCAAAACCGCAAACAGTGTAATATCATAATGTGTCCTCACATAGTTAATTTGTTTGTAACAATGTTTCCCAAGTGAACCCACAGGTTTCTTAATATAAGGGTCGTGCCCAATAAATATAGCAATCTCGTCGTGTTTGAAGAAGTTAGGCACGTCGCCGTCGGGTCCTGTTGATGACGTTGGTCGGTCGAGACAATTAACTTATTTGGTCAACTATTTACTCTTACTCTACCTTTTAGTTTTTGTTATGTCTTGTTTCTACTTTTTTTTTGTTTTTTTTTTATCAGCAAGTGACAAGACAATCAAGACGCCCACCTGATGTTAAGCCTGACTATTACAGATGCACTTAAAAGCATTTTGTGTTTATTAGTCAGGGATAACTAAAGCGTTCAATAAATTATCAAAATAACAGAGAGCTAGGTGAACTACCTAGGCTGGATTCGACCAACTTTTGGAATAACTATTCCGAGAAATAAGAAATGTCAAATACAAGTCAACTATCAGTTTACTCGCGTATAACTACGATTTACTTTGAGACCCCTATAAGGTGGAGCTATCGGCGCTTCGAGCCGAAGACATCCCAATGATTATTTTATCCGAGCGAGATATGTCTCGATAGCTCAATTGGTAGAGCACCTGCGTATCAAGCGGTGATTACGAGTTCAAATCCCGCTTGAGGCGAAATATTTTTTGGGATATTATAATATTTTGTATTCCCTAGTGTGATGGTTAACACTCTAAAAACAAAAATAACCAATATCATTCTCGTAAGCTCATAACGGCCATCTGGCAGTAAAAAGCGGAAGCATCACGATAGATTTTTAAAATTATTTATATTCTGTTTCCGCTCCCTAACCTCTGAATAAAGAAATTCTTTGTACAAATTCATGAGCCGGATAAGAAATTTAAATCACCCTCTCAGCCGTAAACTCTAACCCTTGCGTATAAAGTCTAATTTTGCTTGAGAGGTCGCTGTTGATCATCTCGGTGGGGTTCGGGCTGATTAAAACATCGAGTGCGTAACTTTATGTAAATGATCACTACTGTGAGAGCCGCATTATATTAAAACCTACTTTGGGACTAATTTCATTTAAAGCTGAATAAAATTCTAATGCTAAAAGCCAAAGCTCTTTGTTGAGGAAAAGGGTAGCTTACTGTTTTAGTGACCTCCGAAAAGTTGGCATCGCTTAGCATTTTAAAATGATTACCTAGCTATTTTACTAAAAGTATTAGGTATTCAGATCAAGTAGTTAGATTTGTCACAAAAGAGTGATCCTCTATGACTGATAAATGCATTTCTGTTTAGTTTTAAAAAGATAGGATAGAATAGAATAGAATTTAACGGGTGTGCCACATTAAGCGGAAAACTAAAAAGAAAACGTTATTTTATTTCTAGTCTTTTAAAAATGCTCTCTCTAAAAGCTAGTGTTGTTTGAGACTAGCCCTCGCTGAGTTAGAATTGAGTTTTAGTTGTATCACAAGACTTTTGTACTAAATAATAATGTTGCTATGCGATGAAAGATGACAAGAGATGGCAAAAACGTGCCTTTTAATTAGAACATGATAAGTTTGTTTGAGAGATAACTAAAGTTACGAAATAACATCCCTTAGTCCCAAAAGGTCGAGATGTTAAAGTCCTTCATCGTGGCTTCCGTAGTTTTATAGTAGAACCAAAATGTGAAGCAGCATCTACAAAAAACGCTGTATGTATTTTGTTAAACAAATATTATAAAGATAAAGAGTAACAAAATAATAACATTTCACAAACACGTGTTTAGAATATATTAAAACAATAACATTATTTCTTATAAATTAAAAATGTCTTAAATGTTTGATAGCCCGGATTGGAAAGATACGTTAAGTACGACTGCACTGTATGTTGTATGTATGTTGCAAATAACTGAACGAAAACTCGCGCCTTCAGCTTTGCGTTTATTATATTTTTTTTTATTGACAGTTGCACCGAATAAAAATCACAACAATGCAATCGAGCAATGCGTTTAATCCAGCTGCTTACGTAGTTGTCCTTGCAGCTCTTATTACTAGTCGGATCCACAGCGAGCATTACGCAACTCTTGTCCACACAAACGCTGCTGTCAGCACTGTGCTCGGAGCTCCCTTTCACCGTGAACAGAAAGGTAATAAAAGTTCTCTTTTTGCAACTCTTGTTTTGTAGAGCTCAGTTTACTGTCAGATTGTTAGAAACTGTGCGCACCTTTTCTATACAAAACAAAGCTCAAAACGGATGGTTTAATAACCCGGTCAACAATGTTTCAAGTTTATTCAAGTTTCAAGTTTATTATAAAAATGTAACATTACAAAATCAATATCTAAGGCGTAACATTCATCTTAATTAATAATTATTAATAAGTACTTATCATAAACCATGTCTACTTTATGTGCCTATTAAGTATTACTAGTGGAACGCGACTTTGCCCGTGATTACTTTTTTACGCAAAATTTTTCTTCCCCTCTAGTAGGTAGTTGAATTTCAGGAATTTCTACACTTTGAAAGAAACGCATTCTGAAAATTGTCTGTTTCTAGTACTTACCGTTTTGGCTGTGCGTTGATTGTCAGCTAATTAATATCGCAACGAATTTAAGTACTCGTATGTTAAGATTATAACACGAATTGTAACAATAAATATCTGAACTTTCAGATACTTTGAAAGCCACGGAAACAACATGTCTAATAACTTTCGTAAATTAAATTTATACTTCTACAACTTTACACCGCTAACCTTTTGTTTGAGAAAACTTATTACATTTAAAATGAATGATGGTGGCCATGATGTTAACAAAAGTGCTGTGTTGTGTATGTCAGTGGGTTCAAGGAGGATAGCGAATACAAGGCGACGCTCTACTGGGTTCAAGTTGATTCAAGATCATTATAAAGTTAAGATTTTTGGTTAGCGGTAGAATACTTTTTAATTATTTTTAATAATATTCACAATTATCTAGCGGCAGTTTTTAAAATGGTAATAACAATACTTAGTCCCCCGCGCAGAAAACAGTAAGCTTAAGTAATATTAGCGAATAATAAGCTGTGCTCCAGCTGTAAGGTAAGCCCGTTGAATTACAGGCTTCCGCGACTTAGACGGTACTCCGTCTTGAGATTCCACCCTCAGCCTCCCGATTCGAGGGCGCTCGATTGAAGTAAACAATTTTGAAGTCAAAAAATGTCATAAAGCTAGCAACAAATCTAAGAATGTCCGCGCGTAGAACTTCCGCGCCACTGCAACAAGCAGAAACGTTTCAAAACGCGTCTCATCTGAGCTGAAGTTACAAAACACTACCTAAAAGATACTTTCGCGACGTTGTAAATTTCTCACTATACACAAATCAAATTAAATCGTGCCTATTTTTCCCCGCGACATCCCGCTACGAGACGTCTAGTATTATTTGGTTTGCATATAATTGAGTTTATTTGCGACGACGATGCTGGCGGTAATGTTCTAAATTTAAAATCAAGCTGTCTCTGATCAGAGGAGCGGCTTGTTCTAGAAACTAGAGTCAACTGAGCAATGGCGACGTGAACTAATCAAGTTGTTTGTACTGAGTTAATTAAGTAATTATTCTAAGAAGTTAATAGAAAGTTTCTTAACAGCAATTGAAGGCCGCTACACAGCGGACACGTAGAGTATCAAAGTTAGTAAAGCCTTTAGAGGGCAACGAATGTGTACGCTTTTTTATCAAGGTCCCAAGTGACATACAAAATTTACAAATTGGCAAATTTAAAAACTTTATTATAATAAACTATCACAAAAAGCTATTATAAAATAACCAATTAATATTTAGATAATAAAAAAGCTTGAGACGTATGTGCTCCAACTCTACTTGGCATCCTTAACAAAAGCATGGCTCATGCAACAAAAGCGATAGTGTTGTTGTCAGTTCTTTTACGGCATGGGTGCGTTGGAACTGCTGTCATTTTTCCTAGCTTGTAAGACGTTTCAAAGTGATCCATGTGATTCAGCTGAATAAAGCACTTTTGACTTTTGACTTTTTTTGCTTTTATCTCAAAATTTATCTGAGCTCTTTCTCGATTTACAAACCGAGAGGCTTGCTTGTATAATTCCCTCCGCGGTACAAATTGTAGTTACCAGTATGTTAGTAGTAAATACCAACGATAGTGTATTTTTTTTATAGCACTAAAGTCTCAACCAAGCGTACTACGGCCCATTATGGTAAGTTTTTAGCTTTGAAATGATTACTATTTCTATCCCCAGCTGAAACACAAGAGGTAGTGGTTCGTTGTAATTACCCCGGCGTTAGATATATTCGCTGGCTGTTTGCTGGCGGGGCGTGTCGCGTCGCGCTCACACACTCCGGAAACGACAAACAAATACGAACGGAATTACTCGCAATACCTTTTTGCAGGCATTTTATTTTAATGTCCCGAGGAAAGCTAAGAGGAAACAGAATAAGTAATATAATGGCTAAAGTATTTACTAACATTAATTGTAGGGTTTTAGAAGGAAGAGAATATAATAAAAAGTTGCATTTTTTTATTTTAACTGGATAAAATTCATTCTGTTTCAATTCAGGTCAACACACATGTCAAAATCGGTTTAGCTGTTACAAAGTGATTAAACTTCAAATGCAAATTAGATACACTAAAAATTAAACTAAAATTAAAGATTTATAAATAAAATACAATGGGCAATCTTAACGCTTATAAACTTTTTTCACCAGACAACCTTTATTAGTGTGTTTGCAGGAGGTATACACGGTCTAGTAGTTGGTATCAGAAAGCTACAGGCATGCCACTGCAGGCATGTGCACTTAGCATGCAAGTTACGTAAGTTTCTACACTCACACTAAAGTCCTTCGCAAAAGATTTGACACCCGCCGTTATGACTTTACTACCTCTGATAACGACCAAAAGACCATGAGAGCGGAAATCCTAATAGCAGGATTAACATTAATATCCCCTCTAATCTCCCGGAACCGGAAGCAAGCATCTTGGCGATATGTCTGAATCCGGCACGTCCCAGTACATTTCAACTGAAAGGGGCGCAATATTCCTAAAATTTTTGCACAACCCCGGACTCTCTAGAATTCCCATTATTCCGAGACACGCTCACGTACGCTGGTCACGGCTCAGGATTACCATGCGAAACTCAGTCTTATGTCCTTCGCATAAGAGCCAGAACTTGTGCGTAATATATTTAATTTACATGCAAATAAGTTTTATCGATACTATTGATAAGGGAGTTATGACGTTGCGTAGCGCCGTTTCGTAGCTATTGGCTATGACGTAGCTGTCTCGTAGAGCTCCGCTACGCCGTCGTAGCGCTGGGCCGGTTCTTGTATTTCGTTATTTACTTTACGTGATTGTGTAATTTAGCGGAATGTTATTAATTTCTGACAACAGACATGTTTCGGAAGAAAACTGAGCCCAAAAAAAGAAAACGATCGTTTTTATATAACTTTTCCTAAAACCGTATATTTGGACAATACTTTATTACGATTATGTATTTATGAAGTATATTTCAAGTGAAACAAAATCGACAGAGTACATTTTAAGTTTATAGTGGCAGAAACTGCATGTTATCGTTAACTGACTTTTTTTGCAATAAAGTGTTATGCATTAGTACATTAATTAATGTTCCTGTACCTTGTCAAACGACTGAGAATTTAAACTTATCTATAAATTATATTTCTGAATTTTATTTTATTTATTGTGCTGTTTAACGTTATTTTATGTCAGCAAATGACGAGACGGTAAAGTCGTTTGATGTTAAGCGCAACGCCTGACCATAACAGCTGCAGTGTAACGCAATATTTAAGTTTTAAGCATGTAATCAGGATCCCAGACAAGCGGGATAGATAAATCTATTTTTCTAGAGTTATTTTTTTTTACCCTGTATCGTATTTTTGAGAGCAAATACTTCCCATCTTTTGTTCATACTTTTCGATCTTACTGTCGGCCAATATCTATCGAGATGGTTTTGCCATTACCTCCTCCGGCGATCCTTAGACGAGCGATGTTGCGCGGCAAACGAATGTCCGCCTGCGACGCAGGAGGTTGCGGGTTCGATTCCCACCTTGGTGCAAATGTTTATACGATCTACAAATTATATCTCTGTTCTGGGTATTTTCTATGTAAATATATGTATATTGTATTGTATTGTATTAAGTATCTCAGTCATCTAGTACTCATAACACAAGCTCTGCTTAGATTGGGGATAGATGATGCTATGTGAATTGTCCAGCATTTTATTTTTTATTACTAAGTACCTATTTAGGCGCGTCTGTAGCCTGGAGCCTGGCTGGTCTGGCACACGCGTATCTGCCCAATCGTTGATAGAGTGCTTGTCAATACAATCTAAACAGCAATTTGGAAAATAGATAAATCCAGTTTTGTCGGCGGCGTCTCGATCTCGCTTCTAATCTAAGAAAGTATCTGAAATGAACCCACCAATAAAAACTTACCCATGATTGGATTAGTTCGGTTGTTCCAAAGAGTCTTCACACTGCCACTCGCGGGTATACTCATACCAAGAATTTGCTATATTTTAAACCAAATTTGAAACCAAGTTAAACTAATTTATAAATCAACCTTTATTAATAGGTATGACTCGTTATCCTAACTCAATCTGATATATTTACTCTTGCAACATTTTACCACCATTTTTATCATCTAGCTGGTAAATGACTTCAAATCTTTCCGATGATATTACCTATTTAGAAAGTATCACAGCGGCTTCCCACTTGTTGGTTGTTTATGAGCACTGAAGTCAGGACTCAACAGAACATCCTATATCGCTTTACACTAAGTTTAATATTCACTAAAATAGTAATATTATTAAAAATGTTGTTTACGCAAATGTGAAAGTTTATTGTGGAGTGCGCAGAGGTGGGGGGTGCGTGTTGCGACCGCCAGCGCCGTACCGGGACTGGCGCGAGACGGCGCCGGGCCGCGGCTACTAGGAACTGTTTTTTTGGTGAGTTATTTATCTTCCTCTTATAGCTTATACAATAATCAAGGTATTTAATTGAAAGATTTCACAGAATAAAATCAAAAAATCAAAATCAAAAATTATTTATTCAGTAGAATCACAAGGATCACTTTGAAACGTCTTACAAGCTAGGAAAATTTACACCAGTTCCAACGCGCCCATGCCGTAAAAGAACTGGCAACAACACCGGCTGGGTTCCTATCGTTTTTTTGGCATGACCCTTGCTATTGTTATGGATTCCAAGTAGAGTTGGAGCACATTCGTCCCAAGCTTTTTTATCATCTAGGTAATCGGTTGTTTTATAGTAAGCTTTTTGAGACAGATTTTGTTTAATTAAGTTTTTAAATTTGCCAATTGATAAATTTTGTATGTCGCTTGGGACTTTGTTAAAGAAGCGTACACATTGCCCTTTAAAAGATTTACTGACCTTAGTGAGCCTAACTGTGGGAACAGCGAGTTTATTTTTATTTCTAGTATTAACATTATGATTATCACAATTTTTTTTAAACAGATTAATATTTTTGCGAACATACATAAGATTTTCATAAATATATTGACAGGGTACTGTCATAATATTGATTTCTTTGAACTTATCTCTAAGTGATTCTCTGGGACCCATGTTATAAATTGCGCGAACAGCCCTCTTCTGCAACACGAATATGGTGTTAATATCTGCAGCACTCCCCCACAACAAAATACCGTAAGACATAATGCTGTGAAAGTAGCTGAAATAAACTAGTCTGGCTGTATCGACGTCGGTGAAATGACGGATCTTTTTGACTGCGTATGCTGCAGAACTAAGTCTCTTCGACAATTTATCTATGTGTGGGCCCCATTGCAGTTTATTATCTAAGGTTATGCCTAGAAAAACTGTGGTGTCCACAAGGCCTAGCTTTTCATCTTTTATTTTTATATTAGTTTGGTTTTGTTTTACATTAGGTAGTATGAAACGAACGCATTTCGTTTTATTTTCGTTTAACAATAAGTTGTTTACATTAAACCACCCTACAATTTTAGAGATTGCATTGTTTACTTTGTCAAAGTTAGTCTCTTGTCGCTTTAATTTAAATAAAAGTGACGTGTCATCAGCAAACAGTACAATCTCATGATCGTTCCTAACAAGCCGGGGTAGATCATTTATATATATTAAAAACAAGAATGGCCCAAGTATTGATCCTTGTGGTACACCAATTGTTACCACTGATCCCGGAGAACGCTTTCCATTTACGTCAACTCTTTGTATTCTATCACTTAGATATGAAGTGAGAAGGTCTAGAGCAACACCCCTAACTCCATAGTGTTGTAATTTTCTAATTAGTGTCTCATGATGTACACAATCAAATGCCTTAGATAAATCACAAAAAATGCCTAAGGCATCTTGCGATTCCTCCCAGGCTTCAAAAATGTGTGATATCAACTCAACACCGGCATCAGTTGTTGAGCGACCTCTTGTGAACCCAAATTGTTTACTATCAAGTAAGTTATTCATACTAAAATGTCTTTGTAACTGAATAAGAATAAGTTTTTCAAAAATTTTACTAAATGTAGGCAATACTGATATAGGCCGAAAGTTACCAGGGTCAGAATGACTACCTGATTTGAAAAGAGGTGTTATCTTGCTATGTTTCATTAAATCAGGAAACACACCACAGTCAATACATTGGTTAAATATAAAAGCTAGGTCAGGTGCAATGATTTCAATGAATGATTTCACAACGCTAACAGAAATGCCCCAGAGATCAGTGGTTTTTTTTACATTTATCAGTTTAAATGCTTTGATAATATCATTATTATTTACATAGTCGAAATGTAATTGTATGTTGCATTGTGGTACATTATTTTTTAACAATGACTCTGCAATTATGTGAGAAGAGTTTAAAGATTTTGTAGTAGAAACTGGAATATCAGTAAAGAATTTTTCGAATGCTTTGGCTACTTCATCATCATGCTTAATATTACTATTATTAATATTTAAATTAAAAACATTATTCTGAGTCCTGACTCTTCCAGTCTCATTATTTATAATTTTCCATGTAGCTTTAATTTTATCTTGACTGTTTTTAATTTTTGAACATAAATATAGTGATTTTGCAACTTGACAAACGCTTTTAAAAATTTTTGAATAATTTCTAACTTTTACTTTAAACTCTTCACTAAAGTTGTATTGTTTTTCGCTGTAAAGTTCATACAAGGTTTTCCTGCTTTTATGAATACCAGCTGTTGCCCACTCACAAAATTTTGAACTGCCTGATACCGTAACCGTCTTGGATGTGAAAATCGAATTGAATATTTTATTAAATTCATTAAAAAATAGACTATACGAGTCATTTGGATTATGATAGTTATATGATAAATCAGGCAATCTAGAAATAAGGTTAAATTTTACTTTATCCAATCGATCAATGGTCACAGGAATAAAAGTTATTTTTCTATTTACATTTTTTTTGTTTCTTGCTTCTACATGAATAAGTTGACCAAGATGGTCCGATTTAATATTACTTATTATACTTTTTCTTAATACTTTTACATTAGAAAACATATTATCTATACATTTAGCCGAAGTGGCAGTTATTCTTGTGGGCTCCATAAATAATGGTTCAAGGTCAAATGATTTAAATAGACTAGTTATTCTGGTACTTAAAGAGTATGTTTCAAGCAAGTTTACATTAAAGTCACCGCAAAAATAGTAGTTCATTGAAAGATCAGAATAGTACCAAAATAATGATTTTCCCTTCAAAGATTCTTCTATTCAGTTATTCTATTCAAGAATCATCAAGAAGATCAAGTCGTTCGCCTGATGTTAAGCGCCACGCCTGACCATAACAGTTAAAAGTAAGTTTGTATGTTTTCATTATAAAAACGGGAATTTTTACGTGCCGTTATGTCCATGTAAGTACATCATTTTTCTTTAGTGTTTTTACTAAATTATGTAGGTATCATTTTATCTTTGATCTTTGCACTCAATTGCAAGAGTTTTCTTCAGGGTAAATAAAACAGCAAACTATGTTTTAATACTTATTTATTTATATACTTTAATAGAAAATCAACAGCTTTTTTAACACAATAAATAAGTATCTAAGTTTAGAGCAGAAAGTTATCTACACTTGCTTTTCTGATTTGGAAATAACATCGTTAAATATAAATAATGTAAGAATGCATTTCGCTGTAGCACTTTAAGGCAGCTATAATTTTAAGAAATAACCGTGTGTTATTTCAACATTTTGCTAACTTATCTCAGGAAGGTATTTTTGAAAGATGGTGAAACCACGAGAAAACATCCAACTATTTATTCAAGTTTATCTTTGGTTTTAAATACTTGTTTGATCAACTTCTAAAATAATTAACTTGTAATTAGATATTCACTGTTTGGCGCTTACACTTTAAAAGATATCAAACGCGTTTCCATGAGGCATCCACATCGAATTAAGAATTTTTAAGCAAACGATCGTATAAAAACCCGTTTTATAATAATGAAATCTTAAGATTGAACCTTGATTTTGTAAAAGTTATCGTACATAAAAAGTTACAAAGATAGAACTGTACTTCTTACTTCTAGCAAAACAATAACTCGGCATCCTGTCTATCTGTCGCCTGCGTGCTCTTTACACTAATGATTTATTTCTAAGCAAGCTCAAGCTGCGTGCAGCATCACAAAGCTAATTCCGCGTGTTCCTTCCGCCCCCGGATCCATAACTCTCTTTATCTCTCCGTCGCGAGACACGAAAATAATAAAAAGTTGTCTCATTTCTGTCGCTAACGACGCAAGTCGCAACTTGTCGCGCCCTAGACGGCGACAACGTGCCAGCGGCGCGGATGGTCCTACTTCACGTTTGTTCAGACTTCACTGAAATATTGCGTGTCTAAGCTCCGTATTCAAGAACGAAACTCAAACTCACTTCACTTCATTTGTTTGTTTACGGCGTCTGTGGCTTAGTTGTCACATTCTGCCTGTCTCAGTGTCTCGGCCTAGTTTCATAAAACCAAAATGGAGAGTGGAACAGGAAAAAATATGATGGTGATGATTGGGAGGGTCGGTCAACATTTTGAAAACCAGAATGATTTTTCTAAAACTCAAACAATACCTACTCAAGCATAAGAATACGGACCTAAGAGTAGTAGAGTTCTTTGTGATAGACCTCGTTTGGGGAAGAACTACCACCATACCTAATTCTGCCGCCAAGCAGTAAAGCTTGCTGTGTTCCGGTTCGAAGGGTATTGTTTCAGACTTAAGATCTACGTCTCAAGCTGGCAGCAAGTGATATCTTTGATGTTGCATGCATACATAAGTTACAGTACCCACTTACCACCAAGTGTATGGACATACGCTTGGGTACGTACGAGTGCTTGCGGGTTCGATTCCCGCTGCGGGACAACTGTTTACCAGATCTGATAATATTTGTTTCTAGTCAGGATGTTGAGGTACCTACCATAGTACTTGTACCTGATACTTAGAACACTGGGAATCCTAGTGTGGAGTCAGAAAGGTAAATAATTCAGTTGCTTTTGATTGGTTCAACTTCACTTGGTTCACTTGGTTTCAATCAAAATCTGACGTATTTTGTACGAATATGACAGCTTATTGACAATGAGTTGCGTAATTACCCAGCTCTGCTATGTTTAATGGTTAAACGAGCTGACCCACGCGGCTTTACCCGCGGTTTTCAGTTTTTATGCTATTTATACACAGAAACAGTATATATTGTTTTTTGGGAAATTAAACCATCTACATTCTAAATTCCATCACAACCGGTTAAGTCGTCACGGAGATGCGTGGCAGCAAACATACACTCAGACTTTCATAATTCATAATTCATAATATTTATTTGTCAGAAAGTAGGTATAACAATGATGTTAAACTTTTATAAAATTAGTCCCGGTACAATCTTACCATTATAGCCATGCAAATTTATAAAACATAAATTAATTAAATTAAATTAAATTAAATTTCGCATTTATAATATTAGTAGGAAAACAAAAGAGCGACGATTACGCAATAATTCGCGTAGAGCTGAACGAACCTTACTTTTGTGACAGTTACTGCGTATTTTGTTTGTTTTCGGCTCTTTCGAATGAAAAAACTTGGAGTACTTAATAAGTTATCTCATTAGCATGAGTTTATGACGAAGTGACTCGTTACAGCCGCACGTTACAATGAAACGTGTTGAGGCCTATTCAAATATGTTTCTCTTGGTACGCGGAATTGTTCCGTTGTTGCCGAAGGACTGGAGAATGATATCCTCCTATGCGGCAGCGAATATCGCTCACCTCACCTTATATAGTTCTTTACTCCGGGCACCGATATCATAAAACTAAAGTCTTATTCATAATCATACTACAAACCTCTGCTAGCTAAGTATCTTTCAAATCTGTCATCATCTTTTTAATTGGCGAATGACAAGAAAATATAGTACTAGTCAGCTCCAAAAGTTACAGTTTATTTTGTAAATAAGGTGGTTATTTTTATTTATTTGTAATGCAACACTATGTTACGTTAGATAATCCTCTCATCACACCGGTTCTGTCACCATCGATCGGTCCAAATACAAAAATTCTACTTATACCTTTACAAGGTCGCTTGTAGAAAGAACTCACAAGGATAATAATAAAACAAAATAAAACTTTTGAAGATGAGTCTTTTAATTTTCTGTTATAAAGGAAATGAGCATTTCAACGCACTCGAGGCAAATAAGCGATCAACAAAGAGATAAAGAGATTAACTCTATAATCGAGGGGAAGTCCCTGATGAGCTCTCGAACATCCGCGAGTCCGCGACACAGCGCGCGAGGACACAGCTACGCGACTGCACCACTGCTACGCGGCTGCTACGAGCTACGGGATACTGCTACGAGCTACGAGATACTGCAAGTGACGTAGAATGATTGTTTTACAGTAATTTTATATCAAAAGATAACATGTTATAGCATATGGGTTCGTATTTAGATAGTAAAAATAGTACGTTTTTGGTGTAAAATTATTGGAGTGAATGCGTCTTGTTCGACACTGAGACTTGTTTGAAGATTCAAAAACTAGTTTCGAGTTTGCTGTTATCTATTTGATTACATTTTCTTAGAATATTCTAGCAAACTCAAACTAGTTTTTGAATCTTCAAACAAGTCTCAGTGTCTACATATTTTTTTGGAATGTGGGTCGAACAAGAGGGGCGAACGTGGAACAAAACGTTAGGAAAGCTCAACATTCAAAAACTCAAACTCAAACTGATAATGAATCATTTTAACTTTCGATTAGGTTTTCACAAGCTAACCTGCTGAAGCTAGTTAAGTGGCTGAGTCGACCACTCAAGCAGGTTTCTGCTAAAGGCGTACTGCTCACGCCTCACTGCGGGCCCGCCGCGGGTGCTAACGACCCACTAACGCGACCCCGCCGCCATCTACTGGACTAGATTAGAATAATGTTTCAATTCAGCCAACGCGAGAAACGTCCTTTGTCTTATATTATAGTAAGTGGGTTACACTATAGTTATGGGATACAAAAAAGTTGCTTCCTGCGTCTGTTTGAACTTCACAACGGAATTTAATGCGGTTTTGATCAATAAATAGAGCAATTCCAGAGGTAGGTTCATACGTATATTTTAGGTGCAAAGCTGGGATAGGTCACTAGTAATACTATAAATTGAAATAATACATTTGCAGTTTTAAATAATGTAATCACATTATTAATATCAACCAATCTTCTTACAGTGTTTTCTTCTTAAAAATAATTGCTTTGAGCAACAACTTGCAATGAAAGTTGCTGTTACATTTTTTATAACTATTTTAAACTAGTTTTTTTTATTTTTTATTTACTGAGTCTATACTGTTAGGCAAGGAACCTCGTTTAACAGAGAGAAGTTATCGATAATTGATCAGCCAACATCGACAGCTTGACGCTTGGTTGGTTTGGTTACCTTCCATTCAAACCAACCCGGGTATATAAAAATGGATGCTGTATGTATTAGGAAAAATAAATCGAGAAAAGGATGGTGCGTCCGTGCCATATTTTTCTTGACTCAGCGGGGGCACTGCCGTGCCCACAGATGACAATTTTAATAGTAAGTTTGTGACATGACTTCATTGACAAGAAAAAAATAAAGTAGTGCACATGGATAGTTATGGATGGTGCGCATGCGCGTCGCGCAGCTGCCGCGCCAGCCACGCCACGCCGTCCGCCAGCCCCGCGCCCGTCGCGCCGCTCGACGCGCAGATGTGCCACGCGCGGTCCGACACGCGCTCCAGGCACAGCGCTGGAACAACATCCCACCACTTACTCGTGCACTGTTTGCACCCACGTACACCTAGCATCGTGAGCTATCGACAAACCAAATAACTCTGATGTCTTCTAGCGAGTTCACAGGATCGTGGAAGAGATCTATCATACTCCAACATTTCACAACAATTCACGTCCAGTATTTATGATGTTCCTACTGTTTGGACACTGGGCTAGACTCGAGTGAGAATGAACGGGTCATCCACCACGCAAACCCAATGCCGGATGGTATATGAAATGACACATGTCTTTCGAACTTTTTAATTCATGGAGATTATTCGGTTTTTCGTCTTTTATGAGACAGTAAAAAAAAAAACAATTTATGCACGACTGGTTGCGAAGCCACTTCCTTAGAATATAAAGGCGGATCAGTACCACTCAACCACTCAACGACCACAGTGGTCATAGGAGCCAAGCCCAGTCTCAGCAGTCACCATGTGACAAGCTATCTACCGCCTTGTTGTCTAGCTGCAATGGTGTGTTACCGGCGGCGATCTGCGCAGGCGCGAGCGCGAGCGGCGCGTCGCACTTGTTGGCGAGCACGAGCAGCGGCGCGCGCCGCCCGAACATGTCGGGGTGCGCCAGCATCAGCTCCAGCTCCTCGCGCGCCACCACTGCACCATAACGCACCATTACAATACATTATCATCATACTACCTGATGGTAGGACTCTTCAGCTAGAGTACGTCTTGGTGGGTACCACCGCATTTCCAGATATTCTACCTCCAAGCAGTAGTGTGCAAGCTGCACTGTGTTTAGGTTTGAAGGGCACTGTAGCAAGAGAAATTACTGGGCGAAAGAGACTTAACAACAAAGACGACCGATGTGGCGCAGCGGGCGCAGGTCCGCCTGCGACGCAGAGGTTGCGGGTTCGATTCCCGCCTCTGGACAAATGTTTGTACGATCTACAAATATTTGTTTTGGGTGTTCTGGGTATTTCCTATATTTAATAAAAAAATATTTATCTATGTATTGTATTGTATTAAATATATATCAGTCATCTAGTACCCATAACACAGCTCTGTTTAACAGCAGCTTACCTTGGGGCTAGATGATGATGTGTGGATTGTCCAGCATTATTTATTTATTTATATATTTATGTTATCGGGGTAATAAGCGCAGTGCAGTGCACACGGCACCTTTCGTCGGCACTAAAGCTAAAGACTATAAGGCACGCGTTTATTTTGATTTTGTGTAGGTTCACGCGCACGCATTCAAGAGCGAAAGTGTGCCATCTCGCACTTGCTATAATTGGGTGGGGACAACCATGCACTCACACATACAACGGCACCGTTTACGTACATACACAAACTATGCGTGTGGTGATTGCGACGTGTTTGCTTTATACATTTTATTGAGAGTGTCCGGGGTGTAGTAGTAGTGTGGTGGACATGCTCACCGAGTCGCAGATGGTCTGTGGCGTCGACTACGAAGATGACTGCGTGCGCGCGGCGGTAGTGCCGCTCCCACAGCGCGCGGTGCCGCGCCGCGCCGCACACGTCCCACGCCGTGAACGTCACGCCCCCGCCTGCAAGCAACACCACCACTCACAACACTATTATCAGAGGGGTTAGTCTCATAATCCTTAGAGACCTTAGGAAAACACTCTCAAGGGAAAGGAAAAGAAGCGCTCGTGACGTAGATGGTTAAGTTGTTCCTAACATAACGAAGTTAAGCACTGTTCCGCATAGTCATCATTTGGATGGGTGACCGCCAGTGGCAATTTCAACTGAGCGCTCCAGTGCTTCGGAGGGCACGTTAAGCAGTCACTTCCGGCTTTTTCAAAATTTGTTAGGCCATGACAGAGGTTTTCGGGCACCCTAGAAACTCTGTCACCAGGTTGGCCACTGACTCATACGAACTTGAACGGGAATTTTGAATGTGCATTTTCAGATATATACATATATATTTATTTACCTAAACTAGATGTAAAAGTGGTTTTTAATTGTTAGTTATAAGTTTCTTTGTTATGTAAGTTTTTTATTACGATAAATAAAATAAAAAAAAAAAGCTGCATTTTCTAACTTGCAGCATTTTATAATCTCAGATCTCGGCCGTCGTACTGTTAGCCGTTTCGATGCGCAATGGAGTTTTTGCTTAACTGAATGATTGTCTTTGCGCATGACAAGACAAACAACTAACTTAAGCCGATATCCACTGGCAGGAACTAATAAATTTAATAAGTACCTACTATAATTTTTTGTTATAACTTTTTGAGACTCCATAATTGAGTCGCTGCTGGTGTGCACGAGACATGATGTTTACGAAATCATGAAGTCCTCCTTCAACCTCATGCGAACTTACTTAGAAATGATATCATTTCCTTAGAGAGCCGTGAGCTCATGAATCCACAGTGCCACCGAGATAACCAACAAAATAAAAAATGTACGTTGAGAAAACCTAGAAAATCTCTTCAAGCCGCTTTCATTTTCATAAAACAAGGCGAGTCACTTCAGCGCTCTAGCTCGAGTGTGTGCGCTCAAACAACATCCCTTAAGTATTCATAGCTACCCTATACTAACTGCTGGCTAACCTGTGACACGCTCATATCACAGCCTATACTAACTACTATTGTACTCTGCGTCCTTTTCTCATCAAGGTCCATAATGACTGTTGATACTCTGTGGCGCTCTGTTATGATGTCTTCGCTGGAAAATCCCCACGAGTTTTGAGCCTTCTTTGAATGAAACCATGGAAACCGGCGATACCTTGAACCGCACAACGCAAGCAATATTTATCCTTAAAGTTGATACGCTAAGGTATGTTACAGTTCAAATTAAATAAGAGGTAAAAAGGCTCAATAATACGGATAGAGTTCCTTATTACGCGTGCGAATTTGTGATGATTTGCAAATGTTTCATGTTTATTAATAACTTGTTGCCACGTTATAAGTTTGTTAATAAAGTCGGAGTTTTGAAACATAGCTCAGTTCAAGGTTTAAGTATTATCAAAATAAACTACCAACAGTTTCAGGCTGTTGCTATGGCAAGTTTAGGACGAGATTTAAATAATATGACATGTAATCCAATGCAAAGTTCATATATCAGAGGACACTGAAACTCCCAAAATCCCCTTTAAAGGGGATTTTCAAAGGGAATTTTGACACAAATCCGTAGTAACTCCTTTACTTTGGTTATCCATAAGGACTATAATGCTCGATACAACAGTACAATATACAGAACAGTCACATCATGAATAAAGAAATATTTGAACTAGCATCTTTTACTAACTTTAACACACACAGTCTAATGCCAGTATTTGGTTTAATGACGCATGCTTGGTTTAATTTTTGAACTAACTTGGTTTTTAAAAAGCGCTTCGTTTACGGCGCATGTGTTGCAGTGAGTAAATAGATGTTTATCTAAGTATTACAAAAACCAACCAATCTTAAAAACGTCACCCACAATGTGCCAGACCGAGTGCCGCAGCTGTGCAAGTGAAGGCACTTCTCTCTCTGACTGTACATGATGTTGTCGGGGGCTCCGCACGAAGCTGTAAATTCGTTCTCATAATGTTGTTATTTTGTATTTGCGTCTGACGTTCAATTAGAATTACTCCCAAAACAAATAAACTCTTTTTGCGCAGATTATTTTTATTTACCTGTAATTTCTTGCTTCGTTGTCTCCGTGACTCTAATAGATAACATGGTTTCCCTATTTTACTAAGTTTTATTCATTGTTTGAGTATGACGGCTTTAAGCAGTTTTTTTGAGCCGCGCTGTTTTTACGTTACCCATAAGTTTCATTATGGGATAGGTTCAGTGTAAATAAAAGAAGTATTCTAATAAGAGATTTGAAAATTGTGAATTTTCCCTTAGACATACGTTAATTTATTAAAAGAAGAGCCCATTTTCGCAGAATAGTTAACTTGCTACCACCACGTCTTCTTCTAAGTACATAATGAGTAGTAAATGCAAATATACTATTTGCGCTAGTGCGCACTCCTTTTATCTAGGTAAGACCTAAAACACTATCTAAACTAGACTTCGTATCCTGCGTCGCATCACTACAACGCATTACCAGTTACATTAACTAATGCGACGCAGGACACGTTAAGAACACAAGTTTTAGTAACGCGTCTGCTGAGTCGCCATCAAATAAATATGGTGTATTAAATAAACGATAAAGGTGCATCCACCGCAATTACTTTCTGTGGAGCAACATTTCCACGTGTTACTGAGGAACATCCGATAGCAAATAATTTGATTGTTAATATTATGTTGCCTTGTTAGCATAAGTTATGTGATGTTGCCTAACTTGAAATAAAAATGGTAACAATCAATAACATAATGCCATGCAACGCAACTCCTCTGTTGCTGCAAGTTACTCTTTATTATATTTGGTTAATTTATGTTACTGGCGATACTGATGTTAATTGTATACCAAACGTCCATACGCGATGGGTAACATTGAACAAATGGTAACAAGTAGCCACAAAAGTTACAGATAGTTGCTAATGTTACCGTTGCACAGTGGTTACTCCACAAAAGTTACCTACGGTGTGTACGCACCTTTACGAGAACCTCGCCGCACGTCGCCGCGCCGCGCTAGTGGTCGTCAGAACCGACGAAAGATTTATTTAGAAAAGGATTTATTTCTAACTCGACAAGGAATGTAAAGCCTGTGATAGATGCTTTGTTTCCTAGATTTATGGTTGTGCTGAAATTATTATCAACTAGCTGTCCCGCCCGCGACTTCTTTCGCGCGTATTTGGGTAAGATCTTGCTTTATATGGAAACTCCATCATCCAGTAGTGTAAATTATAGAATAAAGTTTTAAAGTCTGTACATGCGATATTTACGTTAGTTTCAAAGTTTTCGTAATTTATTATGTACTCAAAATCAAAATCAAAACTAATTCATTCAAAAATAATTAGTTCTTTTAATTCTCATAGGTTTACGTCCACATCTATATAATATCTAAATAATATTATTTAGATTTCTGTGTTCACGTAACTTGTTTAAGGATCCAGGAACGAATAAAGTCGTTACAACGTTTTTATGATTACACGCGAACAATACTAACTAATCAACATGAATTAGTACAAACAATAAATTACGCAAACTAATATAAAAATCTACTTATACTTTGCTAAGACTTTAGATCTGTTTATTTCTTCTGATATATTGTAGGTACCTATCCAAATTGTTCAATGCCTAGGTACCTACTGGCAATGAATCAATTGTGGGTAGATTGTTTAATAGGGCAAGGCTAATGATATCACCTAACTCTAACAAACCGTGAGTGTGTATAATTACATTGATTGTGCGATTTGTCCTTAACTCCATCACGATTAAGTACCCACTACACTATCCAACACATCCGCTTTGTTTGATGATGTCAGTTGTTTGTGTTCGATTGCCGGTTGTCTATAGAAAGAGCAATTACTAGGGCTCGGGTAACGGGTAATACGATTTTCCCTATCTGTAAAACGCCTTTGTCCTTTTAGCTGAAATTTACAAGTTTACCAATCGCATAATACGACCGATGTGGCGCAGCGGGCGCAGGTCCGCCTGCGACGCGGAGGTTGCGGGTTCGATTCCCGCCTCGGGTCAAATGTTTGTACGATCTACAAATATTTGTTCCTGGTGTTCTGGGTATTTTCTATTTATTTATAATAAAAAAATATTTATTTATGTGTATTGTATCAGTCATCTAGCACCCATAATACAGCTGCTTACCTTGGGGCTAGATGATGCTGTGTGGATTGTCCAGAATTGTTTATTTATATTTATTTATATAATAGTATAGTTATAATAATAATAATAGTTTGCCGCTCTTAAAACCGTAAGCATTTTGTAAAATGCCCCGTTCGCAAATCGGCCCGCTTATTAAAAGGCCCCATACGCAAATCAGCTCGTTCGTAAAATGTCAGCAGCTTTTTATAGGTGTCAGTAATAGCTACTTCGTTACACTGGAAGAAGTCGAGGCACTCCTCTTGACTGGGCTTAAAAGTTTCTTTTTGTGAGTACATATAATATTTAGCTAAGCACATAAAATAAATAGAAACACCCAGAGCAAGAGCAAATATTTGCAGATCATGCAAACATTTGACCTGTAGCGGGGATCGAACGACCGCGCCACGTAGCTCGTATAAACAGGGTATTTTATTATTAGTGCGTAATATTCATAAGGAATTATGTTCCACGCAAAAAACACAAAAAAAGACATTACTTTTTTTTTATAACATTTTGTCTGAAAAATCTCGTTTAAATCGATTACGCTTTTCTGGTCAAAACCGCGTGTTAATAACCCGCGCGTCAATGACCTGCGCGTGTCAATGACCCCCTATAACCGCTACGGGGCGCGCATGCTCGAATATTTAATTATTACGTGATTTCCAACAATGATATACCTATAGCAATACTGACTTGTGAAGTGGTCCTGAGTGGTGGCGACGGTGGGCGCGATGTGCGGCGCGCGCTGGTCGGGAGGGCGCAGCGCGTTCAGCACCGAGCTCTTGCCGCTGTGGTCCAGCCCCAGCACCAGCACCGTCACCTGCACGCGCCCCGCGCCCAGCCACACCGACAGCCGCTCCAGCAGACCCATGCCTCGACTCTGCACCATCCAATCAGAAACATATTATTTTTACATCGCGCTCACACCTCAGTTGCGAGCTCCTCCCTTATTTATAAAAAACCTGTCTCTATAGAGTACTAGCAGTCCGCCCCAGCTTCGCGCGGGTGCTATCAATTAAAACCTGTCTCTATAGAGTACTAGCAGTCCGCCCCAGCTTCGCGCGGGTGCTATCAATTAAAACCTGTCTCTATAGAGTACTAGCAGTCCGCCCCAGCTTCGCGCGGGTGCTATCAATTAAAACCTGTCTCTATAGAGTACTAGCAGTCCGCCCCAGCTTCGCGCGGGTGCTATCAATTAAAACCTGTCTCTATAGAGTACTAGCAGTCCGCCCCAGCTTCGCGCGGGTGCTATCAATTAAAACCTGTCTCTATAGAGTACTAGCAGTCCGCCCCAGCTTCGCGCGGGTGCTATCAATTAAAACCTGTCTCTATAGAGTACTAGCAGTCCGCCCCAGCTTCGCGCGGGTGCTATCAATTAAAACCTGTCTCTATAGAGTACTAGCAGTCCGCCCCAGCTTCGCGCGGGTGCTATCAATTAAAACCTGTCTCTATAGAGTACTAGCAGTCCGCCCCAGCTTCGCGCGGGTGCTATCAATTAAAACCTGTCTCTATAGAGTACTAGCAGTCCGCCCCAGCTTCGCGCGGGTGCTATCAATTAAAACCTGTCTCTATAGAGTACTAGCAGTCCGCCCCAGCTTCGCGCGGGTGCTATCAATTAAAACCTGTCTCTATAGAGTACTAGCAGTCCGCCCCAGCTTCGCGCGGGTGCTATCAATTAAAACCTGTCTCTATAGAGTACTAGCAGTCCGCCCCAGCTTCGCGCGGGTGCTATCAATTAAAACCTGTCTCTATAGAGTACTAGCAGTCCGCCCCAGCTTCGCGCGGGTGCTATCAATTAAAACCTGTCTCTATAGAGTACTAGCAGTCCGCCCCAACTTCGCGCGGGTGCTATCAATTAAAACCTGTCTCTATAGAGTACTAGCAGTCCGCCCCAGCTTCGCGCGGGTGCTATCAATTAAAACCTGTCTCTATAGAGTACTAGCAGTCCGCCCCAGCTTCGCGCGGGTGCTATCAATTAAAACCTGTCTCTATAGAGTACTAGCAGTCCGCCCCAGCTTCGCGCGGGTGCTATCAATTAAAACCTGTCTCTATAGAGTACTAGCAGTCCGCCCCAGCTTCGCGCGGGTGCTATCAATTAAAACAAACAAAAATACAAACACGTATAAATTAGTATAGATAAAGAAAAAGTCTTTTCTCTGTTACTCATAATGTCAATGAACAGAAACGATGATAAAGAAAGACAATTAATTAATAGACGTTTAGAGTATGTTTATGAGTGAGGGCCTTAGCTCGTAGCTCTGTCTCGACTGGTTGCGAACCCACGACCTTAGGATCGAAAGGTGGAGTTGCTATTACTATGCTACCAGTACTCTGTCCATTCATAGGTCGCGAACAGTTGTAATGGCAATGTTGTCTCATTTGAAGATTGTAATGGAAAATACAAATTGGGCTACATTGTAATCGTAAATTATGGGTATGTAGGTACTTAGCGGAAAGGGCTCTTGGAAGGACCCAGCTGCGAGAACATGGAACTCTGAGATGGATATTTATAGTTAACAGATTTAATAACGTACCCATTGGAAAATCGTTAAGAGGTCGGTATTTTGTTATTTATATTTGCATTGGAATCGTTTGAATTTTACTTACCGACGACGAACAACTATGCGCTCATTTCAAGCCATAGCACAGTTGATATCGATATCCCACTAAAACAATATACGATCGATAGTCTCCCACCTCAGCACTTGCTCTCCGCTGCGGGTTCAGCTCACTTCACTGTGCTAGTCTAGATATATAATGAAGTTCACGTTGTAGGTATTGCTAAAACACTAAAATGGTGATATATTGCGCACGAGAATTTGAACATTAAAGTGTTATGTGAAAGTGATTCTCTGTTGTGCGCTGTACAACTCGTTGCTAAGACAACAGGAGTTTAAGCATGGCTAGGGTTGCCATGCCGATGCCGTCACCAAGGAAAACGCTGCTACTTTTACCCATCGTGAGTTTTTCGCCTCACAAAAGATAACAGGATTTTTATTATGTAGAGATTTTCCCGAATCATGTTTACATAGCGTTATTAACAATCCCGTCTACTATAAATTATGTATTTATTTATTGTCTATGCGAGACTCTTGTTAAGCCCAGTAAGGTACTACTCAATTGCCTATTATCTGAGATATTCAAATTGTTTTTATAAATTGTTATTGTGTTCGTTATTAGCTTTATTACAAAACCAACCACCAAAAGGCCCATTTACATGGTTCAATAATTGCATGCAAGAATTGTCAGATTGGGATAATATTTTAATCCATCCACTGTAGCGCTGTGCAATGTTTGTACATTGCACAGCGCTACAGTGTCGATTATAGTCTGTACAACTTTTGCACTATGAATTTATTGCTTGTGAGAATGAAGTGTTCTAATATTCTTGTTGGATAAATATTATCAAATAACTAACATTTTTAACATCACATTCGGTTTCATTGAAAGTCACCAGCACTAGGTATGTTCTTTTAGTTTCAGAGTACAGTTCACCATCGTTAACAGTGAGGTTTGTTTTTCCTAAGTATTTTGGTTCGATTTCGAGTATCATCTTTGCTTAACTTAGTTTGTTTGTAAAATTAAGGAATCATCTTTGTGTTTCTCAGGCCTCCATCACTTTTGCTGCTAATCTGCTCATCGCCTGGGATTGTGATGTTTTTTGCTCTGCGTTTGTACAGGTATCATTATTATTATCACTGGAATCATTGGAACCATTTAGATCACGACATACTTCTTCTTGCAATTTACTGTCATTTTTTAAAGCTCCTCTATCGCTCGGAGGTTCCTCGATATCAACGCCAACAGAACCGTTCACTATCGCCGCACAAAGTCCCTCGTTGTCAACGGCGACATCGCCGTCACCGATCGAAACATCGATCCCTTCATCTTTTCCCAGATCGACATCGATATCTTTCCGATCGGCATCATCGCAGCGCTCGTTCGAAACACGGTCCCCCTCGATCGCGATAGTAATATCTCCACGGCGGTTGGGGCCGAGCAGGGCGTAGATCTGATGCGGGGTGCGCGCGCGCGTCTCGGGCACGGCGGCGGCGGCGAAGGCGGCCAGCGCCAGCGTCAGCAGAGCCGCCGCGCCCAGCGCCGCCGCCAGACCCGCCGCCTGCACGAGGCACGAGAACACCACTATCTCCACCGCGTTGCCGAGGTCCGACGCCGCCGTGATCAGCAGGCTCGCGCACCCGCGGTACTGACATAGGACCAAATTAGCATCATTAGAAGCGGTGCTGACTTCGATGGGAGCTTAGATGTTGGATATGAAGCGGCACCTGGTAGGTGAACATCTCGGCCATGAGGGCGTAGGGCGCGGGCTGCAGCCCCGCGGAGTCCGCGAACACCGCGGTGGCGAGCGCGGCCAGCGCCCCGAGCCGTGAGCCCACCCACACGGCACCCGCGCCCGCGCCCAGGCCCAGCCCGGTCGCCACTGCTCCCCACACCAGCAGCGGCTGGAATCGAGAACGTTAAACGGTTCGATCTAGGTATATCGATCTGTCTCGTTTGCCAGGATCCCGATCGATAAAATAAGATATGAGGCATAGATGAGTGAAGTTGCTCCGTTGTGGCACTTGAAGATCCTTCCTGCCTTTGACTATAAAATATTTGCTTCCTGCTTTATTTAATTAAGGTAAAGGTGTGGCCGCTCACCCGCCGGCCGATCTTCTCGACGAGGTAGAGCGCCAGCGCGGAGGCGACCAGCTGCACGACGCCCAGCACCACCGCGTCGCTGGCTGCCCTCCTCTCCCCCCCACCGCCCCCCCCGCCGGGCGTCTCGTCCCGGGCGAGGGAGAACACTCGCTCGGCGAACTGCAGGAGGGACAGCACGCCACACATCTCCTGGCCGACGACCGCCACTAGAGCTATGATGAATGCTTTTCGACGACGAACGTCGCTCACTGGAATTGAAAGTGTCCCGTTGTTTATTATATCCACTCGGTCAGCCCGAAGAAGATTTCTGATAATTTCGATGTCTGCTGTTGACGAAGTGTCCGAGTAACTTACGCATGTCCTTAGCGAGTCTGAAAGGTGAGACAGGTTCCAGGTCGGGCTCGGGCAGCATCTTTAGCTCCAAGTCCAGCTCGGAGCTGGGGGTGTCGGGCGCGACGCCGTGGCACCACGCCAGCGCCGCACGCGCCTCCTGACAGCGACACGATCACATCAATATCTGCTGAAGTGGCTGAATCAGTGCTGCTTCCCTAAACTTGTAGGAGGAACAAACCTTGTGTTTCCCGTTTGCTGCCAGGTACGCCGGCGACTCCGGTACGAACATGTACGCAATAAAGTGTACCACGGACAGGCTCAAACAGCACAAAAGAACTGTCCTGAAAAAGCAGCAACAATTTACTATAATCGATAACTTACCATTCTAGTTGTTGCGTGAATTATTGAAAAGGTGCGATGTATGCACAAAAACCGCAGTCGGTACCGGTAAATAGCAGGAAGTTACCTCATTCTAATAAGCTCTCATAAATAATGTTATCTTAGCACGGGTAAATTGTACAAGGATCTACATTTTTAATGTCGGCTCAACATTAAAAATATTACGTGGCCAAGGTGCTACGACAGATTACCAAGAGTATTTATTGAATAAGGTTAGCATCAGTTATTAACATCAACATTTCCAACTAAAAAAGTAGATCCAGTTATTCGAAGTTAGACTTCAAACTGTCTGCCGGTCAACCAGCGCGGATGTGTGAATGTGTATTCCAGATCAAAAATCAAATTAAAACGACGCGCATACATTTTTTTACAGTAGGTAGTTCAAACTTTTACCAAATCAATGGTTAGGTGTAGACTGACACTAAAGTAGGTAGAGATCTTCCAGTCTAAAACTGGGATTATTCCCATCTGTCACCTAGTTTTGTCCCCTAAAGATCGCACTTTTTTGTGCGATCTGTCACCCTTTTTGCAATTGGGTGACAGATTACACTTTTATTTTTTCAAAATCTGTCACCACCAGTGGACAAAACTAGGTGACAGATGGGAACAATCCTAAAACTGCACGTCTCTCCACCGCGTTTGTCGTAGATTTGATTGTGCAATTTATAGAGTTGTGGAATAGAGAGCGGTGCAGAGTGCAGAGTGCAGAGTGCAGAGTGCAGAGTGCAGAGTGCAGAGTGCAGAATGCAGAGTGTAAGGTACCGGTGCGGGATGTCGTAGTCGGCAGCGAGGTACATGAGCAGGAAGCCCACGTTGTGCGCCAACACCAGCGCCACGGCCGCCGCGCCGCGCACGCGCGACCAGCACATCTGCAACCACCGCCGCCACCGGCTCATCACACAGTAAAAGCTACGTGAATTTACGGCAGTTCCACGCGCCCCAGCCTAGAACAATCTGGCAACAAACTCGGCTGGTTTTCTAACTTTTTTTTGATGATCCCTCTTTATCTTAAAGCTTCAGTGTGGTGCCAATCAGACTATACCCTAGGAAATACAGCTGCCCTTTTTGTTCTTCCGTCTTAAAGTATCTGTCACACATAAAAATTACCTCCGAACAGCTAGCACTCAACACAACACTATGAACTACAACAGCCTTTTTTGTTCTTCGGTTTCATCTGTCACTTTCATTTACTTACTTACTTTACTGCACACAATATAAAATTACACACAAAATAAGGGCTTGCATTTTCTACCGGCTAATCTAGGTGGTAAAAATGAGGTCGGCGTGCAAAAATGTCACAATGCATGTTATGAATAAAAAAAACCCAACAAAGCAGATAAATTATAAATCATAGATTATTTTTCTAAAAATAGACTTTAAGATTTTTAGTTCTTGGACATGCCGATTTTCTATATTAAAATAACATTACACTGTTTTTTTTGTATGCCGAAATGTCAATCTAACATCGTTTCAATAATGCTTTTGAGCTTGTGGTTACCCATCAGGTCTAGTGTCTGAGAGTAGTAGTGCTACATCATAAACCTACTATCGCCAAGCAGTGTGTAGCTGACTACTTATGAAATGAAATAAATGAATATTCCGCAAATTTTCTCATAATGAAGCTAGAGCACATGCACTGCGTTCTGCGTTGCAACGCGTAGCTAAGTTGATTTCAGCAGTCACGCCTGAATCAATTACGTAATACTGTTATCCGTGACTTTGCTCGCGGATACCAGGATAAAAAGTATTCGATGTTTCAATCCAGGTCATAAATCTATCAATATACCAATTTTTCCTTGAGCTGAATTAGGGCAAGTCAGTTCTTAGTGCACCCTACACATCCTTCCATACAGGTTTCTAAGCCCCCTACACACCCTATCTTTCTGGCTGTACGTTGCTTGTCAGTCATCTATCAGTCAGTAAGTCAGTGACGCGACGATTTCTTAGATTTAGACCGAAACGAATTTCAGTGCATAAAGTTTCGTCGACACGTCGCAAGCCGAGTATGAAGCATGAAGCAATTTCAATTAATCTAGAAGGTTGTGTTAGTCTAGTTAGGAGCAGCCACACAGAAAAAACGTAGGACAAGGAAGCGTCATAGACAGGGCGTCATGTAACTAATATGTACTACCGTACAACCAGGGCGTAGAAGGGGTGACCGAGACGCCGACAATTGCATACATTTTGTATGAAAAGTTGCGTCCTTGTCTTACGTCTTTTCTGGCCAGCTCCTAAGAGCTTTTACTGCAGCGCTCATTTTGCCGGTTTTGTATGAATGTGAGCGCTGCAACAGAGCTCAAGGTACATGGGAGACCTCGAGCGCCAGCATCGGCGGGATGACCCAGGCGGCGGTCCCTCCCAGGCCGGCTGCCATGCGCCCCACCACCACGCCCCACCCGCCGTACAGCTTCAGCGACCAGCACACCTGCCACAAGATATCTCGCTCTATATTTTATAAAGCTGGGAAAAAACAAGATTCTTCGCTCTATTACCGCTTTTACAAGGTGACTCGAAATTGTTTAAGTGGATTACGCTGATCAGATAAAAAAGGCATTGGCCATCGGTCGAGAGTTATAGATAGGTAGGTAGGTACCCACTACAAAGGCTGCGGAAGTGGCCAGCATGGCGGGCTTCCTGCCGGCGGCGATGGCTCGCGCCGCCACGGGCATGGCCAGCGCGCCGGCCAGGAACGTGGCCGCCGCGGCTCCCACCAGCGCCGCACCGCTCTCCGCTTCACTGCCGCCCCCGGTCCCGCTCTCCAGCGACACCCAGCCCATCGCTAGCCCAAACGATATCGACGGCACGTTTACTGAAAACAACCGCCAAATTCATTCGGTTGGAAAACCTAATCTATACACTTCGCAAACTTAGCCTCATTCAAAGTGAATATTTTGTAGCAATGATTACTGGGTAGAAAGTTATTGGGTCGAACGGGTAAGCACTCATTTTATATCTATTTTATTAGATTTAAAAAGATAACAATGTGATGTGAGTAATACGGCACAAAAAAAGTACCTACCTGGGTAATACGGTGCAAAGTACCTGGGTATCTTACAAAATTACCTGAGTCGATCAGTATTAATATGAACATTGTGACGTAGGTAAAAAATAAAAACAGACAAGTGCGACCAAGACTAGCTCTGTCTGAGGGTTCCGTATTTAAAAAATAAGGGTCTTATTTTTATTTGTAAGATTGGGTGGGATCTTCAAATTGAATCCAAGTTAGGTACCTAGTTTTATTTGGTGAAATCACAAGAATCACTTTGAAGCTATTATAAAAGTCTCGCAACAAACACAAATGGATTCCTAACTTCTACCGATGATCCCACTTTGTCACGAAGTTCCAGTGTGGAGCCGTCGAACTAGGCGAGGCCACTTGAGTCTCGATGTAGATACTTTAGTCAATTAGACAAGGAGAAGGATTCATTATGGCGGCCTTCAGGCGGCCTTTTAAATCCTTCACCATACATCATACGAACTTACTTTATAAAGAGACTTCTAAGAAGGAGGTTCAACTCGATTGTATATACTTATGTTTTTTTTGTATGTTTATGCGTTTTTTCCGCCAAATAAATTGATTCTGATGGTTTAATTTTTTGTCTGATTGTTAAAATTTTAATAGACAATTCCGTTGTTTTCTGTTATGGTACCTACGGTACTCTACTACTACTGTGTGGCTTACTTAGTTATTATTCGAATGGCTGCTCTGCTTGCTCTAGGTATAATTATTCAGGTACATTAAATATTCCATACACCACTGCTCGATGGCGAACAAATTTTTTGCACCCGTTAGAGTTACCTAAAGAGTTGAGCGGGAATTACCACCGAGAGAATATTATTATTAATATTATTTAGAGCTGTTTTTATTAATCTGTTGTTGACGACCAATGTGGCGCAGCGGGCGCAGGTCCGCTTGCGACACGGAGGTTGGGGGTGCGAGGGTTCGATTCCCGCTTCGGATCAAATGTTTGTACCATCTACAAATATTTGCTCTGAGTGTTCTGGGTATTTTATATGTATAATAAGAAATATCTATCTATAATATTGTATTGTATTTAGAATATATCAGTCATCTAGTACCCATAATACAGCTCTGCTTACCTTGGGGCTAGATGATGCTGTGTGGATTTGTCCAGCAGTATTTATTTTATTTATTTATTTGCAATTCTCCATTAAAAAAAATGCTCTCATCTTAGAGAAGCTCAATTCAATCGCCCAGTTACTTAGAGAATGAAAATGAAATGAAATGAAATTTGGTTTATTTGACAAACACACAGAAAGAAAACAAAAAAAAATATATAAAACAAGAGACTTAAATAATAAAAAGAAAAGAAAATAGGTAGGTAAGTAGGTACATAGGATAAACAACATGACATTTTTTAAGCAAGATAACCTACTAACTGGTGGACTGTGCCTTACTGTGCCAATTAGTTTTCTGCTGTGTGTGGGTCAAAGAGGCTCTGTCTCAGTTTAAGCTGCGACACATACACAGAGTGTGATGTAGAGGCTCTGCTCTTTTCGAAATAAAAAGTTATGCGTGGTCTTAACTTAAAAATAAAAATCTAAGTAGGTAGGTAAGGTATCTACACGTTGACTTGAGAACCTCCTACGTTTTTCGTCGGTTAAAAACTCGGTCTACTCTAGAAAGCGACAAACGGTAAACGGTACCTAACAGTTCAACTATGTTATTTGTTACTAAGTTCAGAGCGTTCACGGACATTAGCTGAACTAGGTATTAAAACCGACACGATATATCGCTTTTGTCCGCAAGAGTAGGCCCTCTGTCCACAGAGTCCTGGCGCTCTCAATCGACGGCAGCGGAGTGATTGAATGATTACACTACCTACACGTAATTGATCAATTGATGCAATTTACAGAACTACGCAAAAATTACCTTGGATCGGTAAAACATAGAGGAATGACTCATTATGCTAGGTGGGGTAATAGTATTACCCCACCTAGCTAAGAGTGAAACGAAACTGATATTATGCGTTTAAGAACCCTAACTCTTAGCAATGATCTAAGTGCTGTGTTTGATTGGACACGAAAATTTGGATTACTCATTAACCCTAGTAAGACACAGGTGATGATTGTTGGCAGTAACTATTACTTATCCAGGCTTGACCTTGGTTCTCTCCCTTCAGTAAAATATTCAGTTCTGCACAGAGGTCAAAAACTTGGGTCTGTACATTTCCAACAACTTATCCTGGGATTATCACATTGCGCAGGTCAGTAGAAGAATGTATGGAAGCATGCATTCCCTTAAGTTGATGAGAAATTTTCTACCACAATCTACTAGAATGACACTTGTTAACGCGTTGCTGTTTCCCATTCTGGATTATGCAGATGTGTGCTACCCCGACGCTACAGAGGATCAGTTAAATAAGCTGGAAAGATTGCAAAATCTCTGTATCCGTTTCATATATGGCCTGCGAAAGTATGACCATGTATCTGCCTTTCGCTTGCAGCTTAAATGGCTTGAGATCCGAGAGCGTCGGGATGTTCATATGCTGTGTCTATTGTATAACATCCTACACAATTCCCAATCCCCAAACTACCTCAAAGAACGATTCACTCCCTTGTACGCTGAGGATCGGCTTGTTCGCTCTTCACAAAAACACGTGTTAATGACTCCTCAATTTAGCACAAATTGTTACACAAATTCTTTCACGGTTACTGCTATTCGACTGTGGAACAGCATTCCACAGCAATGTCGTGAGGTGTCCTCTGTTGAAGTTTTCAGGTCCAAAATTATAATATTAATCATTATTATTAGTCATGTAAGTTTATTATGTATTGGTATTATTAGGTAATAGGTACCTATGTATAATTTTGTATGTAAGTGTAACTTAATATGTATTTATTGTAATATTAATATATTATTATAAAAAGAGTCTATGTATAAGTAAAGTAGGTCTATTTACTGTTATGTTAGAATTAAATTAAGTACGGGGGGCGTAACGTAACGTTAGATGAAAAAAATCACGTAATGGCCAAGCTACATATTTAATTTGTTTTTTTTTAAGATAATTTTATTATTGATTTTAGCTACGTACCTATATGCAATAGGTAGGTAAGGTAGCTAGAATTAAGTATCTACATAAACCTCTAAATTATAAGTTTCCGGGTAGGGGTTTAGGCTGTGCGTTGTAGGTCAGTATGTCAACTAGCCATATTTAATATCAGTGAAGTTTAGTAGTGAATCTATGCAAGTAGATATTTATTTTATGAATCTAAAACTTACTGAGTACAACCAGGATTAGCTGCGTGAAAAACCTCCGTATTCGAGTGGCATCCACCCTTGGCGTCGAGGGCACCGCTGTCATTGTGCCACGGTCTACCTTTGCTACAAACACGTAGCTAAACAAGACACAGGTATGAACAGTAGGTAGTTACAATAATCGGTTTGCCAAACCATTAAAATTTAAATTAGCTAAACCTACAAAATATATTCGCTTTTAAAACACAAGCTGGCAACTGAAATAATTAAAATATTTATATGAAACTGATTTCTTTTAACGCTTTTCATTTTATTAAATCGGTTGCACTATAATAATGAAGTGTTATTATTTATTTTGCTAAAACTATCGTATGTTTGCAAGAGTGTCGAGCAAACACTGTGGCACTGGCACTGTGCTGTGTGTGACTGTGACTGTACAGAGTAACTAAGCAGGGGCAGGCGCCTCTGCCTCTGTCGCTGACCTAGCCTAGCCAATCGTAATGTGCCCTATCTGTGTCTAATCCGGATCTTCAAATGAATGGATGGTTTCCGTGCTTTACACATCTAACGTGGTCGAGGTATCTACGTAGAGGTATGCAAGTCTATACCTACTTAAAATTCATTTTCATCTGAGAGTGGGTTTAGTTTAGTACCTACTACCTAGGTACCTACCTAGGTACCTATCTAGGTAGTTAATAAGTACCTACGCCCAATTGACTGATGATGAGATGACAATGGAGTTATTCCGGTAACCGGAGCTGAATGGCATGATTAGGTACCTACCTAGCTGATGCTATTCATGCCAGAGGTCAAGCTTATCATAGGTAACCATTGGGTGCTGCTATCAAGCTTAGGGACACTATTACGACCACCAACTAGGTAGTCCTACATAATACTTACAATTATTATTATTACTTAGGTAAAAAGCGTAACGTCCGCACTGCAATAAAGTACTTTATAATAATAGTATACATATACATACATACATACATAGTATAAATATACTATATAAAAAGTATTTATATAGTACCTACCTACCTTATGTACCTAGGTACTATACGACCACTACAATACTCAGAGAGTACCTAAATAGTTTGCAAATCATGCTGAAGAAGCACAAGGCGGTCGCGCGTCAAATTCAAAATTCGAACGTGATTCGTTTATTTTTGTATACGTTGACAATTTACTTGACACTGGCAATATTGTCCGAACGGACAGACTGCCATAAAAAACCCCATGGATAAATATTATTATTCAATCAATGTCAAATGTTACCTCTCTTTCTGTCAAAAGTTAGCTGCTGTCCTACGGCTGTCACTGTGATGGTTGGTCAGAAGAAATTAAAAGAAGAGTTGCCATTGGCCCTAGACTGCGGCTATCTCTGCCTCTGTAATGTTAGCCCTCCTGAAATCCCTTGTCCTATTTCCTATAAACTTATCCTATCTCTTGTTTTTTCTCCCTTTGTAGCGCTTTTATGCTTATTACTGTGAATAAAATAAAGTTGTAAATAACATGTACCTACATACTTAACAATAACATTTATTACATATATTACACTTATGACATGTGTATTATATTTGTGTTGTCTGTGTTGTCCTATTTTAATCAGGATGTAATAATAAATCACCTTGTTACAAAATTATGGTCTCCCCTCAGATCTTCTTCTTTTAATTTGTGGCGTCTGTGGCCGGGTTTGCCACAATTTTGCCATCCTCTCAGATCCTCCACTGTCATAATGTTTCAACCCTGTCGACATTGACATTGGCAAAATTGTGGCAAACCCGACCACAGACGCCACAAATTAAAAGAAGAAGAAGAAGAGTTGCCATTATTCTTATGATTTAAATCTATCCGTATTTTTCTATAGCCCGTTAAAATAAGCTTAAAATAAGCGTTTTTTTTAATAGCAGTTTTGCTATTAAAAAAATATTTTTACTTTAATTTATAGTTATGAACTTCTGTAACATTATTATGTTCATTTAAGTTTTATCAATCTTATCACAGACAAAAATGTATAATTCGGCTAATATTACTTTTTTGTCGTTGATTGAGGCATGAATGATAGCTCACACACCTTGTTAAAATAAGTACATAATAGACAATTTTTGATACCCATGTTGCATGTAGATTTTACTTGCTCCGGAGCTAATACCAAAAAACCCTTATTTGTTAGAGACAACCGAAAGTGGTACTCACAATATTTATTAATAACTATAATTTACTCATACAAAAAATGGTCCATAGTATTTAATTACTAAGATAATGAAGTCACGGTTTGAAGTTAACATCGTATTTGTATTTTGTATTAGTATTTATTTAAAACATTACATCTATTATTACAGGTAATACCCAATACAATAGAGTAGTCAACAAAAATCAGAAAAATAATAATAAAATAAAATAATTACATTCGAAATCTTCTTAATAATAAATAATTCATAATTTACAACCTAATCTTAAGTAATCCTATGTAGCTAAATAATAAAATTAGTACCTATTTACAATATAGCAAAGATTATATAATGTAGCTCCTACAAACTCGCTCTTTGGACAGTGGAAAAGATCTATTTTGACCGCCACCAGATTTAGCGCTCGTAGGGTCCGCGTCAGTGGCGCCCTGCCGAGCAGGTTAGTCCTACCACGAGGCACTGCGAACAGAGGAGGCCGCCTGCGACGCCCAACATATTCGTCCGGTACGCACAGTCTCATCATCTCCAGGATGGTTGGATTTGAAACCATCCCCCGGAACACCTGAACCACATACAGCGCAAGCGCCATATCCCTCCTAATTTCCAGCTTGTTGTATCCAACCATACCCAAAACGAATAAGGTTGGATACATCAAGGGATAGAAAGGATAGACGCCGTATGTCTTCCAGTAAAGGTATCGCGTAAATTTGTTCTGTATGCGCTCCAACATGAGGCTATATTTAGCTTCATGCGGAGCCCATACAGAAGCTGCGCTTTCCATCTGGCTTCTGACCAGGGCATCATACATTGCCGTCAGAGCCCTTAAGTTTGTGAAACCGTTTGCTCGGCGTAGAATGAATCCTAAAATTCTGTACGCCTTTTTACAAACGGTAACAATATGGACTCTAAACCTTAACTCGGTGTCCAGTCGAACCCCAAGATCTCTCACCGATTCCACTCGCTTCAACTGCGCTTCATCTATCTGGTAGTTGTAGTGGAGTGGGGCTGTTGCTCTACTAAATGTTATTATGGAACATTTGTTCACATTAAACTGCAACTTGTTTTTCCGGCCCCACTCCACTACCCTATCCACGTCTTCTTGAAGACGGACGCAATCTCCTTCCTCCCTTATTGGCAAGATCAGCTTGAGGTCGTCTGCGAACAGAAGACATTTGGCGGCTTTTACAACATCGGGCAGATCGTTAATCATAACGATAAATTCCAGCGGCCCTAAGTTGCTGCCCTGACTCACACCTGTTCTTGTGAAGTAAGGTTCGGATTTGTGTCCCGCAAACTCTACATACTGCTGCCTGTCCTTCATGTAGCTAGTAAAGAACTGCAGCAGTTTGGGGGTGCAGCCGATTGTCGCCAGCTTTGTCAATAAGATGTCATTATCGACCATGTCAAAAGCTTTTTTAAAATCAAAGTAGGCGACGTCGACTTGCACCCCAGCGTCCACGTTCGGGAGAATGTACGACATCGAGTTGAGGAGGTTACTGGTCGTGCTGCGGCCTGGTCTGAAGCCGTGCTGAGCATCCGATAGATGAGCAGATATTTGCTGCTGTATGCTGCGCTGCACCGCCGACTCGAACACTTTTGCTGGTGTTGAAAGGATCGCAATGGGTCTGAATCCGCTTACCTCCGAGCCACCGTCACCTTTTGGTATGGGGATTACCCGGGTAACCCTCCAGCGTTCCGGGAAATATGAGCCTTCCAAACACAAGTTAAATATATGGCCGAGTGGCTCCGCTAGAACCCTACGACAGTCCCTCATTACAAACACAGGTATCCCGTCTGGTCCTGCAGACTGTTTCGGCTTAAGTCGTGTAAGTGCTGCCCATACCTCTGCCTCTGTCAGCCGCGGCACGTGAACGCGCGAGCTTCCGGCGCTGCTTAAATCCTCCGCCTTGCCCACGTTGAGGGCCGCTGTAGAGGTGCCGTATACCGAGAGAAAAAACTTAGCAAATTCATCTGCACATTTTGCATTCGAAAGTGTACTGCCATCCTTAGTAATTTTCTTTCGGTCTACAGCACCTCGTTTCTCTCTTATATAATCCCAGAAAGCCTTTGGGTCCTCCGCTAGTCGGCTCTGCACTCGCTCCTGATGATGTTGATGCTCCAAGTGTATCATTTCCTTTACCCTCGCTCTACATTCTGAGTAAGCCTTGTAGTTTTCTTTGGACTCTCTTGTCTTATACAATTTATGCAGCCGTGCCTTATGTTCAATTTCTCGAATAATCTCTACAGTATACCACCTTGGGTAACTATATCTTGAGTTTACCTTACTTGTACGTTTTTTAGGTACACATGCGTCAAAAATCTCACTCAGGATACCATAAAAACAATCTAAAGCATCTTCTGGCTCTTGGGCTTGATATAAAGCGCTCCAATCCGCTGTCGCTATTGACGAATACAAAGCTTGGAAATCTGCCTTACCGAAGTTCCAGCTTGGTAGAGTGGTCGGAGGCGGCGGCGCCGGGCAACTCGTGGCAACTCTGAGTCACTGTCAGGCAAGAGGGCAATATTAGACTACCTTGCTTGACATAGGTCTTACGTAGAATAATTTACTCCAAGAGAATCTAAGCACTACGTTTAAAACTTTGTTTTTTACTTACCTATTTTTGTAAGTTACTCTAGTTTAGTTGATGCTATCAATTAACGTAGATCCATATCTTTATAGCATTTGATAAGTTAGCCGCCTGTCCTTCGCAGGCGTCAAGTAAACGTAAAATACTAGATAAAATGTGGTCCCGTTTTGTGATGTCGCAAGTAAAGCACAACTCTTATTTCCTGTGTGGCGTGGCCCTGGGGTTGTGGGTCTCTCTGGCGGTTATCCCTCTGGACGAGGAGCCGGGCTGCGCGGCCGCGGTCGGCGCTGGGGGCCCCACAGCGGTGCCCGACGAGTACGAGCCAGCGCGCGAAGAACGCCCGCTGGGTCCGGCAGGTCAGGCCGCTGGACGCAGCGTGCAGCGTCCCAGATACTACAGCACTGAACTCGGCATGAGAGGTACCGAATTACTTCCCTCTACCTTAATGTGTATTCTAAGATCAAGTTGTTAAAGTAAAAAACTGTGAAACATTCGATTCCACTTTCTCATGGAAGCTGCACATCAACTCGAAGCTGCCATCCTTTTACAGAGTACAAGTTACAGGCGCCAATATTATTACTCTTTGGTGTGTGCCCGGCAGACAAATGGTTACAAAGTAAACAATTGGAAATGTAACACACAATGCTAATAATGCTGTTATAAACTTGATGTTTGATATGCCAGGCTCGCTTCTTAGTGGAGTGCTGAGTTCAGAGGAAGCTTTAAAGACCCAAGTGCCAGCTCTCAACCAGACCATGGCGCGTCTGCAACCAGCTCTGAAGTTCTTCATCACAGCCAGAGCTATGAGCTCTGTTCCGGGACTGGCTAATGTTGTTGGTGAGTTGTTAATTAAGCCAATATTATTATAGGTAATCCATCAACATATCTTTTTTTTTTCATTAGTAAATTGAGTGATTTTTATCATGTGGTTCAAATGACCAAAAATTTTAGGAAATTTATCTTGTCTATTTGACTTTGATCATTGTGATACCTGTGATAATATACCTGTGTTAGCTGCGTTTGCTTTAAATAGTGAGCACAGGTAATGATTTCAGTTTAGTCTTAGGTATTTTGTAGAAAAGATTTTGGTTGAAAATTTGCCTATCTTGAAATTTATGGATTTCATTTTAATTTTGATAATTTTTAGGTTTTACGGACACCCGAGAGATGCTGAAACCATTCCACGCTCTGAAGTATCTGGCAGACAACTACCTAGAGGAGTATGACTTCTTCTTCCTGGTGTCGGACAACACGTTCGTGAACACGCGTCGGCTCACGGAGCTGGTGAGCCGGCTCAGCGTGAGCCAAGACATCTACATGGGCACCGTGGCCGAAGACGACAGCCACTACTGCTCTCTCGGTGAGATCCATATAGCTGAGCGATTGACCCAAAATGATCAATCACATTCACATCAAATGCAAGCGAATAAAAAAAAACGTTTCTATCTATTTACTATTATTTATAATAGAAAATGTAATTGATAGATTCAGGCGTTACTTTGCGGAAATCCATTACAAAATAAAAAACAGACGAAAAATCTCTAGTACTAGTCAACTTAGGACTTTGGCTCCAGCGCTCGACGGAGCAACACGTCTGCCGGAGAACAAGTCGATGGTCCTGAGGATGTCCCGTGGAGGGATGAAACACGTGTCAATATTTTTCTTTTGAGGTTAACTGTGGTAACTGTGTGACCTCATCAGTTAAAAGGTTAAGCGGAATAGTACTAGAGATTTTTCGTCTGTTTTTTAATAGAAAATGTCTTGAGAATTAAAATTTAAACTTTGGATTTCTCAAAAGAAAAAGAAAGTCGCCCATTTTAAAAAGAAGTGTCAGCGTCGCCTGGAGGGGGAGGGAAGGGGAGCATGGTACATGGTACACGGGTTAGGGGGAAACAATACGGTTGGTTCCAGAGAGCGGGATCATCCTGTCGAACTCTGTGCTGCGCGCGGTGCACGGCGAGCTGGACTGGTGCGTGCGCAACTCGTACTCGGCGCACCACCACGAGAACATCGGGCGCTGCGTGCTGCACGCCGCGCACCTCGCGTGCAGCGAGGAGGCGCAGGGGCAGCGCTACCGGGCGGCGCGCCTGCAGGCGGGGGGCGCGCTCGGGGGGGCGCTGGCGGGTGCCGTGTGCGTCGCGCCCGCAGGCCCCGCGCAGCTGCACGCGCTGCACGCGTACACCTCGCGCATGAGGCTGCAGACGCTGCGTGCGGGGACGCGAGGCCTGCGCGCTGCGCTGTGGGCGCTGGCACCGCGACAGCCTGTGGGCGCACACAACGCCTCCTGGCCGGGCGGGCTGCGCCGCGACCCCGGCCTCGCCGCACCCAAGCCCGCCTCCAGGTAGGCTCCTACTTTTTAGACGAGAGACTATTTTTTATTTATTTATTTAGTTTTATGGAAAACCAACAGCTAGACATAATTATCGTATATATCTAGGTAGCTACAGAAAGCCAATAACAGGTTTTCACTAAATAGAAACACAATAAAAACTTATGTGTGAAAACTACTTTTAAAAAAAAATAATATTTACTTACTTAAAAAAAAAACAACCTTAACTAGGAGTTAAAAAATTTAAGGGTTAGGCACCGCCTTGGCTTGGGAATGCTGCTACGAAATGGATCAATGTCCAACATCTTAGATAATTGATAGATTCAGGCGTTACTTTGCGGAAATCCATTACAAGATAAAAAACAGACGAAAAATCTCTAGTACTATTCCGCTTAACCTTTTAACTGATGAGGTCAAACAGTTACTACAGTTAACCTCAAAAGAAAAATATCGACACGTGTTTCATCCCTCCACGGGACATCTTCAGGACCATCGACTTGTTCTCCGGCAGACGTGTTGCTCCGTCGAGCGCTGGAGCCAAAGTAACTTTCGTCCAACATCTTGCTAAAACTATTGACGGGCTTGCTCGCTCGCACTATAATATATGTAAAAGCTGTTGGTTTTCCTAAAATAAAATAAATAAATCTGCTTTTTACAAAATTCCAAAAATGTTTAGGGTTCTTCATTATTGAATCTTCAGTAAATTTTATGTGCCCTATTAATTAAGTTTAAAAGATGGTTCTGTGCTCTTTTTTTTCAATAAATAATATTGTATTCTATTCTCCTCTTGGAGTGTTATTAGCTCCGACCGACCGCGAGCTCGCACCGATGTATGTGCGTGAAACCGTCCTCGAGGGCTCGTCCGACTGTTCATTCGAGGTCAACTATCAATGAATGGGAATCTTTTATGATTCCCCACCACGTTTATAGAATACGCTATAAGTAAGTTCGTATGAGTTAGTGACAACTTTAAAAAACCAGGACCAATTATTTAACGTGCCCTCCGAAGCACGGGAGTGTCATACATAGCGAATAACTCCCCAGCATATGTTTCAGGTTCGATCACTTGCGCTGGACGCTGTTTAACGCGAGCCACGCCTTCATGCCGGACGAGCACAAGGCGGTGGGCGCGCTCGCCTCGCCCACCAAGGACGCGGTCCAGGTGAGCGCCCCGACCGCACACGCTGGGTGGGAGGTAGCGCGACCGGACCTCAAGGACCTCTCTTGCGTTGCAGCTGGTGATGGATCACGTGCGCGCGTGGGCGCTGCGGCGCTGGGCGTGGGCGCGCAGCGTGCAGCTGGCGGAGGGCGCGTGGCAGTGGGAGCCGGCGTGCGCGCTGCGCTACCGGCTGCTGGTGCGCCTGCGCGGGGTCGAGGGGGGCGCGGGGGGCGCGACGGAGGCGGTGCGGCTGGTGGAGGCGACGCGCGCGCTGGGTGCGGCGCGGCTGGTGCCGGTGCGCTACGTGACGGAGAGCGCGCGCGTGGCGCTGCTGCTGCCGCTGCCGGGGACGCGCGCCGCCCTCGCCGACGCCGCGGCGCTGCTGCAGCGGTACCGCATGCTGCCCGACACCAACACGGACCTTCACGTGGTGAGAACGCTTGCGAGTGCGGTCCGGTCGTCAGGCTGTCGGTGCGAGCGGGATAGAGCTGCTCTAACGCGTGTGAGCCCCCACAGGTGGTGTTCCAGGCGGCGGACACGAACAGCAGCGCGGCGGAGGCGCTGGTGGCGCCCCTGCGCGCCGCGCTCGCCGCGCTGCCCGGCGCCTCGCTGTCGGTGGGGGTGGGGGAGGGGCAGAGGCAGGGGGAGGGGCAGGGGCAGGGGGAGGGGGCGCGCCTGTACGAGCGGTTGGGGCGGCTGGCGCTGCGCGAGCTGGGCGGCAAGCTGCACCGCGATGCGCTCGTGCTACTCATTGTGCCCTATCTCGAGTTCAACCTCGACTTCCTCAATAGGGTAAGCGTATTTTGTCGTTGGAAAATAGAGAGCTAAATATGGTTATAGTTAATGTTAGACTGAGAGAACCATACTTGAGTGTCAATCATGACTCAAGCATCGATTTGACAGAAGTATTCTTTAAAGAACTGTCAAAATTCTATGCTTCAGTGTTGTTTTGAGCTTTAGTTTCGTTCTTAAATACGGACCTGAAAACGAAGTTATAATTGATGTACGGTATCTTGTTAACTGGTACAACTAGATTGCTAATGATATCGCGTTTGTAGTAATACAAAAAAAAATATTATTCAAATGGTTATTGTTAAACGATAATGATGATAGCGAGAACGCGCGCCCTTGAGCCCTTGACGACTGAATGCCGACAGGACCGATTTGATTGCTAATAATTTGTATAAAATAAAAATGTTGTAAATGTTTGAATCTACGGCGCACGCGCAGACAGTATTGCTAACCCAGGAAAATGGGATGCTTATACCTTACAATCGATATCTATTGCTAAATAAAACATCGGTATTTTGAGTCGGGATGGGGGAGGTTTGTAGTTCCAACATCGTGTTGCTGCACATCGAGAACTGTCATGTTTTGAAAGCACTAGGGCTAACCGACCGCTAACAGCAAGCGCCCGCCCCGTCCGCAGGTGCGCATGAACACGATCCAGGGCGCGTCGTGGTTCAGTCCGCTGCCCTTCCGACGCCACGCGCTGCACGCGCACCCTCAGGCGTCGCGCGCGAGACTCAACACGGGCCGCTTCCACGCGCACGCGCACGAGCTCGTCGCCTTCTACCGCTCCGACTTCGACGCAGGTCACTATTTTATTTTTTAGGATTTACGTTACAAACTAGCGCTCAAACTGAAACTATTAAACGAAAGATGACTCGCTTGACAAAAGTAGTGAATGCACGTTGTTGAAGTGGGACGTGTGTGTGTTGCAGCGGAGGCGGTGTGGAGGGGCTCGAGGTCGGCGGGCGTGGCGCGTGTGCTGGGGGGGGGGGCGCTGCGCGGCGTGCGCGCCCCCGAGCCCGGCGCCGTGCTGCCCCCGCGCCCCCCGCCGTGCCCCAGCGCCCCCGCGCCCGGCGCGTCCCCGTGCAGACGCACGCTCGACCTCGCCGCGCTGGACCTGGGCGCGCGTCACGCGCTCGCGCAGCTGTTGCTCGAGGCGCAGCACGCGGCCCAGGCGCGCTAGCACAGCGCCCTTCCCCCCACCCCCACCCCCTCACCCCCACCCCACCCCCGCTACACTCCTGAACACGTATTATTAAGATACCAGTGATTTATGTAATGTTTCCGCCGGTGGTGTTGCGCGAGTAGATAGCGACCGAAACGTAGTGAATAAAGTGCTTTTTATTGTATAGGTGGACCTCACGTTATTTATCTCCCGACCTTTGTCCTTTCCTAGATACTGGTGCTGACGACTTCGGTGTCGGAATAGCGCGTTCGATGCTAAATAAAATTCATGGTAAACGAAAAAATGCAGTTTATTCAGATATAACGAAAAATAAACAATAAAACTAGAAAGTGTCCCGCGACACACCGCGCCACGCGTGCTGCTGAGCGGCGTGGCGTGGCGTGGCGTGACGCGCGTCGCTTCCGACTATTTACAATATACCGCCACCTCGCGCCGACACACTTATGTATTATCAAATCTACTTTCGTAAGGACAATATAAATAGTGAAATGCTTTATAAAAACGAGCGTAGTGGTGGGTCGCTCCTCTGCGCGGCGGGCGCGTGGCGTGATGCTCCGACCACTAGATACTAATAAAATACGCCCAGAGTCGAACCCACGACTCTTTTCCTTGCGTTTTAGCAAATTTATTCATAAATTAGGCTAAAACTGTAGTACATTTGGAAAGCAGTCGGCGCAACCTCACGGACCGAGTGACGCGGCGTGGCACATGCCAGTGCCTCGCTCCGTGTTCCTGCATGCCACTAACATTAATGTCTTTTCAATAGTAAAAATAAAAGAAAGTTGAGATGAAACGAGTCATCGCGCCAACTTAGTAAACAACTGGAAGCTGTATTTCGCAGTTTGAGCGTGGAATGCATTTGACTTTCAAGCGAAGACTCGAAATGAAAAATAATAAATTTAATCTAATTTGCCCTTATCACAATACAGCGCATAGCTCTAGTACACACGTGCAGGCGTACACACGTGCAGGCGTACACACGTGCAGGCGTACACACGTGCAGGCGTACACACTAGCCAACATTCACACAGACGTGTATAATATATCTAAAGTAATACTAACGTTCCGGGATACAGTTAACAATCTCACAATTCATAAGTTAATGCACTACTCGCCATTATATAGGCTACTTCACTCGCATCTATATTCGGCGAGTACTGGTACTTATCTATTAGTAGGTAAAGAAGCGGCGGCGCTCACGAACTATGTATCTAGTAATCAAATCTTATCTAGACAGGTACAATGTCGTTGATAGTAATCGCCGCGATCACGTGATAACACTCACATATTTAGCTAGTTAGTTAAAATATAATGAGCGCCGTCTAAACAAGCCGATTTTCACCAACTGACACTTAATTGTTAGATTTAGGCGTTACTTGCGGAAATCCATTAGAAGATAAAAAACAGACGAAAAATCTCTAGTAGGTACTACTCTGCTTAACCTTTTAACTAATGAGGTCACACAGTTAACACTGGCTCCAGCGCTCGACGGAGCAACACGTCTGCCGGAGAACAAGTCGATGGTCCTGATGATGTCCCGTGGAGGGATGAAGCACGTGTCGATATGTTTCTTTAGAGGTTAACTGTGTGAACTGTGTGACCTCATTAGTTAAAAGGTTAAGCGGAGTAGTAAGTACTATAGATTTTTCGTCTGTTTTTTATCAAATGACACTTGATGCCAACCAAAATAATTTAATAATAAAAATCTGTGTCGTGACTCAAACACAGCGAGCTTCGAGCCCCGAAAGGGTCGATACATTTAGGGATATTATAAAATGACAAGCAAGCATTGGTTGGTGAAAAAGGGATGAGGTCAGGACTATGTTCATTTCCTAGTCAAGTATCACCGCAGCAAGAACTCGCTGGAAAGCATAGTCTGGTGGGAAACTAAAAGAATCCCAGTTCAGAAGCTCGGTCCACTATAAAGGTAAATACAAAGGAGTAGGTACAAGAGCGGGAAAGCGGAATGTATTCCGTTCCTCTAAAATGCAAATATAAATTTATCCGCTAATAAATAATTATCTAAGTGTATAATTTAGACTAAACTTCAAGGCCGATATAATACAGACAGGGACGGGGTCACCATGCAGGCAGCTCGCACTGCCGCGTGACGCCTGCTCACAGCTGCTGCGCTCAACATGGCTGCCTCTGCCTGCTCTATGACCCCTCTCCCCCAATAAGCCTTTTAAATAAGGTACTTTACAACTGTTCATTCATTTTGTATTGCATTACTTATTAAGTTTTCGGAAAGAGCGCTTTGCCAGTTTAATTCCCATTTAAAATTAAATAATATGTACAGTCAACTTTAAAAATACATAGTGTGTAATTAAAAAAGCTGAGACCACAGAAGTTAAGATATACATCTGTGGCTTAGACAAACGTTTACTTTAATATTGTTACGAAAAGGTATAAAAATTCACTTTACTAAATCATGTTGTAAACACTGTAATAATTGCTCATCAAACGCTTTGGTGTAAACTGTAAGTTTGTGAGCATCTGTTATAAATAAATAAATAAATAAATAAATGTTCAAAAATAATTTATATAACTGGGGTGCTTGAATAGGTAATGAAAATATTTAAAATAGTTGTAAATCCAATACTATGTGGCTTCACTATAAGACTCGTATTCATTTCCTAAGGGCTGCTGTCCAGTGAAAATAAAACTAAATTGCATTCTGCACAATTCATAACAAAAATAAATAGATATTATCTAAAGATTATAAGGGTAGAGCGCCCGCGTATCAAGCGGTGGTTGCGGGTTCAAATCCCGCTTGAGGCAAAATAATTTTTGGGATATTATAATCTTTAGTATTCCCCTAGTGTGATGGTTACCTCTATAAAAAAATAAAATAGATATTATCTGTCTAATATCTCTAAAAGAAAAATATTACCACAGGGCCGGTACAGGTTCAAAATCATTTCTAGAAGCTAGGCCTGGCCTAGGAAGCCAGCCAACTTTAACAACACATCTAATTTTTGTATTAATGGTAATCACTCGTTAAAAACCCCAGTAGTTTTTACACGACTTGGTAAACTGTTTTTTATGACTTTCATAACTATATTTCAGTAGACTTATCAAAAAATTTGTGATTATTACCTTTATAGGTATTCTTGTAGTTGAGTGTACATACGCATCGGAAGCGCCCTCTCCCCCCCCCCTCCCCTCTCCCCTCTCCCCTCTCGCCTCACAGCTCCAGTATTGCTACAGTTGCGTTCCGCCAAAATACGCGAATGAGTGCTGGACGGTTCTAAGCGATAATCTCATCGTGAGATGAATTACTATTTTTGGATTTGTATCTCCATGTTCTCAAAGTAGGTCCCTTTCCGATCGCAGCAGTCTACAGACTCAATAGGACCGAATGCCAGAAATAAATTCAAGTTCTGTCGACACCGGATCATAGCTAGCGATTATAAATGTGTGTTGTTTAAAATATGTAAAGTTATCTAAAAATATTATCTTCGTAAACATCTAGCGGTAGGTTGCTCGAGGTTTGCTCTGAGGTAGGTCCCCGGGTACATCTCACTATCGAATGCGCTCGGCGGTGTCACTCAATGCACATACAAAAATATATCGATAACTATGGAAATTCAGTTGAAGGTGCGCGAGCGAGAGGGCATCGGCGCGGTCTCGCTCACTCGGGTTCCGGTGACGTCACGGCCCGCTCACTGAGCCGCAGCGGTTGCGGGTTCGCGAGCTTCCACAGTTTCTTCAGAATTCCGCTCGGGCGAAGTCTGCTTCTGAAAGCGAAAGAGGCGATACAAATAACAAACAAAAGCGGCAATAGCGGTCAGCCTTGCGGGACTCCGACATGTATCGAGCCGAACGTGACGCAAATAAATGTAATAACAAAGCGCTCCGGAAGGGTGGCGGGGCCTACCTCGCCGGGAACGGTCTTGTCGTCGCGAGCTCCCGGAGGCGCCTCGGAGTCGAGCGGCTCGGGGCCGGCGCCGGGCCGGCTCGGGGCGCACAGCGCGGTCCACTCGCCGTCCGGCGCGCTCAGGCACTCCGCGCACCCGAGGAACTCCTGCGGACAGAGCGAGGAGTGAGACCGAGCCGAGCGCGCGCCACTCGCAGGGAAGCGGAGGGGGACGCACCTTGCCGTCGAAGCCGCCCACCGCGTACATCACGTCCGCCAGCACCGCCAGGCCGGCGCCGGCGCGCGCCCGGCGCAGCGCCGGCCCCGGGGCCCACGCGCCCCCCGCGCCCCCCGCGGGTCCCTCGCCCTCCGGCGCCAGCAGCCAGTCCGTGCGGCGCAGCGAGGCGGCGCCGTCCGAGCCGCCCGCCGCCACGAGCCGGTCGCGCCACACGCAGGCGCCCATCGAGCGGCGCGCGGTGGGCAGCGCGGGCGCCGCCTGCCAGCCGGCGCCGGGCTCCGCGAGCGGCAGACGCTCCGCGCTGGCGAGGCAGTGCCACGCGTCGCAGCCGCCGAGCACCCAGAGCGCGCCCTGCCACACGGCGCCGGCGCACTGCGCGCGAGGCGTCAGCAGCGGCGGCGCCTCCTCCCAGGTGTCGGCGGGAGGCTGCAGGCGCCACACGCGACGCAGATGTGCCCCGGCGGCCCAGCCCCCCCCCACCAGCAGCGCCCCGCGCCCCTCGTCCGCCGCACACGCCGCGTGCGACAGCGCCACGGGCAGCCGCGCGCGCCCCTCCCACCGCCCCCCGCTGTACGCGTCCACGGAGTCCAGCTCCGTGTGCCCGTCGCTGCCGCCTGCGGAAGGGATTCCGATATCTCATCTGGGGGCTTATTCGCTATGACATAGGAGATTCCTTCCCAATAACGTGTAGCGCGTTCTATACGCACCATGGTTGGTGTTGTTTCAATAGCGATAGTTTCACTCTGAAAAACTGTCAGACGAGTCCTAAAACGTGGCTCGTCGACAACTATAAAGCTTTTGTCCGCTGGATGCGTTTGAGCGACTGAGCCCGCCCGGTCCCGCTTCAGGAGTATTCGTTCGTTACTAGTGATTCCACATGAAAATTCCTCGGATCCCTCGGAGGTTCGGTTTAATCTTTACCGCGATTCCATTCGAAATTATGATTTCATACTCTCCAGTGCCAATTCGATCTCAATAACGTAGAGTAAACTAAATTCGATCGATTTATTACTCCAGGAATAACTCGAAAATACTGCTGATATACACGGGGTGTTGCAAAAAGACAGAACGAGCTGGGTGACAGATGGGATACTCCCGGGTGTGAGGAATAGATCGGACAGCGCGGCCGGCACTCACCGATCACGTAGAGCGTGTCCTGCAGCACGGCGACCGACATGCGCGCGCGCTCTCGGCGCATGTCGGGCGCGGCGCTCCACGTGCGCTGCGCCGGGTCGTAGCTCTCCATCGAGCGCAGCACGCGCGCGCGGTCGTAGCCGCCGCACGCCAGCAGCCGCGAGCCCAGCGCCGCCGCGCCCAGCGCGCAGCGTCCCGCCGCCAGCCGCGCCGGCACCGCGCCGCCCGCTAGCGTGCCGCCGCGCGCCGCCGCTCCCTCCGCCCACACCGCGTGCATACACATCAGTGCACCGCCGCGCCCGCGGGACAGCAGCGCGCACGTGCCGCCCGCCGCCGTGCGCCGCGCCGCCAGCACGGCGGCGCCCCCCGCGCCCCCCCTCGCGCCCCTCGCGCCCCCCGCACCCTCCAACACCTCCGCCGAGCAGTCCCGCAGCGCGCCGCGCGCGTCCACGTACACGCGGTGCGTGCGCGAGCACAGCGCGGCGATCTGTATAACGCGTATTTTTTTATTGTTTTTATTAATGGTTCTCTAAACTGGACGTTACACCGTAAACTTACATTATATGTTTTTGACATAATGTTAATATTACAAGTGTACGGCCTTCCTGAAGAGAACACGGCATGCGTAAAATAATGTTACTAACTTTTTTTTTATTTATTTTTTTATACAACTGAAGTGGCAACCAAGCGTACAAGATGGTAAGCGGTTACCGCAGCCTATGGACGCTTGCAATACCAGAGGTATCACTTGCGGGTTGCCACCTTGAGGCTAAGATCGAAAGCCTCATGTGCCAGTAATTTCACCGGAAACCATACCCTTCACACCGGAACACAGCAATGCGAGCATTACTGCTTTGCGGCAGAAATAGGTATGGTGGTAGTCCTTCCCCGGACGAGCTCTAACACAGAGAACTCTACTACTCTTACTTAACTCTACAAAATTTGAAAGTTACTTAGATACTTATATAATAAATACTGCATCAACTTTGTCACCTATAGGTACCTAACTATTAAACAATCTCCTAATAGAAGAGACTGAAGTGAAAAAGATGTCCATTTCCTGACAAATGGCATTGTAGGACGAACACATTCTGTTTATAGGTGAGTGTTGACTACAACTAGTGTGACAGTAAGGAAGATCAAACTTTTTCTATTTTGAAGGAGGCTTGAAGGACGCGGGATAGCAAGTTTGAATCTTTGAAGCAAATCTGGGCTGTCAATGTTGCCATTTATAATTTTGTGCAGATACACAATTTCTGCTAAGTTCCTTCTGCGCTCGAGTGTAACCATTCCAAAATAAGTTAGTCTGGAATCATAAGAATCCAGACTAACTACACACAGATTATTGGCGTACGTCATGTGGTATAAGAAGTTTCTCTGAAGTTTCTCAAGTCTACTGATGTGAACTTCGTACGACGGACTCCAAATGGGGCTACAGAATACTGTTGAATTCTTATTTGCTCAATGAAGTAAATATAATCACTGATATCATCTACTTGGTCAAATAAATCACAAAACTATAAAGTGTATCACAAAGCTACACTCTTTGGCACCGCAAATTCAACTTTAAACAATAAATAGCAAAAATAAATATATAAATATAGGTACATAAAGAAATGGCCCCAAATGGGGACAGCGGGCTTAAATGGGTTAAGTGTTAACTATACGATTTAGTGTGAATGAGGTCCTAAGTTAGTATTGTGACTCCAGGGCCGAAAGATTCTTCTGGTGTGGATTCTGAAGTTGGGACCAGGAACAGTCAAGGAGATCTCTGAAAGAAGCTCAGGGCAGTTGAACAAGCTATTGTAGATTTTAAAAAGATTGAGAAGATCTATAAGCTTTCTACGAGATTCCAAAGTTTCCATGTTAAACTGTGAAGAAAACGTGTGAATTTCCTTTGAATTCTTTCTACGCGGTCGATGTGAACTTGATAGGAGGGATTCCATACTGAGGAGGCATGCTCAAGGTGGCTACGGATCAAGGCGTTATACAGACAGCTAAGTGAGGTGATATTTTTAAAATCTTTGCAGGTGCGTTTTACAAAACCTAACTTTTAGCGGCCTTGGCGATTATATTGTCAATGTGCTGTGAAAACGAAAGTTTTCCATCGATCAGAACTCCCAAGTTAAGTCAGAATAATAAAGTTAAAGGAGTAGTTAGATGCAATGAACAAGCAAGCCTTAATAAGGGTTGGGTGCAGGTCATCAGGACCAGCTGATTTGTTGCCGTCAAGTGATTTTAATAATTTTAAAATAAGAGGTTACTCAATCTCAATCGAACTAATATCGGTGAGAGAATTTAGCAACGGCTAGCATCGAATACGGACCGAAGTGGACGACTTGGTAGGATCCCCGAACATTATTGGTACTCGAGCGCATCGAACAATTTTAATTCATCGCCTGAAGCTAAAAAAGTAAATTCGTACGAGTCAGTCAGTAGCCAACTCTGGTGACAGGGTTATTAGGCCGCCTGAAGGCCTCTGTCATAACTTAACAATTTTCAAAAAACTGGGACCGGCTGCTTGCCTGATGCTAAAATACACATTCGGTCGAGGGACGTCGTTATCTCCTGCAGCTATGTTGAACGAGACGCTCTTTTGCAATACGTTCATAGAGTACCTAGACGATTTGAACAAATGAAAAAATACGAGAAGTCCCACATTTTTTTTTTTTTCAAACTAATGTTAAACTTTATAAAACTATATGTATGGTTATGTGTAACTGGATGGGTAGGGGCATGTGTGGCACTCACGTCCTCGTCGCGGTCCCGCAGCCAGGCCAGCACCGCGTCCGCCACCGTCAGCGCCGCCTCGCCTCCGCCCGTCGCGCTGCTCTCGCGCAGCACCTCCACGCGCAGCGCCGGCAGCGAGCCCAGGGCGCCGCTCGACCACACCTCCGAGAACTGTAACCAACCGACCAGCCGCGTCACGTGCTGCATGCTGCATGCCGAGGGGGCAGGAGGGGGCAGGGGGCGCACACTCACGTGCTCCGCGATGTAGCGGTCCAGCAGCTGCAGCTGGTCGGCGCTGAGGCCGGGCAGCGCGCGCACGGCGAGGCAGTGCGCGGGGCGCAGGCGGCGCAGCAGGCGCTCGGCGAGGTGCAGGCGCACCGGCTCCACGCGCAGCAAGCTCGCGGCGCGGTACAGGCGCAGCGCGGCGCCCGCGTCGCGCACCACCAGCCGCCCGCTGTACGCGTACTCCACGAGCGCCCGCAGCGCCTCGCCCTCCACGCCGGGCACGCGGTGCGGCGCGTGCGGCGCGGGGGGCGCGGGGGGCGCGCCCAGCGCCTCCAGCAGGTGCGGCGAGGCGGCGGCGAGCACGGCGCGGTGCGCGGCGACCTCGGCGCCCCCGCCCGCGCCCTCGCCCCCCGCCACCAGCAGTACGTCGTAGTGCTGGCGCGACTTGCGCAGCGCGTTGAGCGCCCCGAGCGCGCGCGCCGGCGCCCCCGCGTCGTGCAGCGACAGCTCCTCCGCCGCGTCCGAGTCGCCGCTCGAGTCGGACCCGCCCGACCCCTCCGACCCCTCTGCCGGACAGATGATGCTCATGCTCGCGCTCAGATCCTTTACATTATTATATTAGATTAGCGGCTGGTCCCAGCTTCGCACGGGTGCAATGCTTAAGCACCCGTGCGAAGCTGGGGCGGGTCGCTAGTCATTTATAAAGTAGGAGCCGACGCACCTATTTTGTTTAGATAACCATTTTTATAATTCGTATTAACTTTTGAATGGAATATCTAATTTCAATCATTCAAACAGTTATCTAGAGGTATTGATAATTTATTTGGATAAGGATTCATTTAAAGGTAAGTATGGAAAACATGCTCTGATTTTAGTCGGCATTTCTATCAACTTTGAAAATGTTACAAGTATGTTACAGTGACATAACTACAATAGTTGGACATATGCTACCGCGACGTTTTTTGTAGATATTAATAATGTTTTTTAATTTTGTAGAACAGTATTTTGTTGTATCATCAATAGTTTCGCATGCGTAATATGCGTATGCAATTAAACACATTTTATGGCTATTTTTTTTACACTTTATAGATAGGAGTTTGGTAAAATAAAAGAGGCGTATTAGCTCAACGAATATTCCTTTAATACTGACTATGATCCCTACTCTACTCATACAGTACATACATTGCTAAGCGACAAAAAAAATTAAAAAAAATACAATTAAGTTAGTTTTTTTTTCTACGTACAATCTACCTAGTTCTATTTTTCTTGGGTTACATTATTGAAGTTTTGTCCTTATTTTTTAAATAAAATAATTTATTATATTAATATTTATATTTATTTATTTATATATATTTTTTTAATTTTATACTCTTGTTACTCAGGGATAATGTGTGTTATTGGCCTGCAGTAGTTAATGGCCACTTCATACTCAAGCACTTCTTGCTACTGATGCTAAGTACGAAATCTTCTTTCATTCTAAAGAATAGTTTACATATTTAGCTTTAATATTTGTGCCGATTTGTATAAAAAAAAATCATAATTGATTGACAATCGGCAATCCGGCTACTATGGTGGGGTTTTGTTGTGAAAACGGTAAGGATTGTGTTTGACTACAAAGCGAATGAAACTTGTCTCATACCTCGTATCTCTGTAGTTGATCGTTATTTCGTTACTATTTAAGTTATTTTGTCTTAATTTAAATGTATTTCATTATTTTTTTACCTTAAAACATCAAATTATGGTATGGCCAATAACAGAAAAAAAATCTTAGTTTTAAGTTACTGGCCATACATGCACATCACCGCCAGTCACCTACGAATCCAATTTATATTCTGCCAAATTTGGCGAAAATGGCTTACTTCCAAATAATGCAAAAAGTGGAACCTTACTCCGCAATATTAAAAAAGTTTTTGGTCAATCGGTACAAAGCAAATTATTAACTCAATCTGACGTTTTGCTGAAGAGCACAGCAGGCCAGTTGAGTAGAGCTAAGTAGAGCCAAGATCCGATTGCCTGAAATAAACTTGTGCCGAAACCGATACTAATTTTGTTTGGTGAACTTTATACTTTAATTATTTATACAAGGGCTTCGAAAAGTTCGTTTATACCAGAGCTAAGAACTCGATACTTATGTTCCATTTATTTCTTAAAAAAAATGACTATAATCTGCCGTGTTTCGTAAAAAATACTACGGCCAATAACTGAAACCAAACATGCCAGTAACTAATTCTGGGGTGCCAGTAACACAATTTTTATTTGAATGAATATAAAAACTTTATAAACAATGTTAATTATTTTTATTGTTACTAAAATTATATTAGAACTTTTCCCGTCTCCATTAGCACCATAAAAACATCATTTGGATGACGCCTGACGATGACCAAGGTGCTTAGGGGGCCAATAATTGGTGCTTTTACCCTACCATTCTAAAGATTTTTTTAAATCGGACCAGTAGTTTTTGAGTTTATTCGTGTAACAAACTAAAAAATACAAGTCTTCTCTGTTTTTAATATTATTATAGACTACGATACTAGCTACCTAGAAATAATACCTACGCTTCTTTACTTCCTCCCGGTGCGTGCTTCCTATTCGAGTTACACTATTCTGTGCAAATTGGCTCGCGGTGAAATACGGGTTTTAAAATACTTACTGCAGATTTTTTGCCGGTTCTTAGTAGGTACCTAGGTATGTCAAGCAGTCAAGCAAGAATCGTTCAATAATTGGCTGCGGAGACACGCGATGCCGTGACCTAGTATACGTAAATGGTAAGTCAACATTTTCAGAGCAACTGGGACCGGTTTTAGTATAATATTAGATAGATTATCTAAAAATATAATAGTTGATGTTCCGAGAGGGCTCTTGCATGGAATCTTTGAAGACGCAATTTTTTTTAAAATGATCTTTATTTTACTAGTTTCATCCACTTCGCATAACGAAGACTAAAAATTGGACTATGAATTCCATCATTACCTATAATGAAATGTAATCTAACCTAGGTACTAGGTAGGTATTAATACGTACGTACCAAGAACAATATTTAAACTCACGGTCATTGAACAGGTACCTATGAATACAACTCAATGGCCAGCAAAGCCGCATACAATGTCAATTGAATAGATTCGCCTGCCTGTAATTTCGGCGCGTAGCCGTAGCCGTAGGTACGATCAGCAATTGGCTAGATTAGATTGGTTGATGGAAGGCACAAGGCACCCACACGGCAGGCAGGGGCCAGTCCTCCGCTCCTTCTCATTCTAAGTCAATGACAACGAACAAACAGGATGATAAATCTAAAAGCACATTAGGTTTCAAGTACGCCTAGCCCTATATGAAGACTTCGATCGACTAGATGAGCTAGAGTACCTACACGGTGAGCTGTGTGATCGACTGTTAAAGCTGGGACCGCCGCGCCGGCACGGAACGAAGGAATTTTATTTAGCTCGACTTAAAGATTAATTTAGTAGTGTCCTGCTGCGGCTCTGTCTGTGCTACTAGTTGGATAGTTGATAGTTAAGGCCAGCGGTGCGGATGCGGGGGGGGGGGAGGGGGGGGCTCCAGTGACCGTGAAGGCTAATAGATTCGTGACGTCATCGTCTAGCTTGTTGTATTGACAATAGAAAGCATTAACTGTTCAGAGGATTTTTTTATTGTCCAATTTTCAAAATAACCAAATGTTCCAAACTACTAAATTCTCAGAAAGTCAAAATCACAGATTATCATTATGTGTCCTAAACGAAAAATAATAACAAAAATAAATTGTTCAATGTTTCATTTGTAATTTAATTATAATAAAATAATGACTAAAATATCAAGCTCAAGCAAAAACTCGGGAATGGAATAATGGAACTGAATGGAGCTGCACTGAACCAAAGCTGAGGCGAGCTGGTGGTTGCTATGAGGGTAAGATGGAACTGACATGGTCCATAAGGACAAAAGTTCCTTAAAAAAAAGATTAAAAAAAAAAAAAAAAAACTTTTGAACGGAATGTCCGATTTGAATAATTCAAACAGTTATCTACAGGTATTGAAGCAGTCTTAAATACGAAATGATTTATTGGGGTTAGGATTAATATATGGAAAACATGGTCTGATTTTGGTCAGCATTTTTATAAACTTTTAAAATGTATAAAAGGAGTTACAGTACCTAACTACTATAGTTGGACATAATGGTAAGTTAATTAATTATCAAGTTTTTTGTAGATATCAAATATAATTTTCACTTAAAACGGGATATTTACCATGATTTGTGAGTTTTATTGATTCCCGATATTTCGGCGCAGTTACATGCACCATGATCACGAGAGAACTGAAGTCTTTGCGGGTAGGTCTTATAACTATTGACAGACAAATCTGTTCACCCTCTTTCTTAGTCTTTTATTGCGAACGATACTACCATCGGTTTCAATCTCACACACGACTCGATTTCGACACACGACACTAACAGTATTAGGGCGCACAGGCGGTTTTGTTTGAACTCCCACAGCTACAATCAATCTTATACACTCCTGGTTTTTCTAGTGGAAAACTATCTTTTGGTGATCGCAGGTAGTGTGAGATCTTCTTTAGAGGAGTAAAGATGGTTTTAACGGACAATTTGCCTAGGACTTTAGCAATTTTGTCCGTAACTCCTCTGATATACGGTAGAAAAGCTGGCTTTCTTTCTACTCTGCATCTTTAGGGTTTTGACTTGGTTCTAGATGGAAACGTTCGAAGCTTGTATCCGTTCTTACGTAAAACTTTCTCGACATGCACTAACTCTCCTTGTATGTGCTCATCATCACACAAATCGAATGCTCGGTTAGTGAGCGAGGTTACAACGGAATCGAGGTGCCGCGGATGGTGGTGAGAGTTAGCATGCAGATACCGGTCCGTATGCGTAGGTTTGCGGTAAACAGAGTGGCTTAAACTACCATCTTCTCGAACCTGTACTGAAACGACGGTCATCTTCCATTTCATATGTAAATTTAATCTTACTGTGTACTCCATTAAGGTGTGCCAAAAGAATTTTAATCTCCCGTTGCTTCCTATTTGCAAGTGTATACTTTTCAGTTGGAATTTAAGGGAGACCATGTTTTTGATCATTATTTTGTATTACTTGTCTAACATATATAGAGTCACTTTAAACCAAGTCTAAACCAGACAATTGCTAAAATTCCTTTCTCCTAGTAAATAGAATAGGTACACCACACCACCAGCCAGCCTCTCATCACAGCTCAGCAGCTTAGAAATATTAACATCAACTATTTTATTGGAGTACAAACAAAGAAAATTCTTGATTTACATATCCAATTTTAAGATAGCTAATCAGATTAGGCAATGGTTCTATAAGTGAATGTATTATGGAATTTTGCAGTGTTTTTAATAGTTTGTTTAGATCTAAACTGCTTGAGTGGACTAGTGCATGACAATGTGGATAGCATAGTTTGTAACAGTCATAGATTGAAGTCGGCTAGGACTGCTTGAAACTGCTTGTGTATTATATTTATACATTTATACATAGCATTAGCAAATAAACAAATGCATTTTGTAGGTAGGTACTTATTATTCTTTTGAAAAAGGTAAAACAAGAGATTAAGTGCTATTATAAGTGGCAAGTTGGTCTTATCTGATGAGATAGGTGTGTGAGGAGGAAGGTGCGAGACAGGACTCACCGTCTCCGTTAGTGTAGGTGTCGTGCGGCTTCATGTCCGCCTGCCGAGTGCTGGCCATGGTCTGCACTCTGCACCTGCAACACACGGCGACCGTGAGTGCGGCGTCCGACGGCACTGCGAGGCGGCGCGGCGGCGTCTCGCTAACCGGATTACGGCGGAGGCGGAGCTCGGAGGCGGCACGTGTTCCGGCGAAGGCCGCTGCGCACTGCGATCACATGGCGCGCGTAAACAGACCCACCTGCTGCACTCTGCCGTGTCCCAGCACCCTGCGCGCTGCACCGATCAGATGCAGAACATGCCGCGCCTGCTACTTCTCTTAGCAACGCTCGCGTCTAGCTTGTTTGATGAATTTATCTCGCCTACCCGATACTCAAAATCAAAAACGAGCGATTTGCGACCGAATTTGATCCAACCAAGCCACCGCCCGCGGCCGCAACGCGACGGTCTTGTTTTTATTTTGACAATGATCGATCGTCACGTCACTCACGTCAGTCAGTCATCCTAATGTCATGAATGTCAAAGATTTATTCTTTTTTTAATTTTGCCCAAAGGGCAGGCTAAAGTCCATACTACCAGTTCTTGCGTTTACTGGTTTTCGTATTTCGTATATTTTTTTCGTTATTTTCATCCTCATTGTCTTATGTTAATCATTCTGAGATTTATCAAAGTCCATAAAATGATAAGTAGGTACTAGGTTGTCTTGTCAGTCATAGCTGTCTCTAATCTAGTTCTGGGGATTTTCTTTGGCTATTTTCCAAAAAATAGTAGGACTGTCTCTGATTGGTGTGACATCACTTCGGGCGTGCCTCAAGGTGGTGTTCTCTCTCCTCTTTTATTTTCAGTGTTCATCAATGCTATCACTCAAGTTATTTCATCTCATTTCCATCTTTATGCCGATGATCTACAAATTTATAGTCACTTTAAGTAGATGAAGTCTCCTTTGGCATTAATCAAATCAACACAGATCTTGATAATATTAACTCATGGGCGAAGGCTTTCGGACTACTGGTTAACCCTTCGAAGTCTCAGGCTTTAATTTGCGGTAGCTCTTTTATGGTGAATAAAGTTTGTAGAACTTCCCTGCCTCCTCTTCTATATGCTAACTCTCCCATCTACTTTTCCGCTAATGCCAAGAACCTGGGTGTTATTTTTGATTCTCAATTGTCTTGGACAAGCCACGTAAATGAAATTAGTAAACGAGTCAATTACTCATTCCAATCTCTCAAGCGATTTCAGAAATTTTTGCCAATTAAGACCAAAGTAACATTGGCTCAAACACTTTTATTACCTCTTCTAGATTATGCCAACTCATGTTTCATCGACGCCACGGAAGAGTATCTAAATAAACTGGAGCGTCTTCAAAACTTGTGTATTCGTTTTATTTTCGGACTGCTCAAGTTTGATCACGTCTCAATGTTCAGAGCCCAGTTGAAATGGCTTCCTATACGTTGTCGCCGTGATCTACATGTTCTATCCCTTCTTTATAACATTCTGAACAATCCTCTCTCTCCTTCTTATCTTCGTGAGCGTTTTGATTTCCTTGTCCCTCGTGGTGAGCCCTGCAGAACAGCTAAATCCTTACTTCTTAAAACTCCCTCTCACTCCTCTAGTCGCTATAGTGGATCTATTACTGTGTTAAAGCGTGGAACTCACTCCCTCATGAAATCCGCGCTAGTCCTTCACTCAGTATTTTCAAGCGAAAAGTCAAAGAGCACTATCTTTCCTTGTAAGTGTGTATTTATATAATTTAAGTATAATTAGTTGATATTTAGTATATTACTGACTGGTACCCCAGAGATGGCAAGCGCAATAGAGGGCGTCAACAAATGAGATGGGAAGACGACCTAAAACTCACAGCTGGACAACACTGGAGAAGGGTAGCTCAAGATAGAACCCAATGGAAAGCGTTAGAGGAGGCCTATGCCAAGAGGCACACTGAACTGAGGGACATTTTATAGTCGAACCCAAACCCATAACAATACCAAAACCATGTAAACCCAAAGTTTAGAATAAAAGGCTCATTTATTTTATATTTTATTTATTTATTAGTATATTATTTAGGTTTATATTTATTATGTAGGTAAGTTTATGTATTATTCGAATGTATATATTTATATGTTATGTATTTATTGCTAAATATTTGTTTTGTGTTTAATATTTTTTTTATATCATTTCTTGTTATTATGTCCTGGTGTGCACCTACCCACTTCTACTAAATCATCTCTCATTCACTACTAGGCTTGCTGGAAGAGAACTCTTTTTAGGGTTAAGCTCGCCTGTGTACATGCACTATATTTTAAGTTTTTTGTTGTGTGTAGTTGTGTGTACAATAAAGTATAAAGGACTGTCAACAACTAAATATGTAGTAGCACCATCTCTAATTGTTTTTTCGTATCATTTTAAGTTTTATTGCGTTATGGTGATAGTTTATTCAATAACTTGTTTAGGTACCTACTTTAGTTAAAGAAACACCGCCATTTTCTTTAGAAATGTTTGCTATGTTGCTAAGCGAAAATGAAACTATTTACTCGACACTGGCAGAATTGTGGCAAAATAAGCCACAGAAGCCCTAAACAAAGAAAAGAGGTGTTCTGTAGTTTTTTTTTGTACCTCTGAAGTGGCAACTTGGTGGTCAGCGGTTACCGTAGCTTATGTACGCATGCAACATCAAAGATATCACCTGTGTGTTACTACCCTGAGACGTTATATGAAAAGTTTCATGTGCCTGTAATTTCACTAGAAACCATACCCTTCGAACCGGAACACAGCAATACTGCTTGGCGGCTGAAATCAGTACGGTGGTAGTCCTTCCCCGGACGAGCTATAACACAAAGAACTCTATTATGTACTCTTAATTATTTTTAGGTCAATTACGTGATTTGGTCTGGTCTAAATAAACGAAAACCCCTCATTCAAGTCGGAAAAGGTAAACAAACAAATTATGTCATTAACGTATGAGAAACACAAAATTGACATTTGACAATAACATTTGTTTGTTTAACTTATTTTATTTTGTTTTATTTTTACTTATTTGGAAAACTAACAGCCAAGAGAATGTAACCACTACGTTTAACTAACAGTTTAAATCATGTGAGAATGGTAATGCATAAAAAATAGAACATGATTAACCTAGACAGTTTCTAATTTGTCTGAGGTTTTCATTAATAGCATACTAATATCTATTCTGTGCTAATAGTTCACAGACCCTAACCACAGAACAGAAAAAACACTTAGGCTGGAAACAGTGCTCGACCGACGTACGTCCTGATCGTACGTCCTGACCGTCAGCGCTGATCATCGGTTGCGAAAATGCATTCAGTGCTACGCTGACGGCGAACTGAGACACTCGTGTACAGTTCACAAGAAAAATGAATCCTTTTGCTGTAAATGCCCTAATTTATTACCTATATCCTTTTTCTCGCTGTCAGACTTATCGTCAAAATCTGGAATTAATTCTTTACAAACTTGTCGCCAAGCACTTATTTTAGCATCACGGTCTTTATAAAATGCAGACGATAAATCCCATATTGCAGGACGAAGCCGCACTTCAGTGATAAGGCGCTCTGTATCGATGTTCATTTTTGCTTTCGAGTATACGTATGCGCGTACAGTCGGTAGCTCCGTCAGCGAAGCACTGAACGCGTCCATACAATCTCATAGCTCGTCGGTCGACCGATGTCCGCGCGATCGACGAGCCGGACCGACGGCTCGACCGACCGTACGCGTGTACCAACCCATGCGCGTACCGTCAGCGTAGCTGTGTGCGCGTTCATAGACTTGCATAGATATAGCTACGCCTGTTTCCAGCCTTAGGTTAGGTTTTAACACTTAGTAATCATAAGAAAAAATGAAAAAACTGGTGGAAACGCAGCCTATTAACACAGTAATACTACTACTCGTAGGCTACACTGAAAACCAGCGCTACAGACACATTATGTCTGCAGCACATGCTGAGTGGCTGCCTTTTTTTCGTCACAATAGTTAAGTTTTAATTTGTATTGTTATTTTTATTTTTATGTTAATTGTGTGGCGTTAAGTAAATATTTTTCTATTCTATTCTATTCTAATACCATGGAACTAATACCCATTGTAGGTACTACGGGGTAGGTATACCTACTTACCCACTTTCTTTGACTTTTTGAACTTTCTCCAAAAATGGGCAAAAAGGGGGCTACTGGATATTATCTCCGCCTTATTGAGATCCGATTTCAATGGTAAAAAAAGCTTTTCAAAATGCAGTAAATTGCTCACGAGATCTACCTACTGTTCGCAGAGAACTACCTAGGTACTACCTACTTACTAGTTTATTGTATGTACCAACCTAGTAGGTAAATAAACGAATAATTCTCGTACCTGCGTTTGTCTTGCATTATAAATAAACACGCGATTTATAGGTAGGTACCTACTAGCAAAGATTTCGACATGTATATAGTCAAAGCCTACTAGGTACTACCTTGTCACCGGGAGGAGTAAAGATAGGGCGGCTCAGCAGTCGGCAGTCAAGTGATGAGTGTCCGGAGCTCGGACGCGGCTCGGCCGGGGCTCGCGCGGCGCGGTGACGGCGCGTGACGTCACCGCTCGGCGGCGCATCGATCGCCCAGCTCGGGGCGGCGCGGCGCGGCGGCAAGGGCGGCGGCGGCAGTGCGCCTCGCTCGGTCGGCGGCGACGCGCGCCCGACATGTGCGCCGTCCGCTCCGCTCCGCTGCTGCTGCTCGCGCTGCTCGCCTCTCTGCCTCACGCCAACCGTGTCGCGTGAGTGTCTGCCCAGTGCCTACGCCCCGGTCTCCAGCCCCGCGGAGGATCCTCGGATACTAGCACGGGCCGCGTCCGCTCAGCTCGCGAATGTTTTGTCTCCGCACCGATCGTTAGCTCCGGGCACGACACCCATCCGTTTCGATGCGTCGGATTGTCGAATCGAATAAATTATTCCGTTTGCGAGCGCCACCCCTTTGCGTTACTCATTTTCAAAGCTTCACATATTATTTTAGATCTAAGGTCTAGAATGTTGTAGGTATAATAACAGGTCCCCAGCTAGCCAGCTTTAGGAACCTAATATCATTTACATATCTAGCCAGATTTACTTAGCGCACCTGCAGCGCCTTGCAATAGAAACCATAGAAACAAAATTTTAACTGAGCATCAATGATATTGCGTTGACTACCCAGGCTCTGAATCCTATCAAAGACATTGAGAATAATGACTATCAAAGGTTTTTTTGGTAAATTAGGTACAAGACATATTTTTTTAGATAATTTATAATTTTGACTTCCTGTTTTTCAATTCAAAGCATAGCCTTTCAAGAAATCAAAAAGTTCAAATTTTTTTGTAGTTGCGGATTCTTCTCTGACTTATTTTTTAGTCAGGTAGCTGTAATAATACCTACATACCTAGGTGGCTGGGTCCTTTGATTATTATTTACAAGCCGCCTAGCTAAGAGGGTGTAGTTATTGTCCTAGATATATCAGATAATACTCGAGCGCCATGTTCGGAGTAGGGTTGGCCCAGTAGGTTTGTTCACGCGGTTGGTCAGTGCAGGCGCCTGGCAGCCAGCGCCAACGGGTGGACGCGATACGCTCGAAGGATGCTGCTTGATCGCGTGCTGCGCTGCGGCTGTGTTGATGTAACGCCGTCTCTTCCCTTGCAGGGGTGGCGGCGGCGGGGGCGGCGGCGGCATGTTCGGGGATGTCAACATCTCCTCCATCCTCGACTCCTTCAGCATCAGCTACGATAAGAGAGTGAGGCCAAACTACGGAGGTCAGTCTGGAGACATTTAAATTATCATAATAGAAGTAGGAGTCGGAGTTCGGAGCTCGGACTTGTTAAATCTCGCGAGCGTGGTCGTCTCGGAGAGTTCCGTGGTGATGGTGTTTAGTTGGCATCGCTCGCCGGGCCGCTGGCTGCAGGCTTTGACTTTACATCCGAAGCAGCCTGTTATCTGTGTGTTTAATTAAAATGGTTTTGCAGGACAGCCTGTTGAAGTGGGGATTACCATGTACGTGCTCTCGATCAGCTCTCTGTCCGAAGTCCAAATGGTATTTAGCATTCATAGCAAGCTAGGTAGCTCGGCCCGCGCCCGTCACTCACGCATCACCCGGCCCCTGGCCCTGCCCCCGGCGCTCGGCCACACTCACTGTGCGCTTGTTGCAGGTCCGCCGGTGGAGGTGGGCGTCACCATGTATGTGCTGTCTATCAGCTCCGTCTCGGAAGTGCTCATGGTACTGAGTGAGCTACGTTACCGCTCTCGCTTGTCGCGGCCACGGTCACGTGGCCGGCGACGGAGCAGCCCCAGACGCGAGGTTGCGAGCATGTACGCCTTTGGTGGAGCGATCCGCTTTCTTCTGTGTCTTAGTGATCCTCTCGAATATTCTGTTACGAATGAGGAGCGGTACTTTAGTTCTCTTTTGAGTGTCCTTATATCTTTGTGTTGTACTTCGTGTTATCATGGAGCGGCGCGGGGAGTGGCACGTTTCCCGAGCCTGCGCTGCGACTCGCTGCCCGCGTTACTTGCACGCAGCCAGGCCCCAGCGCCAAGCCGATGCGATGCTATCTGGCTGGCCTCATTTAAATATTTCCATTAAGTATGTATTTTAAATTGCGCTTTCGTGACCGAACCTATAACTAATGAATAAGATGGAAGATTTATGGATAGGTACTAACCTACTTCTTTTATGGGTTCTAAGTTATAACGTGTCCGCATCACGTGTCAAACCCTCGCCAAGAGGCACCGGTCTAATGCAAGGCGCCCAATGAGGTGGTCGAGGAGCCACACAACCGCCGTTCTCATCGCAGAGGGGGAGGAAGGTCTCATCTCTCGAGCACTAGAGCTCTGTCCGTAGAACTCCCTTCTCTTCATAACACGTCATCTCCACTTCACCACGCACTGACGCACCTCGTTCATCCTCATTCCTCTTTACCTACCTCTCTCTAACCATCCGATCATTCGAATGTATCGTGACACGCACTTAGTTACGAGCTTTACAACGAGCTTGCTGTTTCACATTAATGTTTGTTAAATGTCGTGATGTGTTCATAATAAAGTTTATTACACTAGTTCTATGTTATAAATATCTACTTATTTTGTCGCTACCGTGCCTTAAGCGTTCTAAAGCCGGTGGCAAACGTACTACTTTGCTTGTTAAATGTTGAGTTACACCTACTCGTCGAAAGCGTTCGAGTATCTAATAACATGGAATGGTTTCCGCACTCTTGCAGGACTTCACGCTGGACTTCTACTTCCGGCAGTTCTGGACAGACCCCCGCCTAGCGTATAAGAAGCGGCCCGGCGTGGAGACGCTATCGGTGGGCTCGGAGTTCATCAAGAACATCTGGGTGCCCGACACCTTCTTCGTGAACGAGAAGCAGTCCTACTTCCACACTGCCACCACCAGCAACGAGTTCATCCGCATTCACCACTCTGGCTCCATCACGCGTTCCATCAGGTAAGGATAACCCTCCCCGCTCACACCCCCCTTGCCCTTGATGACACTGTGAGTCTAGCTATAATGTGTACCTGTACGTGCTACTTCCGCTTTCTTTCAGGTTGACCATCACGGCGTCCTGTCCCATGAACTTGCAGTACTTCCCCATGGACCGTCAGCTGTGCCACATTGAAATAGAGAGTTGTAAGTATTACTACGTTTGTGTTGTGTGTGCTATTTGTGTTGGTTTCTTTATGATGTGAGCTACTAACCGTTTTCATTTAGATAGGTACCTAGATAGAAGTGATTTACCTACTAATCTTTGCTCTCGTTTTATCGAATGCTAGGCGATGGGGATCGAGAATTCAGGAGTTTTAGCTAAAGATTTATGATTTTTTTAAAAGACGCTCGCCGATGATAGAAAAATAATAAAAGAAGCGTGTCTCACACCGAAGCATCGGTCCGATACCTACCAACTCACATTCACCGGGCTTGTGGTACCGAGGTGCCGTGACACGACGCTCACTGACGGCACCGGCCGCGCGGGGCACCCGCACTGACGCCCTGGCACGTGCCGCGACCTCGTCTTCTCTCGCATACAGCACCCGCAGAGGGCGGACTCGTGGCTACACCGCCCGGCGCCGCACGGGGGCCGCTCCCGCACCCCGCAGCCGCACCGCATTTGCACTAGACCCGCACCTGCACCCGCACCTGCACCCGCACCCCACCCGCACCCGCACTGATTGCGCACGTTTTGCAAAAGGCACCCTCGTTCCTCCACGATACTAGCGACACCCTCGACTAAATTTTTATGTAGTAGCGCACTTTGTTCATAAGTAGGTAGGTAAAAGTACTTAGTATTTTGACATTGAAAATTGTAGTCTTAAAATATACTTACATAGCTTAGACTAAAATCCATCTCACCGCACGACGTAGACAAGTAGTCTTTTTATTTTTCTATCATCCCGTCGGTCGGCTGGCCGTGGTCTGGCTGGCTGGCTGCGGCTCGGAGCGCGAGAGCCCCATCGTCGAGGGCGCGCGTGCGGACGGCACCACGACCGACCCGTAAGTGATAGCGTTTGTGTGTTTGGCATGTCTCCGGAGTTGGGTACACGATGACAGACATTCTGTACGTGTAGAAGGACGGTGCCTCCAGCGTCGGCATGAGCAGCGAGGTGCAGCTGCCGCAGTTCCGCGTGCTGGGCCACCGACAGCGCTCCACCGTGGTCGCGCTCTCGACAGGTACCCCTGCCTGCGCCCCCACCCCTCGCCCCCTCGCCCCGAGGCTCGCGACACGTGCCGGTGATCGCGTCTCCACGGTGCCACCCGCGCCCGGGCGCCGCTCGCCCACTGACGCCATGACACTCTGCTGCACACAGTCGGCTACACGATGCGCGACATCCGCTACAAGTGGAACGAGGGCCCCAACTCCGTGGGCGTCTCACACGAGGTCTCGCTGCCGCAGTTCAAGGTTCTCGGCCATCGCCAGCGCGCTATGGAGATCTCGCTCACCACAGGTTGGCTTACCGCGCGTTTCTACAACCAAATTAAACAAATCCATTTCGTATGATTTCTAATAAACTTTCAAGTCATATTGTTTACCTACTCGTAGGTCTAAATAAATCAAATCTGAATGATCGAAATCAGGTTTGCGACAGCCGATCAATTCATTTCACATAACACATGTAAACCTACGGTTATCAAGGACTGAACCGTCCTAGTCAATTTAGGTTTAGATACCGAGAGGCTGACATGGCAGTGACTGAGTGAAGAGCTTACTTTAATATTGTCTTTGGGCGCGTGCGCGTGCAATCCGCAGGAAACTATTCGAGGCTGGCTTGCGAAATCCAGTTCGTGCGCTCGATGGGCTACTACCTGATTCAGATCTACATTCCGTCCGGGCTGATCGTCATCATCTCGTGGGTGTCCTTCTGGCTGAACCGCAACGCGACGCCGGCGCGCGTCCAGCTCGGCGTCACAACCGTACTCACCATGACCACGCTCATGTCCTCCACCAACGCGGCGCTGCCCAAGATCTCTTACGTCAAGTCCATTGACGTCTACCTCGGCACCTGCTTCGTTATGGTCTTCACGAGCCTGCTGGGTACGTACGAAGGTCGGCGCGCCATCTCCACTGGTTGCAAACGTTTCACGCTTCGATCCTCTTTTCGCAGAGTACGCGACCGTCGGGTATATGTCCAAGAGGATCCAGATGCGCAAGCAGAGGTTCGTGGCGCTGCAGAAGATCCTGGCCGAGAAGAACGTGCGACCCGAGCCGCCGCCCTGGGATGCGCACTCGCTGTCCAAGATGAGCACCATGAGCGGTGGCCGCTGCCCGCCCGGCCGCTCCTCGGTGAGTCTCCCCCCTGCACCCGGCGCCAGCGGGCTAGCGAGCGCGCGCTAACCGGAGCACTCGGTCTCGCTTGCAGGAGGTGCGGTACAAGGTGCGCGACCCCAAGGCGCACTCCAAGGGCGGCACGCTCGAGAACACCATCAACATGAGCCGCGGTGGCGGGGGTGGCGGCGGGGGCGGGGGCGCCCCCGGTGACGAGCCGCCGCCCACCATGCACCCGCTGCACCCAGGGAAGGTAACGTGCCGCTTCTTACAACATAATTGATGTATGACTTGGTTCGGAAATCCCCTTAAATAATGAACCAGTGGGGGGATTTAATTTTAATAACTAGTGACAGTGTCTTACGTTACGGGCAATAAAAATTAACACAATGTCTTTCGAGTTATTAGACATGCTGGTTTTCTCACGATGTTTTCTTCACCGTTTGAGAACACTGTTTTGCGCATAATATTTTGCGAACAGAATATTTTCTTAGGATCGGAAGGCTGCTGATGAAGATTAATTTTTAGAGACCGACTTAAAGTTAGGTAGGTACTTTGTTCAACTAGAAAAAACATGGAAATCGGGCGGAGATATGCAGTAGCCCCCTTTTTGCCTCTTTTTTTATAGTAAGTATCCCTGCAATCAAAAATCACCGACGACAAAAAAGTATAAATTCCTAAACCAGTAGGTATGTAGGCATACTAAGTTTCGTTCATATCGGGGTGACAATAGTATTTTAAAATTTGGGGTTAATAAGTTAAATAGACAAGAAATCTTTTACATGAGCCCCAGGTAGAGTGGATGATGATTAAATAATTTATGTCCGGTCAAGCCTAAAGTTATTGATTCGATACAGGTTGTCTTGTCTCTAGATAAACTTTTGCTGTTGGCTAAAAACGACTGTTTATATGCAGCACGCGGGTGAACCGGCTTACTTGCGTTCTAACTTATACGTTATTTTTGATTTAATTGAAAGAAATAAAAGTTTAAAGCAGGTATTTACTCATTCCAGTTGCACGTATGTACCTAGTACTTACTCGTTCCATGAGTAAAACTAAGGGACCTAACCTAAAATAATAGCGTATCGCTTGAATGTTGTTATTCCAGGACCTCAGCAAGTACCTGGGGATAACACCCTCGGACATCGACAAGTACTCGCGCATCGTGTTCCCGGTGTGCTTCGTGTGCTTCAACCTGATGTACTGGATCGTGTACCTGCACGTGTCCGACGTGGTAGCCGACGACCTCGTGCTGCTCGCCGACAAGTGAGCGCCGCACCTCCCCGCCGCGCCGCACTCGCATCGCACCTGCGTGCGGCACATATCCCTGCTCCGCGCCGCGCCGCCGCTGCCGCGCCTCGAACCGATCGCGAGGGCGGCTCAGCTCGATATTGATAACTTAGGTAATAATTGAAAGTCTGATGCTCAATTTTCGCTTTATTTATCGACGAGGCTCGACGTACGAACTCTTCGTCGATAGTGAGATGATAAAATAGTTAATCATTATTTTCTAGGAGTACTACTTTACATACGTAGGTATCGACTCGTATCAGTCGTACCTAAGTGTATATTGAAATAGGTAGTTGGTTATGTCGCTCGGAAAGGCTCCAGTGCCGCGGGGTCCGGGCTCTGTGGTCCGGTCCGGGGGCGCTAAGTGGAGGGCCGACGAGCGCGCAACGCGACTCTTCGATAGGTAAACCTATAACATACGAGTTGTTTCAAAACACTTGTAGGTACCTACCTATTTAACTTGTTTTGTTTACGAATGGAACAAATTACATCAGTAGTTTTATTATTTGACTAAAAATGTTAAATAAATAAGATACGTAATTACCTCCAGTTGCGTATTTAGCAACTCGAGTTGATAATGGAGGTACAAACGCGCTCGCATGTCGTCGACCGCGCCGCAGTCCCCGCAGTCCCCGCAGTCCCTGCCCCGCGGCTGCGACCGGCCACGCAGATGTCGAACAGGGTTTTGATACATCGTTTACACTGACCGTGGATTGCCGAAAGCGCGCCGCGCCCGTGCCGCGCCGGTGCCGCGCCGGTGTCGCGCCGGGGCGGCACCGCGCCGCAGCCCGTCCGACTGCGCCGACGACGATCGGCAGTTCTATCGCTCACCTATACTATACTGTAACTAACCTTCTCTATCTAAAACATTTCGCTTCTTTTTTTGTAAGTTTAAGATAAGAAGAAATTGTTCCTTAATTTTAGAGCAAACGTAATTTGTATCTTTCGAAGCCTAGGTCTAGCTAGTCTTAATGTTACCTCTGAGTACCTACCCACATAATATTTCGTATTAATTAGCACTTACGTCTGTAAAGCAATCTAATATACTATAGGGTACGCACCTAGATTTAAAATACAGGTTCTAAATTGTATAATAAATTATTCGGACGAGGAAATTTATAGGTAGGTAGGTAGTAGGTAGATGGAAGATGTCGCGATACCGTGGCCTAGTGCGATAGGTACTCTAGACTAGAGCGGCGAACGACCCTCAACTCGCGACTGCTCTACACTGCTACACTGTATTTATACGCGCATAATCATTATTTACTTAGATAGATACAATAGGTATGTTCCAATATTGTAATACATTATGTAAGTCGTATCTATCTAATTTTATTTAAATCAAAGTCATCACTCCTGAGGACTGTCTCCGCTGCTGTCAATGTGCCTGGTGCTGCACTAGTGCCGCGCCAGTGCCGCGTGCTGGCGTCGCGCGTCGCGTCGGCGACGCTGGCGTGCACCCTCCGCAGGCCAGGGACAAGCGACAACTCGACTTCGTGTAACCATCCGGTGCTTGCCTATTCAATTATCTACTTGTATTGTTAAGATAACTCTATCTTACTTCATCGACTATTGATATTAACTAGTTGAGGTGCAGTTCACAACACTGACTCAGCATGATCAATTATAGGACCAATGTCTTTGTAAACGTACTAAGTAGGTACCTATTCTCCTTTTTCTATTTTTAAAATACAAGGTCATTTTATTTTTATAACTGTTTACTTACTAGATTGAAAGTGTTTAGGAGCGCAGTGCGCATAACCAGACGCGTCACGCGTGTCTAGGAGACAGGCAAGCTGCTGGCATCGGCAGTAGGTACGAGAACAGGGCGCGCCGGCGCCACTCCATGCGATGCGTACCTACACCATGTGAGCCACAGAACTAACATTTAGATCCAGTTTTGTGGTAGTGTGGTAGGAGCACACCCAGCGGAGAGGCTTAGGCACACTCTCTCTGCGTCAATAGCTTGTAGGTACAATATTGCTATTTGCTACTCGAAATCACTTCCGACTTCACAGGACCTATATCAATATAGTTGATCTGTTTTTGAATATGAATTTTATTAGGTACGTAAGAGGTACGTACCTACGTTACTTGCATAAGACAGGCACTGAAGTAAAGTATTCTAAAAAGGTACAAAATGTTGTTGTATGTTAGGTGTCGTTTATTGTCGCATCGTTTTTATGTAGTTTCTTGGTGTAGTTTATTTATTTTTTATGTAGTACAGCGACAGATAACATAAGGTACAGCTAACTAAAATTATGGCGATCCTTCGTTTTTTAATATATTAAAAAAGGACAGCAATAATTTTAGTTGGTTTAGTTTAGAATATGTCACATCAGAATCGACACCATTATTATGGTAAGTCACCGCAATACTTTTGTGATGTTAAACCGTTGTGATCTTATTGAACACGATCCGCGTCCGCGTCACCACTCACCACTCACCAGGCACCACTCACCAGGCACCACTCACCAGGCACCACTCACCACGCATCGCAACACTAAGCCCTGCGTGCGACGCGACGCAACGCGACGCAATGACGCACCACGGTGCGGGGTGGGACGTGGCACGTGGCTCGTGTTACTAGTCACTAATATTATGTTTCATGCTATTTTTACTGTGTACCTACCTAGTTATTATGTAAAATAACCAAACCATTAATTTTTATTCGATTAGTGGATCAAAATGTATGTAAGTAATAATAATGTACAAGGTGTCCCAAAACAGGTAGGTATTATTATTAGGTGGTTTTTTTAATGCTGGACAATCAACACAGCATTATCTAGTCCCAAGATAAGCAAAGCTTGTGTTGTGGGTACATAATAGATGACTATAAACTTACAATACATAGATAATTTTTTATTTTATAAAAAATACCCATAACACCCGGAATAAATATTTGCAGATCGTACAAACATTTGCCCCAAGGCGGGAAACGAACCCACCGCGCCACATCGGTCTTCATAATTTATGACATGGGTTACCCATGTAACAGGCCAACTTTGAAAATATCAATTGAATTTCAGGAATAAACTATTGTTTTCATGCCCGGGTGGCATTCTGTGCATTATTATTATTAAGGCCTCCAAGACCGGCACCAGGCTGAGCAGGCTGCAGAGCGGCGCGGCGCCGGCGCACTCACAGCACTTCACAACGCAATTCTCGGCGTAGAAGCTATGTGCTAGAACACCCAAACAATAAATAAGTAGTTTCTTAGCGAAGACTTTAAACTTGACGGAATAATTTTATCAGAAACGATTCGATGACGAAATCGGAACATGCAACTTTATTAATATTATAAGTAGTACTTAAAATTAAGTACCTAGGTAATGTACTTCTAAGATGACTATAAAGTAAGTTTGTATGTAAGTATCGAAAAATATTCTAAATTGTATGTACTAAATCTATTTGTAATTATTAGTGTCATCGAAAATAGACTCAAAATTAATAGAAATAAATTAAATTTTATTTAAATTTTGGTTGGTTTTACTTTGAGTGTTCCTAGTAACATAGGTAAGTACCGAGGTACTTAAGTAGTGGTATGTCAAAACGTGAATGAAGTTAGTTTCCGATCCGAAACCTTTCCAACTCTAAAATTTGTGTACTGATAGGTGTACTATATGTACATCACCTGGGAGACGAGACGGAGTACACAGTCTAATTCTGCAGATAGGTACACGGTGTGACACGGTGTAAAATAATATCCCTGTGCGAAGGGGATTTCCGAACTTTTTGTTCGCAAAATCCCCTTCTCAGGGAATTTAATATGCGGATATCTGAAGCAAGCCTTACAAACGAATTCAGCTGCAAGCCCCATGAGGCATGCCCTGCTACCAGGTCTGGGCAAACCATATTTGTTCATGAAATTTTCATTCATTCATCTTAGGCTTTCCTCTGAAAATATTGTAACTTCACATTACATTAAAGAAGCAGCCCATATGTAAATCTTGTTATATTTTTGGGTTGTTTTTTTTTATGTCAGCAAGTGACAAGACAATCAAGGCGCCCACCTAATGTTAAGCACCACGCCTGACTATTACAGATGCAGTGCCACCCAAAGCAGAAAGTTTTTATGTGCTTGCGTGGCACTGCACTGCGCTTATCACCCTAAGACATTGTCTCTTTCGCCCATTAATTTCACTTTGCTACAGTGCCCTTCAAACCTAAACACAGTCATGCTTACACACTACTGCTTGGAGGTAGAATACCTGACACTGCGGTGGTACCCACTGTACCGAACCCTACCTCAAGCGAGGAAAACTACCTCACCGTAAAAGCTAATAATGTATCAAAGTAATACAATAAAATAGTTGTAGAAATATCGTTGAAATGGCCACGTGATCGTCTAGTAGTAAAGGGTAGGACCTAACTTGTGTTCCGTATAAGTAACCTAAATTCTTTTTAAAAGTGATCAAGTCTTGTCTACTGTGTTACATATTTTATAATTGTCTACTGCGTTACCTACCTCGTCTAATATTATACCTAAATGCAGGAATGTCTACTGTGTTACTTACCTCGTATAAATATCAAGCTAAAGTCTAATACCGAACGTATGTCGAGATAACATACTTCAGGCTGTCGTACCTCGGGCTATCGTACATCGGGCTAACATACCTTTTATATTATCAAGATGAATGAAGATGATGATTATAAATAGAAACGGCTATAAGAATCATAACATAATCCTTATAGGATCAGAGCACTGCCCCGCTCAGATCAATGGGCTCGTCTCCAAACTGGACAACCTCTTCCGTATCATGAAATATTATCATGGAAATTGTCGTGGACATCCTAGTGACTTGGATGCCCATCAATAATTCTGGGAAACAGAAACTATATCTGTAAAACTCTACGAATTTCAACTTCAAGTCTGTCATGTATGTCTACAAGGGACAAGAGGGCATATTCTTTTAGCAAGTCCTAGTCGGAGGTCCGTCAGTCTTTATTGCCTCTCCAGTAATCCTGCATCTAGAAATGCAACTGGCACTTGGAGAGGTCTGTTCTAACTACCCTACCTACTTACCTGTCTGCCTTCCTACCTACCTACCTACCTATCTATCTATATAGGCTTTTTAGAAAGTTTTGGAAGATAATTTAGTTTAGAACTTTCCAGAATAGCTTAGTTTTCTGACAGTGAAAACACTATAAAATCGGCGTTACTTAACCTTTTGTAATCAACTTAAATGAAACTACGGACGTCTAGGAAACTAATCCGTATAATCAAAGTATTGTGAAGCATAAGTTACAACTATATTTCTCATAAAACAAATCTACTCGATCGCGCTTGCAAATGCCATCCCCAAAAAAGTCCCAGCGCCTCCATCTTCCTTTCTCTCGTTTTTGTTCGCGCGCCGCCGGCCGGCTTCGTTCAGCTTCGTCTACCCTTCGTCGCGTCGGCGTCGTTCGCTCGGTATCTACTCGGAGAAAACACCAATGTTGCCACCAACTCATGAAGGTTGCCAACACTTTGCAGAATGAACCAAATTCATATATATAATTTGTATTGTTAATGTCTTGGTAACACCGGTCAGGACTTCGAAGAGGTAGCTCACCATCCGTGAACAGGTCTGGGTATTGCGATATTGCTGGTGGGACTTAATCTGCCCAAAAGTCTGACGTAAGATATACCAAGCGAACTTAACGTAGCTCACCAGTTGTACATAGACTGGATTATGATTACACCGGTCGAGACTTTAGTAAGGTAGCTCACCATCCGTGAACAGGTCTGGATATTGCTGGGTGGGACTTATTCTGCCCAAGTCTGACGTAGGATAAACCAAGTGAACTTACCTCGTTCACCAGCTGTACAGTCTGGGTATCGCCACTAGGACTAAATACGTCCAAAAGCCAAAGAAAAATTTAATATTGGTAGAATTCAGTTCACTGTCTGCATTGATCTAAAACAACACAATTTAATATAATAAATTCAACATCAAGATCAAACCCAACCATTCCTTCAATTTATGTAAATATTCACAACATTATAAAAATAGCTCTTAGTAATTACTGGTTATTTTAAAAGTACAAATAAATAGTATTGAGATCAAATAAGTTAATATCGAGAATTTCACTTTTAACTACGACAATTCCGTATCCGGACTTTCTAGCTTACAAACTCCTCAAAGGGCACTGAATCGATTTAGGCTTTTTGTATTTAAATCACAATTAGTCTACAGCTGATAATAATGTGTTTGAATCAAATATTTTGAGATTTTTTAGCCGATAATTTTCAATTTGTTATTTTTCACGACTTGACAGCCTGCCTACCAAAAGTCAAGTCCTCTTTCTGACATCTACCAACTTGTACTCGTTCTCTACAGCTGTCTAGTAATGAGTTTTGAATATAATGACAAATAAGATTTTAATGTTTGTTTGAAAGCACTACTGATGTGTTTTGGAAATCTTAAACGCCCCAATAATAAATGTTCAAAGGCCTCCTAAACTATGTTTGTGAATAGAACGAAACTAGGCATAGGCTGTTTCGTTACACCACCAAAACAGACTCTTGCTGAAGAGTCCTACCACCAGGTCCGGAAATCCCCTTTATAAATACCATGCGAAAGAAATTGCCGAACTTTTTGTCCGCAAATCCCCTTACATAAACCTGAGTGCGCTATCTAGTGCCAAGCGGTCGGCACGGCGTCAGGAGCAGACGGCTAGCCACGGCGCGTGCGTTCCACAGCACTGTCCGCAAGACCTACCTACCTACTTAACCTTAAAAAGCTAACGTTCGTGCATAAAATAATTAATCTAACCCTACATGTTGGCCCAGCCTTGCCTTGTCCTCCAGCGTGTGGGTGGACAGCATAATTATTTGCTTTCTCTTGCTTATCATCGTTTGGAGATCGTTCCGTTCGCATCGTTGTCGCTCGCCTGGGCCGCTTGCAACGTGTAGACGGAAGAACTTGTCTGACATCTTGTTCACGAAACAGTTCTGTTTGCTTCTGCTCACGCAAAAAAAAAAATTGACGCATTTGAATCGTCAATGATTGCGTCAAAATAATAATTGATCGTTTGAGTGAGAAGGCCGATTCAATCATATTGCGCAATAAAAATATTGTGCAAACTTATTGTAGGTGTAGGGTCCGCCTAAGAGATCGTTTCATTTTGCCGTGTATTTAGTGTTGTGCTCAGTACTCTGTATTAGTAACTACTTGTTGCTATCAACTAATTAGACCAAAAAAAAAAAAAAAAAAAAAAAAAGTTTTAGAAAAATGAGGTTAGGTTAGAAAAACTTAGGTTTGTGAGAGTGGTTGTGAAACTTAATTAGGTCTAAAGGAGTTGTTTCTCGATGTATGGAGCCGGGCCTAGGTCCTTTGTAGGGGTCTAGATATTTAGATATTCAATAAAGAAACCATTTTAAGCTGTTTATTTAATTTATTTTAGCTTCTTTTATAATCTTATGTAAGTTTATCTTTGTGAAGGAGTGCAACACAATGCAAAACAACATGGCGGGTTTATCGAACAACTGGGTTATTATGTACTGTCAAAGTCAAGATGCGTCACGATCATTGGCTAATAGCTGTCATGGCGGACCTCCAGTGTTCCCGTTTTAGGAAACTCAACACAACAAAATTTTTTTTTCATACAGAACTTTGTCTACATAAAAATAAAATTGTATTATGTTAGTATTATATATTTTTTTTTCTTCCAATTTCTCTATGGTGTTACTAAGACCTTGGTTACGTTTATTTATTTATTTTTTTTTTTTTTATGTCCCTGAAAGTTATTGACATGGTTATTTATTTTTAGCCCTTTTTTGATTATGAATTTTTAAAGTAAAGTTTGAGGAGTGAGGTTAGGTTTATATTAGGGTGGGTTATTATTATCATTATTTTTTTTCTCTCGTGACGAAATCACTTTGTTAGGTTAGGTTAGGTTAGGTTTTTTTTTTTGGACCGTCTTTTTGACGGCACCGCGACATACCTTTGACTTAATCAGAGACCTTTTTTATCCATAAACATTTACATTCGAGTATTCCCTAAATGGGTTAATGGTTAGGTTAGGTTAGGTTAGGTTAGGTTTTTTTTTTTTTTTTTTTTAGAAAGAGCGGTACCCCCTAACTCGTGGTCAGGGACCTTGTTTTCATTTTTAGTTATTTGCTGAGCCGGCTTTGGTCATAGTATTAATAAATACAAGTACGGTAAACACGTCGTCTATGAACGCCAGCAATAGCTTCTGCGTGCCTTTCCCCGAAAGGCACGCTGCCAAGGTCGCTGCAGTCAACTTCACGTCAGCCTCTATCTCAAATGCCAGTCTTCTCACGGCATGCACCGGGCAATCCAAAAGAATGTGGGTTATTGACTCCGATGTTTCAGGATCGCAGATACACGATGGGTTCTCCTTACACTTGAAGCGGTGCAGGTATTCGGAGAACCCACCGTGCCCTGTTAACGCCTGGGTGATCAGTCCTGTTGGCTGGATCCGCCTCACTGTTTTATGAGCTGTGGTTGCATCCGGCAAGAACAGCTTTGTTACGGAAGCGGTCTCTCCACCCTTATACCTCCGATCCCATTCGCTTATCGACTCCTGGCGGATTCGCCCCCGGATGGACAGCGGTCGTAGTCGGGTTTCCGCTTGCTTTTTAGAGCCGCTTCTTTGGCCAAATGGTCCGCTCGCTCGTTTCCCGCTAGCCCCGCGTGGGCCTTGATCCAGAACAAGGATACATTTTTGCTCTTGCTCAAGGCTAGGCGCAGGTTATACCTCGCCTCTGCTGCTAGAGGGTGAGACGAGTTCTGGCTGGTGACTGACTGCAGTGCTGCTCGTGAATCACTATAAATGCCAAAACTCGCCTCGGAGCGCCCGAGGATTTCACGCGTTGCCCTGCATATGGCCAACAGTTCCGCCTGGTACACACTACAATATGATGGCAAGCAGAGTTTGACGGCTTTGGTCTCGGAGTCGCCAGCCCACAGTGACAATGCCGCTCCGACCTTCATGTCAATCTTGCTGCCATCAGTATAGATGCGTACTTCCTGGCTGCTGTGGGCATCGACATCAGCCTGATCATCCAGGCAGACGAAACTCATGGCCATATGCATTGCAGGGTGAGGAGTCTCTGCAAATGCCACCGCACGCTCGACTTCTCGATCTCCTAGGGCCGGCTAAGGTACGCCTATCTTCGCCTCGTATAACGCGGCTGCTTCTAGTATACGTAGATCGAGAGGTAGTATCCCTGCCAAAATTAGCGCCGAGTTTAAGGACACCGTGCGGTAAGACTTGCAGAGCTTCTGGGCAAATCCTCGTTGGACCACATTGAGCTGCTTCTGCACACCAAGCTTTTTCACAGCCGGGGCCCAGGCACTTGCTGCGTACAAAATCACCGGCTCTACCGTTGCCATATAGATGCTGCGGATCACCTCTGTATGGAGACTCCAGCTCACCTTTGCAGCCCTGGAGAGTTGCTTGAAAATATTTAGGCCTTTACGACACACATTCCCCACGTGGGTGTTAAAAGTGAGGTGGTCGTCTATAGTGAGGCCCAGTATTTTCAGCTCTTTAGCCATTCGAATGTCGACCCCGCCCATGTGCAGGATTGGGACATCATACTTAAGCTTTCGCGTGTGGAGCAAACTTTAGCTTATTTCTGATGCCCCAATCCCGAACATAGTCGAGGGCGGCATTCGCCTGCCTCTGTACCTCCAGAGCTGTCGCTCCATCAAAGATGAGCGCAACATCGTCGGCGAACGCCTGGCAATAAATTCCGCGCTGCTCTAGGCCTTTTAGCAGCGGATCCAGCAACAGGTTCCATAGGATCGGACCACCAATCGATCCTTGGACACAACCCTTATGTGTGGGCTTGCGGAATTCCACACCAGCGTAGCGAACAACTACGCTCCTTTGCTCTAAATAGCTGTCCAGTAGCCTCCTCAGATTCACAGGACACCTTTCCTCAGCCAGTCTGGTCCTGATGGCCGGCCACCATGCGCTGTCAAAGGCTCCCTCTATATCCAGAGAGACCACAGTTATCAGTTTCTTCTGATCCAGCCTAGCTCTAATGTGCTGGATCATGGTATAAAGGGAGTCCTCGGTGCTTTTCTGTGGCATGAAGCCAAACTGGCGAGTACTCATCCGCGGAATCAGATGCCATGTAAGTCTTCGGACAGCCATTTTTTTCAGGACCTTCCCCAGAACTGGCAAGAGGCCGATTGGCCTGTACGATTTTGGGGTGGTATAGCATTCCTTGCCTGGTTTTCTAAGGACCACCACTGTGGCCTCCTTCCATGTGGTTGGGAAGTAACCCAGTTCAAGGCATTTGTTTGCCAGGGCAAGGAATGTCTCCGGGTTCTAATAAATTGCGTGAGCGCAGATGTCCGCCGTGAAGCCATCAGCCCCCGGGCCCTTCTTTGGGTTAAAACTTTCCACCGCCGACTTTAGCTCTTGGTGCGTAAACGGCGGGTCATGTTCATCATGACCCGGCTCGTTTACATGCTTCGCCTTTTCCCTGGTCTGGCGGTGGTCGTTGTCCTCGTCTTCAGGATCTCCGGGGTAAAATGTGTCTGCCAAAAGCTCTGCCGATGCTAGTGAAGATAAAACCGTTCCGCTGTCCACTAAAGGTAAGTCTTCATGCCTTTTGGCGGTTCGACCAATCACCCTGTAGATGCCTTCCCACATTCCTTCCCGATCTTGTTTTTGGCAGAAGTTTTTCCAGCTGTCTATCTGGGCCTTCTTGGCTTTCTGCTCATAATTTTCCTTTTCTTCCAGGTACTCTTTGATGACCTTCGCTCTGCGGACTGGTGCGGCGCAACGGATCCTGCGTCGCTTGGTAGAGACTGCCTTCTTCAGATCAGCGAGCTCCTTGGACCATTACGACAGGGTAAGTTTTTTGATACATTTTAGTATGGGTATGGTGTGTTTGCATGTTTCTGTTAATGTTTCTGTATAGTCTAATGTCGTTTTTTCTATGTCTATTGTGTTTGTAATTTTCTCTATTTCTGTTTTATTTATATTCTTTTGCGCTTGTAGTTGGGCCAGTTTCTAGCGAAACTGGCTCCATTTCGCTTTCCTTGTGTTGTAAATTCGTGTTGTGCGAAGTGTGTGTGTGCCATGTCCTTTTTGTGTGTGGATGTTAAATGTAATGCCGTTGTGGTCCGAGCTCGTGATGCAGTCCTCTACTTTCCAGTTGTCCACCAGGTTCAGCAAATCTTCAGAGCAGGCCGTTACATCGACAAAGCTGCTGTACACTTTGCCACCCCTCACAGTGTCAAAAGTAGGGGTGTCGCCGACGTTAAGTACCTGGAGTCTCAGTTCTTCAAGTGTCCCAGATAGCTCCTCCCCTTTGTGGTCCGTGTTTGGGCTCCCCCACCAGGCGCTCTTCGCATTTACGTCGCCACCTACGAGTACTCTCCTTGGTCCCATGTCCTCAATGATCGACTTGAGATGCTCCAGGTATCCCCCGATGGGCTGGTCTGGCTCAAAGTAGAGAGAGACTGCAGTGATTTCCCAGGCGCTGGTTCGGAGCCTGACCACTGCGATGTTGTTAGTGGTCAGTTTCGGACACTGTATGACGTCAATGTCGGGATCGAAGACGGCTATTGCCGCCTTTACAGGTCCATTCTCTTGAACCATGCACTGGTAGACTCTAGCTCCCGGGTAATCTCTTATCCTTTTTGCCCCACCCACGTAAGGTTCCTGGAGCAGCGCGAAGGTGAACTTGCGCTTTTCGGCTTCTATCATGAGTTCATGGGTTGCCAACTGTTTCCTCTGTAGGTTGGCTTGAACGACGCGATATGTACGGAGACTGGTGGGATTTTCTGCGGTGTATTCCCGTGGCACCACCTTAGCAATACGCTACCGCTGCTCTTGCTATTGCGTCCCATTTCTGGCGAATCGGGCACTCCTCGCTGAACGCGTTGTGATTCGCGTTGCCCGATTTTGCCTGAGTGCAATTGCAGCAGGTAGGTATGCCGGTACCCGCGCGCCACGTATCGCAGTCTGCCTTCTTGTGAGGCCCCGAACAGTGGCTGCATTTTTCGACGGTCTGTTGGCAGAAGCGTCTGCCGTGACCGTAGCCCAAGCAGAGGGAACACTGCACTAATGGCGAATGATCTTCCACTCGAACCCTCTGCAGGTCCACGTGCACGGCCCCGGCCTTCGTCAACCGTCTCCACAGCTTTGGTGCCACTCTAAGGACCACATGTACTTCGTGGGGGTTCCTCGTCTTCTTGCGGAACCGGATCTCCATATCGGCGTCTTCCTTTTCGAGGGCTCCAAAGACCTGCTGGTTCTGGTTTCGCAGGGCCCCAAGGATCTCGTCGTCGGCATGGAAACCCAGGACATGTCGCAATATGACGAGGGGGTTTTTATTCTGAACGTCCTCGACGTTCAGGACCTCCGCTTTCTTAATTCTCTTCTTTACTTCTTCCCTTTCTTTTTCCGTCCTGCACCCTATTATAACTTTCCTGTCCTTTCCTTTTCTGATTCTGTCCACTGTCACTCCTCCATCTTTTGCATTTACTGATTGTCGAACATGCGACAAAACTTGGTCGCCAGTGTCGGACTCGTCCTTTGAGGTGATGACCACGGAGTGCAACGCAGTCGGCATCTGAGCAAGCTTCCCAGAGCAGCCGGCTGCAGCAACCGCGTAGGTTCTCCACTCTCGGGCGTCCTCCTGCTGCTTATCCATTAGGGTCTTGAGTTCCTCAAGTTTGTCGCTGTTCTCGACAAGCAGTCTTGCGTGCTCTTCCAGTGTCATGATTAGCTTAGCATTCTTGGCCTCGTCTTCACCAAAGCTTAAGCTAGCTTGGCTAGCCTCGTCACATTTTGCTGGAGGAGGGGGAATGTCAGTGGTGGGACAGGTTTTTGCGCCTTTTTCTGACTCCTTTACAAGCTCGAAGAGCCGGTTTATGGCCGACAGGACCTCGGTCTTAATTTCGGTTTTTAAGTTCCTCGAGTTGTTCAGGTGGAGTTTTGCCTTTGCGAGACATGCCTTCGCCTCCACCGTTCGACTCGGGTATTTCCTACCGACCACTTCCCACTCTCCAATGCTCCGGCGCACGTTCTGAATCGCCTCCGACATTATGGGACTTTCGGTCGGTTTGGGCGATGTTTGCGCCTTGCAGGTGGAGGATGCCTTTTTAGCTGGGGTGCGGTGACCGAACATTAGTACAGCTAATGGGTAGGTACCGCTCTTTAAGTTAAAACCAAAAATAAATTTTAAAAAATTAAAATGATATTAAATAAGATTATAATAATATCATAAAATGAGACTGTAGTTGCAAAACAAATAAAAATCGTCACTAAAATTAAAGATATCCCTGTAAAGGGGGGATATTGTCAATCTAAATTAACTAGAATCAGGCTATATCTACTTATTTATCCTAAATATATGCAATAACATTATAATTTAATTATAATGAGACTAGTGTTACCCAGAACAAATAAAGAATCGTCACTAAAATTAAAAATATCCCTGTATAGGGGGGATATTGTCAAATCTAAATTAAATAGAATAAGGCTATATTATTATCTACTTATTTAATCTAAATATATGCGCTCAAGTATGAGCAACGTCTACAATAAGTCAAAAATCTCATGCATCAATTTGTAGAGCTTTTTTTTCCGTTAATAAGAGTGAAATAGCGTTAAAAGACAAAAAATAGGGTCGAACTCTCGAGATATCAATAAAACATATGAAATATTTAGTAGATAATTAAGCTTATGGGTGTAGGAACGCCAACGTAAAAGACCCGTGAAGAAACTTCCACTCGTTTGGCAGTTACCAAGGTTTAAAGAATGACTCGGCCCCGTAAATCGAGTATTCTTACCTTGGGTTAGGTTAGGTTAGGTTAGGTTAGGTTATGCCCTCCCCCCAAATGGGTTCTGCCTTGTCGTGGCTGGGGGGCTCAGTAGTCGTAGTGGTACGACGAAGCCAAAAGAACCCGAGGAGGCTCGCACGGCGCCCTGGAGAGTCCGGGTAGCGGCGTTGCGAGTGTAGGCGGCCTTGAATGGCTGCGGGAGTCGGTCGGCGTCTCGGCCTTATGCTGAGTAGCGGCGACGCGGGTCGGACAGGCCTCTCCGCGCGTCCCTCTGTTTTAGCAGAGGGTGCAGTGTGACGAGGCAAGGTCCAGGAGCTTGTGCTGACAGAGCTCCGAGCCGCTTGACCGCAGCCGGCTCAAGACGCAGCATCCCTGCAGGATGTGATGCGGGCAGTCATGGTGCAGGTGGGCACCATGATAGATGCCCGTTTCGAAGGAGTTCAGGAGAGGCTCCTTCCTGAAAAAAGGATTAGGCCACCCCTTGCTGCGGATAGCCGCAGGGAGGAGAGAGCGGCTGCTGGCACTAGCCAGAAGGAAATTCCTTCTGCGCAGCCTGCCTCCCAGCCGAAAAAGGACAAGGGAAAAGGAAAGGGGAAGTCGTCAGCAGCCGCCAAAAGCAGCGACAAGGTGGCCCCACCTGCCCACGTCCCACCACCATTGGCTCCGGAGGAGCCCTGGACCGAGGTGGTAAAGCGAGGAGCGCGACCGAGGACCCGGAAGCCGAAGTCGGCGACGGTCCCGACCGAGCGGTCAAAGACCGCTCCGAAACCGGCCAAGCAGACGCGCCCGCAGGCGCCTAAGCCTAAGACGGTTAAAATTCACCCCCAGCGCACCGCAGCCGTAGTAATTACGCTGCTGCCGGGGGCAGAAGAGAAAGGACTGAGCTACGCGAACGTTGCTCACTAAGGCAAAGGCTAGCGTAGACCTTAGCGCAATGGGTCTGCCACCGATGAGGATGCGGGTTGCAGCCACCGGCGCCCGAATCCTCGAGATTCCCGGCGCGGAGAAGGCCGAGAAGGCAGACTCCCTGGCCGAAAAGCTAAGGGAGGTGTTCCAGGGGGCGGAGGAGCAAATCCGCGTCTCGAGGCCGGTCACCACTGCTGACATGAGGGTGACCGGACTCGACGATTCCGTCAGCGTGGAGGAGCTGACGGAATGTTTGGCTAAGGCCGGAGGGTGCCCTGCGTCGGACCTTAAAGTTGCCGACATAAGAAAGGGTACAGCAGAAATGGGCGCCGCTTTTGTGCGGTGCCCTGCGACGGCAGCCAAGAAGATAGTGGCAGGAGGCCGACTCTTGGTGGGCTGGGTAGCGGCACAGGGTAAAATCCTGGACGCTCGCCCACGCCGCTGTTTCCGTTGCCTTGCATTGGGCCATGTCAGGGCCCAATGCAAATCGGAGGTGGACCGCAGCGAGGAGTGTTATCGCTGCGGTCAAAAGGGCCATAAAGCCAGCGGTTGTTCGGCCGCCCCGTACTGCACGCTATGTGCAGCAGCGGGCAAGGCGGCCAATCACCTCTCCGGGGGCAAGGTGTGTGCCAAGCCCCCGTCTAAGAAAGAGGCGCGTAGGGGCAAAGCTGCGACTGAGGCTAAGGCCAAGTCGCAGCCAACCCGCTCCACACCGGAGCAGGTGGACAGCATGGAGGTCTAAGTATGGGTCACACCCGTACTTACCTCCAGGCTAATTTAAACCACTCTGCCAGGGCTCAGGATATTTTTCTCCAGAGCCTGGCAGAGCGACTTATACAGGTGGCCGTGATCGCCGAGCCTTACCGGGTCCCGCCTAGAACAGACTGGGTTGGGGACCTGGACGGCTTGGTTGCGATCACCACCCAGTCTCCTGCTCAATCCCCACCCCTTGAAGGGGTGGTGAGAGGAAGGGGATTTGTGGCGGCTCGAATCGGCGGGACGATGGTTGTGGGGTTTATTTCTCCCCCAACAGGGTTCTCGCCGAGTTCGAGAGCTTTCTGGACGAGGTAGGGACCCTGGTCGGCCAAAGCCGTCCGAGTCCAGTCATAGTCCTTGGAGACCTCAACGCCAAGTCCACGGTGTGGGGGTCTTCAAGGACGGATGCAAGAGGAGAGGCCCTCAGCGACTGGCTGGTGGGTGCAGGGCTCTGTGTGCTTAACCGCGGGTCCGTGGACACGTGCGTGCGGCATTCGGGGGGGTCAGTGATTGATGTCACTTTCGCCACCCCCGAACTCGCAGTGCGTGTCCGAGACTGGGAGGTGTTAATGGACGAGACGCTATCCTCCGCCTGGATTCAGAGCTGCTGAAAGAGGCTGCCTTGGTCCAGGCGTGGAATGCCCCACCCCCGGAACCAGTAGACCTGGATGCGGAGGCTGATGGCTTATGTGAGGCAATGGCGCACGTGTGCGGTGGAACGAGGTGTGTGGAACGAGGAGATTGGAGAGCTCCGCCGGCAGTGTCAGGCGAAGCGACGCTGCTACCAGCGGTACCGTAGGAGAAGGCGCCGGGACACGGAAGAGCAGGACAGCCTCTATGCTGTCTATAGAGAGGCGAGTACTGCTCTCCGCGTTGCCATCAGCCAGGCAAAGGCGGATGCCTGGCAAGAGCTTCTGGCGTCACTAGAGAGGGACCCATGGGGCCGGCCGTACAAATGGGCGAGGCAAAAGCTTCGTCCATGGGCCCCCCCAATCACCAGCAGCATGGAGCCGGTGGTTCTCCAGCGGGTGGTAGAGGGATTGTTCCCTGGTAGTCCAGGGAACGAGTTCGTCCCTCCCACCGTGGCGGTGATGGAGAATGAGCCAGAGGAGGAGGAGGTGCCTGAAATCTCTCAAGTGGAGCTTGGTGTGGCGGTCCTCCGGATGAGGGCCCGAAACGCGGCACCAGGACCAGACGGGATCCCCGGGCGCGCTTGGGCCCTTGTGCAAAAGGAGCTGGACGATCGAATAAGAGCCGTGTTTGATCGCAGTTTGAGAGAGGGACGGTTCCCTAGGCGGTGGAAGTCGGGGCGGCTCGTTCTTTTGAGAAAGGAAGGGCGCCCCGCAGACGAGCCAGCGGGATACCGTCCAATAGTTCTGCTGGACGAAGCTGGAAAGCTTTTGGAGCGTGTGGTGGTTGCCCGACTCGTCAACCACCTTGAGTTTGTTGGCCCAGACCTGTCGGGCAACCAGTTCGGGTTTCGGAGGGGTCGCTCAACGGTAGATGCCATATCTTACGTTCGCGACCTCTCCGAGAAAGCTTGTGGCAGTGGTGGGGTGTTGATTGCGGTGTCGTTAGACATTGCAAACGCATTCAACACCCTACCGTGGAGTACAATTTTGGGGGCACTGGGGCACCATAGGGTGCCGAGGTACCTCCAAAGGCTTGTCGGGGACTACCTCTCTGAGAGAGAGGTATGTTTCCCGACCAAAGAGGGCGAAGGTCGCAGCCCAATGACGCGTGGCGTGCCACAGGGGTCTGTTTTGGGCCCTACCCTGTGGAACGTTGGGTACGACTGGGTCCTGCGAGGCGCTAACCTTCGTGGCGTCGACGTAGTTTGCTACGCTGACGACACGTTGGTTACCGCTCGAGGACGGACGTTTAGGGAAGCGTCAATCCTGGCCACTGCCGGAGTCGCGGCAGTAGTGACCAGGATCCGGAGGTTGGGGCTGGAGGATAACGGTTGGTGGAACTTCCATCGCTGTTGGGTCGACGCTGAAATATCTCGGCGTCGTACTCGACAGTAGATGGAAGTTCAGGGAACACCTCGAGAGGTTGACCCCGAGGCTTGTGGGGACGGCGGCTGCGCTGAGCCGCCTCCTTCCAAACCTCGGTGGTGGGCAGAGGAGCTGCCGCCACCTTTACATGGCGGTAGTTCGCTCCATGGCCCTTTATGCGGCCCCTATATGGGCCGGTACCCTGGGCCCTAGGGAGATTGCCCGACTCCATGGGAGCCAAAGAGTTATGGCGGTTAGAGTGTGCAGGGGGTACCGCACACTATCGCATGAGGTAGCGTGTCTACTGGCAGGCTCCCTCCCGTGGGACCTGGAGGCCGAGGTCCTGTCCTCCGTGTACTGGCGCAGGGCGCAGGCACGGGGGGAAGATCTTCGACCTGTACCACAGGAGGTGGAGCAGTGGCGGAAGGACGCCAGAGACGTCGCTCTGGAGTCCTGGAGCCGGCGTATTGCGGTGGACCGAAGGAGGGGTGCCGGGGCTGCTCGATTTATCGAGGCAGTCCGGCCCCTTCTTAACGAGTGGGTCAACCGCGATCATGGAGGGCTCTCCTTCCGACTCACCCAGGTCCTCTCGGGGCACGGGTGCTTCGGGAGGTACCTGCATAATGTTGCACGTAGGGAAGCCACACCGGTGTGCCACCAGTGTGGCTGCGTGGAGGAGACGGCGCAGCACGTACTGGAAGTGTGCCCTGGGGCGGAGGAGGCGCGGCTAGGTCTGGTCGCAGCCGTAGGAGGAGACCTCTCCTTACCGAACATCCTAGCTAGGATGGTCGGTGACGAGAGGTCATGGAAGGCAGTGGCCTCGTTTTGCGAAGCCGTAATGTCGCAACGTGAAAATGAGGAGCGGGATAGAGAAAGAGACACTCTTTCTCTCCCGCTTCGGAGAGAGCGGAGACGTGGGCGAGCCAGGTGGGTTCGCTCTCCGTCTCTCACTGGAGAGCCTGGAGTAGTGGATGTGGGGACATCCGCTACTCCTCACCACTAGGTGAAATGGCCCTCACGAGCGGGCGACGCGCTAATGTTCCGGCGCGTCGTCAGGAGGTGGGTCCGCAAGGCGGACGTCGGTGGACAGAGCCACGGAGAGTTTGCGAACGGTCCCGCAGCTCTGTCCATAAACCGAGGACGATGGAACATCGTGGGCTTTTTTAGTCGGTAGGACGTCGCAGTTTTTTCTGCGACGGGGAGTCCGACATAGCCCGTCTGCATCCCCCGCAGACGGGTATGCGTAAATGAATTTTTGCCCACGTAAAAAAAAAAAAAAAAAAAAAAGGTTAGGTTAGGTTAGGTTAGGTTAGGTTTTTTTTTTTTTTTTTTTTTTTTTTTTTTTTTTTTTTTCCATCTCGAAATGGCACTAACTTAAAATTACCTGTTGCTATTATTTTGCAACAACATTTAACTCATTATACCTTTCATACCTTTACATATTATTTTCCCTTTAAATTAAAAATTAAATAATATAAAAAAAAAAAGAGATATAATAAGATACAATATATAAAAAAAAAAGAAATTATATCAAAAAAAAAAACAAGAATAAATTACAAGAGTAGTTAATTTGGATCAACAAAATATCACGAACCATTTACTTTAAAATTCATTCATTACCCATTCATCTTCAAATAATTTTATTAACATTTATTAATTAATTAATTAAAACACAATTAAATCTTCATTACCGATTGTATAAGACAATCAGTCCGAAGATTTCAAAATCAATTTTATTTAGAGATTTTATCAACTCTAAAATATTAATTTTAGAAGACACAATAATTTAACAATCTTGTACCCAAAACAATATTTAGAAAATTAGTTTTTATTTATACAAAAATATTGACATTTAAAAGCATAGAAAAAGAAATTACTTGTTTTAAGTACAAATCATTATACAATAATAAAATAGTTCTATTAACACTAAGTAAATAAAACAAAATGAACTAAGATAAATAATCAAAAATCAGTAAGTGTTACATAATATGTTAATAGTAATGTTAACAATAATATTATTATTGTTAACATTACTAATAGGACTACCTACACATATATTTATGCCCCCACAAAATAAATATATATGATTTATTTCTAAATCAATTCTATACCATTATTACTAAGTAGGTATTCCCTTAATAATTTACATGTAAAATTTAAATTACTACAATATAAAGACTAATCTATGTATGTAATTGTATTGATAAAAGGACATAAAACAAGGCAATTCATTAAGTAAAAGTAGGTACCCACTAAGTTACAATTCCAATTATAAAATAATGCCAGATCAAATGAATTATTTCATAAAAATAAAATTTAAAATCGTACAATAAGAATGATTATATCAAGATTCATACCATAAAAACAATAATAATTTATTCGAGATCAGAATTCAAACTCATAATTATAATAGCGCCATCTATGAGTGCTTTCTCCTTGGTGGAACCTCAGGGGTTGCAGTAACGTTCCCTGCCGATGACGCTTTTGTAATTCGTGCTGGTTTCGATGACTGCGCCAACCGATCAGATTTAATTGACCTGGCCGCTATTTCCTTTTTCAGGACTTTTTCGCGCAGAGATCGTGGTTTGGTGGAGACTACCTTTGCCTCGCGGGCGGGTTCGGTTCCGACTGATGCCGACATTGTGTTTTAGTTGTTGTCAAGATCTATATATTATATTATACTATATCTAATTTTACAATAAATTTAGCTGTAAGTGTTATAATTATTTTAATCTAACCTTAATCTATCTTCTTTGTTCTACGCTGGTGGTCTGCGTTGTCTCGCTGAGTACAGTCTGGTGAACGCGCCAGTCCCGGGGTGTTGTGGACCGTGATGGTGAGTGTTGCTGTGTGGTAACTGCGTCAGTTGTGCTGGTGTGTGCGAAGAGGTGGTGGCGTAAACCTCGAGGGGAAGGAAATATATTGGATTTTGGGAAATTACTTTGGAAAATAGGAAATCCCTTGGGGCCAAGTTGTAGGGCTCCTTACCCTGATTTCAAAAATACCAAACACTATGGGTCTATCTCGTCTGGTTAACGAGATATAGCCAGAGGGGTAATTTGGTCGAGGGGAAGGGGGGGGAGGGGGGTCAGAGGGGGGGTTTGGGGGGGGGGGTTGGGGGGGGGGGGGGTTGGAAAGATGGTTGAGGGGTAAGGGGTAGGGTGGGGGGGTGAGGGGGAAATTTAAACCCAAGGGGCCAGATTGTAGGGCTCCTAATCCTGATCCTGGGGATACCTATCACTAGGGGTCTATCACTTCTGGTTCTCGAGATACGGCCAGAGGGGAAATTTGGTAGAGGGGAAGCGGGGGTGGGGGGAAAAATTTAAACCTTAGGGGCCAGATTGTGAAGCTCCTTATTCCGATCCTGGGGGATACCAATCGCTGTGGGTCTATCTCTACTGGTTATGGAAATAAGGGCTGAGGGGAAAAAATATATCTGTGGGTAAGGGGGGGGGGTAATGGAAAATTACAAAAAGGGCGATTTGAGTGTACGAAGAAGGTGCCTGGTTACCCCGTGCAGACGAATCCAAACACGGGTAGTCCTGGTCCAAGGGTTGAGGAGATACTCGAGGTTTACCTGGAGGCCTGCAGTGCTGTCTTGGAGGCTGGCCGGAGTCCTACGAACGGCTTCGAAGTCTTCAGGTCTGGTTCGGAGTCGTCGACTGAGACGTCACGCCTCGTGTTTGACCGACGAAATGAGGTTACACGTGGTTGTCTACGCTGTTTGGGAGGTTAGATATCGAAAGTTCTCTGCCTTATAACTTCCAGAATTTCTATCGGATTTCCAAGGTTGTTATATCCTCTGGTTGGCCTTAAAAAGATCTTGCTAATGGTGTTATTGGCTTTTGTATTTCACTAACCTCCCAGGTGGTATTCTTCTCCAAAGTTCAGGCTCTGTAGCTCCTTGCTCCGTCAGATTGGGATGTTGAAAACGATAGTCCTGGTGAGTCAGACACTTCTTTCACAGTTGGTTACACTTTTATGCGCGTTCCGCAGGAGGTGGAACAGTGGCGGAAGGACGCCAGAGATGCCGCTCTGGAGTCCTGGAGCCGGCGGATTGCGGAGGACCACAGGAGGGGTGCCGGAGCTGCTCGATTTATCGAGGCAGTTCGGCCCCTTCTTACCGAGTGGGTCAGCCGCGAGCACGGAGGGCTCTCCTTTCGGCTCACACAGGTCCTCTCGGGGCATGGGTGCTTCGGGAGGTACTTGTGCAATGTTGCGCGGAAGGAGGCGACACCGGAGTGCCACCAGTGTGGCTGCGCGGAGGAGACGGCGCAGCACGTACTACAGGTATGTCCGGGTGCGGAGGAGGCGCGGCTGGTTCTGGTCGCAACCGTAGGAGGAGACCTCTCGTTACCGAGCATCCTGGCTAGGATGGTCGACGACGAGGGGTCTTGGAAGGCGATGGTCTCTTTCTGCGAGGTCGTGATGTCGCAGAGAGAGGCCGAGGAGCGGGAAAGGGAGAGAGATCCTCTTTCTCTCCCGATCCGGAGGGAGCAAAGACGGAGGCGAGCCAGGCGGGCTCGCTCTCCGTCTTTAACTGGAGGGCCTGGAGTGGTGGATGTGGGGACACCCGCCACTCCTCACCATTAGGTGAAATTTGGCCCTTGCGAGTGGGCGACGCGTTAATGTTCCGACGCGTCGTCAGGAGGTGGGTCCGCCTATAGGCGGACGTCGGTGGACAGAGCCGCGGAGAGTTTGCAAACGGTCCCGCAGCTCTGTTCATAAACCGAGGATGATGGAACATCGTGGGCTTTTTTAGTCGGTAGGACGTCGCAGTTTTTTCTGCGACGGGGAGTCCGACATAGCCCGTCTGCTTCCCCCGCAGTCGGGTATGCGTAAATGCATTTTTGCCAACGTTAACAAAAAAAAAAAAAAAAAAAAAAAAAAAAGGTTCCCCCCAAATACGCGGCTCCCATATGGGCTGGTACCCTGGGATCCAGAGAGATCGCCCGGCTCCATGGGAGCCAAAGGGTCATGGCGGTTAGAGTGTGCAGAGGTTACCGCACACTCTCACACGAGGTGGCCTGCCTTTTGGCAGGTTCCCTCCCGTGGGACTTGGACGCTGAGATCCTGTCCTCCGTGTACTGGCGCAGGGCGCAGGCACGGGGGGAGGACCTCCGACCGGTTCCGCAGGAGGTGGAACAGTGGCGGAAGGACGCCAGAGATGCCGCTCTGGAGTCCTGGAGCCGGCGGATTGCGGAGGACCACAGGAGGGGTGCCGGAGCTGCTCGATTTATCGAGGCAGTTCGGCCCCTTCTTACCGAGTGGGTCAGCCGCGAGCACGGAGGGCTCTCCTTTCGGCTCACACAGGTCCTCTCGGGGCATGGGTGCTTCGGGAGGTACTTGTGCAATGTAGCGCGGAAGGAGGCGACACCGGAGTGCCACCAGTGTGGCTGCGCGGAGGAGACGGCGCAGCACGTACTACAGGTATGTCCGGGTGCGGAGGAGGCGCGGCTGGTTCTGGTCGCATCCGTGGGAGGAGACCTCTCGTTACCGAGCATCCTGGCTAGGATGGTTGACGACGAGGGGTCTTGGAAGGCGATGGTCTCTTTCTGTGAGGTCGTGATGTCGCAGAGAGAGGCCGAGGAGCGGGATAGGGAGAGAGATCCTCTTTCTCTCCCGATCCGGAGGGAGCAAAGACGGAGGCGAGCCAGGCGGGCTCGCTCTCCGTCTTTAACTGGAGGGCCTGGAGTGGTGGATGTGGGGACACCCGCCACTCCTCACCATTAGGTGAAATTTGGCCCTTGCGAGTGGGCGACGCGTTAATGTTCCGACGCGTCGTCAGGAGGTGGGTCCGCCTATAGGCGGACGTCGGCGGACAAAGCCGCGGAGAGTTTGCAAACGGTCCCGCAGCTCTGTCCATAAACCGAGGATGATGGAACATCGTGGGCTTTTTTAGTCGGTAGGACGTCGCAGTTTTTTCTGCGACGGGGAGTCCGACATAGCCCGTCTGCTTCCCCCGCAGTCGGGTATGCGTAAATGCATTTTTGCCAACGTTAACAAAAAAAAAAAAAAAAAAAAGGTTCCCCCCAAATGGGTTTTGCCTTGTCGTGGCTGGGGGGCTCAGTAGTCGTAGTGGTACGAAGAAGCTAAAAGAACCCGAGGAGGCTCGCACGGCGCCCTGGAGAGTCCGGGTAGCGGCGTTGCGAGTGTAGGCGGCCTTGAATGGCTGCGGGACTCGGTCGGCGTCTCGGCCTTATGCTGAGTAGCGGCGACGCGGGTCGGATAGGCCTCTCCGCGCGTCCCTCTGTTTTAGCAGAGGGTGCAGTGTGACGAGGCAAGGTCCAGGAGTTTGTGCTGGGATGGTAACGGTTCTGGCATAGATACCTGGTGTGAACCACTTGGTGGTCGGAGGAGTTGTTTGTTTGCGCATTGCGCGGATGAAGCAGAGTTTGGGCTTGGCGTGTGCTTACCCCGCCGTCAGGCAGGTAGTGGGGGACTTGTCTTCCCTGCCACCAGCTCGAAATCGTAATCCTGTAACAGTTGCGGATCACGTCTCGTGATTGGAGCAGGACCGAGGGCCTTGGCTTTATTGCCCGGGCTGCGAGGAGTAAACCTCTATAAAAAATCCCGAAGGACAAGTGGCGGTGCAGCACGAGGTCCTTTCTCTTCGGAGGAGGGCTGGCCGGTAAAGCCAGTCGCTACTGCATCTAGGCGTTGCGCCTTGGTTAGGTCCACCTAACCCTTCCAGGACACACGTGGGCTCTGTCTTGGTCGTATTTTTTACCCCCCGGTACTCGTGGGATCTATTATGGAAAACTTACATAAAAACCAAAACCAAAAGGAGGGCGGCCGCCTGGAATGCCGCATCGTAGGAGTTGCTGCAGAGCCTGTAAAGGTGTCTGGTGCGGACGCTTCGGCGTCATTGAGGAGTGTGGACGCTTCGGCGTCACGGAGTGGAAAAGACACTACGGTGTCGAAGAATGTCGCTAGGGAAGCTGTGGTGGTCCTGAGGAGAGTGGACGCCGTGGTGACCCCTGTGGCAGAGATGCTGGAGAGGACCAGATGTCCATCCCTGGTCACCAGTTTGGAGAGTGGGGAATCGGACTACAAGTCTGTCCCCGACAGCCGGCTTCCGGTGAGGTTCTGGAGGAAGAAGCCTCCTACTTCTAAAAGGGCTAGAAGTAGTGAATCCGACTCGGACCGTCCTCGGAGTCCTCACGGAGAGAACTCTAAACAGGTGATGACTCGGTCGAAGCGCGGTCGCGGAAGGCCCCCTATCACGGGCCAGTACGTCGGCCTGGCTAAAGCCAGGGCTGAGCTCAAAGCCGCAGAGCGACAGGCGATGGACTTGGAGTCGGAGAAGGAGGTGGCAGCAGCAACGCCCAAGGCGCGGTCAGATGCTGCCACCAATTACCTGGGTGCCTCGACCTCTTGGGGCTCAACAAGGGAGGCCTCAGCCGTCGCCCTATCTGATAGGGTAAAGGAGAGCCTGACGGCCATAGAATTGGTTGGGAGTAAGTCGGGCAACCTTAAGGGCACTTTCCAAAGTGCCCTGAAAAAGTCCGCGGAAGTGCTGCGGGAGGTGTTTGAGGAGTTGGCCTCTCGAACGCCTGCCGAAGAAGTATTAAAACTTCAGGCGGAGAATGCCCTGCTTAAGGGTCAGCTTAATCAGCTAGGCGGGGAGTTGGCTGCGCTTAGGGCCGAAGTAAGGAGCAACAGAGAGTGCGCTGCTCCTTCCCCAGCTTTTGAGGAGCTGGGGCGAGATCTCCGAGCCTCACTGGCAAAAATGGATGCCCGGCTTGATAGCCTGGAGGTAGACGGGCGGCTTTTGCCTGAGAAGCGCCACCGCCCGCCTCTGGCAGCGGATAAGCCGCGTGAGGTCTCGCCGATCCTGACTCAGACGGCGAGAAAAGCTCCGGTGGAAAAACCTGCCCCCACGTCGTATGCGGGGGCGACTAAGAAGGCACCGGTGACAAAAGCTGCCTCTGGAGAAAAGGGGAATAGAAGCAAAGCGCCTGCACCCGCCCCGGCGGCTCCTGCCCCGACGGCTCCTACCCCGGCTGCTCCTGCTCCGGCAAGCCAGACGCAAGAAGAGGGCTGGCAAAAAGTGGGCCCGCGCCGCAATAGGCAGCGCAAGGAACCGGCTGACAGGGTGCCAAGGACATCGGCACCTAAAAAACCAGAGACGTCCAAACCGGCTACGGCTAGAAAAGCCAAGGCCCCAAAGGTCCGAGCCCGCCGCTCAGCTGCGGTTGTGATTGCGCTGCAGCAAGGGGCAGTGAAGAGAGGGCGAACGTACGGAGAAGTGATCTCGGAGGCCAAGTCTAAACTGGACTTGGAAGAGCTCGGGATCACCTCCGTACGCTTCCGGCAAGCGGCGACTGGGGCTCGCATCTTAGAAGTCCCAGGAGCGGAGAGTGGCGGCAAAGCCGACTTACTAGCGGAAAAGCTCCGGGGGCTTTTTACAACGGAAGATGTAAAGGTCTCCAGGCCAGTGACCTCAGTTGATCTTCGAGTAACCGGTCTGGATGACTCAGTGACCCCGGACGAGCTGGTGGCTGCAGTCGCCAAAGTGGGCGAGTGTTCGCCGGACAATATTAAATCCGGCGAAATAAGGAGGGGTCCCGGTGGCGCAGGCACGGTTATTGTAAAGTGCCCCGTCACGGCTGCAAAAAAAGTTGTAGCCGGACGCTTCCGGGTCGGATGGGTGGCGGTTGGGGTCAAGATTCTTGACAATCTTCCCCTCCGCTGCTTCCGTTGTTTCGCGCAGGGCCACATTGGAGTCCAGTGCCAGTCGGAAATCGACCGCAGCCTGAATTGCAGGCGATGCGGTCAGGAGGGCCACAAGGCCCGGGAGTGCTCCGCCACGCCCCACTGCTCCGTCTGTGAAGCAGCTGGGAAAAAGGCGGACCACCTCGCTGGGGGCAAGGCCTGTGCCAAGCCCCCAACTAAAAAGGCAGCGAAGAAGGCTGCGGCAAAGGCAAGAAAGGCCAAACCGCAGCCTGCAAACCCGCCTCAAGCGGGTAGCGAGGAGGATTCCATGGAGGTCCAATAGTTATGGACCTCCGATTCCTGCAGGGGAACCTCAACCACTCCGCCGCGGCCCAGGATTTATTGATCCAGGCCATGGCGGAGTGGCAGGTCCATATAGCTGTTGCTGCCGAGCCGTATCGCATCCCGACCCGTTCTAACTGGGTTGGGGATCGTGATGGCTTGGTAGCAATTACACAGCATTGCGCGGAGAGTGCCGCTCCACTTACTCTTGTTTACAGAGGTAGGGGTTTTGTTGTTGCTAAAGTCGGCGAGCTGGTCGTAATTGGGGTATATTTTTCCCCCAATCGTCCGCTCGCTGAATTCGAGTGTTATCTCGCGTTAGTGGGGGTCGCTGTAGGTCAGAGCTCTCCCTGTCCTGTTGTCGTCCTTGGGGACCTCAATGCCAAGTCTGGGTTTTGGGGTTCCGCGACGACGGACCCTAGGGGGAGAGTTTTGGAGGAGTGGCTGGTGGAGTGTGATCTGTCGATCCTCAACCGCGGCACAGTGAACACGTGCGTGCGTCGTAATGGGGGGTCAGTCGTGGATGTTTCTTTCGCGACCCCGTCCATTGCACGCCGTGTCCAGGGGTGGCAAGTTTTGGAGAATGAAGAGACGCTGTCAGACCACCGTTACATAACGTTCAGCGTCTCCAGACCGTCTCCGGCCACTTCAAGAGCCCCGAGCCAGCCACGACTGGATGGCCCGCGCTGGGCGATAAAACGCCTGAATAAAGAGTTGCTGCAGGAGGCGGCTCTTGTTCAGGCGTGGCTGCCGGAACCACCACCGGTAGATGTGGACGGGGATGCGGCTCGGATCTGCGAGGCCATGACGCAGGTTTGTGACGCTGCGATGCCTCGCGCTAGAGCCTCTCCGTCCAAACAAGGAGTCTACTGGTGGAACGAGGAGATCGCCCAGCTCCGACGCTTGTGCGTGGAGAGGCGCCGAGATTTTCAGCGGTATCGGAGGCGCCGCAACCGCGACGAAAGCGAAGAGGATCGGCTGTACGCTAAGTACAGGGAAGTGGCGGTGGAACTCCGCCTTGCCATTGGCCGGTCCAAGGCCGCGGCGTGGGAGGAGTTGCTGGAGACGTTGAAGGGGGATCCTTGGGGTAGGCCATACAAGCTTGTAAGGCAAAAGCTACGCCCTTGGACTCCTCCCATCTCCAGCAGCCTAGAGCCGGAAGTCCTCGAAAGAGTGGTCGAGGCACTGTTCCCAGAAATGGGAACGGACTTTGTGCCTCCCAATATGGCACCGCCGGAACAGGAGGCGGGAGACTCGGACACTGAGGATGTGCCCGAGGTCTCTGTAGCGGAGTTGGGTGCGGCCGTGTTGCGCATTAAGTGCAAAAACACGGCCCCAGGACCCGATGGCATTCCTTGCCGCGCTTGGGTCCTGGCCCTTGGCGGGGAGCAGGGCGCTCTAGAGCCCCGAGTAAGGGCTCTCTTTAATAGGTGTGTGCGGGAAGGTGTTTTCCCGCACCGTTGGAAGGAGGGCCGTTTGGTCCTCCTCCGAAAGGAGGGACGGCCGGCCGATGACCCGTCGGGTTATCGGCCTATAGTATTGCTAGATGAGGCGGGGAAGCTGCTGGAGAGGGTGATAGCCAACCGCCTCATCGAACACATGGGCGTTGTAGGTCCGAATTTGTCGGACGCCCAATTTGGGTTCCGCTGGGGCCGGTCGACCATAGACGCGATCGGTCGCCTACGGGACATGGCAGAGGAGGAAGTTATGAGGGGCGGGCAGTTGTTGGCTGTCTCATTAGACATAAAAAATGCCTTTAACAGCCTGCCCTGGTCGACTATTATGGAGGCACTCCGCTATCATGGAGTGCCCCCGTACTTGAAGAGATTGGTGGGGAGCTACCTATCGGATAGGGCGGTAGTGTTCCCCACCAGAGATGGAACGGGTGGTCGCCGGCGCATGTCGCGCGGTGTTCCCCAGGGGTCTGTTCTAGGGCCCCTGCTATGGAACATCGGCTACGATCACGTCCTACGCTGCGCTAACCTGCGAGGCGTGGGCGTGATCTGTTACGCCGATGACACCCTAGTGACAGCCCGGGGTTCTGATCTCCGGGCTGCCTTGGTGTTGGCCACCGCTGGAGTTGCGGCAGTGGTGTCGAGGATTCGACGGCTGGGGCTAGAGGTGGCACTCCACAAGTCCGAGGCTATTTGTTTTCACGGGCCTCGGCGGAGACCACCTGCTAGTACCAGCATAGTGGTGGGGGGAACCTCAATTGCAGTCGGGACGACGTTGAAATATCTTGGCGTCGTTCTCGACAGCAAGTGGGATTTTGGGGTTCACCTGGAACGTTTGGTCCCAAAGTTGGTGGGAACGGCAGGCGCTCTTAGCCGCCTGCTTCCAAACATAGGAGGTGGAATGGTGGGCTGCCGCCGCCTGTATATGGGAGTGGTCCGATCGATGGCCCTTTATGGGGCCCCGATCTGGGCGGGATCGCTGAAAAACCGCCATAAAGCCCTTCTGCATCAGGCGCAGAGGGTCATGGCGGTTAGAGTCGTAAGGGGGTATCGGACCATTTCCCATGGGGTGGCCTGTGCGCTAGCAGGATCCCTGCCGTGGGAGCTCGAGGCCGAGGTTCAATCCTCGGTCTACTGGCAACGGGCAGACGCTCGTAATCAGGGCGACCGCCCAGCGCCTGATGAAGTGGTGCGGTGGCAAAGGGACGCCCAGGAAGTGGCTCTGGGTGAATGGCGGCGGCAGCTCGAGGAGCTGAGCACTACGGGTGCGGGTTCCCGACGCCGATTATTGGAGGGAATCCTGCCCATTCTAAAGGAATGGGTGGGACGGGAGTGGGGGTCACTCTCTTTCCGGCTTACACAGGTTCTCTCAGGGCATGGCTGTTTTGGGAGATACCTGTGTGTCGTAGCTGGAAAGGAGATGACCCAGGAATGCCACCATTGTGACTGTGTGGAGGATACCGCACAGCACACAATGGAGGTATGCCCTGCATGGGCTGGGCTGAGAGCAGAACTCACTGTGGCCTTAGGAGGTGGAGACCTCTCGCTGCCGACTGTCATGGAGAAGATGGTCGGCAGTGAAAGAAACTGGGAGGCGATGCTTGCCTTCTGCGAGGATGTGATGTCGCAGAAGGAAGCCGCGGAGCGCGAGAGAGAGCGAGACCCGCTCTCTCAACGGCTCCATCGTGGGCGGGGCGGGCGAGCCAGACGGGGTGCCCGCTCTCAACACAACCCGCCGGGAGGGTCTTTGGCAACAGGTGCGGGGGCACCTGTTGTCCAGTAGCGAGACCTCCCGAGGAGACGATGAGCTTCTGCGCTCATCGCATATGAGGAGGTCCGTCCATTCCATCGGGGCGGACGTGGGCCACAGGCGAAGCCAGGCGGACTGTTGAGTTACCGCCGGCTTCGTCTTTGCTCAACAGTGGCGGGAATAGTGAGTTTTTTAGTGGGTATACCTCTACTACAGAGGGGAGTCCCACATACCCCGTCTGTGCCCCCCGGCCGGGCGGGGATGCGTAATGCATTTTCCTCACTTAAAAAAAAAAAAAAAAAAAAAAGGTTAGGTTAGGTTAGTTTAGGTTCCCAAAAGGACCCCCCCATGGGTTCTGCCTTGTCGCGGCGGGGGGGCTCAGTAGTCGTACTCAGGGGTGGTACGATGAAGCTAAATGAACCCGAGGAGGCTCGAACGGCGCCCCCGGAGAGACCGGGCAGCGCCGTTGCGAGCGGAGGCAGCCTATATTGGCTGCGGGACACGGTCGGCGTCTCGGCCATATGCTGTTCAGCGGCGACGCGAGCGAGGGGCGCGCTGCTTTGTGTTTTGCCAGTCTTTTGCAAGACTCTGGCAAGGGCAAGACGTGCGCGCATTGATAACGGTGGTGGCTTCCTTCTTTTGTGGTTTTGTCGGCTATGCATTCACTGCATTTTTAAATTGTGTATTACTCATCTTGGGCAATGACCCGTGAAATTTTCTTTTTTAAGGGTTTAACGGGTCATTGCTCAAGGTGAGACTGGCTTTGCATTCATTGCATTTTACTTTATCTTGGGCAATGACCTGTGCAATTTTCTTTTGAAGATTCAGCGGGTCATTGCTCAAGATGAAACTGGTGGGTTAAATTAAGGGCAGATTTATTTATATATGCTGTCTATATATATCTTATTATATAAATTCACCATATTTTAAACATCTTTATTTCTTTTAATTACTTACTCATCTATTTGCTAGTTCTATGAATTTATTTCTATGTACAGTCTGGATCTATAAATACTTTTTGTTCTTAATTCAATATTTTATACACATGTTTTTCTATAAATATTGTACTTTCAGTTGTGACAGTTTTCTTATGCTATTTATTTATATATGCTGTCTATATATATCGTATAATATATATGCACCATATTTTATACATCTTTATTTCTCTTAATTACTGACTCTGCTATTTTTGTACAATATTCTATGAATTTATTTCTCTTGTCTTTGTCTGTTATTAACTTGTTGACATTTTTTGCATTTATTGTACAGTCTAGATCATGTTCCGCTTCGTATCTTCTAAGTCCTTCTACTGGGCATTCGAAAAGGATGTGCGGCACTGTTTCGCTCACGCCTGGCTCGCATATACATGATGGGTTCTCCTTACATTTGAAGCGAGTCAGATATTCGGAGAACCCACCATGTCCTGTCATAATTTGAGTCATAGTCATTGTCGGCTCAAGTTGTCGTACTGTCTTGTATGCTGTGCTGTTATTGCGTCGGGGAAGAATAATTTTGTGACTGATGCTGTTTCACCTGTCTTGAACCGATCGTTCCACTTGGCAAGGGCTTCAAGTCTGATCTGCCTCTTGATGAATGATTTAGGGCAGTGTTCATAGTCTGCTTTCCTTTTGGTTTTGAGTGCGGCTTCTTTTGCTAGTTGGTCCGCCCGCTCATTACCCTCCAACCCAGCGTGAGCTTTGATCCAGAACAAGGATACCTCCTTGTTCTGGATCAGAGCCTCCCTGAGGTTATTTCGAGCTTGGATTGCAAGCGGGTGGACGGAGCTTGGATTTGTGACTGTTTCCAGCGCTGCCCTCGAGTCACTGTAAATTCCAAAGCTCTGCTCACGCCTCTTTGTGGTTTCCTGGGTAGCTCTACACAAGGCCAGCAGTTCCGCCTGGTACACTGTGCAGAACGATGACAGCTTTAACTTGAGGGTTTTGGTCTCGGCAGCACCATCCCATAAGGACAGCGCTGCTCCGACTTTGCCCTCAATTTTGCTGCCATCGGTAAAAATCTTGATCTGCTGGTTATCGTGCTTGTTCACAGCTTCCTGGTCGGGCAAGTCGACGAACTTGAGGTGTATATTTTCTGCTGGGTGGGGGGTTTCTTCGTAGCTCACCATCTTCTCCATTTCTCTATCTGCTAGTGTTGGTAGGGGCTCTCCTCGCTTGGCTCTATACAGGGCAGCTGCCTCCTGTATCCTAAGGTCAAGCGGAAGTAACCCCGCCAGCACCAGGGCCGAGTTTAGGGAGACGGTGCGGTATGCCCTCGTCAACTTTTGAGCGAAGCCTCTTTGCACATTGTTAAGTTGTTTCTGAACTCCTATTTTCTTGGTTTCTTGAGCCCAGACGCTTGCGGCGTACATAATGACAGGCTCCACTGCTGCAGTATAAATCGTCCGAACTATTTCTGGGTGAAGACCCCAACTAACCTTTGCTGCTGTAGCCAGCTTCTTGTAGATGTTTAGGGCCTTCTTGCAAACATTTGTCACATGACTATTAAAGGTTAACTTGTGGTCTATCGTGACCCCCAGAATTTTTATTTCTTTGGACATTTCAATGTCGACCCCGCCCATGCTCAGAAGTGGTGTGTCAAATTTTAGTTTCCTAGTTATGACCATTGCGCTGGTTTTATGCGGTGCAAATTTCAACTTGTTTTTGACTCCCCACCTCTGAACATAGGCGAGGGCGACATTGGCTTGCCCTTGGATTTCTAGTGCCGTGTCGCCATCAAAAATCAGCACCACATCATCGGCGAATGCTTGACAGTAGGAATTTTGCAGTTCGAGCCCTTTCAGGAGTGGATCTAGAAGGAGATTCCAAAGCATCGGGCCACCTATCGATCCCTGGACGCATCCTTTGTTGGTCTTTCGTATGTGTTCCTGCCCTGCGTATCTCACTCTTACTTTCCGGTCCTGTAAGTAGCTGTCCAGGAGCCTTCTTATATTTACGGGGCATTTCTCCTCAGCCAGTCTGGTTCTGATAGCTGGCCACCATGCGCTATCGAAGGCTCCCTCTATGTCTAAGGATATCATCGTGATCAGTTTCTTCTGGACAAGTTTTGAGCGAATGTATTGCATGAGATCATAGAGGGAATCTTCGGTGCTCTTCTGGGGCATGAAACCATACTGGCGAGCGCTGATTTTGGGAACTATGTGCCATTTTATACGACCGACCAACATTTTCTCGAGGATCTTTCCCATGACAGGTAGGAGGCCGATAGGTCTATATGACTTGGGGTTCGTGTAGTCCTCCTTTCCTGGCTTTCTCAGGACCACGACTGTAGCCTCCTTCCAGATGATTGGGAAGTGTTGCAGCGTGAGGCATTTGTTGGCTAAGGCAAGGTAAGTCTCTGGGTCTACCGCTATCGCTTTGCCACATATGTCTGCCGTAAGTCCATCCATACCCGGGGCTTTCTTAGGGTTGAAGCTGTCCACCGCGGCTCTAAGCTCTTCCATAGTAAACGGTGGGTCATGTTGTTCATCATGAACCCAGTCGTTTACTAGGTTAGCTTCTGCTCTTGTCCGTCGGTGGTCCTCATTGTCCTGGCTTTCCAAGTCCTCCGGGTAAAACGTGTTGGCCAACATCTTGGCGGACTCCTTCGCACATAGAACCCTTCCCTCCCTCTCCAATGGAATGTCCTCCTGCCTCCTAGTTGTCCTTCCTATCACTCTGTATATTCCTTCCCATATACCCTCTCTATCCTGTTTACTACAAAACTCTTTCCAACTTTCCGTCTGTGCCTTCTTGGCTTCTATCTCATATTTTTCTTTTGCTTGCAGGTACTCATCGACGACCTTGGACCTCCGGACTGGCGCTGCACATCGGATTCGACGCTTCCTGGTTTTGACTTCTTGCTTCATCTTCGCGAGTGCTTCGGACCACCACGGCAGGGTAAGTTTTTTTACTGTTTTTAGTTTAGGTATACTAACATTGCATGTTTCTATTAGTGTATTTATGTATGCTTCTACTTTATGTTCTAGTTCTATTTTATTCTGTATTTTCACTATTTCTTCCTTGTTTATTTGTTTTGTCTCCCGCAATTGGGCCAGTTTTTCATAAAACAGGTTCCAATTAGCTTTTTTAGTATTGTAGGTTCTGGTGGTTCTATTAATGTTAATACCTTTTGACTTTGTTAATTTAATCTTAAATGTTAATGCGTTGTGGTCCGAGCTTATTGTGCCTTCGTTGACTCTCCAGTCTTCAACCAAGCTCAGCGTCTCCGCAGTGCATGCCGTAATGTCTACGCAGCTGGTGTATCGCTTGTTGCCCCTTATTGTGTCGAAAGTAGGGATGTCGCCGTCGTTGAGTATCTGCAAGCTCCCCTCTTCTAGGAATCCTGCTAGCTCTTCGCCCTTCTGGTCTATGGTGTCACTTCCCCACCAGGTGTTCTTCGCATTCGCGTCTCCCCCTATTATCAGAAGTTTGGGTTTTTCCTGTGTTTCAATCTTCCTCAGTTGGTCTAGGTACGGTTCTATGCTCGTTTGGTCAGGCTCGAAGTAAAACGAGGCGACCACGATCTCCCAGGCCCTTGTTCTTAATTTCACCACTATGATGTTGTTTGTGGTGAGGTTTGGCAATTGGATCACGTCCATATTCTCATCAAAGACGGCTATTGCCGCTTTTATCGTGCCGTTGCCCTGGTTGGTGTTCTGGAAGATCCTGGCCCCCCCGTAGTTCTTCATCCTGCCAATCGCGCCAATGTACGGTTCTTGTAACAGCGCAAATGCCATCCTCTTCTCGCTAGCCATTAGCATCAGTTCGTGTGTCGCGAGTTCTTTCCGCTGAAGATTCACTTGTGCTATGAGGTAGGCATTTGCGCTGGGTGAGGAAGATTGCATGCCCGAGACCACCTTAACACTGGTATGCTATGGTCGACCGTGCTATCGTCTCCCACCTCCTTCTGATCGGGCATTCATTGCTGAATGCATTGTGGTCGACCTTCTCAAGCTTGGCCCGTGTGCAGTTGCAGCACGTTGGGGCTGCTCCCGCGAGCCAATCCAGACAGTCAGCCTTCATGTGGGGTCCCCCACAATGGCTGCATTTCTCAACTGTCTCCTTGCAGAATCGTCTTCCGTGCCCATAGCCCAGGCAGAGTGAGCATTGGACCAGTGGTGACTGGTCTGCAACCCTCACTCGCTGGAGGTCGATCATGACCGATTCTGCATCGACCAAGCGCTGCCATACTGCGGGGGACACCCTCATGACCACATTGTTTGCCTGAGGGTTGCGTGAGCGTTTTCTGTACAGTATTTCTGTTTTGTTTGTCTTTTCTTCTAGGTCTTTCACCGTAGTTCTACACTTAGTACTACACTTTCTTTTTTGCTTCCCTAAAAGGTGGAAGGCGGGGCGGCTCGTTCTTTTGCGAAAGGAAGGGCGTCCCGCGGACGAGCCGGCCGGATATCGTCCGATCGTCCTGCTGGACGAGGCAGGTAAGCTCCTGGAGCGTGTGGTGGCTGCCCGGCTCGTCAACCACCTCGAGTTTGTTGGCCCGGACCTTGCGAACAGTCAGTTCGGGTTTCGGAGGGGTCGCTCAACGGTAGATGCCATATCTTACGTTCGCGACCTCTCCGAGCAGCCGATTAGCGATGGTGGAGTTGTGTTGGCGGTGTCGTTAGACATCGCCAACGCCTTCAACTCGCTGCCGTGGAGCACTGTTTTGGGTGCTCTGGGGTACCACCAGGTGCCCCAGTACATCCAACGCCTCATCGGGGACTACCTCTCTGAGAGAGAGGTACGTTTCCCGACCAAAGAGGGTGAGGGCAGTAGCCCAATGACGCGCGGCGTTCCACAGGGGTCCGTTCTGGGCCCTACCCTGTGGAACATCGGGTATGACTGGGTCCTGCGAGGCGCTAACCTTCATGGCGTCAACGTAGTATGCTACGCTGACGACACGTTGGTTACCGCCCGGGGCCGGACGTTTAGGGAAGCGTCTGTCCTGGCCACCGCCGGAGTCGCGGCGGTTGTGGCTCGGATACGGAGGTTGGGGCTGGAGGTGGCGCTCCACAAATCCGAGGCCATCTGCTTTCACGGTCCTCGGAGGGCGCCACCTGCAGGCTCAAGGATAATGGTTGGCGGAACTTCCATCGCTGTTGGGTCGACGCTGAAGTATCTCGGTGTCGTACTCGACAGCAGGTGGAAGTTTCGCGAACATTTCGAGAAGTTGACCCCGAGGCTTGCGGGGACGGCGGCTGCGCTGAGCCGCCTCCTTCCAAATCTCGGTGGAGGGAAGAGGAGCTGCCGCCACCTTTACATGGCGGTGGTTCGCTCCATGGCCCTCTACGCGGCTCCCATATGGGCTGGTACCCTGGGATCCAGAGAGATCGCCCGGCTCCATGGGAGCCAAAGGGTCATGGCGGTTAGAGTGTGCAGAGGTTACCGCACACTCTCACACGAGGTGGCCTGCCTTTTGGCAGGTTCCCTCCCGTGGGACTTGGACGCTGAGATCCTGTCCTCCGTGTACTGGCGCAGGGCGCAGGCACGGGGGGAGGACCTCCGACCGGTTCCGCAGGAGGTGGAACAGTGGCGGAAGGACGCCAGAGATGCCGCTCTGGAGTCCTGGAGCCGGCGGATTGCGGAGGACCACAGGAGGGGTGCCGGAGCTGCTCGATTTATCGAGGCAGTTCGGCCCCTTCTTACCGAGTGGGTCAGCCGCGAGCACGGAGGGCTCTCCTTTCGGCTCACACAGGTCCTCTCGGGGCATGGGTGCTTCGGGAGGTACTTGTGCAATGTGGCGCGGAAGGAGGCGACACCGGAGTGCCACCAGTGTGGCTGCGCGGAGGAGACGGCGCAGCACGTACTACAGGTATGTCCGGGTGCGGAGGAGGCGCGGCTGGTTCTGGTCGCAACCGTAGGAGGAGACCTCTCGTTACCGAGCATCCTGGCTAGGATGGTCGACGACGAGGGGTCTTGGAAGGCGATGGTCTCTTTCTGCGAGGTCGTGATGTCGCAGAGAGAGGCCGAGGAGCGGGAAAGGGAGAGAGATCCTCTTTCTCTCCCGATCCGGAGGGAGCAAAGACGGAGGCGAGCCAGGCGGGCTCGCTCTCCGTCTTTAACTGGAGGGCCTGGAGTGGTGGATGTGGGGACACCCGCCACTCCTCACCATTAGGTGAAATTTGGCCCTTGCGAGTGGGCGACGCGTTAATGTTCCGACGCGTCGTCAGGAGGTGGGTCCGCCTATAGGCGGACGTCGGTGGACAGAGCCGCGGAGAGTTTGCAAACGGTCCCGCAGCTCTGTTCATAAACCGAGGATGATGGAACATCGTGGGCTTTTTTAGTCGGTAGGACGTCGCAGTTTTTTCTGCGACGGGGAGTCCGACATAGCCCGTCTGCTTCCCCCGCAGTCGGGTATGCGTAAATGCATTTTTGCCAACGTTAACAAAAAAAAAAAAAAAAAAAAAAAAAAGGTTAGGTTAGGTTAGGTTAGGTTAGGTTAGGTTCCCCCCAAATGGGTTCTGCCTTGTCGTGGCTGGGGGGCTCAGTAGTCGTAGTGGTACGACGAAGCCAAAAGAACCCGAGGAGGCTCGCACGGCGCCCTGGAGAGTCTGGGTAGCGGCGTTGCGAGTGTAGGCGGCCTTGAATGGCTGCGGGACTCGGTCGGCGTCTCGGCCTTATGCTGAGTAGCGGCGACGCGGGTCGGACATGCCTCTCCGCGCGTCCCTCTGTTTTAGCAGAGGGTGCAGTGTGACGAGGCAAGGTCCAGGAGCTTTTGCTGTGACGGTGAACGTAGCCTACAACGTAGCCGTTCTGGCATAAGTACTTGGTGCAAACCACTTCATTAGTGGTAGGAGGAGTAGTTTGTTTGCGAATTGCGCGGATGAAGCAGAGTTTGGGCTTGGCGTGCGCTTACCCCGCCGTCAGGCAGGTAGTGGGGGACATTTCTTCCCTGCCGCCAGCTCGAAATCGTAATCCTGTAACAGTTGCGGATCACGTCTCGTGATTGGAGCAGGACCGAGGGCCTTGGCTTGATTGCCCGGGCTGCGAGGAGTAAACCTCTATAAAAAATCCCGAAGGACAAGTGGCGGTGCAGCACGAGGTCCTTTCTCTTCGGAGGAGGGCTGGCCGGTAAAGCCAGTCGCTACTGCATCTAGGCGTTGCGCCTTGGTTAGGTCCACCTAACCCTTCCCGGACACACGTGGGCTCTGTCTTGGTCGTATATTTTTACCCCGGTAATCGTGGGAATTCATATGGATAATTTACCTAAAAACAAAAACCAAAAGGAGGGCGGCCGCCTGGAATGCCGCATTGTTGGAGTTGCTGCAGAGCCTGAAAAGGTATCTGGTGCGGACGCTTCGGCGTCGTTAAGGAGTGTGGACGCTTCGGCGTCAGTTAGGTGTGAAGACGCTTCGGTGTCAAAAGGTGTCGCTAGGGAAGCTGTGGTGGTCCTAAGGAGAATGGACGCTGTGGTGACCCCAGTGGCAGAAATGCTGGAGAAAACGCGGTGTCCGTCCCTGGTCACTAGTTTGGAGAGTGGGGAATCAGATTACATGTCTGTCCCGGACAACCGGCTTCCAGTGAGGTTCTGGAGGAAGAAGCCTCCTACTTCTAAAAGGGCTAGAAGTAGTGAATCCGACTCGGACCGTCCACGGAGTCCTCACCATGAGAACCCAAAAGCGATGACGACTCGTTCAAAGCGCGGTCGCGGCAGGCCCCCAACAACGGGCCAGTACGTCGGTATGGCTAAAGCCAAGGCTGATTTCGTTGCCGCCGAGCGTCAGTCGATGGAGTTGGAGGCGGAGAAGGCAGCGGTGGCAGCAACGCCGAAGGCGCGTGCTGATACTGCCACCAATTACTTGGGTGCCGTGGCCTCTTGGGGCCCGTCAAGAGAGGCCTCAGCCATCGCCCTATCTAATCGGGTGAAGGAGAGCCTGACGACCATCGAGCTGGTCGGTAACAAGTCGGGCAACCTTAAGGGCACTTTCCAAAGTGCCCTGAAAAAGTCTGCGGAGGTGCTGCGGGAGGTGTTTGAGGAGTTGGCCTCCCGAACACCTGCCGATGAAGTAGCCAGGCTACAGGCAGAGAACGCCCTGCTCAAGGGTCAGCTTAACCAGCTAGGCGGGGAGTTGCCTGCGCTTAGGGCTGAAGTAAGGAGCAACAGGGAGTGCGCTGCTCCCTCCCCAGCTTTTGAGGAGCTGGGGCGCGATCTTCGGGCCTCACTGGCCAAAATGGACGCCCGGCTTGATAGCCTGGAGGTAGACGGGCGGCTTCTGCCTGAGAAGCGCCACCGCCCGCCTCTGGCAGCGGATAAGCCACGCGAGGCTTCGCCGGTTCCGACTCAGACGGCAAGAAAGGCTCCGGTGGAAAAGCCTGCCCCCACTTCGTATGCGGGGGTGACTAAGAAGGCTTCCGTGGCAAAAGCTGCCTCTGGAGTGAAGGGGAAAAGGGACAAAGCACCAGCACCCGCCCCGGCGGCCCCCACCCCGGCTGCCCCTGCTCCGGCAAACAGCCAGGGAACGCAGGATAAGGAGGAAGGGTGGCAGAAGGTGGGCCCTCGCCGCAACAAACAGCGCAAGGACCCGGCTGACAAGGTGCCAAGGTCATCAGCACCCGTCAAGCCCGTGGCGTCCAATCAGGCTGCGGCTAAGAAAAATAAGGCCCCAAAGCTGCGTGCCCGCCGCTCAGCTGCGGTTGTTATCGCACTGCAGCAGGGAGCAGAGGAGAAAGGCCGGACGTACGGGGAAGTGATCGCCGAGGCCAAGTCTAAGCTCGACTTGGAAGAGCTCGGGATCTCCTCTGTACGATTCCGGCAAGCGGCGACTGGGGCTCGCATCCTTGAAGTCCCAGGAGCGGAGAGTGGCGGTAAAGCTGATTTACTGGCGGAAAAGCTGCGGGGGCTTTTTGCAGCGGAGGATGTAAAGGTCTCCAGGCCGGTGACTTCGGTTGATCTCCGAGTAACCGGTCTGGATGACTCGGTGACAGCAGTCGAGCTGGTGGCTGCGGTCGCCAAAACTGGCGAGTGTTCGCCGGACAATGTCAAGTCTGGCGAAATAAGGAGGGGTCCCGGTGGCGCAGGCACGGCAATTGTAAAGTGCCCCGTCACGGCTGCTAAAAAAGTTGCAGCCGGTCGCTTTCGGGTCGGATGGGTGGCGGTAGGGGTCAAGATTCTTGACAATCTCCCCCTCCGCTGCTTCCGATGCTTCGCGCAGGGCCACATTGGGGTCCAGTGCCCGTCAGAAATCGACCGCAGCCTGAATTGCAGGCGCTGCGGTCAGGAGGGCCACAAGGCCCGGGAGTGCTCCGCCACGCCCCACTGCTCCGTCTGTGAAGCAGCTGGGAAAAAGGCGGACCACCTCGCTGGGGGCAAGGCCTGTGCCAAGCCCCCAACTAAAAAGGCAGCGAAGAAGGCTGCGGCAAAGGCAAGAAAGGCCAAACCGCAGCCTGCAAACCCGCCTCAAGCGGGTAGCGAGGAGGATTCCATGGAGGTCCAATAGTTATGGACCTCCGATTCCTGCAGGGGAACCTCAACCACTCCGCCGCGGCCCAGGATTTATTGATCCAGGCCATGGCGGAGTGGCAGGTCCATATAGCTGTTGCTGCCGAGCCGTATCGCATCCCGACCCGTTCTAACTGGGTTGGGGATCGTGATGGCTTGGTAGCAATTACACAGCATTGCGCGGAGAGTGCCGCTCCACTTACTCTTGTTTACAGAGGTAGGGGTTTTGTGGTTGCTAAAGTCGGCGAGCTGGTCGTAATTGGGGTATATTTTTCCCCCAATCGTCCGCTCGCTGAATTCGAGTGTTATCTCGCGTTAGTGGGGGTCGCTGTAGGTCAGAGCTCTCCCTGTCCTGTTGTCGTCCTTGGGGACCTCAATGCCAAGTCTGGGTCTTGGGGTTCCGCGACGACGGACCCTAGGGGGAGAGTTTTGGAGGAGTGGCTGGTGGAGTGTGATCTGTCGATCCTCAACCGCGGCACAGTGAACACGTGCGTGCGTCGTAATGGGGGGTCAGTCGTGGATGTTTCTTTCGCGACCCCGTCCATTGCACGCCGTGTCCAGGGGTGGCAGGTTCTGGAGAATGAGGAGACGCTGTCAGACCACAGGTACATAACCTTCAGCGTCTCCAGATCGTCTCCAGCCATCCCAAGCGCCCCGAGCCAGGCAAGACTGGACGGCCCGCGCTGGTCGATAAAGCGCCTGAATAAGGAATTGCTGCAGGAGGCGGCTCTTGTTCAGGCGTGGCTGCCGGAACCACCACCGGTAGATGTGGACGGGGATGCGGCTCAGATCTGCGAGGCCATGACGCAGGTGTGTGACGCCGCGATGCCTCGCGCTAGAGCCCCCCCGTCAAAACAAGGAGTATACTGGTGGAACGAGGAGATTGCCCGGCTCCGCTGCTCGTGCGTCGAGAGGCGCCGCAACTTCCAGCGGTATCGGAGACGCCAAAACCGCGACGAAGAAGAGGAGGACCGGCTGTACGCCACGTATAGAGAAGTGGCGGTGGAACTCCGCCTTGCTATAGGCCGGTCTAAGGCCGCGGCGTGGGAGGAGTTGCTGGAGACGTTGAAAGGGGATCCTTGGGGTAGGCCATACAAGTTAGTAAGGCAAAAGCTACGCCCTTGGACTCCTCCCATCTCCAGCAGCCTCGAGCCGGAAGTCCTCGAAAGGGTGGTCGAGGCACTGTTCCCAGAAATGGGAACGGACTTTTTGCCTCCTAATATGGCACCGCCAGAACAGGAGGCGGGAGACTCGGGCACTGAGGATGTGCCTGAGGTCTCTGTAGCGGAGGTGGGTGCGGCCGTGTTACGCATTAAGGGCAAAAACACGGCCCCAGGACCCGATGGCATTCCCTGCCGCGCTTGGGTCCTGGCCCTTGGCGGGGAGCAGGGCGCTCTAGAGCCCCGAATAAGGGCACTCTTTAATAGGTGTGTGCGAGAAGGTGTTTTCCCGCACCGATGGAAGGAGGGCCGTTTGGTCCTCCTCCGTAAGGAGGGACGGCCGGCCGATGACCCTTCGGGTTATCGGCCCATAGTCTTGTTGGATGAGGCGGGGAAGCTGTTGGAGAGGGTGATAGCTAACCGCCTCATCGAGCATATGGGGGTTGTGGGTCCGAATTTGTCGGACGCCCAATTCGGGTTCCGCTGGGGCCGGTCGACCATAGACGCGATCGGTCGCCTGCGGGACATGGCAGAGGAGGAGGCTTTAAGGGGTGGGCAGTTGTTGGCTGTCTCGTTGGACATTAAAAATGCCTTCAACAGCCTGCCCTGGCCGACTATTATGGAGGCACTCCGCTATCATGGAGTGCCCCCATACTTGAAGAGACTGGTAGCGAGCTACCTATCAGATAGGGCGGTAGTGTTCCCTACCAGGAGTGGAACGGGTAGTCGCCGGCGCATGTCGCGTGGTGTTCCCCAGGGGTCCGTTCTTGGGCCCCTGCTGTGGAACATCGGCTATGATCACGTCCTGCGCTGCGCTAACCTGCGAGGCGTGGGCGTGATTTGTTACGCCGATGACACCCTAGTGACGGCCCGGGGTTCTGATCTCCGGTCCGCCTTGGTGTTGGCCACCGCTGGCGTCGCGGCGGTGGTGGCGCGGATTCGACGACTTGGGCTGGAGGTGGCCCTCCAGAAGTCCGAGGCTATTTGTTTTCACGGGCCTCGGCGGAGACCACCTGCTGGTACCAGCATAGTGGTGGGGGGAACCCCAATTTCGGTCGGGACGACGTTAAAATATCTTGGCGTCGTCCTCGACAGCAGGTGGGACTTTGGGATTCACCTGGAACGTTTGGTTCCGAAATTAGTAAGAACAGCAGGCGCTCTTAGTCGCCTGCTTCCTAACACAGGAGGTGGAGGTGTAGGCTGCCGCCGCCTGTATATGGGAGTAGTCCGATCGATGGCCCTTTATGGGGCCCCGATCTGGGCTGGATCTCTGAAAAACCGCCATAAAGCCCTTCTGCATCAGGCGCAGAGGGTCATGGCGGTTAGAGTAATCAGGGGTTATCGGACCATTTCCCATGGGGTGGCCTGTGCGCTAGCAGGATCCCTGCCGTGGGAGCTCGAGGCCGAGGTTCAATCCTCGGTCTACTGGCAACGGGCAGACGCTCGTAATCAGGGCGACCACCCAGCGCCTGATGAAGTGGTGCGGTGGCGAATGGACGCCCAGGAAGTGGCTCTGGGTGAATGGCGGCGGCAGCTTGAGGAGCTGAGCACTACGGGTGCGGGTTCCCGACGCCGATTATTGGAGGGAATCCTGCCCATTCTAAAGGAATGGGTGGGACGGGAGTGGGGGTCACTCTCTTTCCGGCTTACACAGGTTCTCTCAGGGCATGGCTGTTTTGGGAGATACCTGTGTGTCGTAGCTGGAAAGGAGATGACCCAGGAATGCCACCATTGTGGCTGTGTGGAGGATACCGCACAGCACACAATGGAGGTATGCCCTGCATGGGCTGGGCTGAGAGCAGAACTCACTGTGGCCTTAGGAGGTGGAGACCTCTCGCTGCCGACTGTCATGGAGAAGATGGTCGGCAGTGAAAGAAACTGGGAGGCGATGCTTGCCTTCTGCGAGGATGTGATGTCGCAGAAGGAAGCCGCGGAGCGCGAGAGAGAGCGAGACCCGCTCTCTCAACGGCTCCATCGAGGGCGGGGCGGGCGAGCCAGACGGGGTGCCCGCTCTCAACACAACCCGCCGGGAGGGTCTCGGGCGACAGGTGCGGGGGCACCTGTTGTCCAGTAGCGAGACCTTCCGAGGAGACGATGAGCTTCTGCGCTCATCGCATATGAGGAGGTCCGTCCATTCCATCGGGGCGGACGTGGGCCACAGGCGAAGCCAGGCGGACTGTTGAGTTACCGCCGGCTTCGTCTTTGCTCAACAGTGGCGGGAATAGTGAGTTTTTTAGTGGGTATACCTCTACTACAGAGGGGAGTCCCACATACCCCGTCTGTGCCCCCCGGCCGGGCGGGGATGCGTAATGCATTTTCCTCACTTAAAAAAAAAAAAAAAAAAAAAGGTTAGGTTAGGTTAGGTTAGGTTAGGTTGTAAAATATTTCCCCCCAAATGGGTTTTGCCTTGTCGTGGCTGGGGGGCTCAGTAGTCGTAGTGGTACGAAGAAGCTAAAAGAACCCGAGGAGGCTCGCACGGCGCCCTGGAGAGTCCGGGTAGCGGCGTTGCGAGTGTAGGCGGCCTTGAATGGCTGCGGGACTCGGTCGGCGTCTCGGCCTTATGCTGAGTAGCGGCGACGCGGGTCGGATAGGCCTCTCCGCGCGTCCCTCTGTTTTAGCAGAGGGTGCAGTGTGACGAGGCAAGGTCCAGGAGTTTGTGCTGGGATGGTAACGGTTCTGGCATAGATACCTGGTGTGAACCACTTGGTGGTCGGAGGAGTTGTTTGTTTGCGCATTGCGCGGATGAAGCAGAGTTTGGGCTTGGCGTGTGCTTACCCCGCCGTCAGGCAGGTAGTGGGGGACTTGTCTTCCCTGCCACCAGCTCGAAATCGTAATCCTGTAACAGTTGCGGATCACGTCTCGTGATTGGAGCAGGACCGAGGGCCTTGGCTTTATTGCCCGGGCTGCGAGGAGTAAACCTCTATAAAAAATCCCGAAGGACAAGTGGCGGTGCAGCACGAGGTCCTTTCTCTTCGGAGGAGGGCTGGCCGGTAAAGCCAGTCGCTACTGCATCTAGGCGTTGCGCCTTGGTTAGGTCCACCTAACCCTTCCAGGACACACGTGGGCTCTGTCTTGGTCGTATTTTTTACCCCCCGGTACTCGTGGGATCTATTATGGAAAACTTACATAAAAACCAAAACCAAAAGGAGGGCGGCCGCCTGGAATGCCGCATCGTAGGAGTTGCTGCAGAGCCTGTAAAGGTGTCTGGTGCGGACGCTTCGGCGTCATTGAGGAGTGTGGACGCTTCGGCGTCACGGAGTGGAAAAGACACTACGGTGTCGAAGAATGTCGCTAGGGAAGCTGTGGTGGTCCTGAGGAGAGTGGACGCCGTGGTGACCCCTGTGGCAGAGATGCTGGAGAGGACCAGATGTCCATCCCTGGTCACCAGTTTGGAGAGTGGGGAATCGGACTACAAGTCTGTCCCCGACAGCCGGCTTCCGGTGAGGTTCTGGAGGAAGAAGCCTCCTACTTCTAAAAGGGCTAGAAGTAGTGAATCCGACTCGGACCGTCCTCGGAGTCCTCACGGAGAGAACTCTAAACAGGTGATGACTCGGTCGAAGCGCGGTCGCGGAAGGCCCCCTATCACGGGCCAGTACGTCGGCCTGGCTAAAGCCAGGGCTGAGCTCAAAGCCGCAGAGCGACAGGCGATGGACTTGGAGTCGGAGAAGGAGGTGGCAGCAGCAACGCCCAAGGCGCGGTCAGATGCTGCCACCAATTACCTGGGTGCCTCGACCTCTTGGGGCTCAACAAGGGAGGCCTCAGCCGTCGCCCTATCTGATAGGGTAAAGGAGAGCCTGACGGCCATAGAATTGGTTGGGAGTAAGTCGGGCAACCTTAAGGGCACTTTCCAAAGTGCCCTGAAAAAGTCCGCGGAAGTGCTGCGGGAGGTGTTTGAGGAGTTGGCCTCTCGAACGCCTGCCGAAGAAGTATTAAAACTTCAGGCGGAGAATGCCCTGCTTAAGGGTCAGCTTAATCAGCTAGGCGGGGAGTTGGCTGCGCTTAGGGCCGAAGTAAGGAGCAACAGAGAGTGCGCTGCTCCTTCCCCAGCTTTTGAGGAGCTGGGGCGAGATCTCCGAGCCTCACTGGCAAAAATGGATGCCCGGCTTGATAGCCTGGAGGTAGACGGGCGGCTTTTGCCTGAGAAGCGCCACCGCCCGCCTCTGGCAGCGGATAAGCCGCGTGAGGTCTCGCCGATCCTGACTCAGACGGCGAGAAAAGCTCCGGTGGAAAAACCTGCCCCCACGTCGTATGCGGGGGCGACTAAGAAGGCACCGGTGACAAAAGCTGCCTCTGGAGAAAAGGGGAATAGAAGCAAAGCGCCTGCACCCGCCCCGGCGGCTCCTGCCCCGACGGCTCCTACCCCGGCTGCTCCTGCTCCGGCAAGCCAGACGCAAGAAGAGGGCTGGCAAAAAGTGGGCCCGCGCCGCAATAGGCAGCGCAAGGAACCGGCTGACAGGGTGCCAAGGACATCGGCACCTAAAAAACCAGAGACGTCCAAACCGGCTACGGCTAGAAAAGCCAAGGCCCCAAAGGTCCGAGCCCGCCGCTCAGCTGCGGTTGTGATTGCGCTGCAGCAAGGGGCAGTGGAGAGAGGGCGAACGTACGGAGAAGTGATCTCGGAGGCCAAGTCTAAACTGGACTTGGAAGAGCTCGGGATCACCTCCGTACGCTTCCGGCAAGCGGCGACTGGGGCTCGCATCTTAGAAGTCCCAGGAGCGGAGAGTGGCGGCAAAGCCGACTTACTAGCGGAAAAGCTCCGGGGGCTTTTTACAACGGAAGATGTAAAGGTCTCCAGGCCAGTGACCTCAGTTGATCTTCGAGTAACCGGTCTGGATGACTCAGTGACCCCGGACGAGCTGGTGGCTGCAGTCGCCAAAGTGGGCGAGTGTTCGCCGGACAATATTAAATCCGGCGAAATAAGGAGGGGTCCCGGTGGCGCAGGCACGGTTATTGTAAAGTGCCCCGTCACGGCTGCAAAAAAAGTTGTAGCCGGACGCTTCCGGGTCGGATGGGTGGCGGTTGGGGTCAAGATTCTTGACAATCTTCCCCTCCGCTGCTTCCGTTGTTTCGCGCAGGGCCACATTGGAGTCCAGTGCCAGTCGGAAATCGACCGCAGCCTGAATTGCAGGCGATGCGGTCAGGAGGGCCACAAGGCCCGGGAGTGCTCCGCCACGCCCCACTGCTCCGTCTGTGAAGCAGCTGGGAAAAAGGCGGACCACCTCGCTGGGGGCAAGGCCTGTGCCAAGCCCCCAACTAAAAAGGCAGCGAAGAAGGCTGCGGCAAAGGCAAGAAAGGCCAAACCGCAGCCTGCAAACCCGCCTCAAGCGGGTAGCGAGGAGGATTCCATGGAGGTCCAATAGTTATGGACCTCCGATTCCTGCAGGGGAACCTCAACCACTCCGCCGCGGCCCAGGATTTATTGATCCAGGCCATGGCGGAGTGGCAGGTCCATATAGCTGTTGCTGCCGAGCCGTATCGCATCCCGACCCGTTCTAACTGGGTTGGGGATCGTGATGGCTTGGTAGCAATTACACAGCATTGCGCGGAGAGTGCCGCTCCACTTACTCTTGTTTACAGAGGTAGGGGTTTTGTTGTTGCTAAAGTCGGCGAGCTGGTCGTAATTGGGGTATATTTTTCCCCCAATCGTCCGCTCGCTGAATTCGAGTGTTATCTCGCGTTAGTGGGGGTCGCTGTAGGTCAGAGCTCTCCCTGTCCTGTTGTCGTCCTTGGGGACCTCAATGCCAAGTCTGGGTTTTGGGGTTCCGCGACGACGGACCCTAGGGGGAGAGTTTTGGAGGAGTGGCTGGTGGAGTGTGATCTGTCGATCCTCAACCGCGGCACAGTGAACACGTGCGTGCGTCGTAATGGGGGGTCAGTCGTGGATGTTTCTTTCGCGACCCCGTCCATTGCACGCCGTGTCCAGGGGTGGCAAGTTTTGGAGAATGAAGAGACGCTGTCAGACCACCGTTACATAACGTTCAGCGTCTCCAGACCGTCTCCGGCCACTTCAAGAGCCCCGAGCCAGCCACGACTGGATGGCCCGCGCTGGGCGATAAAACGCCTGAATAAAGAGTTGCTGCAGGAGGCGGCTCTTGTTCAGGCGTGGCTGCCGGAACCACCACCGGTAGATGTGGACGGGGATGCGGCTCGGATCTGCGAGGCCATGACGCAGGTTTGTGACGCTGCGATGCCTCGCGCTAGAGCCTCTCCGTCCAAACAAGGAGTCTACTGGTGGAACGAGGAGATCGCCCAGCTCCGACGCTTGTGCGTGGAGAGGCGCCGAGATTTTCAGCGGTATCGGAGGCGCCGCAACCGCGACGAAAGCGAAGAGGATCGGCTGTACGCTAAGTACAGGGAAGTGGCGGTGGAACTCCGCCTTGCCATTGGCCGGTCCAAGGCCGCGGCGTGGGAGGAGTTGCTGGAGACGTTGAAGGGGGATCCTTGGGGTAGGCCATACAAGCTTGTAAGGCAAAAGCTACGCCCTTGGACTCCTCCCATCTCCAGCAGCCTAGAGCCGGAAGTCCTCGAAAGAGTGGTCGAGGCACTGTTCCCAGAAATGGGAACGGACTTTGTGCCTCCCAATATGGCACCGCCGGAACAGGAGGCGGGAGACTCGGACACTGAGGATGTGCCCGAGGTCTCTGTAGCGGAGTTGGGTGCGGCCGTGTTGCGCATTAAGTGCAAAAACACGGCCCCAGGACCCGATGGCATTCCTTGCCGCGCTTGGGTCCTGGCCCTTGGCGGGGAGCAGGGCGCTCTAGAGCCCCGAGTAAGGGCTCTCTTTAATAGGTGTGTGCGGGAAGGTGTTTTCCCGCACCGTTGGAAGGAGGGCCGCGCAGCACACGCTGGAGCAGTGCTCAGCGTGGTGCCCGGAGCGCGGGATCTTGGTCACCAGGATCGGGCAGGATCTTTCTCTGCCAAGCGTGGTTGAGGCCATGTTGGCAGATGAAACGGCGTGGAGGGCCGTGGCCTCTTTCTGTGAGACCGTAATGGTTCAGAAAGAGGCCGCTGAGCGAGATCGGGAGAGAGCCGATCCCGCTCGGAGAAGGCGGTGGCGGGGTGACGGCAACGGCCGCCCCGCACTGCCTGCCCCATAAGGGGCCAAGCGGTATCCCCTGCCGAGCAGGGGAACTTTCGGGTTCGTGGGCGGTCTAGAGTGAGGGCTCTGGTCGTCCGTTTACAGCGAACCCGGGAAGGGCGGTAGTACAGGGGTGGCCCTGTGCTGCCGCAGCACTGCGAGGTGCTGGGGCTGACTTTTGTTAGCCCCGGGAAGTGCTTGGAGCGCGATGCGAGAGGGGCACCACTGACAGCCCTAGGGGACCGTGGAGCCCCTTGGCATGCATCGAGGCTGGCCACCGGGGATGGTTTAGTGAGTCGTCGAGTCCGACAACCTCACACACCCCCGTCGTACCCTTATGCGACGGGATGTCTGGATGCAGATTCCTCCCCGTTAACAAAAAAAAAAAAAAAAAAAAAAAAAAAAAGGTTAGGTTAGGTTAGGTTAGGTTAGGTTAGGTTAGGTTAGGTTAGGTTAGGTTAGGTTAGGTTAGGTTCCCCCCCATGGGTTCTGCCTTGTCGCGGCGGGGGGGCTCAGTAGTCGTACTCAGGGGTGGTACGATGAAGCTAAATGAACCCGAGGAGGCTCGAACGGCGCCCCCGGAGAGACCGGGCAGCGCCGTTGCGAGCGGAGGCAGCCTATATTGGCTGCGGGACACGGTCGGCGTCTCAGCCATATGCTGTTCAGCGGCGACGCGAGCGAGGGGCGCGCTGCTTTGTGTTTTGCCGGAGTCTTTTGCAAGACTCTGGCAGGGGCAAGACGTGTGCGCATTGATAACGGTGGTGGCTTCCTTCTTTTGTGGTTTTGTCGGCTATGCATTCACTGCATTTTTAAATTGTGTATTACTCATCTTGGGCAATGACCCGTGGAATTTTCTTTTTAAGGGTTTAACGGGTCATTGCTCAAAGTGAGACTGGCTTTGCATTCATTGCATTTTACTTTATCTTGGGCAATGACCTGTGCAATTTTCTTTTGAAGATTCAGCGGGTCATTGCTCAAGATGAAACTGGTGGGTTAAATTAAGGGCAGATTATTCGTCTTGGGCAATGGCCTGCGGAATTCTCTTTTGAGGGTTCAGCGGGTCATTGCTCAGGGTGAAACTAAGGGCGGATTATTTATCTTGGGCAATGACCTGCGGAATTCTCTTTTGAGGGTTCAGCGGGTCATTGCTCAACGGGTTTTGATAACGGTGGTGGTTATTTTTGAGTTCGGCATTGTATTCATTGCATTATTATTGAATTATTCATCTTGGGCAATGACTTGTGGAGTCTTCTTTTGAGGGCTCAGCGGGTCATTGCTCAAGGTGAAACTGGTGGAAATTTTTTATAAATTATGTGTGGTTTATTCATCTTGGGCGGTGACCTGTGGAACTTTCTTTTGAGGGTTCAACGGGTCATAGCTCAAGGTGAAATTGGTGTTCTGGTTTTATTACTTTTTCTTTCAGGGAGGGGCTCTGCCGGCGTCCTGGATAGTCCGGGTAGCGGCGGTACGAGTCGAGGCGGCCTTGATTGGCTGCGGAGCTCGGTCGGCGTCTCGGCCTTATGCCGAGTAGCGGTGACGCGAGTTGGGGACGTACTGGGCGAGCACTCACACTGCCGTCCAGTAGGCAGGTTTGTCAGCGTTCACAAATCGTAATCCTGCAACAGTTGCGGATCACGTCTCGTGACTGGAACAGGACCGAGGGCCTTGGCTTCGTTGCCCGGGCCGCGAGGAGTAAACCTCTATAAAACAATCCCGAAGGACAAGTGGCGGTGCAGCGCGAGGTCCTTTCTCTTCGGAGGAGGGCTGGCCGGTAAAGCCAGTCACTACTGCACCTAGGCGTTGCGCCTTGGTTAGGTCCACCTAACCCTTCCCGGATACGCGTGGGCTCTGTCCGGGTCGTACCCATTCCCCGGTTCTCGTGGGAATTGATATGAATAATTCAAACATAAAACTTACTATTGATGATGGTGAAGGCGGTGACCGCGAAGGTCAGGCGGTGGTGAGGCGTAGCACGCGCAAAATTGTGAGGGTGTCGAGCGACGAGGACCTGTTCGACAGGTCCTGCGTCAATCTATCGGAGACTGACTCGGACGTCAGCCTCCAGTCGGTGCGCTCCCGGGCCTCGGGTTCTTCCGCGGACCGGCCGTGTAGAAAGAGAATACAAGTAGGTGATGCTGTTTTCGAGGTTGGTCCGTCGCCCAAGGCTCAAGCTACCGCGAGCCGAGGTAGAGGGAGACCGCCAACGACGGGGCAGTACGTGGGCCTGGCCCAAGCCAAGGCTTTGCTAAGCAAAGCCCAGGCCGAGGCGCTAAGGCAGGAGGCGGAGGTCGAGATGGCCAACGAGGCCAGACTCAAAAAGGTGGCAGCAAGCGCTGTCCTCCGCGGTCTCGGAGACTCTTCGGCTCAGCCCGGAGACGAAGATCAGGACCTCGGGAGGCTGGTCGAGGAGTCTCTGGCGACCATAGTAAAGGTCGCCAAGACCTCGGGGAGTTTGAAGGGTACTTACGTTAAGGCCCTGAAAGAAGCAGCGGAAGTCATCAAGACTTCCGTTGCTGAGATGCGGTCGCGGACAGTTTCAGATGAGTTGGCCAGGCTGGAGGCGGCCAACGCCAAGCTGACGGGCGAGCTGCGGGAGATGCGCAGGGAGATGGCGGAGCTCCGGGCCGCTCGACCGCAGCCCGCTCAGGACGCGGCCACGATGCAGGACATGATGCGGGAGGTCATGGTGCAGGTGGGCACCATGATCGATGCCCGTTTCGAGGGGGTGCAGGAGAGGCTCCTTCCCGAGAGGAGATTGAGGCCTCCCCTTGCGGCGGACGTCCGCAGAGAGCAGTCAGCTTCCCAAAAGTCCGATGCGGGGGCATCGGAACCCAAGCCCAGCAAAGGTAAGGGGAAGGGGAAGAAGACGGCGGCCGCTAAAGGCGGCGAGAAGGTGGACCCGCCTGCCCCCCCACCATCTTCGGTCCTGGAGGAGCCCTGGACCGAGGTGGTGAAGCGAGGAGCGCGTCCCAAAACCAGGGAGCCGAGGTCAGCTGCGGCCCCGAAAGCGCCGGCGCCGGTCAGGCAGCAGCCGCCCAAGCCGAAGCCGAAGGTGGTTAAAATCCACCCCCAGCGCACCGCAGCCGTGGTAATCACGCTGCTGCCGGGGGCAGAGGAGAAAGGGCTCAGCTACGCTAACGTTCTTTCAAAGGCGAAGGCGAGTGTGGACCTCGGTGCAATGGGGATGCCACCCATGAGGATGCGGGTCGCAGCCACCGGTGCCCGCATTCTCGAGATTCCCGGCGCGGAGAAGGCGGAGAAGGCGGACTCCCTAGCTGAAAAGCTAAGGGAGGTCTTCCAGGGGGCGGAGGACCAGATCCGCGTCTCGAGGCCGGTCACCACTGCTGACATCAGGGTGACCGGACTCGACGACTCCGTCAGCGTGGCGGAGCTCACCGAGTGCCTGGCAAGGGCCGGCGGATGCACTGCGTCGGACCTCAAGGTCGGCGACATTAGAAAGGGTGCATCAGAAATGGGCGCCGCTTTTGTGCGGTGCCCTGCAACGGCGGCCAGAAAAATTGTGGCAAGTGGTGGCCGGCTCCTGGTGGGTTGGGTAGCGGCGCAGGTGAAAGTCTTGGACGCTCGCCCACGCCGCTGTTTCCGTTGCCTCGAATTGGGCCATGTCAGGGCCCAATGCAAGTCGGAGGTGGACCGCAGCGAGGAGTGTTATCGCTGCGGTCAAAACGGCCATAAGGCCAGCGGATGTTCGGCCGCCCCGTACTGCACGCTTTGTGCAGCTGCGGGCAAGGCGGCCAATCACCTCTCCGGGGGCACGGTGTGTGCCAAGCCCCCGTCCAAGAATGAGGCGCGTAGGGGCAAAGCTGCGACTGAGGCTAAGGCCAAGTCGCAGCCAACCCGCTCCACACCGGAGCAGGTAGACAGCATGGAGGTTTAAGTATGGGTCACACCCGTACTTACCTCCAGGCTAACATCAACCACTGTGCCAGAGCTCAGGATATTCTTCTCCAGAGCCTGGCAGAGTGGTCAATACAGGTGGCCGTGATCGCCGAGCCATACCGGGTCCCGCCCAGATCGGACTGGGTCGGGGACCTGGATGGCTTGGTTGCGATCACGACCCAGTCTCCTGCTCAGTCCCCACCCCTCGAGGGGGTGGTGACTGGCAGGGGATTTGTGGCGGCCCGGATCGGTGGGACGGTTGTTGTGGGGGTGTATTTCTCCCCCAACAGGGTTCTCGCCGAGTTCGAGAGCTTTCTCGGCGAGGTGGGGACCCTGGTCGGCCAGAGCCGTCCGAGCCCGGTCTTAGTCCTTGGAGATCTCAACGCCAAGTCCACGGTGTGGGGATCTTCAAGGACCGATGCAAGAGGGGAGGCCCTCAGCGACTGGCTGGTGGGTGCGGGGCTCTGCGTGCTCAACCGCGGCTCCGTGGACACGTGCGTGCGACACTCGGGGGGGTCAGTGATCGATGTCACTTTCGCCTCCCCCGAACTCGCACTGCGTGTCCGAGACTGGGAGGTGCTGATGGACGAGACGCTATCCGATCATCGGTACATTCGGTTTAGCGTCTCAGCCATGATTTCAGGAACGCGAGCTCCAACAGCGGTCGGACGGCGTTGGGCGCTTAATCGCCTGGATTCGGAGCTGCTCAAAGAGGCAGCCTTGATCCAGGCGTGGAACGCCCCACCCCCGGAGCCAGTGGACCTGGACGCGGAGGCCGATGACCTGTGTGAGGCAATGGCGCACGTGTGCGATGCGGCAATGCCGCGTGCGAGACCTCCGCAGGCCAAGCGTCAGGTTTACTGGTGGAACGAGGAGATCGGGCAGCTCCGCCGGCAGTGCCAGGTGAGGCGCCGCTGCTACCAGCGGTACCGCAGAAGGAGGCGCCGGGACGAAGAGGAGCAGGACAACCTCTACGCCGCCTATAGAGAGGTAAGTCGTGCTCTTCGAGTAGCCATCAGCCAGGCGAAGGCGGATGCCTGGCAGGAGCTACTGGCGTCTCTGGAGAGGGACCCGTGGGGCCGACCGTACAAGTGGGCGAGGCAAAAGCTTCGTCCATGGGCCCCCCCAATCACCGGTAACATGGATCCGGTGATTCTCCAGCGGGTGGTGGAGGGACTGTTCCCTGCTAGTCCAGGGGCAGAGTTCATCCCTCCACACGTGGCGGCGCCTGTCCTGGAGGACGAGCCAGAGGAGGAGGTGCCCGAGATCTCGGAGGTGGAGCTTGGCGTGGCGGTCCTTCGGATGAGGGCCCGAAACACGGCACCGGGACCCGATGGGATCCCCGGTCGCGCGTGGGCCCTCGTTCAGAAGGAGCTCGGCGAACGAGTAAGGTCAGTGTTCGACCGCTGTATGCGCGAGGGACGCTTCCCTAAAAGGTGGAAGGCGGGGCGGCTCGTTCTTTTGCGAAAGGAAGGGCGTCCCGCGGACGAGCCGGCCGGATATCGTCCGATCGTCCTGCTGGACGAGGCAGGTAAGCTCCTGGAGCGTGTGGTGGCTGCCCGGCTCGTCAACCACCTCGAGTTTGTTGGCCCGGACCTTGCGAACAGTCAGTTCGGGTTTCGGAGGGGTCGCTCAACGGTAGATGCCATATCTTACGTTCGCGACCTCTCCGAGCAGCCGATTAGCGATGGTGAAGTTGTGTTGGCGGTGTCGTTAGACATCGCCAACGCCTTCAACTCGCTGCCGTGGAGCACTGTTTTGGGTGCTCTGGGGTACCACCAGGTGCCCCAGTACATCCAACGCCTCATCGGGGACTACCTCTCTGAGAGAGAGGTACGTTTCCCGACCAAAGAGGGTGAGGGCAGTAGCCCAATGACGCGCGGCGTTCCACAGGGGTCCGTTCTGGGCCCTACCCTGTGGAACATCGGGTATGACTGGGTCCTGCGAGGCGCTAACCTTCATGGCGTCAACGTAGTATGCTACGCTGACGACACGTTGGTTACCGCCCGGGGCCGGACGTTTAGGGAAGCGTCTGTCCTGGCCACCGCCGGAGTCGCGGCGGTTGTGGCTCGGATACGGAGGTTGGGGCTGGAGGTGGCGCTCCACAAATCCGAGGCCATCTGCTTTCATGGTCCTCGGAGGGCGCCACCTGCAGGCTCAAGGATAATGGTTGGCGGAACTTCCATCGCTGTTGGGTCGACGCTGAAGTACCTCGGTGTCGTACTCGACAGCAGGTGGAAGTTTCGCGAACACTTCGAGAAGTTAACCCCGAGGCTTGCAGGGACGGCGGCTGCGCTGAGCCGCCTCCTTCCAAATCTCGGTGGAGGGAAGAGGAGCTGCCGCCACCTTTACATGGCGGTGGTTCGCTCCATGGCCCTCTACGCGGCTCCCATATGGGCTGGTACCCTGGGATCCAGAGAGATCGCCCGGCTCCATGGGAGCCAAAGGGTCATGGCGGTTAGAGTGTGCAGAGGTTACCGCACACTCTCACACGAGGTGGCCTGCCTTTTGGCAGGTTCCCTCCCGTGGGACTTGGACGCTGAGATCCTGTCCTCCGTGTACTGGCGCAGGGCGCAGGCACGGGGGGAGGACCTCCGACCGGTTCCGCAGGAGGTGGAACAGTGGCGGAAGGACGCCAGAGATGCCGCTCTGGAGTCCTGGAGCCGGCGGATTGCGGAGGACCACAGGAGGGGTGCCGGAGCTGCTCGATTTATCGAGGCAGTTCGGCCCCTTCTTACCGAGTGGGTCAGCCGCGAGCACGGAGGGCTCTCCTTTCGGCTCACACAGGTCCTCTCGGGGCATGGGTGCTTCGGGAGGTACTTGTGCAATGTGGCGCGGAAGGAGGCGACACCGGAGTGCCACCAGTGTGGCTGCGCGGAGGAGACGGCGCAGCACGTACTACAGGTATGTCCGGGTGCGGAGGAGGCGCGGCTGGTTCTGGTCGCAACCGTAGGAGGAGACCTCTCGTTACCGAGCATCCTGGCTAGGATGGTCGACGACGAGGGGTCTTGGAAGGCGATGGTCTCTTTCTGCGAGGTCGTGATGTCGCAGAGAGAGGCCGAGGAGCGGGAAAGGGAGAGAGATCCTCTTTCTCTCCCGATCCGGAGGGAGCAAAGACGGAGGCGAGCCAGGCGGGCTCGCTCTCCGTCTTTAACTGGAGGGCCTGGAGTGGTGGATGTGGGGACACCCGCCACTCCTCACCATTAGGTGAAATTTGGCCCTTGCGAGTGGGCGACGCGTTAATGTTCCGACGCGTCGTCAGGAGGTGGGTCCGCCTATAGGCGGACGTCGGTGGACAGAGCCGCGGAGAGTTTGCAAACGGTCCCGCAGCTCTGTTCATAAACCGAGGATGATGGAACATCGTGGGCTTTTTTAGTCGGTAGGACGTCGCAGTTTTTTCTGCGACGGGGAGTCCGACATAGCCCGTCTGCTTCCCCCGCAGTCGGGTATGCGTAAATGCATTTTTGCCAACGTTAACAAAAAAAAAAAAAAAAAAAAAAAAAGGTTAGGTTAGGTTAGGTTAGGTTAGGTTAGGTTAGGTTAGGTTAGGTTAGGTTAGGTTAGGTTAGGTTAGGTTAGGTTAGGTTAGGTTAGGTTAGGTTAGGTTAGGTTAGGTTAGGTTAGGTTAGGTTAGGTTAGGTTAGGTTAGGTTAGGTTAGGTTAGGTTAGGTTAGGTTAGGTTAGGTTAGGTTAGGTTAGGTTAGGTTAGGTTAGGTTAGGTTAGGTTAGGTTAGGTTAGGTTAGGTTAGGTTAGGTTAGGTTAGGTTAGGTTAGGTTAGGTTAGGTTAGGTTTTTTTTTTTTTTTTTTTTTCTGACTTTATTCTCTAAATTTTACATTTTTCACAGTTAATTTATATTTTGAAACACAGTTATAATACTTTCTACTGAACAGTGGAATTTGCGATTTGATACAAATTCCACAGTAGACACACATTAAATAAAAACAAGATAAACAGTATACACTATAATTAAGCCATACATATTTGTTTTATACATATTATTTTTATTAATAATAGAAAATTTCACAAGATTACATTATTTTACATTGTGCGAAGCACTGTTACAATGGCGGTACAATATTTAGTTACGATTATATACATATACATATATATACACATTATTTTTATAACATACAAACATTTTTTCTTTTTTTTTTTTTTTCTTTTTTCCCTTTTTTTTTCTTATTTAAGCGTACACTGAGATAGGATCTTAAGATCTTATTCTTTCCGCTTAATAAGCTCGTTTTCTTATTTTTCTTATACACTACAATTTTATTGAAACTGTTCTTATTAACTAAGTGTTGTTGAATTTTTTCAAACTATTTACAATTTTTCGAACGAAATCAAGGAACGACTCCATACATGATTCATTGTTACTTAAATCAATTATTTTAAATGGGTCAATCTTATATTGGCTACAAATATTTACATGTTTATATCTTGAAACACAAAACGCTGGACATTCCTCTAACAGATGTTTTTGATTTTGTTCACTAGACCCATCACATGGGCAACAATCGTCTTGTGTGATTTTGAAGCGCTTAAGATACGTTTTATGGAAGCCATGGCCAGTGAGAATCTGCGTAAGCTGGAAAGTAGTCCTGCAGGCTTTAGCTAAGTTCCGTATATCGGTTGTGGTTGGCAGATGTTGTTTAGTGTGTTGGCCTGTTTCTGAAGACCTATATCTTTCTTCCCAGATTTCGTGAATGTCTTTTTGAACCAAATGTTTTATAAATGATATTGGAAACCTAGAGTAGTGAGGAGCAGAGTGCAATTGAGTTGCTGCATTTGCCGCTTGATCTGCTTGCTCGTTTCCCTCGATTCCCGAATGTCCTTTGACCCATGATATATGGATATGTGATTCGCTGGCTAGTATTTTATGCACTATTTGGTGAATTTGTGATATTATGGGGTGGGAGTTACTACGGTTTTCAAGGGCTTTGATAGATGAAAGTGAATCGGTAAGAATGAATGCACTGATGATGCGGTTCTGCAACACCCATTTACAAGCTGCTAGGATAGCATACAGCTCTGCCTGAAATACAGTGCAGCAGTCATGCAGTTTAAATTTGCGGACCACTTTAGGAGTTGTTCCGCCAGGGTCAAAACACACAAATGCCGCGCCAACAGATTGGTTTTCCTGCTTGCTCCCGTCGGTGAATATGAGATGAGTGTTATCGCTATTAGATGGTTCCGTTGGTGAGAAGGAGATGCGTTCTGCTGGATGTAAAAGTTGTGAAATTGGTGTTGGTTTCTCCAGAGTTATATCATGAGGCAGGTATTCGCTGATTCCAGATAGTTTGGTTAATTCAATATTGTGTATTTCCCGTACTTTTAAATCAAGTGGTGTGAATAGTGCTAAAGCAATGGCTGCTGTGGTCGAAATTGTTCGAAAGCCTCTTATCGCCTTTATAGCAAAACCGCGTTGCATGGACAGTAGTGTCTTTTGTACATACTTTTTGTTCGCTGCGTGTCCCCATATACCTGCCCCATAGGTGACTATGGGTTCAATAACCCGTTGGTAAATTAATCTTACATTTTCGGGATGTGCTCCGTATGTTGGACGAGTATACATACACAATTTAGCGAAAATGCGCATCGCTATGTCTGTGATGTATTTGACGTGTTGTCCAAAAAGCAATTTTTCGTCCAGAATGATTCCTAGCAGTTTAATTTGTCTTTCATAGGTGAGTTCTTCACCACCCATGAATATTCCGATGTTTTTGGCTTTAGGAGTGAAAGCAATCAGTTGCGTTTTTGACGGTCCAAACGCCAGTTTTACACTCTTCCCCCAGTTTATTACACTAGACAGAGCGCGTTCAGCGGAATCCTTAAGCACACTTGCATCCTTCGCAGTAACAATCAAAAGAACGTCGTCCGCGAAAGCCTGCAAGTGGCTGCCCGGAGGAAGCCGCAGCTCCAGCAGTTCATCTAGTATAATATTCCAGAGGATTGGCCCACATGCAGAACCCTGAATGCACCCCTTTGACATACGCTTACTGACACGCTCCCCCGCATGGTCAAGCTTTACTTCCCTATCTCGGACATAGTCTTCGATGAGCCCATAAATGTTTTTGGGACAGTTCATTAGACGAAGCCTGTGGAAGAGAGCAGGCCACCAAGCGTTATCAAAAGCCGCTTTGATGTCCAAAGAGACTGCTACAACTAGATGTTTTTCATTTTTCGCCTGTCTTATTATACCGAGTGCGTTATCAATTGCTTGCACAGTGCTGGTCTGTTCTCGGAAGCCGAATTGGCGTTGGTTGCTGTAGCCGTTTTTGTCTGCCCAGTATGTAACTCTTTTGATGAAGAGCTTTTCCAACAGTTTTCCGAAAACTGGTAGCAGTCCGATTGGTCGGAACGAACCTAGTTCACAGTAATCTGCTTTACCCGGTTTCGGTATTATTTTTACATAGGCTATCTTCCATTGTTTTGGGAAATGCTGTAAACTTAGACATCTATTCATTATATCCGTTACAAGTTTCGGGTATGCTTTTGTGAATTGGTGGCAAATGTCAGAGGTGAAATGATCTATTCCTGGAGCTTTGTTCGGGTTCATATACATAAGATATTCTAACAGCTCTTCCTCCGAGAAAGGGAGATCGTCTTCCGTGTTGAGAGAATGTACAGCTCTTAGAAAATGATGTCTAGGTTCGGTATCCGGGAGGTCATCTGGGTAAAAATGATCTAATAGTGCCCTAGCTGTTTCCTTACTACCAGTTGTATACCTATCTCCAATCTTTAATGTAGTAGGTGGACGCTTGGAAGCAGTCTCCTTTAACAATCTATTTGTCATAGACCACACATTTTCTTTTGTTTGCAGCTCACATAGTTCTCGGAAGTTTGCTGTTGATTCGCTGCGTAATTCATTAGCATATTCTTTCTTCTTGTTCTGCTGCTCTTCAAGTAACGCTTCTAAAGGTAATCCTTGCCGTTTAGCTGTACTTACTCTACGATGGATGTTAATTACCTCTTTCTTTAGAGCTTCTAATCGTTCCGACCACCAAGGTGGTTTGCAACCATGTTCCCGTCCGTTCCCTTTGACATGCATGGATTCTCCGCAAGCATGATGGATTATGCTATTAATATCGTCAATAAGGGTTTCTAATTCTACGGAGTCCATGGTTGAGATGTCTCGTTCAAGAATGTCAGATGACATCATGGAGGTATGTAAGGAGTCTTTAAAGATTGGCCAGGAGGCTTTGTTGGCTTTGTACCGGAAAGTCGATGTGTTCTCAGGTACTGCTGGTTTGGCGCAGTTTGAATTAATTGTAAATTCTATTGCATTGTGTTGCGAGGATGCACAAAAATCTGGATTAACCCGCCAAGCTGCAACTCTGTCGTATATCGAATCGGAAGCTAAGGTGATATCGATAATTGAAGTACGTTGACGGCCGTGTGTAACCGTTTCGAAGGTGGGAATGTTACCAGTGTTGCAGACATACATATCGTTGCCATACGCAACATCAAGCACTTCCCTACCTCTGATATTAGTGGTCAAACTACCCCACAGAGGGTGCCATCCGTTGAAGTCACCTCCCACGATGCGATGGGAGTTGTGGGTAGACTTGAGAAAGTAGTCTAGGCGTTCCAGCGTATTAGAGCTGTCATCGTCCGGCTCAACGTATACAGATGCAAGAAGAATATTGCTGTTTTCGGTGTTTAATTGCACCACACACATATTGGTCGAAGAGAATTGGGTTAGTCCTAATATGGAGCCAAAGCCAGCCTTGACCAAAATACAGGCTTTCACCCTACTACCATTCGAAAACTGATATATATTAATGCCCCTTATAGATTTAAGTTCGTTGCCAGAGCCAACGTATGGCTCCGACAACAAGGCTATTTGACATTCTCCTGAGGAGAATGATTGAACAAACTCGTGTTGACTATTTCTCGATTTATCAATGTTACACTGCACTATTTTTATTGATTTAATTAAATCCATAATCGACCCGGTTAACTATTTTATCTTTCATGATTCTCAGTCGATGACAAAGGTTCGAGTTGGCTCTATGCCTGGTGTCTAGGCGGGTATTAAATCGCTCATTGTGCGTGGTGCAATTTATGCACCTAGCTGTGAATGGCTTTTCCCTAAGCGGGCAGTGTTCGATGTTGTGTCCCAGTTCGGCGCAGTGTGCGCACGGTTTAGCAGTAGAAGTGCATTTTGTTCTCATATGCCCGAATTGAAGGCATTTGTGGCACTGTATGAACGGAGAGAAGTCATCCGCACGGACGCGTTGGTGATCAATGCTCACCCGGACCATTTCAATCATAGTCCGGTAAACTCGTGGGTGAGCCAGGAACACCACATTGTACAATGCAGCATTCCTGTTGTCGCGCTTAAACCGTATGCAGAGGTCTTCTTCTTCCATTATTAATTCTGTGAGTTCGCTGTTCTGTTCTCTTATAATGCCCACTAAATCCTCAGATGGGACATCTCTCGAAATTCCCTTCAATATAACCATGGGCCGGAGTCTTCGAGCTGGCTCTGCGCTGACTTGTTCAGCGTTTGCAAGTCTCTTTAATGCGTCCTCCTGTTGTTCAAGGTTATCGAACTCCACGCGCAATTTGTTGTTCGAGACGGCCTGAACTCGCGATGGAGCGTAAGATGAGGTCCTAAAGCTTATGCTTTTCTTAAACGCTTCGATTGTGTCCTGTTTCGATTTAACCTCGACTCTTGGGGTGATGATAATCGCAGGTTTGCTCGCTGGTGACGATTGAGCAGGGCCAGCTACTTTACCGGGTGTAGCCACAAAGCCACTGTGAGAAGCGGTAGCCTGGGAATAAGTAAGTCGCACTTGTGACTCAATCAAACTTTTAATTTGAGTCATTTCCTGCCGAATTTCCGCTCGTACGCAGGTTGCAATTTCTTGCACCATGTTGTCCGGCTGTGGTTTAATAACAGGCGCAGAAGCGCAAGAAGAAGAAATCGTCCTAGTTGAATCCATAATGGATTTAGCTAGTTCAACTATCTTCCTCTTGTTGACGCTGGTCACGCTTTTGCCTTCAGTAACAGCCGAAATAATGGAGGCAGCATCAGCAAGGATCCGTGCCACAACATCCGGAGCACCCCGAGGTTGTGCGGGACCAGAATCAGCATCGCAAAAATCAT